>JAUCBN010000034.1:16717300-17921583 GCA_035048815.1 Abelmoschus esculentus
TGTTGTGTCACATCCCAAAAATCCAGATTCCATGCCGACAATCAATCCTTTTTCTCAAATCTCAAAGGCTTTGTATTAAAAAATACACAGAAAGGTCAGCAGGTGAGGGTTTCACAGCTACAAATATATAGGTGAGGCAATAGGCAATAGGATAGCAGCTGCAAGGGAAGCAACACTGAGGGAGGAGTGGTGAAGAGGTAGCAGAAACAGTTAAATTTGTCTGCTACCGGAATCTTTAGATAGGAAAAAACAGTTAAATTTGTCTGAAAGTGAAAGCTGGAAAACGGAGGTATCATCCCCTACCTACTGAGCTTTCCTCTGCTTCACAAATCCCTTGGTTTTCATAGTTCACTGGGGAAAAATTTAGAGCTGCTTCAGTTAAGCTTTTCTAACGAATGTTAAAGCATCAAATACAAAAATAATGTTTAAAAATTATAAAATAAATGTTGATTTCAGTTTTGTTCTTCCCTAGTACTTGGTATAGTAGAAAAGCAAGGGAAAAAAATTAAGCTTCGAGAACTATAATTTATTTGAATATTTTAAATATAATTATTTTTATTTAATTTAAACTTTAAAAATTTTATTTTATCTTAAATTGACTTTTATTTATTTTTAAATTTTAAATTTTAATCTAATATTTTTAATAAAATTTTATTTTATTCAATTCAATCTTTAAAATTTATTTTATTCAATTCAATCTTTAAATTTTATTTTATATAATTGGGTTAATATACTTTTAATTAAATTATTTTCCGAAACAACTCGTAACATTAAATTCAATCATAATTTTAATATTATTACAGATAATATAATGAAAATGTTTTACTGTCATCTGTAGATGATCAGACATGGGTGGCAGTTGTGCACGTGGATGGTGGGTCCAATCTCATGTGTTGTTATTATTCGTCAAATCCGGATGTCCCATCTCATTGACCGTTGGATGCGAGATTCTCCTACTTCTCTACCTGTATTATACATATAACATATATTCGTATGTATGTTTGTATTGTTAAGTAATATATACATTTTGCATACGTAATGTATATAATATTTGAACTTGACTTTTGGGGTTTATATTGAAATTTAATTTTGATTTTTTTTTTGTCTAAATTAATATTCTCATAAATGATTTATTTTAATCTATTTAAAGCATTAAGATAAATTTAAATATCAATTTGAATAAAAAAATTAAATATTAATATAGTAAACTACACGGATGGACACATAACTATTATATTTCTATTTTAGTCAGTTGATTATTTTTCCGTCAAAACTATCATCGATATTTTATTTTATTTTATTATTGGCAATCAACAATATTATATAGTTTATATATATAATCACATTTTAATCAAAGTTGTCTTGGATATTTTTATAGTCATGAACGAAAACTCAATAATAAAAAATTATAAAACAAAATATATTTTATTACTTTAGGTAATTAATTTAACATTTTATTAATAAAAAACCATGATCAAAATTTATTGTACATATTTTTTTATTGTTTTTATTAAAAAATATTAAATATAATTAAAACAATAAAAAACAATCACTAACTTATTATATTGTAAGGTTGAAATAACGATATTATAAAGACAATACTTTGTAGGTGGTTTTTTTCCTCACAAAAGGGTCCCTATTTGTATAATTTAGAACATAGTTGGACCGCACGAATCATCTAGCCTCATTGGTTAAAGGAATGGTTGTTGTTTCTGAAGGTCACAGGTTTGAGCACCAATACTGTCAGCACAATAATTGAGCGATCAATGTCCAATGGTTGAGAGTATATACTCTAGAACAGATACTAACTACTGTAATCATTGTAGCTAAATAAAAAAAAAAAAGAACATAATTGAACCAACTACTTGATAGAGTGACCCTAAACCACAATTAGTAATATCCATGAATAGATCACCTCGGCTCTCCCCTTAAAGGGAAAGGAATGTTCTCAAGCACATATCATGTTAATATCAGTTTAAGTATATATTTTTTTCTTACATATGAAAATCATTTGTTTTTAATTGTCTCTTTTAATCTTTTATTTTACTCGGGGATGTCTCCATTATTCTTTTTAGCCAAATGGTAATCACAACATCCAAAAGGGATGATGCCCTGACCCAACCTCTTTGGCAATCATATATGTCCTGTCGGCCACATTAACCAACAAAACATTCCCTAACAAAGGCTGAAAATGTCTACATTCTATGGTGGATTGGTGCTTATCAATTAACCATGCAGGTTGTAAGTTGAAATTTACATGCAAGTCCCCTTAGCATCTAAAATGACAATTCAATCTCCTCTTCCTGGAATACTAGGCTGACTTACCTGACATATAAGGAAACTAAGAGATGAAACTCCACAACACTAGAATAGTAATCTATTAAGGTTTCACGTATTTATATTAGTAATATATACTCTCATTTACTAATGAAGCTGAAGCCTATATAAACCCTAAACATTGTCTGTCATATTTTCCTGCATTGAAATGACAGCACCAAGGAGGAAATGGCCACTAAATGACTTTCAACTTCATATTCTGTGAACAAAACAATGCTATGATCAATCATTCAAAGGCTTTCATGTCTATGCATATTAAATCAATTCCAGACAGTAAAAGCAGTGAAATTAAAGTGACAAGACAAGAAATAAAAGGGAGAAAAACAGGAGGGAAGTCAGAGGTGAAAAACACCAACCACCATCTGCAACAAAAACACTAAACAACTAATAGTGATAGACAAATCTGAACAGGCAAGTGAAGGCAATTGCCATTTGAAAAATACCAAAAGAAATGAAGTGAAAATATATATGTTTTTTTTTGGCAAATTAGGTTCCTGGACTTGGGAAGCAAACTGCTAGTACAATCACTTCCTTGAATGTCTTTTTGTGTGCTACTAGTAGTCATTACTGAGGAATACTAATACTGTTTGCATCAAAAGTAGATTAACAGGAATCCCCCAAAAATCTGTAAAGGAGAGCTAGCAATAGTACCAGTTTTCACCACTCTTAAACAGGAAACTGAGAGGATAGGAAAGTGGGGGGAAAACTACCCTAGAAATATAGAACTTTATGGGGAAAATAAAGATAAACTAAGCTACCCCACATAGATCAAGAGATGGGTTTTTTTGTTTGATGCTAAGTTGCACCTGGTGGCGGTGGTGGCAGTTGCAGTGGCAGAGATGGGATTTGTTGAGGTGGTGGTCGTTTACGCTTCTTCTTCTCGTAGCTAATCCCTCTTGCTTTCGACTGCAGATCACGAACCTCACGAAGGTAAAGCCTCACGGCTCGTGCACCGAACGGGTTTGCTTCGGGTTTTCCTCCGTTTTCTTCGAAAGCGGCACGGAGGCGACCGATGAGAGCGTCGAGGCTGCCCCAGGCTTGACGTAGCGGGCAGGGACAAGGCGCTGGAGGGTTCGGGTGGCCATAGAAAGGACAGATTGGGGTGTGGACTTTGGTCTTTCCGAATTGGTCAAGGTAGCGAAGGAATTCGAGGACGTGAGCTCCACTGCACCTGGACAAGCAAAGTGGAGGGCGATGGTTCTTCAGGTACTGCCCGAAAGTGTTCCAGTCACGGCGCTTTTGGTTCTCGTAGCGGCTTGAAGTCGGAGAAGACGAAGTGGCACTGTGTTGGACAACGTTTACAAGGCTGGTGACTCCGTTTTCGGAGAATGAGCTATCCATTTCTCGAATTGAATCCATGGAAACAAACAACCACAGTACTATACAGTTTTTATAGCTCGTCCCCGAATATCTTAAAAAACAAACAAAAGGAGATCGTGTTGGTCTTTGCCGTGATAGTTTGGTAGTGGTGGTGGTGATGGGATCTTTCTTTTAGGTTCGGATCTAGAATTAGGGTTTTGATGATAAGAACAGTCTTATCAGTGACTATACAGACAGTAACTCAAAAGTTGAAACTGTTGTTTCAAGACAAGTGCTGGAACTGAAAACTTTGTTTTGTTATAGTAATTCTCAGCTCTAGCTACCAGAAAAGTCCACTTTTTGTTTGGCAGATTTCTACTGTTCATATGAAAACAACACAAGCAAGATGAAGGGAAATTTATTAAACAAAAACACTGTAGGGTTAATAAACAAGGGAAAACACTGCTAATTATTGATTGCTATTTAACCCTATTTCCAGTTTGATTGATTAATCATTTTTATTTTATATTTATAATCTATGATTTTTTTCGATAATTTTGTCTTTAAAAATATAATAATAATATAATTAAAAATAAAACTTATTTATTAGATATTTATAATTGTTATCATTTCTCATAATAACTTCATTTTTTATCGTCAATTATATTTTTTTTCGTATTTTTTTACATAAATTTTATTATTTTATTTCATATTAATTAATATTAATGGTTTCATCAACAATCAGTTGGTATGGTTAAAGGTATACATTCAATCGGTTAGTTAATCCGCGAATTGAATTATTTAAAATTCTTTAATTGATTTTTTTTTTCCGTTTTAACCGCTAATTGGTTTTTGTTTTTTTTTACATTGAAAAAAAAAATCAGTTAATTTGATAATTTATGAATTAATCAAAAATTTTAATAAAAGTTTAGATAAATTACATAAATAGTCACTAAAAAATTTTAAAACGATTTTTTAGTCATTGAACTTTAAGTTATAAAACAAACACTAAAAAAATTAATAAATCATTGCACATTATAAATTATTTGATCACGCATATAACAGTTCATCATGTATCGCTTAAAGCTCTGCCATAAGAATTATACATTGTCCGACAAACCTTGAAAAGCCAAGCAAGCTACACCTTTATCGTCTTGTTAGAACACTTTTAAATGCTAATCATAGCTTGATCATCGACCGTATTAACCGTGACATCCACATTCCTCTTGATCCATCTCCGCCTCGGACTAAGTCAATGTACATCGCTGCTCGACATAGGCTTCCCACTCGCTCCATCATGAGCATAAACCCGATGGTATTCCTCGATCAATCTATTTCCCCTATCCAAGACATCCTCCATCATTACATAATCCTCATCAAGTACCATGCAACACATTTTCTTACATGATAACCAGCAGAAAAGTGTGTTTTTAATTACTAATTATGTTTTAATTTAATGATATATGTAGTAGCTATTATATTAATTTCATGAATTTATGTGCGACAAATTCAGAGCAAGGTCCAATATTGGAATTTGCTTTAAAGGAAAAATATTTTTAAAATCATATCATTTTGTATTTTAAACTTAATAATATTATGTTTGAATCCATTTTATTTAGACTTAATAACGTTTTATATTTTAAACTTAATTTTTTTAAATCATAAAATAATATGTTTAAGATTAAAATGTGTTAGAATCTAGTCATTTTAAATATTGTGATAATACATGAATCATTTAACCTTAACAGTTAAAAGAATGATTTTTTTTCCTAAAGTTCACGGATTCGAGAATCGATAATATCAACACAATGATTAAGCGATCAATGTCCAATGGTTAAAAAATATAATTTAAAATAGATACTCTTATAATCATTTTATATTATAAATAAATTATAAGATTAATATTACTCGTTTTAATCGATCAAGTACAGAAACATGTTGTATATATAATATGGGTCCATGCATAACATGAGTAAACCAGGGCCAGCCTTGGATACTTTTCTAAACAGTAATTCATACCAGTAGGAGTAGGACCAACCTGCAAGTTTCAGGTAACAACAATAGAAAAACACTAAAACGTATTATCATATCAGTACCGCCTAAGGCCGCGCATCATCGACAAGCTCACAAGCATGAAGCTTTACATATATTGTTTAGTTTGTCTACTATCGCCTCGGAATTGATAGCTTTAGAGGTTTTGGGTGTTTTTGGACCATCGGTCATGTCTGCTTGTTTTAGTTTTAACTTGCAATGAAATTCACCCAGAGAATGTAAAAGAGAGGGGGGAAGGGTTACTGGTTTTAGGGATAGCCTTAGGCCCTAAGCCATAGATGCCAACTAGCTCTATCTGGTTTGTGTTTTTACTGAACCAATGGAATTCAATCTAGGTTGAACATGGTTAGATTTCCTTCGTTGGGGAAGTGTATAACAGGGCAGTAAACCTTGTAATATTCGAAATCTAGTGCCTATTATGGTACAAGATTAAGAACATGAGAACAGACAATGGAACAATTGACAACAAATAGCAAAAAAATCTTTCAACAAGATCCTATAGCAGATTACAAGAGTCTATAGAATATGTACAAATATATCTACAAATCTAAGGCCAAACCTGTCACTAAAAAAACTAAAACTACATGGAAAACTACACTGGAAGCTATGGCAAGCCGAGTTTTTCTAAGAAAAATATCGGAGCAAATTATAGACAAACCACAGCCTCATGGGAACAGCAATAACCTATTTCTCCACCCTCTAGCCACCTTTAAAAAGGGTATAAAAAACAAAGAATAGAGTTCATAATACTAATGCATATAGCTGGAGGACTAAATAACGTATGAAATGAGAGCTCCAAATGGACCAATTGAGGGAGAAGTGGAGAACAACTTACATGGTGTAGGACATCAAAAAATCAGAAAAGAAAAATATAACAAAAATAGTCAGTTTTCATGTCTTGCCCTTCCCAGTGGCACCTTCTCTCTGATTCCGGAAGTGACTTAGAAGCTGTTGTGCCTGCAACAGGGAAAAAAAGATATCATGAGCTTTCGCACGTGCATGTAGATTTTTTTCTTCATACATATGTAATCATCAATTCTAACTCTAAGATTTAATGAGCATTAGAAGATATGTTATGCCTTTTTGATGTGATATTGCTCACTACTTTCCGCAACGCGTTTTAGAAAAATAACACATTTTTCATGCCCTTCTAAAATGTCACAATTAGAATCACAAATGCTAGGTCAATTTCTGATAAATAATGGAAAAGTTGTAAAACTCAATATAATCACAAACCAATTTTACAGGTGAAGAGAAACAGAAGGAATATAATTCCATTTTTGCTTATTAAGACCCGATATAGGAGAATGCAAAGACCACATCACTGTCACAGAAAAGGGAAAAAATGAGCTACATACCTTTTCCTTTCCTCTCGTTGTGCCAGACTGGGACAATGCGACGAGGGGTGGCACCGCTCCTTCTTGCAAAACCAGCGTACAGAACTTGGGGCTATTAAGGCATAGTTGCACCAAGACAGAGGCAGCGTTTTCTTTACCCCTATGTGATCCTGATTCAACAATTTCAACTAATAATGGGATACCACCTTCTCGGACAATTGCTGCACGCCCTTCCCCTATTGTTGACAGGTTCGAGAGAACTGCAACAGCTTTGTCAACCATCCCACTATCAGGATCCATTAACCGGACAAGGCATTTTACTGCACCTGCTTGAACCATACGAGCCTTATTTTCATGAAAGATTGATAAATTAAACAAAGCAGTAGCAGCATCTTTTTTCCCTCTCAATGTTCCTGAAACCAGCAGATTCACCAAGGCTTTGATAGCACCAGAGCGTCCGATCCTTGCCTTGTAGTCTTCCAAGACAGAAAGGCTGTACAAAGCCGCAGCAGAATTTTCTTTGGCTCCATCATTTCCGTACTTTAGAACATGAACTAGCGGCTCTATTGCTCCTGATTTTGCAATCATAGACTTATTATCTTCATTAATTGAGAGATTTAAAAGGGCTGTAACAGCATGCTCTTGTGTTAGCTTCACTTCCGAGTATAATAGAGCCAGTAATGGTGCGATAGCACCACATCGACCAATAATTATACGATTCTCCATGTTGTTCTTCGCAAGAAAGCGCAACTCAGCAGCAGCTATAGTTTGGACTTCACTTGATGGGCTTTTAAGGTTGTCTACTAATTCCAACACATGGGAACTTGTGGTTAAATCATCACATCCTGACCCAGAAAAAGTAATGGAGTACGCTTTGCTATAACTACGGTTTCCGTTAACTGCCTCATCTGCTTTTGTTCCAGGGACCTGGAACTGATTTCCTGTTGTCCAGGAAGAATATACAGATTCTTTTATTGAAGAAGAAGTACCAAGGCACTCGGATGAAATTTCAGCTACCTCATGCAATTCATGTTTCTTCGACCTTCTTGACAAGTCATTTGAAGCAGGAGGTGCATAATCACAGCTGGAAGCCTCACTTACTGCTGATTCAGTTCTGCTGTGAATATATGAATGATCAGAGGACTGGTCAAACTTTTCAATTTCCCTAAATCTAGATGCCATGTCAATCTTCAGCTTCTCTAAACCATTCCCGACCTCAAGAGATGATCTTGATGTGGAACTACTACTGTTTGCAAAGCAATGGAAACTATCAGTATGGGTTAAATCTTGAGAGGATATATGATTTGAAGGAGAAGAGATTGAGATAAGTTTAGCATGCCCGGTGTTATTGGGAAGTTGCAAGTTGTTTTCGTCGCACCAATTTGCTACCATAGCTTTAACTGTGTGGTTCGGAATGAGATTTGTATGTTTGAGCATTTGATGGGTCATTGGGCAAACAGTGAGTCCACTACCAAGCCACTTTTGGATGGAGGTCCTGTCATAAGTTTGTCCGGAAGCCACAATAACAGGATCCATCATAAGCTCCAACGAAAGGGGGCAAAGGAAATGTGGAGGTATTGGAATGCCGCTTGTGGGTTCAAATCGCTCCGTTTTAAGCATATAATCACGTAAATGAGAGATGAGATTCACAATCTGATTAAGTTGATCTAATTTCCCTTGCATGTTGCCGACTTGCGCAGACATTCTCTCTTTTTCCACAATCACAGTTTCATTCAATAGTTCCTGGTTTGATGTCAAGTTCAGCGACTTGATAACTTTTACCAGATGATCAGTGCAAGGAATACCACCATCTCTTAGACTTCTCAAAGCCTCTCCTATGTTTTCCGATAATCTCGCCTGCTTCAGACATTTAATTTCCCGAATACAGTGCTGAAACAGTTGTACATCAATTAGTCTCACTACTCAAAGCAACTCAGCATTGATAAAATAATAGCTGTTCACATCCAGCTGCCTTAACAATTTCTAAAAGGACATTTTTTTTTCTTACCTGAACACTGGTTATACTCGACGTCGATGGTGATGACTGCAATGATTTATATAATATGTGACATATCTGTAGTGAAGAGCTTTGAATTTTTATCAGGAAAGGCTCACTTTGGAGAACCTGTGCACAACTTTAAAACAATAAGTGGTTGAAATTGAATAGTAATAGAAGTCTGAAATACTGTTTCTTTTATTCGAGAGGAAATGACACGCATAATACATATCAACATCAAATATTCAAGATTCTTTCTCTTTTGGGCGACTAGGACACGATAGAGTAAGTCCTCCATCACCTTTCTTATTTGATTGCAGAAAAAAAAATGAGGAAAGATACACACTTTATAGAAATCTATAATAAACTGGATAACCTTAGCCATTTTATAACATAAGTGTTCTAAAAAGTGTGGCATTTCCAAGGAATAGGTTTTCTTGAAAACTATAATAAAACGGGTCATATTTGCAGTCAATCATTCAAGTTTTTCTCTACAAACTATAATAACCTACTTAAGGGAAGTCGAAGTTTAGGTACTCATACTCGGAATTCCCGGCATTGAAGCAGCCAAACATTCTTCCTATAAAAGGTTTCGTACTATAAAGCAGACAGACAAATCAACAGGAAACACATTCGTTTTGAGCACTACTTTTTTTTCTTTTAGGTATGATTTCCCAACAATTAAGATTAAACTTACCATGTGGATTTTGCTCATCTTTGGAGACCAGTTCTCCATGAATTCTCGAGCCTCATTGACAAGCATGTCTAGCTCTTCACACTCTTTACACAGGTCTTCATCCGAAGGTATCTCACAATCAACAACATCATCAAGCAGTGGTTTTAGAAATTTTAACACCACAACCATGTCCTTGTATTCCTTCTCGATAGGAACAACTTTTATTGCCTGGCATGATACGAGATGAATGAATCGAACAATACTGTTGATAAGACATCTCACCGAGGTGGTGTCCATTTCACCTGTATTTCAATGAAGAATACGGAATTTTAAATATATATAATTCAAAGTAGAATGAAATCTGCTCAGGCTTTTGACTAGCCAAAAATAGTGTGATCTATTTGTAGAACTGTTTGACTCTTATTAGTTCCCATAGTCAAGGTTCAATGTTTAACCCCCATAGCCTCACAAGACTTCAAATATTAAAAAAAGGGGTAAAACTTTTGACTAATACCTATGAGTAGAACACACATCCATTCATTGTTGCAGAAAATATATTATTTACACATTCATGGCATTCTCCATGTTGACTTTTGTCATATACGAAAGCTAACTTACCAAACTATTATGAATAAAATAAATGATAAGGTCTCCTCCACAAATTAATATTAGCTTGGAATGTGATAGAAGCTTCTGACTAATTTACCTCATCAGATACAAACACAGATAGAAATTGTGATCTTGGAGAGAAAAAATGAAGAAAAAAGAAAGCTAAAATGAAAATGATTCCATGATTTAAAGGTTTGGTTAATTATTTTTAGAAAAGGTATTTAAGTCTAAATGTATAAAACACACCTCCATTGCTTATACCATGGGAGTGAAAAAGACAGAGATAGAGAACTCTTGAACTGCAATGATGAAAAAACTATCCACCCTTCATTTAGAAACTAAAGAAATCTTGATGAGTGTTTGAAATCCAACATCATAAAAAAACAATGTCTCAAATAGCTACCATAAGATCCAAAATTACCAGTTTGTGAGCATCAAATAAAAAGGGTATTATGAAAATTCACAAAACAAATAACAAAGGGGGTGTTCATATCTTCAAGGAGAAACATAAATGAAATACTATCCAAAAATCAACACTTAAAAGACATATAAAGCAGGAGAAATTTCTCTTAAAATCCAATTCCAAAACAACAGCCACCAGTTTATATAATCAAAACCAGCAAAGCATTTAAAACACTGGAAGCGTTTTTTTTTTTATCACTGAAACCATACCTCTTCTGTTGAAATGGATTTTAAGCTGGTGAAACAAAACAAGCACGGATCTTGATAGGCATTCGAATGATGTAAAAACTTCAATGGAAAATAACCAAAAATTAAATCTTTAAGCATCAAACATAATAGCTTCAAGTTCAGCACTTTCTCTTTCCCTTTCTCAGCAAAGCTGCATGACAGAGAGAGAGACAGCTGCAAGAAAAAAAAATAAAGAAACAAAACTGGAAAAACAAATAGGAAAAATACAGGGTAAACCAGATGGACCCTATTTGGTGGAAGATTTGTTGGGGTTTGAGCAAAAAATAAGTAAATAAAATTAATCATGATTTCGATGAAAATAAAATAAAATTAAGGCCTTGTCTTTTTATTTCCTTCCCCCCCTCCCCCCTAAAAATCTAAACTTTCATTTGATTGCAATGCTTACCATCAAATTGATATATCACTTATATGTCATAGGTTAGGTGAGTAAGAATTAATGAAATATATAAAGAATCAAAATTCCAACTATGAGTTGACGATAACAAATTTTGTTCATATCCTCAAATAATTAATAAAATTATTTAACCACTCCATAAAATGTTTGTTTTATAAAAAGTAAAGCTAATATAAATACCATTTATCAATATTATTTGTTTATGTATTTAGGGCAAAAGATGATGCGTGGTGGATGATGAAAGTCTAATTTTTCATCAGGTTTATATCAAAAGGAAAGAACTGTCCATCTTCTGTCATTTTCAATTGAGATTATTAACGGAGGAGATGAATGGCAGATATAGGCGCTGTTTGTCTTCTTCAACCCAACAAAATAGAGTTCACATCTTTTGTTCGTCAGGAAATCTGTGTTGACTGTGGGCGGCAATAGTTAGCAGCTATTTGATACAACTAGATTTTAGTTGTATTTATCGTTAAAGTTTATAACATAGGTTTTTAGAGTAAACACCGTTTACGGAAATCAAAATATCTGATTGTTCGAAACAACTGTTATAACAAAAAAATTGACTGTTAAACGAACATTTAATGTCAGCCTTATTTATATCCCCAAGTTTCATTGAGGTTCAATACGAAGACGACTATCTAATTTTTTTATTCACAACGTTAAGATCTTAACACATTTTAGAATAATCTAACCACTTTTAAAAAGACACTCAGAATGTTAAAAGAAAAGCAGCAGCCAATTGAATTGACAGAAGTAAAGCACCCCATATGCATTATTTCCATTCATTGCACATTGATATTGCTCAAACAAAGACACTTTATTGTCCTTGGCTGCCTTAATCAATAACAGCCTTCCCCAAATTTTATCCTGTTGAATTGATGATCCATTGCCAGCTATTACTTCTCATCAATATTAACAATGACTCCAAAAAAATGTAAGCATTTGCACTTCTTTTTCTGCAGAAAGTTACCTCATTAACCTCCAAGAACTGGTAGGCCACCAAGTGAAACAACCTGCTCTACCCGTACAATCAAATCATTCATCTCTAGTAAAAGTTGTTTCAATGGAGATTTTATGGTTTTAGCTTAGAAACTATAATAAAGTTGCACTACATGGCTGGATGTGGGCATTGCAAGCCATGTGGTTGTAGGGTGGGGGCTGCTTTGTTGCTTCTACTTTAAAGACTAAGATGACAAGTTTATCTGCCTTGGGACATCATTTAAAGCTTCTGACCCTCCATTTTTTTTGTCAGCCTTTTTTTCACAGGAGTTAAAAAGTGCCCCTACCAGCAAGGCAATGACTATCCAACTTGTATCTATTGATATAACATTTTTGGATCGCATATCATTGACCGGACCCATTTGTTTACAAGAAAAATCAGAGCATGAAACATTGCAAGACTTTGGTGTGTTTTATGATTGAATCTTTAGAGAAATATAACAGAGTTTAAGGGAAGATTTTTACCCAATTCATTGTAATAGAAGCTCAAAGTTCAGTACAGGCTGCCTTTCTGGGTTCATCAGCTGCAAAATAATGAAGAAATTGCCCCAAAGCATTTCTGTTTATTTTCCTTCCCTTTCATTTCCTTGTTAAACTAAGTCGATACCCACTGGAATATGGGCAATAAAGATTATAGATATCACTGAAGGATTCGGAATCAAGTAGTGGGTAGTTTAAGCTTTGTGATTCTTCATCATGTCATCAACATCCAGCTCTACTTCTAGCACCGGAGAATCCTTTTGCATGCTGTATTGGCTGTTCAAGGAACGTGAAAGTTTCAGCTATCAACAACTGTTTCAAAAACAAATAAGCACTGTTTTGGAACTACCTGTTCTGCACGGGGCCATGATCAACAGCTGTTTTCAGACAATATATAACTCGGCCAACTATGTCGGTCATAGAAACTGGACCAAATAATCGACTGTCCTTAGCTTCCTATCATTTCAAAAAGAAGAGAAAGGAAAACAAAGGAAAATTGAGAATGTTGATCAGGTTCTACCAAACCCATTAACAATTAAATTAATGTTATTCGGTACTCAGACAAATTGAATTAAATAACTAGGCTCACAATAATAAAGAGATAAGCAGCCTCTAGAATCAAGATTATGACCCAGGCTACTGTATTTTGCTTCCCCAAATCTTAAGATACATATAAATTTTGTATAAGATAGAAATTAAAACTTTACTCTGTTGTGTTATTTATATTTTGTACCTTGGGTTTCAATTTTTCATTGTCAGCCAATACCCAGCATTGGTCCTTTTCAAGAACAAAGGATTCATCTTTTTCATCCTTTGACACCATTTCATATCCTTCTGTAGCAGCCAATCTTCTGACTAGATAGTTTTCTGAATTGTCAGGGTCCTTCAAGACGACAACGTCACCAAGAAAAACTCGACTGCCCAAAAGTTAAGCATAAAGTTATTGAACCATGAAACCATACACAAAATAGAAGAGTAAATATAAAATACATATAAGGGGCAAATATGGTAGGAAAAAAAAGATTATCATAAAAATATTCTGCTTAGATGACATTGATTCATGACTCACTGAGTGACCTCTGTAAATCACATAATATGTACATATTATAATGGATAAATCTTAAACTTAAATGAACAATATAACTTTTACAGAGGTTAGGTAAAAAATGTCTATATGCACAGATACTCGGATGGATTGTAGTGGATTCATTGCAAATTGCAATTTTCATGGACAACACAACTAGAGTCACAAAACTACAAGTTAATTTCTCAGATGCAGTCAGAACTTGCACATTTAAGTTTTCACGGTGCAGTGAATCTTTAGGAGACAATGCTAAGAATAGCAATCAGAAAATGTTGCACAATTTGAAAAGAGATAAACTGTTCACTCCAAAAACAATTCAAAAAACTGCTTGGAGGGGAGAAGAAGAGATGAATTACGTTGGGTCAGCAATTGGAATTTTCCGAACAAGAAGAGTACTTCCTTGTTCTCCAATAGTTGGGACCATTGCCTCTCCTTTGTTCCAGTGTAAGTAAGTCAATTTTCCCTGAAACAAATTTTTCCAAACTGCATCTTGTAATTCACGGTCACTGATTTGACCTTTCTTATAGCTCTGTTCCACATCAAGACTTCTGTTAGGATAATATAAAGAATGCTAGCAAACAAAGACCAGTAAAGTTTATGCAATAGGACAAAATGGAAGCATGAAACAACCATAGAAGGCATCAAAATTTTAAAAGGTTTCATTATCAACAGAAGTACCTCTGCATCATAAGTTAAGCATGGAGATTTCACAAATAATGCTAATAAACCTTATTATATATAGAAATATTCATCTAATTCTCTTCAAATTTCTAACATTTTTGAGTAAGAAGTTTTATTGATATGAACAATTATATGAATGACAAAGTGCATAATAATACAATGTTTGTCTTGACGTAGTTAAACTTGAAATCGATGCCTTAAACTTTTGATAAATTGCAGGTACCGAAAGATTCCAATTTTGGGCATCAGGTTAAAGCCACAAAGCATGGTTTGCTGAAACTTTTTCATAAATGTAGAAGGCTGGCAATAAGCATAGAGGTTAACTAACACAAGAGTCGCGAAACAACACTTTTTTGTGACTGATTGACCACAATAGTTGTATGATAACAAATCTCATCACAATTCATCATTAAGTTGATAACACAAATTGCAGTTTCTCCTCCACCTAACCCCTTTTGGAATTTGGATCCCCTGAACTAGGAAGCAAGTGCGAGGAAAAGACCTGAACCTTTAAAAGTTAGTGAATTTCTTCTCTTTTCTAGTTTAGTCCAATGTTGAAACAAATCATTGAATAAAAGGCGTTGTATGCCACAAAATTTTCATATCAACTAATTGCAGCATTTCCAATAGACAACAAAGTTGATCAAAATGAGTGTTCAACATTGTTTTTTTTTTTACTTGTTTCTACTTTTTACGTCAATGTTCAATATGCCTCAGTAAAGAATTTGGTTTCCAGCCTACTATATCTTAAACCTGAATAGGAGTATGTAAAGGGTACTAAATCGCATCTAAGTAATTATTATTTAAAATATGATGCCAAGCAATAGTTCCAGAAATAAATGTTCTCCCTTCCCCCAGTCACGTCACTCGAAATACAGCAAAATCGACCAGCTTTAAAATCAAAAGCATAAAATTTAGTAAATGTAAATTTTAACCGTAAAGATGGTGCAAATTGAAAAAGAACCAAGAGTCGTCACCCTCACTGACTTTCCTAGGAACCAACATTCTGTTTAATTTCCCACCCACTTCCAAAATATTCAATTGGTTAATAGTTACAACATGAAATATATCATTTTCCTACCTCTTTTAAAACCCAAATCGGTGTACTTAAAGCATCACCTATGTTTCATTGAATAGGCTTCCACATAATACTTGCATCAAGACTATAATGCAAGTAAACCTATATTCAGACACTGATTTCAGTATTCCATCTGGTAGACAGGTTTCCAGTTGTATAAATGTCAAGCTACCATTAGACTCGATTCGCCAAGTAATTTAGACAAGATACCACTATAAGCCTCCATCAAAAAAACATTGGAAATCAAGGTAACTCAAATCCCGAGCAATAAAGAAAAATCTAAACCTTTACCCAAAAAGCCATCCATCCAAATAACTCAAATCCCGGAACCCGTTAAAAAAAGACGGACAAAAAATCATACCCAATGCTCTAAAAACATAAATTTTAACACGCACGCACGGGAAAACCTAAAATCAAATCCAAAGCAAAAGAGATTAAATGGGAAGAGATGATGTACTGAAGATGTGACCTTCCAGCTATTCGAGAATGAATACTCGAGCTTGTTAACTATGTACCGACACCAAGTCGACCAAGGAGCCATTGCCGATTTCCTAAGTTCGCTGCTTTGTTGGTTTCTTGTGTGCCTAAGAATTTATCGTTAAAGAGACCTTTTAGTTAAACCTCCTCTCATTTTTCCCTCTTTAATTAGTTTTCCTATTTGGGGATTTTGCAATACATTTTTGGTCTAAATTTGATTTTAGTCCCTAGATTGTACCAAACTTGCCAATTTAATTTGATACTAGTGGAAGGATTATATTTTTTTCCTCGTGCCACACCAAAAACAAAACAACAAGAGTTTGAAAGGGACACATCGCAGGGGTGGCCAGTAAGCAGTAGGCACCAGGTCGGTAAACGAGCCACGCGTATGTTAGGCTTGAACCATTCCTTCGCTTCGCCATCCGTCTATCATTTATCCGACTCTTTTTCCCTCTCTTTCGCTCGATTATCCAACGAATCACTCCGAGAAATTCCGGTTCAAAACCAAAAACCCGTATTTCACTTCCGGATCGGCAAAACTTGTTTTTCAAGGTATGTTCGTTCAGGGTTTTCTTTTATTCGTCTGTTTATTCTTCTTGTATGTGCTATGATTATGATCTGAATTCACCCATATATACTATATGTTTTGATGTTTCACTGTTAGTAGACAAACCCATGTTTTATTTTGGGTGATATTAACGGATTTGATTCATTTTAAACTATTTTTTTTTTCCAAAATAATTTAGTTTGGATTGGGCATTTGATTTGATATGTAGGGAAAACTAGGAGAGTATATGGATAGAATGAAACTAGCTCAATGGGGTGAGAAACTGAAAACGGGTGGTGCTCAAATGAGTAAGATGGTTAGTGGGAAAATGAAGGAAATTCTTCAAGGTCCCACTCCGGAATCGAAAATAGTCGATGAGGCCACGTTGGAGACTTTAGAAGAACCCAACTGGGGATTGAACATGAGGATATATTCTATGATCAATAGTGAACAGGTGGATGGGACCGAAATAGTTAGGGCCGTTAAGAAGAAGATATCCGGCAAAAATGCTGCCAGCCAAAGGTTGAGTCTTGATCTGCTGGAAGCTTGTACGGTGAATTGCGAGAAAGTAGCTTCCGAGGTGGCTTCGGAGAAAGTTTTGGAAGATATGGTTAAGATGATCGAGAATCCGCAAACGCATCCTGGGAATAGAAACAAGGCTTTGCAGTTGATTCGCGCTTGGGGACAGTCTGAAGATCTTGCATACTTGCCGGTGTTTCACCAGACATATATGGTAAACCATTTTCACTTCAATTCATGTTCTTTCAAGTGTTGAAGTTGTATACTTTGTGTGTTGGTTTAGTTCTGTATTGGAGAATGGCCGAATGTGTATCAGAAACTGCAAGGTTTCTAATTTCCCTATTCTAAGTGAGGTCTTTACTCAATTTTCTCAAAGTATGATGGAATGAAAATGTTGGAAACGCCAATTTACAGGTTGAATATCCTCAAGTCATTTGCTTTGACTGTGTTATGATTTCATTATCTCACCCTTTCTCTCCTATCTGATATTCCGATACTTTATAATCCAGTTTTAACTGTAAAATTATGTATTTCTTGAAGAACGTTTAACAAGAAAGGTCCTAGTAAATGTGGTTTTACTTCTTTTCTTTTTGTTGATATTCATGGTTCTTGAATTACCTTCTGCATGCACATCATGAATTGTAAATTTATCCCAACTCACCATGGAATTGGGTGCTTCTCAGTGAAATGTACCTAAACCAATTGCATGCTCTATCCATCCATCCATCTATCTAATTCTCCAGTTTTTTTTTTCTTACCTTTCCTCTTTTAATGTAAACTAGAGCTTGAAAGAACGAAGTACACCCCTGCCGGTGGTTGATGATGATGGGAACACGCCCTTGTACCAGACCTTGGAGTCTTATATTGGAGAGCCATTGCCGCCCCCTGAAAATCATCCTGGCAATAACTTGGGAATGCAGGGTAATGATTTTGCCTATAGATACGGGAGTTTACCTGTTGAACAAAAGAAGGAACTTTTTGAAGTAACTCGGAACAGCCTTGAGGTGCTCTCTAGCATATTGAGCACGGGAACAGAGCCAAAACACCTAAAGGTAATTCTTCTGGTTCCAGCATGATTAAATTGTAATCTGGTAGTTATTAGTTTGTAGATCTAGCTGCATATCCGACAATTTCTTCTGTGTAGTCATCACCAGTCGACAACTTAGACAGGAACGAACCTAGAATTTCATGTAAGTGGTGCAAGCTATCAAGAATGTATATTAAAAATATAGGGGCCGTAAAATTACAAGAGTTTAGGAAGTGCAGAATTAGATTATCAATAAAAAATACAAAAGAAATATATACAATATAGGGAAACTTGAAATATTTAGGGGATGCGCTTACCCCGCACCCCCTAGGTCCTTCCCTGACTGTAGAACTAAATTATAGCATTATAGCAACATTTAATTTCTCTTAAACCTATTAGGTTTGCCAGGAAATGAAATGCTTCTGCATTCTAGTTATTATATATTTCAAAAATGCTATTCATTAGTTGCATCTTGAATCTTCTTGTTCTTCCAATGTGATTTGTCAACATAACATCATGCTGGTTATTAAATGCTCTCTCCTAGATGCCAACGCTTAAAATTAGAATGATACAATGCTGAAAAACTCAGAAAACTCCTAGTGTGATTACAGGACGAGCTGACAGAGAGCATGCTTGATAAATGCAAGCAGTCGCAGCTAGCTATTCAGATGATTATAGAAAGCACGACCAACGATGACGGAATCCTCTTTGAAGCTCTGAATTTGAATGATGAGCTTCAACAAGTCATCTCCAAATTTGAGGGACTGGAAACTGGTTCAAAAGCAGACACCACTGCGGTTATTCCCACTGCTCCTGCTGAGACCGATTTAGAAAGTATGGTGGGAGCTACACCTTCAAACCACGCTGAAACCAAGACCAGTGCTTCCCTGCCCACACATAATGAAACCAAGACGAATGCTTCCCAGAAAACGGATGGTACCTAATCCGGCAGCGATATGAACGAAAACTGAGGAACTCGAGAGGGTTTGCTAGGTTTAATTTCCATTTCCACGACTTCTTGTGCAGCCGTGCTGGTTAACTTTATGGTTGGCTTACTGTAACTAGGAAATAGAGTAATATTATGTAGACAAGACATGATGATTAAGTTATCAGTTGTGTAATGATATTTTGTTTGTTAAATTACAGCCATTATTTTTTTCGAGTAATATTTTATAACACAAGCGCATAAATAAATTATATATTCTTCGTATTTTAAGTCTAAAATTAAAATATTTCGGGCATAAAGGTAGTGGCATATCTACATGGTAGGAAGGGCACAGGTTTATCTTGAAGTTTTTAATTTTTTTATGAATTAATTTTTTAATTTATATTTACTTTGAATTTTAAATTTTTTATAACTTATGTTATTGTAACAAATATTATAACTTATACTTATTTCACGAGAAATTATATTATAAAACAGTCTCACCAATATATAAGACCGTTTAATAAAAAACATCCATATAATTATTTTTTCCGTTCAAGTGAATTTTTATTAATATTTATTATAATTTAAGTTTAAAACAATTTTTATCAAGTGAATATTCACTTGTTAAAAATATGAAATGAAAAAAATAATTATATAGATACTTTTCATTGACTGGTCCATAGATGACATAGTGCGACTGTGCCATTATATAATTTCTCCTATTTCACACTCTCTTTCTTCTCAATTTTCGAAATGGAAGCTCAAACTCCAATACCGCTCTAAAATCTCCCTAATTTCTTTACTCCCGCCACTTCCCTGCCTACTGAATCCCTAAAACATTCCATTTTCACGTACTTTCCCGGAAAATTACATTTAGTTTCCACCAATCCAAATAGAACCTACACCATTTCTATTCTTACTACCCTGAGTCCTCAAACCCTAACATCACAGATCCAAATTAAGAAAACCCCTAACCTTAAAAGTGAAAACCATGCCGTCGTTGACTTCTCCGGGAAAAATACTACGTCTGGAGCTTAATAATTTCAAATCCTACAAGGGGCTTCAAACTATCGGTCCCTTCTCTGACTTCACTGCCATTATTGGACCGAATGGGGCAGGCAAGTCGAATCTCATGGACGCAATAAGCTTTGTTCTCGGGGTTCGAACTGGTCAGCTACGTGGAACCCAACTCAGAGACTTAATATATGCTTTTGACGACCGTGAGAAGGAGCAAAGTGGCCGACGTGCATTTGTTCGATTAGTTTACCAACTTGCTAGTGGCTCCGAACTCCGTTTCACCCGTACCATCCTCCCTACTGGCGGTAGCGAGTACCAAATCGATGGCAGTAATGTCAACTGGGATGAGTACAATGGAAAGCTAAGATCACTTGGTATTCTCGTTAAGGCCCGAAATTTTCTTGTTTTTCAGGTAATTTTGTTTCCCCTTTGAAATAGCTTTTTTCTTTTATGTGAAGTTAAGCTAATTGGTTTGACGTAATGATATAATTCGGAGAAAAAATGTGTTCTTAGGGTGATGTCGAGTCCATTGCTTCAAAAAATCCCAAAGAACTTACGGGGCTGCTCGAGCAGATTTCGGGTTCTGAAGAACTCAAGAGGGATTATGAGGCTTTGGAAGAGCAAAAAGCTAGGGCTGAAGAAAAATCAGCGCTTGTTTATCAGAGAAAGAGGACAATAGTGATGGAGAGAAAACAAAAGAAAGAACAGAAAGAAGAAGCTGAGAAGCACTTCCGCTTGCAAGATGAGCTGGTTTTGTTCAAACCTTCAATTTTTATAAACATTTTTTTTACTTTTTAGACTTTATGATATCCTTTTGATGGTTAAAAAAAATTATGCAGAAATCTTTGAAAAAAGAGCATTATTTATGGCAATTGCATAACATAGAGAAAGACATTGACAAGATTAGCGATGACCTTGACTCTGAAAAGAAGAACCGTGAGGATATGTTACACGAGCTAGAACATTATGAAGCTGAAGCACTTAAAAAGAAGAAGGAACAGGCTAAATACCTAAAGGAGATTGCTCAATGTGAAAAAAAGATCTCCGAGAGAAGCATCAGACTTGATAAAAGTGTGAGTCCGTGAAAGCCTCGTTTTCTCTTTCGATTGTTGAGCCTTTGCGGACTGGTATTATTGGTCTAGGTTGGAATGCCTGCTTGTCAATTAGTTCAGATTAAGCTATTTTGGACTATTTCTATAGATGGTTAAGTTGGGGAATGGAGGATTTGAACTGGTTCCCTTTTTTGGTACCAGGAGGCTATTGCCAAGTTCACGAATTTTGTGGTAACTAGGTTGCTTATTTCAATTTGTAGGACTGACGTCTGATCTTATTTTTAGGAGATTAGTTCTAGGCTAATGTTAACAAGTTATTTTTCACAGATGCTTGAGCACTTTGAAAGTGATTTTGGCATGAACTGTTCACATGGTAAAAATGTCATCGTGTTCCCTGGCTTTCTCTCTTATATTATCTTCTTAAATTCTTGGGGTGGACAGTTAATGTTGGCTGCGCTAAAAAAACTCATATGTTATTGTAATATTTTAAGGAAATTGCCTACCACCATCCTCTTGTAAGGCAGGATGTCTCAAGCTGGAAGACAATTGTCCAACGTTTGGCATTTGATGATTTTATGATAATGATGTGTGTTGGTACTATCGGTGTTTATGGTGTAAGCTTCAATAGAGAATTTGATAGTCTGGGTTAATTAGGTTGTTCAAAGTGGAATTTTCTGATGGATGTGGCATAAGATGGAGCCTTTTTCTTGTTTGCACATCCTTTGTGGTTCTATATCTATAGTGACTACTTCTTATGTAGCTAGTTCTAAGTGTTAATCATCTTTCTATATTTTTCTGTAATTTTAATGAGTTGAAGAGATGCCTATGACATAGTTTTGTTCTTTTGTTTTTTTTACCCAAGTGCAGCAACCAGAGCTTATGAAATTAAATGAAGAAATGTCTCGCATAAATTCAAAAATCAAGAGTAACCGAAAGGAGCTTGAAAGAAAAAAGGAAGAAAAGAGGAAGCATGGTGAAGATATAAAAGAATTACAGAAAGGCATACAAGATCTGACTGCAAAGTTGGAAGACTTAAATGAAAAAAGTCGTGATGGTACTGGGAAGCTGCCTTTGCTAGACACTCAACTTACTGAGTATTTCCAAATGTAAGATCTTCCGGGTTCCTTATGAGACATGATTCTCCAGTTTCTATGCTTTAGTGTATTTTATTGTGGCTGAAATAAAAAATACCTATTTCCCTTCAAATTCAACATTAAAATTGGTTATGGTCCTTGTACCATGGTTCTTTCAGGTTGGAGTTGGATGTTTTCTTTCTTCCATGGTTTCAAATTGCCTCCAAATTATTGTGAATATGATTCATCAATCATCGATTAACTTGTTTCAATTATTAATACTTTTTTTACAAGCAACCATTGTAGTCAAACCTTTCAATTGTTTTCATTTGAGCTAATTAAATCATTGGTGTGTGTACTTATATATCTATATCCCCTATGGACATGAGTCTGTTCAAAGCCTGAAAACTTTATATTTACTGACACAATCTTGGGATCTTGACATTTCAGTAAGGAGGATGCTGGAATGAAAACTGCTAAGTTAAGAGATGAGAAGGAGCTTCTGGATAGGCAGCAACATACTGATATTGAAGCTCAAAAGAATTTGGAAGAAAATCTCCAACAGTTGAGTAATAGGGAACATGAGCTGGAAGCACAGGAGGACCAAATGCGATCTAGACTGAAGAAGATTCTTGATACCTCTGCTAAACAGAAGGATGGGCTTGCAGATCTGAAAAAGGAACTGCGAGAAATGCAAGATAAACACCAGAAGTCCAGGTTATTGAAGTTGATGATAAATTAATTTTGGTGCATTGTGGTCTCATTATTGTTTTTTGTCGTCCATGTTGTTTATTTTTTGTACGTACAATCTTGAAATGCAGATCCAAGCATGAGAACTTGAAGTCAAAAATTGCTGAAATAGAAAATCAGTTACGTGAACTGAAGGCAGATCGATATGAAAATGAGAGGGATACTAGATTGTCTCAAGCTGTTGAGACTCTGAAACGCCTGTTTCAAGGTGTTCATGGTCGCATGACTGATCTTTGTAGGCCGACTCAGAAAAAGTACAACCTTGCTATCACTGTTGCCATGGGAAGATTTATGGATGCTGTTGTCGTAGAGGATGAAAGTACTGGAAAGGAATGTATTAAGGTCTGCTAATTTTCTGTGTTCTCTACTAATCATTTCATTTTTCTATTAAGAACATTTAATATTATCTTTCAAAAAGAACTAACAGCATACAAGTATTTTGACCCTTGAACTATTCAAGGATGTCTGAGCAATAATATATGTGAGTGCTTTTGTGTGATGAAAATCATTCATCTGTCTGACTTCTCTGTGTTGGTAAAACGGGTGATGCCATCTATTTTTGACAATCTTTCGAAATGAAATATATATTACATGGTAGGAAACAGGAAAAATCCATTTATGCATTTTTAAAAAATTGACAGGGCCACCACCATTGCAGAGAAATTACTCCAACCTAACAAGAATGCATAATGAAGTATGCATTATTCCATCATCTCAAGTCCTTGCATACTGGTCAGACATTTTTGTTTATAATGCAATATGCATATGATTAGTAGTTGAAATGATAATAAAGAAGAAAAAAAAGTTGGACAATTGAAATCTAAAATTGCTTGTGTTGATGATTCATGCCTATATGGAAGTGGCTGTTTTACTTTAACCCTTTTTTATGGCTTCTATGAGTTTAAGAAGGCTGGGAAAATTCAGAGAGTTGTTGGGTTTGTGATATAGTCGTAACAGTATGTTTTCACTTTTCAATTACCTGGTTCTATTGCGTTTTAAATATTTACTATTGTTCTTGTATAAGTTCGTTTGAGTATTCCTGATTGTTCTTTACAGTATTTGAAAGAGCAAAGGCTTCCTCCTCAGACTTTCATCCCTCTTCAGTCTGTTCGTGTTAAGCCAATCATTGAAAGGTTGCGCACCTTAGGTGGCACAGCAAAGCTGATCTTTGATGTGATCCAATATCCTTTGCCAAAGCTTGTATTAGTTCTCTAATTATAGGGGAAACATTTCTACATGCCATCCTGCTTCACAATTTACAGATTTATTCTTTTATAGTTGCAGAACACTCCAAACCACTGGGATTCTGCTTTTTTATTTGTCAGTCTTCCTCAATGGGATATTACCTAGTGCCCTGGTCTGTTTTTTTTATCGTATATGAGAAATTGTGAAAAACATGCAGCTGTATTCATATACATTTTTGTGTTCTTAACGTTCATAAATTTGATCCTGCGTTGGAGAAGGCAGTTCTCTTTGCTGTTGGCAATACACTAGTTTGTGATGATCTTGAAGAAGCTAAGGTTCTTAGCTGGACTGGAGAGAGGTTTAAAGGTGAATATCTATTATCTTTTTCATTTAGTAGTTCTTGATCCTTTATACAGAATTCAATAATAATCCATAAACTTGTATTCTTGCTTTAGTTGTAACTGTTGATGGGATTCTGCTCTCAAAGTCTGGCACAATGACTGGTGGTACAAGTGGTGGAATGGAAGCCAGGTCAAACAAGTGGGATGATAAGAAAATTGAAGGTTGGTTTCATGCGTAAATTGTTTGTCACAGCTTTTTTATTATAATATTAACTGTTACTTTTTTACAGGTCTGAAAAAGAAAAAGGACCAGTTTGAAGCAGAGTTGGAAGAACTTGGATCAATTAGACAGATGCAGCTAAAGGAGTCTGAAACGTCTGGGAGAATTAGCGGTCTTGAAAAGAAAATCCAGTATGCTGACATTGAGAAGGTAGCTTGACTATCTAATATATAAGTGGGGGGCCCATTCTACCTTTTAATGGAATGCCTTTCTTTAAAGGAAAAATGTTTCTGTAAAGGTGGTATTTGAAGTTTGTGTAGTTGCCCTTCTTCTCGATGTATGGTGTTAAAGAGGAGATAATTTACTTTTGATCTATAATGCTTTGTTGATTCTATAGGTAAATTTTTTTCAGTTTTTTTGTTTTGTGAAGGTAATATATTATGCAATTTACGGTTCAAAGATTACAATTTTTAATATGAACCATAGTGGATAGTTCAACGATTTCTTGATTGTGTTGATATGCAAGTGTTTATTAATCTTTTTATTTATATTTGATCTCCATGAGATGCAGAACATAAAATGTTTTTGTTGCAGAAAAGCATAGAAGACAAGCTTAAAAGCTTGAAGCAGGAGAAGAAAAATATTAGGGAGAGGATTGGACATATAACTCCTGAGGTTCAGAAGGTAATTTATGATGGCAATTATGCTTTTATTCTCTGGTATTCTGTTGCTTCTCTTATATTGTTTAATTCCTGTCAGTTAAAGGACGTGACTGATAAAAGGAACAAAGACATCACGAAGCTGGAGAAGAGGATTAATGAAATTGTTGATCGACTCTTCAGAAGTTTTAGTCAGTCTGTTGGGGTGGCAAACATCCGTGAGTATGAAGAAAATCAGCTCAAGGCTGCCCAGAATATGGCCGAAGAGAGGCTTAGCTTGAGTAATCAACTTGCAAAGTTGAAGTATCAGTATGTTTTCTTCCTCTCCATCTATTAAGTGTCCCAGATGATGTAATATATGTTCATTTGCTGATTGAATTCTTCCTGATGAGTGATGACCCTTAAATGTATATTGGAAAATATTTTTGTTTGCATTCTTCATTACATAATGTCCATCAGAGGTTTGCATGTCTGTTAGATCATAAATGTAAAAAGTCTTGTAGCATGGAAGTGGTAATACTGCTGACCTCCAAGAAGAACTAAGTTTAGACGTAAAACAATTCTAGGAAAGGGAGAAAAAATACATATTTACCAAAAGATCAGGGTGTAGATGCATCACACCATTGCCATCCAGATTCTTTTACTATGGTCAAATGTTTGAAACCACTTTGTTATATCAGCTTTTTGGATGAACTTTGAATGTGTAATCTCTAAAATTATGAGTGGAAATGAGCTATTTTTAATGTAAAAAGTTTTACTAACTAACAGATGCTAGGCAGTTCTTTAAATTGGATTGTCATTTGGTTTTGGTGGACATACTGCTGAATTGGGTAAATGTCTTGTTTGCCTGTGATTACTATGATAGCATCTTGCTTTGTTTTTGAGACCGGCGCTAATCTAATGAGCTGGTTGACATGTCCTCTTTCTTACTTCTAGATTGGAGTATGAGCGTAAGCGTGATGTAGAATCAAGAATTAAGAAGCTGGAATCTTCTATCAGTTCTTTGGAAAATGATTTAAAATTTGTCCACAAAAAAGAGGCTGAAGTTAAGCTGGCAACAGAAAAGGCTTCGGAAGACATCAATCATTGGAAGGAAGAAGTGAAAGGTATGGTTTTGACCATACATTCATTGTGCCA
This sequence comes from Abelmoschus esculentus, assembly GCA_035048815.1. Lineage (NCBI taxonomy): Eukaryota > Viridiplantae > Streptophyta > Magnoliopsida > Malvales > Malvaceae > Abelmoschus > Abelmoschus esculentus. The sequence goes on from JAUCBN010000034.1 coordinate 16,743,969, forward strand.
TTTCTATTTTTTATCGAATTTATAATTTCTTTCAATTGGTCTTTATAATGAAATCAACTTTTTTAGTCGCAAACTCCTAAAGTTAATCAAGATGTTTTCAGTAAATTGACATTTGGATCTAATAATTTACTTTTGTAGGTATGTGGTTTTTAAGTGAAAAAGTCTCTTGTATGTTATACAGTGGCAAGTGCAACTGTAAATATGTATAGAAAACTATGGTTTCAGAAATACAATGTCCGTAGATTGGCATGCATGATGTATGCTAATAGATTATCCTACCTGGCAGTTGAGAGTTTATGAAACCCAAATTAAGTCATTAACAATGAATTTAGAGCGGTGGGACTTCTTAAGACTTCCTAACTTGATTCTTTATAATCGTGTTTCTTATAGTTTTCTTATATAATTTCTGAATTTATTAGAATTATTAAGTGAAGTTGGTGACTCAGTAGCAAATAGCTCTTATTATTATTCTGTCCATTTGAACTTCTGAAAATACTGTTGTCATTGCTGCTTTCTTTTGGTTCATTTATACTGATTATCTCCCTTAATATCTGCAGAACAACCCTGCCTCTGTTCATTGTGTATAATTTGATGCCAGTTTATTTGTCTCTCTGTTTCTGTTTTTGTAGGGTGGAAATCCAAGTCCGAAGAGTGTGAGAAGGAAATTCAAAAATGGAAGAAGCAGGCTTCTGACGCTACAACATCCATATCCAAACTTAATCGCCAAATAAATTCTAAGGTCCAATGATCTTTTCGTTTTCCTCCTTACAATCAGATCTGTTATTTGGATACGTCATATTGATGAAATTGCCCTGTACATGTGCTTTCTGGTTTTACAGGAGACTCAGATTAATCAACTGGATGAACGGAAGGCGGACATTATTGAAAAGTGCGACTTAGAGCACATTGAGCTTCCTCTCATTGCAGACCCAATGGAAACCGAGTCTTCAAATGAGAAGGAATTTGATTTTAGTCAGTTAAATCGATCTCTTCTGCAGGATCGAAGGCCTTCTGACAGGGACAAGATTGAGGCAGACTTCAAGCAAAAAATTGATGCTCTAGTGTCGGAAATTGAAAGAACTGCTCCTAATTTGAAGGCTCTTGATCAATACAAGACTCTGCAAGAGAAGGAAAGAGATGTAACTGAAGAATTTGAATTAGCCAGAAAAGAAGAGAAGCAAGTAGCTGATGCTTACAATTCCGTTAAGCAGAGGAGGTGCTAAACCATTAGTGTGTTCCAACTGCGATCTGAGTAACTTTATACTGAATTGCTTGTTTCTTGATTGTGACCAAGTCATCTTGTAATGATTTTGGAAAGCTGTTCGGTCTGCAATATCATTTATATGCACAAGGGAAAAGAGTGTGGGAAACTACCTGTAGTCTACTCAAACATTTTTAAACCTTGCCGATTGACTTTCTTTAATGATTATGCAGATATGAGTTGTTCATGGAAGCTTTCAACCACATTTCTAGTAATATCGATAGGATCTACAAACAACTAACGAAGAGTGGTACGCATCCATTGGGTGGGACTGCATATTTGAACTTAGAAAACGAGGATGATCCTTTTCTACATGGTATCAAATACACAGCTATGCCACCAACAAAGCGTTTCAGGGATATGGAACAACTATCTGGTGGAGAAAAAACTGTTGCAGCACTTGCACTTCTCTTCTCCATCCACAGGTACACCTGAGAGATTTAGATTATTCATTCTTTCCGTTATCAACTGTCAGTTGAATCTGTTGCCACAGCTGCAGTGGATTTAACTTATTATATGAAAGATTAAGTATCAGTGGAATTCCCTGGACATTCTTTTTGCATCTTATAAGATACTCTGATGGACTACTTTGGAAAAATGGACCAGGTCATTTGTGATCAGAGAGAATTGACTTTCTGTTTGTATATGGGCTAATATCAGTTTTTTTCATGCACATGTTTCAGCTACCGACCTTCACCCTTTTTCATATTGGATGAAGTGGATGCTGCATTGGATAATCTAAACGTTGCAAAAGTAGCAGGATTCATCCGTTTCAAATCATGTGACGGTGCAAGGGTGAGCCAGGACAGTGAAGGCAGCAGCGGTTTCCAAAGTATCGTGATATCACTGAAAGATAGCTTTTACGACAAGGCTGAGGCTTTGGTCGGGGTTTATCGGGATTCAGATATGGGGTAAAATACACCAAACCTTCTTTCCTTAAGTGAAATTACATGTGCATCTGTCTAGTTTACCAATCCTAAATAAAAACAAACATCCTCTCCCTTGTTTTTACAGCTGCTCAAGAACATTGACGTTTGACTTGACGAAATACCGAGAGACATGAAGCAGAAATGCAGGTTGTAGGGCTTGTTAATTATCTGTACAATATTTAAAAATACATGTATATATTATATGATTGATTTGCACATCAAATACCAAGTAGTTTAATCTTTGATGTTTCTGTATCTGAACAAAAATGATGGGGCAGTAAGTTAGAGACTGAAGGCTTTTGTACTATCCACTGTAGATAACAAAAACATATTAGTAATCAATCCAGCTAGGTCTAGGAGTTTAACAATCATTCTTAAGAAGAGTTACTGTTTGTTTTAATCAGATTAATCTATTATGTTTATGAGGATTTACTATTTTTTTAACAAAACGGATACCGTTTTAGCTGCTTAAAAATAAAACAAGCGAAGACGGCTTTGATTGAATTGAAGCGTAGAATTGAGGATGCCATTCAAGGGAATTCTCTCTTAGGGAAACCCGACGATTGTAACGTTTGTCAAGACGAAGCCTCAAAGGTGATCGGAGAGCTGAAAGAGATTATACTCTGGGGTGTACCCTTGATGCCGAGAGTTCAATTAATGAAAAAATGCATCAAAGAACTCAACTTTGAACCCGGTGGAGCCGACTCCATGACTCAGGTGATCGATTGGGAGGACTTCCATGGACTTCACACGAGAACTTCGTTCTGTTTTATCGAAAATGGTGGACGTTGCTCGAAGAGAATTACCTCGAGATCATCTGAAGAACGGTAAGATTCCGTCGATATGCACATTTTTATTATATATTTTAAATTTGATTCGATCGATTGTTCAATCCTACGATAAAATTCATTTTTTATGTGGAACCATTGTAGTTTGATCATGGGCTTGGTAATTCAGCTTAGGTCCAGGCCATGCTTTGTCCTTAATGGCCCATTGAACCAGAAGTGGAGTTACGAGCTCATTCGGTATTGTGGGTTTATGGTGATAAATCTACTAAAATTAGGGTTTATAGTGCACTACCAGTCTGCCACTGATAATTTCATCATCTCTATTCTCGCGTTCAATTTTTCAGTATCTGAAAAATACCTAGCAATGGGAAAGAAGAAATTTATCGATAAAAAGAAGTCGGCGACGTTCCAACTACTCGCCCGAGACTCCTCCGATCCATTTTACAGTGACTCGCCTGGTAATGACCGAGTCTTCGTCCGAGTTGACACCAACCCCGTCTGCTTCGACACTTTTGACGAAGATAACAATTGTTATAACGACGGTGAGCACGATAACGGGGATTCTATATTCGCCGATGCTCCTGATGACAAGGACGAAGATGTCGATGATTATGACAGACTGTTGGGAAGCTCCTCTCGTGCGGCGGCGAACGATAAAGGCGCATTGCCGGAGAATATTCGTAAGGAAATTTTGGAGCTAGGGTTTCCAGATGATGGCTACAATTATTTGCTTCATTTGAGAGAGATTAGAAACACTGGCGGTGGTTCTTCTTTCCATTATAACCCTAAGTTCAAGCCCGACCAGCTTCCTCGTGATGTTAAGGTTGTTTCAAGTTATTCCTTTTCTTTTAACAATCTGGTTTAATTTCTGATTAGTTTATGTTTGATCAATGGTTTTGTGTGTTGTGCTTAGGCCTATGATGCTTCAAGGGTACAAATATTGAATTCGGAAGGGAATTATAATGAGAAATCTATTTACAGTGTTGCTTCAAATACACTTAATGCTAGGATGAACAAAGTTTTTGATCCTGAAGTGGCTGCACTGCTTGATGATGATGACGATTTATCACGGTTTGGATCTGATGTCGAGGATTTGGAGGAAGATTTTGTTGTTAGAGCAAACACCGGTGAAGAAAGAGAGGGTGATGATACTGATAGGAAGTTGAATTTTGTTGAAGAATCTGGTTTTGTTGATGGTGTCAAGAATGCTGGTCCCGAATCCAGCAATCAAGAGATTGCAAATAAGCAAAGAATTACCAAGTAGAAGAAAAGCCACGAGCCCGGCGACTTTTGGATGAGCAGTTTGACATTCTGAGTCCTTTTGAGAGCAAACTTGTGCTTTTTCTTTGTTAGTATTTTTTATGTTTAGAACTTATTGGAATTGAAGACTTCCTTTTGGTTTAGGAGCTTTATTTATAGAAATTGTGTCTAATTTGTTTACTGAAGTTCGCTGAATTAGAATTTTGCCTAATTGCTTCATTATAGCTTGAACTTCAAGAATATGGATCCGACGAGGATGATTGTGAGGGCTACATGGCTGAAGAAGAAGAGGAAGAGTTACTGGTAGACAAGCTAAAAAATGTTCTAAATGAAAATGACATGGATGATTTGGAGCAGGATGATGAGTATAAAGCTCCTGCTGCTGATATCATGCGTCGATGTGCTGAATATGCCAAAAGGTATGAAAACGAAAGTGAAGATGAAAAAGTGTTTGTCATTCAGGAAAGCAGCGATGAGTCGGAACAATTTGATTGTGAGAGCATCGTTTCCACATATTCGACTCTTGATAACCACCCTGGAAAAATTGAAGCACCTGCAGTTGCTAGGAAAAAGAAGTTATCCGAAACTGTTTCTGCAACTCTGAGTGCCAAAAATCAGGTGATATCCCTCAGGGGAAAAAAAAAGCTCCCGGTAGACTTTTTACCTAATAGCAGAAAGACTGCTGCGGAAAATGTCAAGATTGCAGGTAGCAGCATAAAACCCGAACAGATAAAAAGAAAACAACATGGTCAGGAGACGAAGGAGGAAAAGAAAGAACGAAAGGTATCATATCCGTCTGCATGTGTTTAACCCTTACATTTCTTTCAAATGGCTTTTAAATCACATCATCATGCATGTTTACTTCTGGATGGATGAATATATTTTCAGCTTGCTGTTAAAAAGGAACGAAGCGAAGCACGGAAAGTGAAGAAGGCGATGAAAGAGCTGTACCGGAGTGAAACCCAGCAAGCTCAGAAAGTAGCAGCTATAGCTGGCCCGTCCTCCATTCGATTAATGTAGGGAATATACTGTCTCATGGAACAAACATGCATGCCACAAGTGTGATCGATCATGTTTTCTGGTTTTGGTTCTTGCAACTTTTAAGAGTCAATCTGTTAAGTTTCACTTTTGAGTTCTGTTCTAAATAGATGAACGTTTGGACACAAGAGCTCTGCTTTTGAGTTCTGTTAGCATCCCCTGAATTTTTTCATTTTCATAAAATCTACATGCAAATTACAAACATATCACTACCTCTCCAAAATCAAATGCAATACTATTTCTGAAAATGCAAAAATTGGCCTCGGATCTCTTTTCCAACTTAGTTTCAACAAATCAATATATATATATATATATATATATTCTCTTGGTGTAGACTGTAGAGCAATGTGAGGATTATGAAAATCAAAATGCAAAACGGCTTCCAGTTCCATCGAGAAAACGATCGGTATGCCAACCTTTAGCCTGTAGCTCACATAGAAATGGAGTGAAAACATTGTTCATCTTGTTGTAAGCGTCTTGCAAGAGGCTGGAATTTGGCTCGTGGAAGGACTTCCCCATGCTCGCGGCATATGCAGCAACCAGCCAGCCTTTTAGTGCATCTTCTCCGGTAGCATTATGTTCTAACAACATGTCAGTCCATTTATTTCCAGGACTCAAAACAAACTTCTCTTCGGGGAATATTTCTTTCCATTCCTCAAGCTTCGAAGGCTTGACAACTTTGTGCAAAGCCCTTCCTACTTTCACATTCCCGGCATCTTCGATTAGCCATCCGGGAAATAGGAGATCTTCCCGGTATCTGAGATCAGCAGGACTAGATACCTTTCCAGTCTGAGTTGAGTTCAATTGGAAAGTCAAATGATAAACCTTAGCATGTATGTGAAATTCTGGGTTTCAAACCATACAAACAAAACAAACCTTTAGAAAATCAGCCACAATCATGGCAGTCCTCTGAGGATTCAATGTATTGACAGGAGCAGCTCGCATTTCTTCAACGACACTCCACACGTGTACAATGGAAAGAAGAGGACCAGCAATCATCTGCAATTCCTTATTATTATCAACAATCCGAATTGCCATGTAAAATGATATGCGATTGAGATGATAAAAACCAGTAAGGATTAGCACGGCCAAATGTTGTTGTGCCCTTCTCTTACATCAATAAGATAACTAAAATAAATGACTGAAATGAGAGCCATTACAATCTTGATACCTTCCCTTGCATTGATGAACAAACAGTAGACGCCAACTGAATCCCAACTCCCAATCCAACAACATTGAAAAGTGTTAATATGGCCTCTCCTTTTGCAAATAGGTCGCTAAGATTCCCTTCTTTGGCAAATGATGAATATATTGGTAATCTAGTTGCCCGTGCAGCAACCACTGCCATTCCCTTATTATAGATGAGTAAAATTCAACAAAGTATGGTAGTATTTAGCATAATAGCATGTAGTCGTATAATGCTCTTCGTTTAGAAGCAGATATAAAGGATCTGGGCCTTCAGGAAAGCAAATTAATCACAAAGATTATACCTTTGCAAAATTACCGAGTCCTGCTACTTCAAGAAAAAGGTGAGGGCATAAAGGCGAAAGAACTTCCAAACCAGTGCCCAAATCATAGAGCACATCAGCTGCAGTATTAAAGACATTCAAACCTTCGATATGACAAGGGTAGTATCAAGTGAAAGAGTGATTGGCATTCAGCAAAAGGTGAAATAAGAAAACATACCCAAAATTCTCCAACGTTTTGGTTCCGAGTCCATTCTTGCACCCAAATTACTACAAATGAGCTTTCCGACATGCTGCATTCCATCTTTCAATATCTGCTCACCAATAAAACAAATGGAAAACTTCTAACTGATAAGTACAGATCAGACCACAATATCAGAAACAATTCCTCAACTAAAAATAAAAGTTTACCCAGCTGACCGCAGTTGCCTGCGCAGGCGTAGGTCGCAAGCCTGCAGCAAATAAAAGTGACTGCAAAGGAGTGAGAAATGAAAGGAAATGACCGCATACTATGCTCTGGTAGTCGCATTCCAAAATATCAACTAAATATCTTCTCCCATCCCTGTTTTTATTATTGTTTGAGAATCTAGGCAACATCTATAAACTAAATTTACGAGGATATGCATAACCCTTGTAGGTATTAGAAGGAGACCTGAGTCGATAAAACAGATAATGCTGCGCTGGTCAAGTGTTGCAATGCCCGGAATTGTGTGCATCTAAGGTAACCCTCATTCACACTGTTCAAATCAAACACACACACACATACAAACAAAAAAAAAAAAAAAAAAAAACATAATAATTGTCTGTTCTCAGGCTGGTTGCAATCCCATAACTTCAAAAAGTAAACAAGTACTAGTAAAGAATTTTACCTATAAGGATATCCCGAGGGAAAGAACTTGTTCAGGAAAGATTCAACCACCTTATGACACATTGGTCTTGAATTATTAACCACCTTCACCTGCAGCAGAAAAAAACAACATTTTTAAAATACCAAAAAAAAGAGCATCAGAAGTACAAAACATTACTCGTTCAGGGGAGAAAAGAGCTTAAATTCGCAGACCAAGTATTTGTGAAATTGTCTGACTGGAAACTTAATGTTAGAAAGATAAAACTCACGGAGAGGTAGCCGTGGGGTTCAAATTCGTAACGGCGAGTAACGGAATCAGATGTCTCGAGCCAGTAAACTGGAACTTCGACTTTGGGCGCTTTGATTTCATGGGGTTCCTTCTTTGTCATCTTCAGCTTATCCTGTTTATTTGATTTCAAAACAAAATGAAACGAAAAAGGGAAATTTCACATTAGTTTCGGAGAAGAGAGGTTTGAAAACGTTACCAGTAAATACATTTAGGGCGAAACGAGACGAAGGGGGGTAAGATATTCAGGTCGCGGGAATCGGTGACAGTCCGAGCGGAGCAATCGAGAGAGGGGAGCTTTCTGATTTCAACATGCCATGGTAAAGTTCAATTTTTTATTGTGATGTGAGTTACTATTGGTCTAATTTTTATTTCAATCCTTTAACTTTAAAAAAATAGAAATTAGTTTTTATTTAATCTTCAATATCCGATTCATCGACAAACTAATTCAGATCAGATCCCGTGGATACTCAATATAGAGGCGAGTCAAATTTTGAATCTATGATCTTACTTAATAGACCAACTAATTATTGCTAATCTCACTTTTTTATTTGTCAAATATGATCCTTATACTTGATGAAAAATGAAAAATTAGTCTGGCTAGACAAATATTTGTAATGCCCCGAATTTGGGGTTTAAAGTTTTGAACTTTTGGATTAACTTGTGAATTTCAACAAATTCAAGATTAAATTATAATAGTTACAAAGTTTAGTGATAGAAATGAAAAAGCTTAGAAAGCATGATGATGATCGGGTTATTGGATCGGGTTAGCTTCGGAATAGTTTTCCTTTTTAATAAAGAATCATATGCGGCGACAAGAAGACGAAGAGTTTGAGTGGTTGATGATGATCAGAAGGTGACCGTATGGACGGTGGAGATTCGTTCACGTAACTGGTTGGACCGTCAAACAAGAACAAAAAAAACTAAAAAAAAGTTAGCTTTTTTAAATGAAGAATCTTCTTTTATGAGTGACAGTGTAGGCCACACCACGAAGCATGCAAGCGTTAATCCAACGCACCGCCCCACTTTCCTTTCTTGTTTTTATTTCCATGTCGATATCTTCAGTTACTTCTATACCAGAGAGGAGCAGAGCCCTTCTGCATAGTTGTTTAAGCTCTTTCTACCAGTTCCAGACATGGCGTTTAGAGGACTCAGCAGGGTATCTCTTATTCTTTGGCTTTCCTTTTCTTTTCAGTTTCATATGTTCATCTTTTTATTGTTAATCTGGTTGTGTTTTCAGCCAAATGCTACATCCGGCATGGGCGTTGCAGACCACACCAAGGATACTTTCTTGGAACTGAAAAGGAAGAAGGCTCATCGCTATGTGATATTCAATATCGACGAGAAGAAAAGGGAGGTTGTGGTTGAGAAAACCGGTGGCCCTGCCGAGAGCTACGATGACTTCACCGCATCTCTGCCTGAGAATGATTGCAGATACGCTGTCTACGACTTCGATTTTGTGACATCGGAGAATTGTCAAAAAAGCAAGATTTTCTTCATTGCATGGTTGGTTTCTTTGCCTCCTTCAACTGTGTTTATATCCCAGTTTTAACATATTTGCAATCGAGGAATACCGATCACTTAACGATTGGATTTTGTTGATCAGGTCGCCTTCATCATCTCGAATCCGTGCAAAGATGCTGTATGCCACTTCTAAAGACAGGCTGAGAAGGGAACTAGATGGTATTCACTATGAGATTCAGGCTACTGATCCTACAGAGATGGACCTTCAAGTGCTGAACGATCGAGCTCACTGATCAGTCTGTAATGTGACCGAGTCGTCTCTAAAGTACTCCTTGCTCGACTGTTTCTGCAACTCTAAATTAGTCCTTGCTTCATAAAGCTCTGTGCATCTACAGAACCATTTTCTAACAAAAAATAGTATGTATGATCCTTGAATAACCTGAATCTTGCAAGCTGATATGAAGCTACGGGCTAAAACTTATCTGGTTGCTCTTAATTCTGGTTTATGTGCTCTTGTTTTTCCTCTCAAAGAAGAAAGTCTGTCATTAGTATTTGAAAACAGTAAAACTAGTGGTATGTATAAGACATTAATTCTACCGTTTGTTTCAGTCAATTTTGTTGGCTTTAATAATCTCATAAATGGATTTAGTGTTTTTAATTGGATGAATTAGTTGCCTTACCTTAACAGTAAGTTTAAATTAAATGCCATGTACCAAACCAAATACATCAGAATGCAACAAGAATCAAAGCAAGATATTAATAATCTTTGAAACATTTGTCGGAACATTAAAACAAGGAAGTCAAGGCAAAAACATGGCCCTGCTTTCTGGGTTTTAATTTTGATGGATGTTCACAAGTATATGTAAGTGATTCTCTATTATAAGTCTCAAATTTAAAGGTACAGAAAGTGAAGCAGTTTATTATATATACAAGTGAACTGAAACCTGACAGATAGAAATCTAGAACATATAATGATAGATAGCTTTAAAACGGTTCGAGTTGGTGTTCTTGTCTTAAGCAAATGGAACTGTCCGGTGGTCGGTAGACGATGGCAGCTCTGCCTCTCCCTGTGGTTCGATATCTTCGTTCTCACCTGACATCTCTTCTAAGGATTTTCCTTTAGATTCTGGCACCAAGAAAGTGAAGAAGAATCCCAAGGCATTGATGACACCTAATACAATAAGTGAATTCTTCATTCCAATACCTGCAGGGTATCCTGCATCTGCCTTTGATTTATTCTTGTTCTGAGCCAAATACAAGAACCCGAATGCACCAATAATTGCACCGAGCTTTCCCGAGGCTGCAGAGATACCATGGCATGTGGACCTCAACCTTGCTGGGAAAATCTCTGCAGGTACGACAAACGTTGTGGCATTTGGTCCGAAATTTGCAAAGAAGAAAGTCAAGGAATACATAATAACAAAACCGATTCTGTTGTCTGGGTGTGTCCAATGATCGTAAGGGATAGCCAGTGCAAACATAAAGACTGTCATAAAGAAAAAACCCATTAATTGGATGGCAAATCTCCCCATCTTATCGATGAAAGCCACTGTGAACCAGTAGCCCGGTACAGTGCTGCAAAGAGCAATTAGTGTTTGTGCCCTTGCAATTCTGAAAACTTCCTCAATCGCGTTCATAGACTTTGCAGAAGGAATCCAACCAATAGCACTAAAGATATCTTTTTGGAACAAGTTTTGACTGTAGAATGCAATATCAAGCAAGAACCAAGTGCTTGTTGTTCCAAGCAAATGAAGTCCATGGCGCTTAATAAATTCCTTAGAAAACAAACCGAATGCAGATTTCTCCTTTTTTATTTGCTCGATCTTTTGTGGCTCGGCCTCTATGTCCATTTGCAGGACCTTAGACATATCCGATGCAGCCTGCTTTGCATTCTTAGCAACAAGTGCGGTGTAACGAGCGGTTTCAGGCATCTTCATCCTCCAATAGTATGTAAGAGCAGCAGGAAGTGCACCAACCATCAAAATTATACGCCAAACGTAGTCTGCTTGCGGAACTGTGGAGCGAAGGGCATTTTCCACATATGATGGAGCTTCAAACATGGAGTTGAAAGCAGAGGATAATATAATTCCAAAAATACCACCGGTTAAAATTCCAAAACCTTGCATGGCAAACACTGCAGCAATGAAAGCTCCACGAGTTTTCTTGTTAGCATATTCAGACATGATGGTGGCGGAAAGTGGATAGTCACCGCCGATACCAAATCCAAGCCAAAACCGGAAGAAGCAAAGGGTTGCCATGACAGATTTAGGAGTATGACCAAAAGAAAGACCTGAAGCCACAGAGCATATGACCATGAGCATTAGAGTCAAACCATAGACTTTCTTTCGACCTAGTTTATCACCAAGCCAACCAAAGAAGAGTTGTCCTGCTAATGTTCCACATAACGCCACACCATTAACCGCAGCCGAGACATTGGGTGGTAAAGTTCCAGGCTTCTCCGCTCCTTCAACATGATAATAAATGCGGCCGAGCAATTTGGTGACGAGAGAGATGCAAAAGAGATCATAAGCATCGGTGAAAAATCCCATCCCAGCTATAATGATAGCAGTGAAATGATACCATTGAGTTTTGGCTTGATCAAGAGCATTAAGCACCTGTAATTGTTCTCCTGCCATAGCTCCCAAGCTCACTCACAAGCTTCTTTATCTGCTTTCTCCTACTTTGCAAAGATACAAATATATAGGCTGAGGTTACACAACTTAAGGGGAATAGTTATAGTCAATAATCAATATATTTGCATATCTGACTTTTCTTAGCCAAGTGGATTATGGTTACCCTACATCCTATCATTAGGCCCATACATCCCACAGCCAACAAATATTAAAACAAAAACAACCCATACACAAGATTATGTTGAATTTTCCCATGCCTGACCGGGTTTCCCCACTCAACTACTAGTGAAATGTGAAAACAGTTTGTACAAGTCAAGAAAAACTGTATTGGTCCAACTGCTCCTCGTTGTCAAACCAGTTTTAAGAATCTCCAGAAAAATCAAACTGTTGAAAATCTCGTTCGTATGAAATTTATTCAATAATTGCTTAAGAAAAGGAATCAACACATGTAGGGGTGTGGGGTGGAAATTAAGCTGTGAAAATGACAAAGATGGATTCCAGGAAGTCTGAGAAGCAATAACAAGCTATATTCATGCAACCTACTCAACCATAATTATATGCTCATAGCTCTCCCCACCTAAACAAACAAGGTAGACCATACTCCTATGCAAAGGAGATTAAATGAAAGTAAATGTTTCCTGCTATAAATATTGAAACTTATACCAATGCAGGGAAAGTCAACACAATTCTGGATAAGAAACAAAGGCATGTGAGGACTCAAACTTTATGCTTGAATATTCGGGGAATAATATTCCAGCGATTCCCATGAATTGTATACATATCTTTGAATGGCAAAAAATAAGTTGAGACTAATAGTATGAAATTTCTACCCTTTTAGCTCTTGAAAGTCTGATTTTTCACCAAAACCAGAGAAAAAACTACTTTCTCTACTTTTGATTCTTACAAGTTACAAGTCCAAGTGGACGGACAACATTTTATTAATTAAATATCAAAATTATTATATTATAAAACCAAGATTGCAGACAGATCCAGAAAAGAAAGTTAATATTGAATATGCAGGTGAAGAATATCAGATTCAAGTTTGAAGAATATTATGTTTATTCAAGCAACAGTCTTGTTTTTCATTTATGCATGATCCCAGAACTTAGGAGAAGCTACAAAAAGGTGTTTAGCAGTGGGGAAAAAACAGAATCAAGAACTTGACAGTAAACCAGGGTAAGAAAAAGCAAAAAGCAAAGAAAACCCAGATTCAGGGAAAAGCTATTTGTTGTCGTCACTAACAAAAATCAGTCCCACAGTCCCACTTGCATGCATGAATAATTCTATTGATTATTATAGCATTAAAAAATGTCAGAAAACAGTAGCATGCTAAAAGTGAATGAGACAAAAGAACAAACACAATATATACAGAATCATGGAGAGGGAGAGATACCGTGCTCTTTTCTTGAAGAACTGGGAAAGAAACTGTAAGGGAAAAGAATTAAAGAGAGGGAGATTTGGGAGAAAAATCTATGATGCAGAGAAGTTAAAGAGCATGAGTATTTATATAGACTATATAGCATTGGACACCAAGCAACAAGAACCGGAATATTCCAAATACTCTCGCCGGAATATTCCGATCTTTTTGGCCGTTATTATTAAGACATCCAACTCGTGATTCAATTCAATTCTTCTCCATATGACTCTGATTCTTACTCTTCCAAATCTACTTTACGACGCGGCTCCTTTTACTTTACAATCTTTTTATGTTTTTTGTTGGCTTAATTTCGTCCGAAGTACTCAAACCATTGCTTAGGTTTTAAATTAGTCCTTAATTTTCAAATTTTTTAAATTGAATCCTCAAAGAATAAAGCATGAAGTGGTGTATAAGATAAAATAAAATAAAATTTAAGTATTGTTTTAATAATTCGTACCCTTTACAAATAAAATTACTTTAATATATATTTCCTAAAATAAATATCATTTTTTACATTAAAACCACTCTTTAAATCATAGTTAATTTAAATCAAAATTTATTTGTTTTACATAAATAACTTATCTAAAAGTTAATTCTATTTAATACCAAGCCCGACCAAGGGCAGAAGCAAGTTGAGTTCCTGTTCAGGGCCCTCACTCTCTTAGGGCCTGGAAATATAAAAATATTATATGTTTTTATAAATAAATTATTAAATTTAAAAGATTTAAAAGGTGAAATCATTATAAATTATAATTAATAAATTTTATAGGGATCTGAGTCCATAATTTTTTTTAATACGAGATCCACATATTTTTTTTAATTAATGTAACAGTCAATGCATTATTTGTCATTAATGGTAATCAATTAAAATATTAAATGTTATTAAATTAAAAATAAATTAAATAAATTACCTAATTTTTAGCTTTTAAAATTTATAATGGTAAAATTATTTTCATCAAAATAAATAAATAAATGATTTTTTTAAGATTAATCTTTAAAAAATAAATTTTAAGATACTTAATTTTTATTTAATCTCTATTAATTGGATATTCATAAAATATTAAAAATAATTGCCTTAAAATAGTATATTCGCACAATAATTATTTTGGATGAAGTTGTTTATGAGGATTTAATTGATTAATTTGTATCAAAGAATGTTTTGAGATCAATTTTTTCGAATGATATTCTTGTAATTTACTAGTTACTTTTTATTGTTTTAATTTTATTTAACGTGATTTTTTTAACAAAAATAATAAAGCTATCATATTAAAAGAATTTAATTATATTTTTATAATAAATAAAATATATTTTAATTTTATAAAAAAATTATTTTAAAATTTTGCTCAAAGCCGCATAAAAATCCGAGATGGCCCTGTTTAGTACTAATATATAAAGTATTTTTTTTAAAAAAAGAGTGTCATTATTTTTAATTTTATTATAATTATTAATATTTTAAATAATTATTTTATAATTCTAAAGTAATTAATCAATCAATAAATTACATATTTAATATTAACATATTTAATATTAACGAGACTTTATTTTACACATTAATAAATAGTTTGTTTTTTAAAATAGCATCATCGTAAATCAGAAATGTAATTAAATTTTCAAATAAAATTATTTATTTAAATTTTAATATTACAATTGAAATAGATTGAATTGAAAGTATTATTTCTACAATAATTTTTTATTAACAATTTAAAATTAATTTAATTAAATAACAGTAATAATAAAAAAAATAGTAGTCGTCGTTGTTTTGTTTGTAATTTTTTATTTCGATTATAGTTATATGGTGGACATTTGGTCCTTTAAGCTGTCATTATTTCCCTTTCATTTTTCCAGGAAAAATGGAGTCCAAAGTCAACCTTAATTGTGAAAGCCACGTGTGCTCTTATCTGGTGCCACAAGAAAAAGACTTGTGTGATTAATATTTGATAAAATTATTATAAATATAAAAGATTTAAAAAATATTTTTATAATTGTCCAGTCAACAAAAATGGTGAAGTTAAACAAACATTAGGGGAAAACGAGAGTTTTAAATAAAAACAGTATAATAACTTATGGCACTTTTTTTTATTTCGTAAAGATTAATTAATTAATTTAATGATATAAATAATTATTTTTTATATAAATTATATTATTTATTTTAAAATATTATTTAAATACTACTTAATAATAATATGTAATTTCATTATTATAGTTTCAATTCAGACAATGAGATTGGTCGGGGTCAACCAGTTTTCGTGGAATTCTTGTGTCAAATTTGGTGTCGCCCATGTCTGAAAGCATTCACAATAAATCTTTAACGCGTGAAGAATCTTGCCCAAATTAAATGCCTCTTTGTTTGTTTATGGGGTTTTCAACGTCGATGATACAACTTGCTGTGAAGCTGACGACATGAAGTTGATTTAAAAAAAATGATGGGGTAATAATTAAATGACGAACAAATTTTATAAATATTGTTATTTAAATTTATTTTTTTTATGATATTATACTTAAAAAATATTTTTAAAATAGTGTTGATTTTAGAGTAAAAGTAAAATCAGATCTTATTAGAATCCGATTTTAAATAGTGATTCAATTTTTTATATTAAAAAATTAAAATCGAAAACAGAAGACTTCAGCTTTAAATAGTAAACAAATAAAAAACACTAAAGTCGGTGACAAAAGACTACTATTAAAGAACAGAAATTAAAGTGCTGAAATTTAAATAATAGGAAATAAAATAAATTTCTGGAAAGGACCAGATTGCATAAAAAGGAAAAATAAAAGACTGAATGAAAACTTGTTTAATCAAATGATATCTTGAAATCGATTCAAATACTTTGGCGGGTGTATACTATTTCAAAATGAGCAAAGCAATCCTCCTGCACTCGGTAGACGACGACAGCTACTCCTCTTCTTGTTCGTTCTCACCAGACATTTCCTCCAAGGATTTTCCTTTAGATTCTGGCACCAAGAATGTGAAGAGGAACCCTAAGGCATTGACTACACCTAATACAATTAGGGAATTCTTCACACCAATACCTGCAGGGTATCCTGCCTCTGCCTTGGATTTATCTTTGTCTTGGGCCAAATACAAGAACCCGAATGCACCAACCATTGCACCGAGTTTTCCCGAAGCTGCAGAGATACCGTGGCAAGTGGACCTCAACCTTGCTGGGAATATCTCTGCTGGTACGACGAATGTGGTCGCGTTTGGTCCGAAATTGGCAAAGAAGAAAGTCAAGGAGTACATGATCACAAAACCAATACGGTTGTCCTTGTTTGTCCAGTGATCGTAAGGTATTGCCAGTGCAAACATGAAAACGGTCATAAAGAAGAAACCCATTAATTGGATGGCAAATCTTCCCATCCTATCAATGAAAGCCACTGTGAACCAGTAGCCTGGTACAGTGCTGCAAAGAGCAATTAATGTTTGTGCTCTTGCAATTCTAAAAACTTCCTCGACCGCGTTCATCGATTTTGCAGAAGGAATCCAACCAATAGCACTAAAAATATCTTTTTGGAACAAGTTTTGGCTGTAAAATGCGATGTCAAGCAAAAACCAAGTGGATGTTGTTCCAAGTAAGTGAAGTCCATGACGTTTAGCAAACTCCTTAGAAAATAAACTGAATCCAAATTTCTCCTTCTCTATTGGCTCGATCTTTTGTGGCTCGGCCTCAATATCCATCTGCAGGACCTTGGACATGTCAGATGCAGCATGCTTCGCATTCCTAGCAACAAGTGCGGTGTAACGAGCAGTTTCAGGCATTTTCATCCTCCAGTAGTAAGTAAGAGCAGCAGGGAGTGCTCCAACCATCAAAATAATACGCCAAAGGTAGTCTGCTTGTGGAACCGTGGAGCGAAGTGCATCATCCTCGTACGATGAAGCTTGAAACACAGTCTTAAATACAGAGGATAATATAATTGCAAAAATACCACCCGCTAAAATTCCAAAACCTTGCATAGCAAACACTGCAGCAATGAAAGCTCCACGAGTTTTCTTGTTAGCATACTCAGACATAATGGTAGCGGAAAGCGGATAATCACCACCGATGCCAAATCCAAGCCAAAACCGAAAGAAACAAAGGGTTACCATCACAGATTTAGGAGTATGACCAAAAGAAAGACCTGATGCAACAGAACATATAACCATGACCATTAGAGTCATACCATAAACCTTCTTTCGACCTAGCTTATCACCAAGCCACCCAAAGAAGAGTTGACCAGCCAGTGTTCCACAGAATGCCACACCATTAACCGCAGCCGATACATTGGGAGGCAAACTTCCAGGTTTGTCCGCACCATCAACATGATAATAAATGCGACCAAGTAACTTTGTGACAAGAGAGATGCAAAAGAGATCATATGCATCGGTGAAGAAACCCATCCCAGCAACGATAATGGCAGTGAAATGATACCATTGTGTTTTAGCAACATCAAGAGCATTAAGCACCTGTAATTGCTCTCTTGCCATAGCTACCAAGCTCACTCACAAACTTCTTTATCTGATGGAGTATTTCCTAATCTGCAAAGATTTATATAGACACAGATTACACAAACAAGTCAAACAAAATATCTATACATTATATTATTTCCATATCTACACACTAGCATTAGCTCCATACATACAACAATAATTGGTTATAAAATTACAGATAATATATTCTCATATACAGACAGAAAGAATGACACAAATAGAAGAGTTTCTTAATAAATTTGGTACAATTTTTCAACGTTTGGTTAACTGTGAACACAGTTTCATCATGTCAAGAAAAAACATATTGGTTCTAAAAAAGGAAATCACACCTATAGGGGAAAGAAATTAAGCACTAAAAAGAAAAAAGACAGAACTCCAGGAAGTCAAAAAGGCACAAACAAATCATATTCATGCCCATCTCCCTATGTAAACAATCAAGGGAGGCCATACCCCTATGCAGAGGAGTTTAAATTGAAGTAAACGTTTCCTCCTATTAGTAAATAATAAATGCATGGAAAGTAAACACCATTCTGGATGGATAAGCATGAAACAAAGACATGTTGGAAAATGACAGATCTAGAACTCAAGGGAAATAATTGGATCTCAGTTAGTAGCAAACTTTTTTTCTTCTGAAATATAAAAAACCAGTACTTTAATGATAAGAAACCGACAAAGACAAGACAACCAGGATGTATGAAAAAGCTATTTCTTGTCGTGATTAACAACAAGCAATCGATCCCATCTGCATGCATGGATGATTGGATTAATTATAGAACTAAAACAAAACACAAGGAGATGAACATTTATATGAGACCAAAGAACAGAAACAACAAATGCAGAATCAAAGAGAGTACCGTTTGTTTGTTGAAGAACTGGTCTGAGAATGGAAGAGAGATGTGGGAGAAATGTTGGGGGTGAAAGAGTATTTATATGAAACTCGGCTATCACCAAGTCCCAAAATATTCTTTATGCTCAACGGTATATTCCTCCGCTTCCTTCCGTTACATTTTTCACATTTATTATTTCAATCCAACTTTATATGTAATTTTAATTAGGATTTGTAAAAGGGAATTTGTTTATTTTTGTTAAAACTTAATTATTATATTTGTAAACATTTGAAATGTTTTTTTTAATAATTTAAGGTAGTTAGAAAATATTAATGTTTGTTTATAATTTATAGGTTTCTTGACTTATTTATATCATCCCATATTTGAGTGATTAAGATATTAAGGTAGTTAGAAAATATTCACTTTAATTTTTTTAAATTTATTTTTGGTGTTTTTATTTTATTTTTGAGTTGTCATTCTCTTAATTTGTTTTTGTTTAAAACGATTCAATATTCTTAGTGCTTTGAAAGTTAGATGTTTCGAAACAAAAATCAAACTAACTTAATCATTTGTTAACTCTTTTGATAAGACAAACACCATACAAACAAAACTGATTGAATTAGGGATGGTAAAGGGTCGAACCGGGGTGAGTTTTGATCGTCCTTAATATATATATTCCCGACCCGACCTTAATATATATTTTTCGACTCGACTTGAAATAATAAAACCTATAATTTGGCTACCCGACCCCAATATGTTAAAAAACTCAACTAAACCCGATTTGACCCGGAAAAAAATTAATAAAAATATTAAATATATCAGGTCAAATTGGATCGAGGATTTTTACCCTAAACCCAATTCGATCTGAACTCAAATTTTTAAATAAAAATTCATCCATATCGAATCAAGTTGAAACCCAACTGAACGGATTAAATTATCATCCCTAAATTAACCCTACATCTCATATGATAAATATATTTTGTTTCCCACTAAACTTACTCCATTTTAAAATGTTTTGATTTGAATATCAACAAGTAGTCGACATCTTGTTCCCAACCAAAGCTGTCATTATTTCCCTCCTTTGAAAACAATGAGTCCCGGGGCAACTTCAATGGGGAAAGACGTATGTATTTAATACTCAATATATCTTTGAAAACTGTACTTCACTTGTATCTTTCGAGACTAAGACGTATCTAATTCAACTCATATAACAAAGTGAAATTAAATAATTCAATTAAAAAATTAAAATTATAAAATTTTACAATAATTGATATAAATATAGATCATGATTGTTTTATATAGAAGGCTATACCCTTTCACCATCCCGTTCATTAAAATTCAATTATTTAGTTATTTTTTATATTATTAATTCATTTATAATTAATTTCTTCGTACCCACACACTCTTAATTTATATGGCATAAAAAATAAAAAATCATCATAAAGAAAAAAAATGATAAAAATAAAAAAGATAACTGAATTTTAGTATACGAAATTACTGATGACATTATAGAAAAAGTTTATAGTATAAATTTTTAACACAAAATGAGTATTATTATCCACGTGTCATATATTATTTCCATCCAAGTGTAAGTTTGTTTGTTTGACTTATGAATTCTACACTCAATTGAAACAGTATCTGATTCTATTTCTTCGTAAGTTTATTTTATTTACCAAGAAAGTGATCTTTTTTATTTCCCTTAAATACGTATACATATATATTCACTTGAAAATGATTTTGTATTCCTCATGGTTTAATTTCATACGGATTAAAAAATAAAAATTAATTGTATTTATTTATTTAGATTAGGGATTCATTGAATTGACTTCTCAGCCTCAGTACCTATCTGTCACGGACACGTGTGGTTGGCGATGGAATCGTCAAAGAGTTTAGGCTTGTTGACTTCAAAATTATATTCTTAATAATAAATTCTTTATTTTGTAAGAAAAATGTGTTAATAATTTAAAGTTGTTTGTTTATTATAAAAATAGTGTTGATAATGTTAGAAATAAACAACAAGTGAAATAAATATTTGCTCGAAGATTGGCCCATTAAAATTAAGTGTTTGATATAAATCAATTTAAAATTGATATATTTTTTATTGATAAAATAATATTAAATTTAAAATTTATTAATTAATTGAATGTTTTGTCCAACTCAAGTACTCAACCTCTAACCTCTTAACCAGACTTTCCTTCAATTACTTGAGTTCGAGTTGTGTCCTTGTTATTTTTTAAGTCACATGGTGAACAGGTGGGAGCGGAGCAGAACCTGGTGGCGCACAGCCTGAGGCTGAGCAGTGGAATCTTGAGTCGGTAAGAAGTAGGCTGGGATAGTTTATCAAAAATAATCCTTGTAGACTTGTAGCCTGTAGGGAGAGCATGATACAATTCATAGGGGTTGTAGAATTAAAAATCCCTTAATGCAGGGATTTTAATATAATTGTATCTTTAAAAAAAATAATTTTATTATAATATAAATAATTTTTATATTTTATTGATAATTCAAATTATTATTTCAGTTATCAATAAGGGTTAGTCCAAATAATAAGTCTCAAATTCGAGATATTGTGTATGCAGAAAATTTTTATTAGGAGATTTATTCATTAAAATTAAGAGTATAATGTGGATCAGTTCAAGTTCAAATTAATTAGGACGATAATCTAAAAACTGAAAGAACAATAAAAATAAGTATTATTTTCGTTAATTTTAATATTTTAATATATTTTTAATAAAATTATAAACTCATCCTTCCTTTCAATGAATTTGGATGGATTTTATTCAGAAACCTTAATGCTTAACATTCTATATTTATTATAATATTCCAAGCTGCATTGCATCTTAAATCTCCTACTTTTCAAATTTTAAATTTAAATAAATAATCCTGACCCATTTAAGGAAAGGACAGCCAGGGTGGACAACTTAACAAATGACCCATATCGTGGTGGTTTAACTTCTAAATTAGGACTCAATTATTACAATTAATTAAAACATACTTAGTTACTATTACTTCTTGAAGGTCTTCGAAACCCAAAATTTATAATTTAGATTGTAATGTTTTTTCGATGTTATAGTATGTTTTTGGACACATGGAATCAAATTATTAAACAACTCAAGAAAGTTCATGGTAAAAATATTTTATAATTTTAAATTATATGCTTTAAAAAGTTTAAATATATATAGTTCACATCTAAATAATTTTTAATTTAACATTTAAATTAGATATAATTTTTTAATTTAATACCTACAAAAGTTTTATTCTCTATTTTTTACCTTAAGTTAGACATATATTTTTTTAAAATTGGTATTTGAATTAGACATTTTCTCTTAAAATAATATTAAAATTTATATATTTTATAAATTTGAACTTAATTCAAAATAAAATTAAAAGATTTATATAAACTAGTGAGACACATGCTTAAAGGGTATTGTGAGAAAGTAACTTAGTAGGGTAGATTTTTTCCCTTTATTTTTTAAAAAATATAGTAAATTAATCTTTTCAATTTATAGACAACTTTTTAATGAAGAAATTTATTAAACTCTTAAGATTATAAGAAAATGGAAATAATTGTTTTTATAATCACGAAGAAAGAGACATTAAGCTATATAATTGAGTCCTTTAATAAGGTTAAGGTTGTTTCTGCAGAAAGTTTATCAAATCGCAGTAATCTAATTGGTGTTTCTCGATTCATACGAACCAAAATATCAATAATCTTATTTACTCTACACTGAACATAATTAACCGTCACCTCCTAAATATGCTCGAACATTTATCGAATATTAAATACAACATGAACCAAATACAAAATGGCAACAATTATTGATAATGTTTAAAGACTTTGTGTTTTGTTTGTACTAATGTATTAAAAACCAATAATACCCCCAGATGCTTAGATTCTTATTTTACATTTTTTATACTACTTTTATATGTTGTACGGTCGAGTCTTGGCTTCTCTACAATCCGACAATACAAAGTGGAACATTAACGAAACCTTATTCTAAGAATAAATATTGTTGGACCGCTCGTGGCAATTTGCAGGGATAATATTAAGATACTATTAACAGCTACCCAATATGAACAAAGTTTGGTCATGTGACAATTTTCATACAGACAACGCTCCACAATACTTGCTATAAATATCATTAAAAATTATATTATAATTATTAAAATTTTAGTTTATTTTTATTATAATTATTGTTGTTATTTGTCATAGGAATTAGGAAAGTGTAGTTAAAGTCTTTTTCCCCCAACCCCTTAATTTTAGAGGTTGATTGCCGTTAAAAAATATTTTTTAATGAATAGAGAGGTTGTCTGTCGATCATAATTATAAAAAAGCTCTATTTAACTAAAAGATTAACATATTTTTAATTTTAAATTGATACAACGTTAATAATGATAAATAAAATAAAATATAACTTTTAATTACTAATGAAACATCGTCTCCTTTCGTTGTCATTTCTTTCTTCATTTAGTGGTTTATCCGTTTGGTCAACATTTCTGAACAAATACTAATAACAATGATCATAACGAATTAATCTTAGGTAACACATTATCGTTATGCGTAGGGGTCATAATGAGTCGAACCGAGTTCGAGTAAGGTCAGACACGGTTCGAAAACAAACATATCTGGGTTCGGTTCGGTTCGAGATTCGTCAAGTTTAGCTCGACTCAGGCTCGACTCGATTTGATTCGAAATGGACAATTTTTTATATTATTGTATTTTATTATTTATTTTTTATTTGTAGTTTTGTAAATTTGTTTTAGCTTATAATATTAAATTTATTTTATTTAATTTATTTTTAGTGGATTTGCTCTCAATTATTTTATTATTTTTCTTTGTTAAACAAATTATTTTTAATGTATATATAAATATACATATGTATGTTTATATATAATTATTTCGAGCCTGTTCACGAGCTTTTCGAGCCGAGCTTGGGTAAGCTCGACTCGTTTAGATCCCGAGCCGAGCCCGAGTCGAGCTTTGACCGAGCCGAGCCCGATTAGCTCGCGAGCCGAACAAGCTCATTATCACCCCTAGTTATGCGTCTTCAGGGACGAAATTAAGTGGGGTGGAGAGGGACAATCACCCCCACCCTCGAAGAATTTTTTTATCCCTGTTTAATTTTTTTTAGAATTGTATTTTTATAAATTTGTTTCTCATGCTTCTAAACATTTATGTTTTGTCCCTTTAACCTAAAATCTTGTCTCCGTCTCTGTGCGTTTCGATTGTATAGAGATAAAAAGATACAATAAATTTTTTGAATTTTGATGGTATGCTTATTTATATAGAAGTATTAACTTTTTCTTTGTTTTAAAATTGTAAAAGATTTTGATAGATTAATCTTATTACTTTCTTTCTTTGATGTGTTATAATTGTGATATTTTTTTATTTTTAATAAAATTTTAATGATTATTATAAATAATATTGGATCAAATAATTTTTTAGTTTAAATATTAATTAAATATATATATTTTTTATTTTTTTAAATTTAAATATTTAATTGATCTTTATTTTTTTACAATGTTTGATCTTAATTTTATCCTGTCTACACTAAATTTTACTCAATGTGGTGCACCAGACCGGACCATGTCTCTGGTAATAAAAGTCAGTTGATCCACTTGTTTCTACATACACGATCGATTAAATATTCACCTACCATATTTATCCCAAATAACCTGCTATAACAGGAAATGTAGTAGTCTATTCAACCGACACAGAATATGACTCAGTTGGTCTTTGTAAGACTGGTTTTGATCCTCACCAAGGACACTAATTCTTCAGCTGCATTGTGTAAAAAACTACTACAATCCATGAAATCTTTATCAAAGTTAATAATAAACAAACTGAAAAGGATATTTTTTTTTTACTTATCGAATAATAAAACATATTTTTTAATCATTTGATTATACACACAATTTTAATAATTTGATTAAAAAATTTTATACTCGCAAGTTTAAGATACCAAACAAAACATTTGGTAGACAATATATAGATTTCAATCACTAATGTTTATTTTATTTTTCAATTAAAATATTGTGTTTTATTAATTTAAAGTGTTTAATGTAATTAAATTATAAAACTCTAAAACAAATCATAATTTTAAATTCTAAAATTCTCATTAACCATAAACGCTAAACATAAATGCTAAGACTTAATATTAAATTCTAAACTTTGAACCCTAAACACTAAAATATAAACAATGATATCTAAACTCTTTCAAATGAATATTAATTATATTAAAACACAACTTTTTAAAAATCAAAATAAACTTTAATTATTAGAAGTTATCAATAGTAAAATCTTTTTTTTTAATTAGTTTGTTCCAAAAATGCATTATGGTTGAATATTATTTGGGTTTGTTTCTCACAAAACGATGACCTATTATAAAAAAAGTTTTTTATTTATAATTTGATTTGATTATTAATTTGTTAAGCTGTCAGTCACATATTAAGACAAGACATAACTCTGACTTTTTCAAATCTCATTTAATGTGAAGCAAATAAACAACGATTTTAAATATTCGTAGGCAAAACTAAAATATCATCTCATAGTTATTAAAAACGAATCGAATCAAAAAATTTTGAGAAAGAAAGAAATTAATCGAACATATATGTTGTGGAATTATTCTACATTTCCATTATTTATGAAATTCAACTTTACAAGAGACCAAAATGAGAGAAGATGAACTATGGAACATCAAATCCCCCACCAAAGTAAGAGTTACACATGATTCTATTGAATTAACAAAAGAAAGAAAAAATTGAAAATGGAGGTAAAAAAACAATTGTTTTTACCAAGGAGTAGCATTTCCACATGAACCCAGCAGTTGTTCCAAGTAATCAGTTCCTAAATCCTCGAACACCAACAAGTTCTGTTGTTGCCTCGCCGTGGTGGCAGCAGAGGCGGCGGCGTTTTGCTTGCTCTTCTTGTTCTTGGATCTTTTCCTCAAGGAATATCGTTGCTTGAGAGCCACAACCGGCGAGCAATCCTTGTCCTCGTCGCATCGACACTTGATGGACTGAAGAGATTCCCTAACTGTTTCGACCGGGAAATTGAGAGTAGCCAATGCCCCTCTCATCGAAAACGCCGCTTGATCGTAAGCCAAAGCGGCTGCCTCGGCGTTGTCGAATGTTCCGAGCCAAACCCTAGCACCATTCCTCGTCGAATCCCTAATCTCAGCTGCGAATTTCCCCCATGGCCTTTTCCTCACCCCTCTGTAACTCTTTACTTTCTTCGGTTCTTCGTGTTGATTGTCGCCATCGGAGCTCACCTCTTCCTCCTTTCCACCGTCTACGGAGGAGTTATTGTTGGACTCCGAGGATTCTTTAGGCCTTTCTTCTTCAACCAATAAATCCCTCCAAGCAAATTCTTCATTGTTATTGAGGTTGAGAAGAAACTCATCATCCCAGGCCCAACCACTTGAGACTGGCTCCAGCATCGTCGATCTGAACGACAACTCCGATGATAATTCTGCATTATTCGAGTATTGCAACAACCAAGACTCCATATCTGGGTGATTGTTGTATCTATTTTTCAGACCAGGTTGGTTTGTTTGTGGTCTTTCGTTGACGCCTGGCAAACTAGGTTTTGTCCTACAGGCCACAACACTTGAAGTACCTAACCCTCTACTTATACCAGATGTTGTCAGAATCGGACAGAAACGTATTAAAAAATACTTAAAAATAGTTTAGAATATACATTCACAATCGCAATAGATTTACATTTTGTACTGTTCCATTTACTCTGTAAAAACTTTTAATTAGTAAATCATCCAACACGACAAGTGGTCTAATAAAAAATAATATTTATTTTAAAATATTTAAGTTTAAATAATCTTATTTATGATATATATGTCTTTATATAAACATATATTATTTTATATGTCTTTATGCTTAAAGAATTATGTTTTTAGGGTTAAACCCTTTTTTCATCTTTTTCCTTTATAAAATATTTACATTGAAAATAATGAAGATATGTTTTTATGTTTCTAATTTTTCATTTGTTTTTTGAGTATCTTTTTAACTTTTAAATATATTTTTTTTTAATTTGCTAGTGTGATTACAAGGTAATATTTATTTAATTTTTTAGCCCTTTAGTAAAACACATATTGTGCATATATGATACTCGAATTCAAATCATTTGGATAAAAAATATCATCATTTACTATTGAGATCACTTCACGGGTTTATAATTACTCAATTTTTACATATAAAAAGAAGTAAATATTCAATTTAGAAAAAAAATAACCTAAAAAATATTATTAGATGAGACTACAGATGACGTGATAAGCTAGATTTATATAATATTTTTTAATTAGTGACGGTAAATCATCCAAATGAATTTTTATAAAATTTTAAAATAATTTTAATTTTCCATTAATGAATAAATAAGTTTTAATTCTTAAGTAGTATGTGCCTTATATATTGTTACTGAAGTGATAAATTATATAGTGACTAGTATATATTATTATTTTTCTAATACCTGGAATCAAATGACGTACGGCGGCGGGAGAATGACGTCTTGGCCATGTTAACTCTGGATTTTGTATTCCTTTTTGACCTACATGGACACTTGGTACTAGAATAATGAAAAAGGAATTTCATAGGGGATTTTTTAAATAAAAGACAAAACGGGTAACCATATGCAACAAATTGTAAATAATTTTTTACAAATTATTGGAGTAGACTACACCATGGACCGACCTTAGATCAAGTAAATAGATCATATATATCTTTTAATAAAATAATTGAATTGTATACCCTAAAACTATAATTTTATTCTAAATTAGCTTCTAAACTTTTAAATGTTTTACTTTTACCTCTTATTTTAAATTGATTCTCAAAATTTTTATCACTCAAATTTCATTCCCCTAATTATGGTCTTTATTTGAAATTGATCCCCTAACATTTATAATTGTTTTATTAATATGAGTTATGATTATCATATACTGGTAATTTAAGAAAAATTAAAAAAATCAAGTTTGGGAGCTAAATTAGAATGAAGGTCATAATTTGGGGATGCTATTAGAATATTTAAAAAAATTAATGATAGTTATAAATTAAGGGAGAATTATAATATCTAAAAATTTAAAATCAATTTAAAATGAAAGTAGTAATTCAAAAAAATACGATATAATTTTTAATTGTATCTCAAATGAAAAAATATAACTTGATAAATCTGATATTTTTAATATCCAAGGATACATAATTATATTATGATAATATAACTCAAATATATTATCTATTGATTTAAAATGCAGAGTTATATATTTTTTAATTTTTTAATTAAATCAAACTTATTAAATCTGATTCAAATGAAAAAATATATAATTCTTTAGACTCAGTTGAAATAATTTAATAAATATTCAAAATTAAAATAACTTCAATAAATAACACTTATTTTTATTAAAAACACATTTTATTCTAACATTTGAATATCCTTTAATTATTTTTCTTGTATATTTACATTTTTCAAATAATAAAATTTGATGTATAATTGTTCTGGATATTTGACAAAAACATGTTATGTCAGTGTAGACCAAGCAGGACTCCTTAAAACGTGCTGTTGTTTCCCCCTAGTGATTGTATATATTTATTAGAAGAAAACATTGTATGGAATTAATATTAAAATTATATTTATTGTTAATATAAACGCAAATAGTAACTTTACACCATAAGTGACCGTACACAATTCCACCCCGTTTATCCTATGAAAATAAATATGGAAAGTCGTCAGTTTCCAATGATATAAACTCAACTTAAGAGGAAACTTCTGCCACGTGAACAAGATGTTGACGCAGTCTATAGTAATTTGACCAGTAGCATCTTAATATAAAATAAAAATATTTAATCCGTACTATAAAATTTATTTTTTTATTAATTTTATATAGTTTTAAAAAACATGTAAGAAATAATTTATAAAATAATTAAAATGTTAATTTATTTTTAAAAGCTTAAAATTTCTTTCATTAAAAAATATAAGATGATTTTAAAATATAAAATAAATTTTATGAGATAAATAAAATAAGTATTACCATGCCCGACAAAGCACACACGAGTTCAGGATGCATTCATCGTACGTGGTCACTCCTTAATCCTAGATTAACATTATAATCTGTCTGTTTTTATTTAATTATCGAAATTTATTTCTTTAAAAATGAAGCCCTCAAACATGACTTGACTGTCACATGTTCCCTTACAAGACAAAAGAAACTTTTCTCCTAATCCCATTATTTTACATCCCACGCGCCGTCGCCGTCGTCTCTGGTGACCAACTAAATTCACCTTCGCTATAACATTAAATTATTCAAGGGGAAGATATCATTGTGACGACTATTTTGTATAACTAAAATATTTTTTATCATTAGTGGTTTAATATGTTTTTAATCGGTTACGGTAATTATAAGTAATACTTGTTTTAAGATATATTTTAAATCATTAGACATTGATTTATTAATCACTGACTTGTAAATACAACTGTTCGAATCTATAATCTTCGAAACAATAATCATCTCCTTAATATGTTCTTTGAGTGGCAATAGATTTTAAAAAATAAGATTATATTTTTATATTTTATTTTAATTTAATTTTTAAAACCCTTAAATTTCTCAAAATTCACAAAATAACTACCAAATTTAAAATTTCAAGGTCCACATATTAATTCATTATTTCTGTTTTTTATTCGATTTTAAATCATATAATTAATATATTATATTATATTTGAATATTAAAATATAATTGATACAATGAGACGTCAATATCAATAAAAAGTCCATTTAAAATACACTAAATCTA
This sequence comes from Abelmoschus esculentus, assembly GCA_035048815.1. Lineage (NCBI taxonomy): Eukaryota > Viridiplantae > Streptophyta > Magnoliopsida > Malvales > Malvaceae > Abelmoschus > Abelmoschus esculentus. The sequence continues at coordinate 16,773,444 of JAUCBN010000034.1, forward strand.
TTATTAAGTATCGCTTTCCTGAGCTCAATCCAATCATAATTCACCTGTTAATTCATTGGTGATATATTATGGTGGCAACTTGGTTGGTGACGTTGGGCTGTCGCTGACCGCCGGCCGCCGGGGAAAATATATTTTTATTTCATTTATTTTAGGGTAAAGGTACGGTGCATGAACCCGTGCACGGCCGAAGCTTCCTTGAAGAATGATACAGATTCCCAGCCCTGGAGCTTAGTAATGTAATCCATTACCATTTGAACAAAATTGAATTTTGCAAGACTATTTAATTACACCTGCAACAACATGAAAATAACAGTGATTAAGTTGTCTGAACACTATAATTACATGTCTAACTTATTTATTTGATATGTTTATGTTTATTCAAAGATGAAATTATGTTTATCGTGTAAAAGAGGTTCTTATCCCCAGACACCAAATGCATTTTTTAATATATTTTTTAAAAAATTAGATTAATTATAATTTTAAAATTTTTAATTTTAAACTTTTATCCTAACCCCAAATCATAGTTTCGTTTATGTGTCACTTTATGATTCATATTTTGAATTTTATATTTTTTTTGAATCAGTTTCAATGTTTTAGAGTATACTCTTAATCACTGGACACTGATTGCTCAATCACTATGCGATGTTGTTGGTACTCGAACCCGTAACCTTTTGGAACAACAATCATTCCTTAACCACTGAGACAAGATGATTCATATTTTGTTTATTCATTTTGAACAAAATCTAATTCAGACTATGTTAAAGACAAAGATAGAATTGAAATTAAATATCGAGAGAAATAAAAATATATTAAACCTTATTTAATTAAGATTTAAACAGAAAATTAAGAAAGACAAAAACTTTGTTTAACTTAAATTTAAACTAAAAAGTATAAAATACTATTATACTAATAATAATAATTATTATTTAGGGAGGATAAGAACCTCTTTCAACGCACGGCTTCGTCCTTGCAAGTTGCGAGATGAAAATTTATGGAAGGTAAAATAATTTTATTGGGGCTTCAATTTTTTTTTTAATTTTATTGGTGGTCTCTATTCGATAAATATATATTTTCGTCCTTAATAATAATGATTACGTATATTTAAAGTAGACAACCTCGTTCAAATTGGTTGTCCTATTTTTAAAATGCTTCACTTTTTGGGCTACTTTTGTTGAGCTCATTTTGGACCATTCCTTTATTAAAGTTCGATTATTTAAAGCCCAAATTCGTGTTCAAAAGCCTGGCATTGGTACAAGTAGTATTGTTTGACGGACACACTACAATGCTTTTTCAATATAAAAAATAAGTGTTCAAAGTATTGAATAACGGATAAAATCTTTTAAGAACTACTTAAATATGTTTTTTTATTGTTTTTTTTTCTGGTTTTTAAGGTTTTGTTCTAAATTGACCTGGATCGTACATCTAGTTTTGATAGATGAGTCTCTTAATATGAAACTTTTACATGCTTAAGCGGAATCAAACTGTTTATCACTTGAACCAATCCTTGTTAATGGGCAATTGTATCACTCACACACACAAAAAAAAACTAATTCAAGTTGTAATCAACTATTTGACACAAAAATATAATATTATAAATTGATTTCGAATTTATTTTCTTTCATTCGAAACCCATATTTTAAAGGATATTAAAAGATCAAAACCAACTATATACAAAATTTTAAGTAAAATTTAACGTTAATTAGAATTAAATGACATCTCCTTAATACATCATTTATCCGCTCCGCTTAAGCCGCCAAAAGAGGGAAACTCCGCAGAAATATCCTGTCATGCATGCACCCTGACAATCTTTGTAAACATTAATAAACACAAAAAAGGACAACATAAATGAATTATTTTATTACATAGCAGTTTTCAGATTTAGTTTTGGCCATCTGCTTTTTATTATAACGTTGAATAAATCGAACTTTTGTTCATTGTCTGAGGAAAGAAACTTTTCCTACAGAAAGATTACAAAGTCCAGGCGTCAAATATGACCCACAGGCCACAGCTACAGCTTTATTCTCATGTGGCGGTCCATGTCATATATAAAACCCTATCCTTAACATTTTGCTTGACAAACAAGTCTAAAATTCATTAACATAATGGAAGCATCTCAAGGAGGGAAGATGATGATGAACGACCGGGGAGCTCGATACAGGGGGATTCGACGACGTCCATGGGGAAAGTTTGCGGCAGAGATACGTGATCCGACGAGGAACGGTGCACGGCTATGGCTCGGGACGTTCGAGACGGCTATAGAGGCAGCTAGGGCTTACGACAGGGCTGCTTTTGCTTTCCGAGGTCATTCGGCCATTCTCAACTTCCCGAACGAGTTCCAGTGTCAGGATCCACCCGGACCACCGCCTTTTCAATTGACTCCGGGTTCTTCATCTTCTTATTCGGTTGGCAGGGTGACTCGGCCTAGAGGACGAGAAAGTGAAGTTATAGAATTTGAGTACTTGGATAACAAGTTGTTAGAGGATCTTCTTGAAACAAAAGGAGAAATGCAAGGACTGTAGAACAAATTAAAGGTTTTTGAGGTACTTCACCCTTGAAAGAATAATGTGCCTGGCTGACTGCTATATAAATTCAGTGTAAGCAAGGGGAAATTGATTTACTTGTTTCAAAAAATTTATTTGTTTTTTAAATCTTTTAGGGAGTATATTTGTATTAAAAAAGTATTTATTAGTTTAAATTTTTTAATCTATATCTATATTATTATTAATTTTCTGACGGAGCTAGAGTCATCGGTTAATTAGATGTCAACTCGATTGAAAAGCTATTAGAACATTAGGAGTATTATTTTCAAGTAATAATTAACATTATATTGTTATATTTTTATCTTTTTATTTTCTTATTATCAAATAAAAGAACTAAAACCACTAAACAAGAATAAAATTTGTGTGTAATAATATTATATTTTTAACATTTGACCACTCAACCTATTTAAATTTTTGAATAAATTTCAAAATATATTATATTGAAAAAAAAAATAAGATACTTTAAAATATTGGGTTACTTGCTAAGCCCATTAGCAAATAAAGCTTACTTAATGGGCTTTAATCTATGTTTTCGAACAATTAACAACAGAAACAGAATATTTATGTGAACATAAGTCTTTGTATTATAAACGCCAACTGGATTTTAATGTATTTTAAAAAATAGCAAACACATTAATATATTACTTTTTAGGGGATATATTTAATTAAATTATGTAATAAAATTCAAAATAAGACATGGCATTTTTAAGTAATACGTCACGTTGGTTCAAAATACATGTCACGTTGGTTCAAAATATACTTGATTTAAACAAATACAATATTTAACTTATAAATCATAAACCATTTATAAGTTAATTGTTAGTCCAGCAAATCCGATAAATTATATTATAACTTATGAGTCATTCTCGTTATGATATTCATGAAATTAATTAATTAAATATATTTATTTTATTAAATTTTTATCTTATTTTTTTATTAAATCGTCACTAATATTTACTAAAAAAACGAAATTAACAAATCCGTATGTACTTGTTTAACTAATTTTACAAAATTAGACACAGGGAACTATGTTATTTTCGGGGATAACCACTACAGTATTGCGGAAGCAAGTCGGAGTTAAAAAGAACAAAACTATGGAAAGTGGAAACCGAGGGGAAGGGGTCGTGTTCGGTGTTTCAATCTTTCTTAGTTTCTTTGTTTGCGAAATCCAGAAGTTCCTCTAACAATCTGTCGTCCAAGTATTCCAACTCCAGAACTTCATCATCTTTCCTTCCTTCCATGTTTTCTCTCACCGTGGAAGAAGAAGACGGAGGCGGAGGAGGAGAATTAGTGGTGGTGGTTGAAACCATATATTCATCTGGGAAGTTGAGAATAGCGGAAGCACCCCTCATTTCAAAAGCAGCTCTATCATAAGCTCGAGCTGCGGCTTCCGCTGTATCAAAAGTCCCCAGCCACAGCCGAGGTCCTCCTAGTCTAGTCGAGTCCCGAATCTCTGCCGCGTATTTCCCCCAAGGCCTCCTTCTAACGCCTCTAAACCGAGTGCTCGACTCTCCCTCTCCGGCTTTCTTCTTCTTGTTGTTGTCATCTTCCATGGTGTCGTTCGAGCTTGAATAAAAAAACAACGTGAGTTTGCCATTTATAGCAGGTGGCAAACTCATACCATTGACCATGAACTTATCCAATTAACGAATGCCAAGAAACTTTTTGAGACACGTAGATTTTGGTGCAGCGAAGAAAAGAGATGAATTTCACTTTTCTGCTTTAACGTGTCTGCAATTGTTTAATCGCATCGTTCTTTATAAAAGGTTACACAACCCCTTTCATTTTCGGGTTAAGGTTTATAGTTGTAGAGTTTAAAATTTAAAGTTAATATTAAAAATTTAAAGTTATTTAAATTATTAGTAATTTAAGATTTGAATTTATAGTATAAATATGCATTCTAGTAAATTATGTTAAAGTCATAATAGATATTCCTTTATTTGGGCCTTCCGTTGAAATTTACTAAAAAATTAAATTTTAAACCCTAACCCAAATTTCCTAAATCCTAAACCCTAAATCATACACCCTAAAAATACACTATACCCCTAATTCCCTAAACTCTAACCACAACCCTTAACCTTGAACCTTAAACCCTCTAATTTGAAGTGAAAGCACGAATGAAGGCATATGAAAGAGGTAGATGATTTGCACCCCCTAACCATACCTCCTCCTATGCTCACGCTAAAAATTATTAAAAAATTACATTCTAAATCATAACCTTAATTTCTAAATCTATACCTTCCCTAATTCATTAAACCCTAACAATAATCCCTTACCTTAAACCCTAAATTAATTATTTTAATGTGAGGCACAAATAGAGATACAATAAAATAAATAAATGATTTATGCCTAGCAATCTATAGGTGTAAGGAGGGCGCAAAGTTAAATTTTTAAATATAAGTATTAAATTTATTAAATTATTTTTAAATAAAAATCAAATTGATAAAATATTTAGACTAAACTTATTCTACCCTTAGTAATCCCATGTTTGATTCCACAATGGAAGTTGGTGTTGATGTCAAACAGATACGCTCTCTTTCATCATATAAATTAACTAAATGTCAATAGATTGAAAGCAACCATACATATTATTTTTATTGGTAGGATGTTGTGTGTTTGCCTCAGCAGGAGTGATGCTAGCAATGAGGTCAGGTCCAGTACGTTAACTTAACCCATCGTCATCTTTATGACACATTAGTATCCTAATCAAGGATATTTTCATTAATTAAACCTATAAAACAACAATAATAAATAGTATCCTAATCTGGTCTATGGGGAGACAAATCTCTAAATTAAACTTGCTTTCCTGTAACGGTAATTGTAATGGCGTCATCATGTTTGATCACCATGGTTATGTAACTAAAATTTAGGGTTTAAAGTTTGAAGATAAGAGATTTGAATTTTAATTTTTAAAGTAAATCGTAGACTTACTCGTAAAAAAGTAAACCAGAAGAAAAATGAAGTTGGGGCTGCTGAGAGATGAATGTGGGACCATTAATATATATATTAATCTAGCAGAAAGGTAAAGATAGGGAATTCAAGGAAAAGAAACCTTTAAATACAATCTTTGTACCATGAGGGTTAATTCCATGTTCCCAAGTTCAATGCACATGGCAGGCTGCTGTTCCACAATGTTTACTGCTTTTGCATGACTGGAATTGACCAACTCGGTGGTCGGTGGGCACATATATAAAAAATATTGCCTTGCCGGCCGATACTCTTGATAAAAGAATCACATAATATTTTAGTCGAACACATATCCATATCTGATAATAACTCGAATCCGAATAACATACATAACATATTTAGTCGTAATTTGTAAGGGGTTTTGCTGTTGAAACAGCATAGTACTTGTTTCTGATAACAATGAGAGAATCTGCCCAAGTAAGCCTATACCAAGAACATTAAAGATCACAAACTATCCAGTTGTGCATGGATAGTCTGTTTACGTAACGTAAGCAAGAGTGATGTTAGCGATGAGGTCAGTCCATTATACGTGAGCTTAAATTCTCGTCATCTTCATAAACATCATGAATATTCTTAGATATGGTTTTCATTAATTAAAACGAGGGAACCAGATAAAAACAAAGAGTATTTAACGAGGGTAGATCTGCTTCTAGGGGGAGAGAAATGGATGTCAAATGGCTTACCTAAGAACATGATTCGCTTGATGTTAGATATGAATAAAAGTGTCATGCTTTGTATAGGGGTGACGTAATTTTTATGACGTCAACATGTTTGATCATCATGGTTATGTCATTTGGTGATGACCATGCTAAATTGTCGAAGTTGTCAACAATATGTAAAGTAGACTCTGAAAAAGAAATGAAGGTGGTAGGGTTTGGAAAGAACCACAATCATATGTTTAATGGTGTGGTTTTAGAGGTTGGAAGCAATTGATCTTATGACTAGATGATTAGGGTTTGATAATTTGCCTATAGGGAAAGTTATTGTCTAATTTAAAATCTTGAGATTTTTTGATTTAATCTCGAGTATTTCATTCGGCAGAGGTCAAATATAATTTTTTCCCATTTATAATACTAAAATTCGAAACTTTAAATTTGCTTAAGAAATCTAACAACTCATTTACTAGACTAACCTATTGTTAGTTGAAATTTTGAAAATTTTATTATTATTGGATGTTTTGTTATTTTATCAATTATCAGTTTATCACTTAGTTTAACGGGCTTTAAACAAGGTCAATAATTTAAAAGATTTATTTCCGAACTAAATTAAAAACAAAAAAGACAGGATTTTATGCGAATAACAAATATTAAAACAAAATCATATTGCACTGATACAATTTTGATTGAAACAAAAACACTGTTGTAATTAGCATAGAAATGTAGGTGTCTGGTGATCTTTACTGGAATCCGATACCCAAGCTTCATGTCCATACAATAATTGGATGCACAGTTGAGATAAGAATGGCGGTCCTTCCTTTTATTCCATTTTGCTCTTAAAACTATGTGAAAGCAGACTATGGTTTGCAAACAGAAACTGTTCCAGAAATGAAAACCAGGAAAAGAGATGCTGGATCAGAGATGGATGGGGAAACATTATGAACAGATTACAGGAAAAGAGATTGTTGCACGAGATATGTCTAAATGCAATCCGTTTACTACGAGGCTTATTCAATGAACATGGCTGCTCTTACACATTGTTTGCCGCAGACCTAGAATTCAGCAACTTTGGTGGGCGAGATCGAAAACGGAGCAAATGGTTCAGAAAGAATACATTGCCAACAATATGGACGAAAATGAAATTTTCCGAGTTATCAATCGAACTTGTTCATAAACATAAATAAACTAAACACACCTATATTTATGAATATAAAATCTTGTTCATGTTCGTTTATTTAATTTAGTAAACGAATGTTATACGAACAATTCAACAAACACTCTGTTCATTTGCACCCGTAGCTGGCCAAATAGTGGTAGTTATACTAAAAATGTCACATGCAATGGAGGTACATCTATGGATAACCTAACCTCTGAACCAAGTCATGGCATGGTAGTCTTTGAAGCTATCTCATCATAGCCCAATAAAAACCTATGTAAAACAAAAGGAGAAAGAAACAGCACAAGATTAAGTTCTGGATGTAAACAGATCATTTGCATGGGTTACAGATTACAAAACCATAATAAAGTTATCTTTGTGTATAATTGTCTGTATAAAACCCAGAAGCACTTTGCTTGCTGACACCGAAGAAGAGTCTGAGCCTATCTTGGAATCTGTTATCATTACTAAAGACAATAGAAATCTTCCTGTAGACAAAGTGAATCATGATCTGGAAATATTCTATAACTGCTTCCTCTTCTTGTCCAAATAAAATTGAATCCTCTGAAAATTCAATATGGCCCAAAGAAACTGACGAAAACCGATCTCCGGCCAAAGCACTGATGGAGAATACAGGTAAGAGTTTACACTCTGCCATAAAAGGAAATTGCTCAACCGTGTCTCTCCAGATGTACGTATTATGATATCAGGATCAGGTGCAAATGCCATGTACATATGCTTCTCGATATCAGTAACTTTAATAAGGTGATCACTTTCATCTGGTTCATAGCCTCTGCTTGAATTGAGTATAGTGATTTCATCCCATTTTTCTTCACAAGATTCTCGAACGGCATGGACAATCTCATTGGTGGAAGTGTAGGCAATACAAATAGACAAAACTGCTTTGGAATTCTTAGCAGTGGCAAGCATAACTCTCTCAGCAGCCAACCTAACTGGTTCATTCAGGAGTTTCAAGTTCCCGGAGAAGTAAACTCTAATACCGTACCGGTTGACAATGCTCTCTTCCCTGAGTAACTCTTCAATCTTTTCTAGCATCAAGTCCATCAAAGATTGAACTTCTTCAGGACTTCGCTTGAAATTGTCAATGCTGAAGGCATAAATTGTCACATATCTCACACCAAGTTCGTAGCAGTACTTTAGCATAGACATGAGAGCTGAATATCCAACTTTATGGCCAGCTCCTTGCATCAAATTCAACCTCTTTGTGTATCTCCGATTCCCATCCATGATGAACGCGATATGATTAGGAATGGGACCAACAGAAAGAATGTAAAAAATGCATTTCCGCAAGAAACTAACTATGTTGCCATACATCTGAATTAGTCTCCCAGTAAGTCTTTCCATTTCAAAACCTTATATAGATTCCAAAACTGCAAAACCAGTCAAAATGGAGAAGGAAAGAAACTGAAATTAAGTTCATAACATGATACATACAGAAAAGATCGAATCTGATCAACCAAACGCAAAGCGACTACTAAGCAATATTTTAAGCTTCTCAGCTCATTGAAAATTTTAAAACATGCTCAATAGTTAAGACATTGAAAATGTCTTTTCCAAGGGTAGTTGACAAATTTCAAGCTAATGTTTGAACTTCTAGCATTAGACCTAGAGGGTTTTGTTGAAATCCTTAATTAGTGTGTTCCCAAATCCCAAATCATGATAACTAGAGAATTTGTTTAATCAGGTTGCCTCAAGGAAAATCCAAGTGCAAAGAGAATTTGTCATTGAAGTAGTACCAAACAGGTATATAATTTCATCAAGCATATTCTTTAGTTTGAAAATATAGAAAAGTTTAAAACTTTTTTGCTTAAAAGCACAAATAACAAGTACCCAATACCTAATTAAGCATCAAAATCCAGACTTTTTCTATTAATTACGGAACCGCTACTTCACACAATAAATTCTAAACTTTTCCAAACATGATAAACCCATAACCAAACTTAAAAATACAGCATTGGTTCTAAAAAAGAAATCTTTTTTTCTTTTTCAATCGAATCAAAACATATGCAGAAACAATAGATTCAGATTTCAGAAATTCCTACTCATTTATTCCTTCAATCAATTTCAAAGCATTAATTATTTTACCTTGGGCTGCTGGATCGGACGAGCAATTCAAACTTGATTTCTCTCTGATTCTTTGACTTGCAGGAAGCGGAGAGCTTTGGTATGAGGAGAAAGACCTAACTAAACTGAACCAAACAACTAGAAAAGTCAAAGATTTCCTTTTTGTTTATATTTGATGGGAGATACAAACAGAGAGATGTTCATCAAGCGTGCTAGGAGGTGGAGTCTACTGTTTTGAACGGTTGAGATAATCCTCCTCTAACAACCAAAGGCCAACGAACAGTCTTTGCTGTGCTTAGGTTAATTACAGTCCTACTCCTACTGCTCCCTGTAGCTTATGGGCCTTCGTAGAAGATTGATTCTGGAAGTAGAAGCCCAGCTTTCAGCTTACTAAAGTTTAAAGTTCAATCCTTCTTTTGTTTGGGTAAACTGCATCATGTTGTTCAAGTTACACGTCTGCAAAAAGGATTAATATCTATTTTATCCCTTAAACCATAACTAAAATAACAATTTAGTCCTTCAATATTTTAATGGAGAAACAAGAAAGATATGGTTACAGATATATGCACCATACTTGCAAAGTGTGCAGGTTGCATCATATTTCTTACATAAATTATATTAATTAAGCTTGGAATTTAAAATACTTCATAACGACACCATTGTTTTCCAAGTTGGGTAAGTAGTGAAGTATGAATTCTTAGAACTCGCAAGCTCTCCGAAGTGTCACTGATAAGCAGTTTCGCGAAATGAAAAAGGCAGCCGTTGTTTGAGCAACCCTCGAGTTCGTTTCAACTCGATGTTCCACACTCTCAGCTTGTTGTTACTTATAATCTATGCAAACCAATCATTAAAACACCATTCAGTAATTAGTGCATTATAAATCAACAGTGTTTTGAATAAACATATATGTCAGGTTGCCAATGTTAACCACGAGTGCATTGTGCAGAGGCTCAACACCAATCCCTTCTCCATTGTTGAAGACTTGGAGTGTATACACATCTCCCTGTGGAGGTTGGTTATGAAATCAGGGTACACTTTTCCCAAGCATAGGTTGTGCTGCTTGTCGAAAGCCTGCAACTATTTCTAGGATCCTCGGGATGAAGCATGTTGGCCTTATCCTCAATAGGCGTCTCAAAGAATTCCTAGAATACATCCATGCTTTCATTCATCACATCTTCTGGAACTCCATGATTAACAACCTGTTTACAAAGATCAAGCCTTTTAACTTTACGAATCAGAATCAAAACAGTTGTTATAGGTCATGAGGAATAGATCACTGTTGTTGAGTTTTTACCTGGAAAAATCCATACGCTTCGCTGGCTTTCAGAATCTGCTGAACAATATCGAACAATGAGGTTCCCGGGTCTTGTTTCTGGTGGGAATTTATAAGGTTCAGGCGAAGTTTTTGTTTTTGTAACAGCTTGAAACAAGCTTATCCATCTATTGAATGTCTGTTTTTTTGTTTTCTTTTTTGGTTGTGAATTGTGATCAATGTTGCAGGCTTGTAGCAGAACTATGAAATTTATGCAGAAATCGCTATCCTGGTTTAAGACGCAACTCCTTTGCCTACCTACCGACACTTGAACCTTTACCAAGTAAAGTGGTAAAGCAACTAAACATTGAGGACAGAGGAAGAGCCAAATGATCTCAAAACTATCTTATCCTTTAAGTTTACATCCATGGCAAACAAAACTATCTTATCCTTTAAAGAACTGAATGAATGAGAAACCAAAATTTAGTAGATTAAGTCGATCGAATTTAACTGAGTTGTGATGTTATTGGTACAATATACAAGAGGCGATGAAATCAAGTATGTTTAAGTATTCGATATCATCTAATCTATAAATGGATAAGAGCCTAATTTGTATAAACATGGCACCATATTTCTTACATAATTCCTATCATGCTTACAATCTAAAACGCTCCATGACCACTTCATTGTTTTCCAAGTTTGGGAAGTAATGAAGTAGGAAATCTTTGAACTCAAAAGCTCTATAAAGCGAAGCCTGGCCAACAAGAGATTTCGCGGCTCTATGATGCTATCACCCGATGGGGCAATGAAGAATGCAGCTGATGTACGAGCTAGATTCGAGTTCGTTACAACCCGATGTTCCACACTCTTCAGCATGTTGTTACTGATAATCTATGCAAAACCAACCATTAAAATATCAACCCGAAATCTATAACTCAACAAGATCAAAAAAGAGATCTCGAACATGATCAAAGAAACAGCAGATGTGTACCTGTAACTGGTTGCCTATGTTGACCACAAAGGCATTGTGCAAAGGCTCAACACCAATCCATTCACCATTGTTGAAGACTTGAAGCCCGTTCACATCTCCCTGGTGCAGGATGGTTATGAGGTTTGGGTCGCAATGCTTAGCTATTCCCAGAGTCAAACTCGGGTCAGGGCAGGTTGGGTAATGGTTAACTGATAGTTGCATAAATTCACTTATTTCACCCCCAAAGTATTCAGATTCTAACCCCAAGCCTTCAGCAACAAACTCTAGGATCCTCGAACCCAGTTTCTTCACCTCAGTCGAAAATTTAGCTACTACTTCCCTGCAGATGGCCAAATATTTTGTGATGAGAAAACGGAAGAAAGAGAGGGAATTTAAAGGTTTGTTTTTTACCTGTATCTAATTGGCTTTTGAGGACAAAGTTTGATGCAAGCTTCTAAACCTGGATGGCAAGGGTGTCGCAGATTGTCCCGCCAATGGTGAATCTTTTCCCGAGCATAGTTTACACTGCTTGTCGAAAGCCTGCATTTATTTCTGGGATCCTCAGAATACAGAACGGCCTTATCCTCAGCAGGCATCTCAAAGAATTCCTTCAGCACATCCATGCTTTCTTTAATCAAATCTTCTGGAACTCCATGATTAACAACCTGTTTATATTTATAAAAATCAAACCTTTTAGTTATAGGAATCTAAATCAAAACAGTTATTATAAGCCATATGAATTTGGTAGTAATTTTGTGCTTTTACCTGGAAAAAACCATACTCTTGGCTGGCTTTGCAGATCTGCTGAACGGTATGGGTTCGATTTTGACCCTCGGCTGTACTGAGATCAATCACTGGAATGGTTTTGCAAGTCGGAACAATAAGGTTGCCAGGTCTTGTCTCTGGTGGGAATATGTAAGATTCAGGCAAAGATTTGTTTTGGTACCAGCTTGAAACAAGCTTCTCCATCTCTGATTTTTTGGGTGTCTGTGTGTGAATTATGACAAGAAAGTGTTGCAGAAATAGCAGGAAATTAAATAGTCTGGTTTACTACGCAACTGATCACAAGAAGACAACAAATTTAAGGTAAACTTTAATGGAAAGTTACTTTTATTTAGATTGTACTTTATTTTAACCATCTATTTTAAAAAATAAATTATTTTATTGTTTATATTTTTATTTATTTTATTTTAGTTATTATATCATTAATATTCATTAATTAATAATATAAGATATTATTAAAAATTTAATTTTTAATTTAACCTATAAATTTTAAATAAAATATTAATTTAACTCACAATTTTTAGTTTAGTTCTCGAGATCACTTTTTGCATCATGGTTTCTCCTTCCGTTGTCATATTATTCTCCATGCATAATCAAGCTATAATTCCTGGGTTCAAATCGTTTTAAATTAGAGGTTTAAGGTTTGTTGCTGAAGGTATTTGCAGGCATCTTGAATAACTCCTTCAGCACATCCATGCTTGCTTTCATCAGTTCTTCTGGAATTCCATGGTTGACCACCTGTTTATCAATAGGAAGCAATAGAGGAGCAAGGTCCAGCAATCTCGCAACAAAAGAGACAACAACGGATGATTTCCTGCCTACCTAATCTCTTCAACATGATTCACCATCTATTCCGGTCCGTAAAGCGCTCTGTTAATACCAAAGAAGAGTTTATGCACAATGTAATTGCAGGCCATTATGATATTGCTAATGGAGGTAAGCCATCTTGCCAGAACAGTTGTTGCAGATCATGATGTTATTTTGGTGTATGAATACATTAGTTGAGCAATGTAATTACCCTGCTTTCCCAGGAGAAGTTGAAGAGCAGCTAAAATTGTTGCTGGAACTAGCTCCTGATTGGCTATCTGAAAAGATGGCATCTGCTGGAGATTTACTTGTTTGGTGAGTCAATTAATTTGATATTTGCTTGTAAAATATATAAAAAAATTGGTACTTTCTAAGACATTTAGCACAAAAAATGTTTATTAGAACAAATCATATTCATCCATTTCTGTTGAAGACTTGCAATACGGTAAGATTCCAATTGATATAACAAATTGTTTAAGCGAACATTTAGCCATAAAATGTCCAACTTACCGCTGCAGACTGTTCATTCTGTCTACAAGCTGCTGTTGCCAAATTTCGGAATACTTGTGTCGTCCAGATTAAAATCGGTATTAACGTCCTAATTCGGATAACATAGGGCTAACATGTGTTTTAATAGTGTAATAAAGTATCCTCCTTTGGGAACCAACAACTGGGGTGGTGCTTCTCCATTGTTAGCAAGAGACATACCAAAGGAGTCACTCGAACAAAGGTATTCACGGTTATGTTCTATTCGCACACGGGGCAAGATCTTTCCTACTGATGACTATATTTTTCAATCTCAAGTGACCAAACATGAACATGCCCCCACCCCGAGCCGCAGAAACAGAGTCTTCCACGGAAAGAAACGGTAACCTTGGGTGTGAATTCAAATAGGAGACGATGGTTTCCGAGATGGGATCCCAAAAATAGGTGGCCTCAAAGCTGGTGCTAGTACAGTCTAAAATGGCCATTGGCAATGACATAAAATTCAGCACAGCATTCGACTAGATGTTAAGGTCTATCATGTTATAGACATTATCATATCGGGTTTCCGTATTATATTTTCGCACCATGTTAAAGTATTACAACCGACGATTGAATCAAAATAAAGTTGTTTGCCATTTTGCATGTAGGAGATGATGCGAATTGACAACCTGCAATATATTCTGTCGTTGCAAGTTGATGCTTTATGTTGATCCCGTAGGCAACGAGTTAAATCTCCCCCACAAGTTAGTAATGTTATTCGAGAAACAGCCCGAAACAACTCAAACCCAACAAAATGGTTACCGAGCAAACCAGCTGTGCCAGACCAAATCCATGAACCATGACCTGCCATGGCGGGTCCCGAGTGTCCAAGTGCAATAGGAACTTACAGCCACCTACATGTTAAAGGCTAACCCTTTTGTGTTCCATAATAAGAGAAGAAAAAGAACGTCAAAGAAGCAAATGATGTGTAATCAAAGATGATCTGAATGGTGGACTTTTGCAATTGGGTTTTGTTGCAGAGGATGCTAAGTGTGAACAAAAACCAGATTGTACAAACTAGAAAGTGCCTTTGATTGGCCTGTGTGATATGTAACCTCTTAAAGATGTTTTTTTTACCGATACCTAGGTAAGACATCGGATTCCGATGCAACTGGCGTAGAATTTAATTTTATAGTATTGAAACAGAACCATAAAATGTTTTTACCAACCCCACTTTTATCTTCTAATCATTGTAGTAAAAAGATGAATTTACAACAATGGAGGTTTACTGTGCACTTTACATTTGCTTGAAAGATGAAGTATTCTTTCATCTGTTTATTACTACGTGACCTTGCTTTGTAAATCTGTCTTCAATCACACTAATCATGAGCCTCTGCATTATATTAATACAAAAATACATCTTAATCACAAATGCTAATCATAATTAGATTCCCCTAATCCATTGACCTGTATTGGTCCACCACTGCTCATTTTTTCGGGTTGAGTACTTGTGCTTAAAAGTTTGTGTAAAAAGAATTCACACCTTTTTCTTTTTACAACAAGTTAGAATTTAATGAATGATTTTAATAGAACGACAGAAAATCTTTATTATAAGAAATTTGGGTTTAATCTCTTTATAGATGCATATTTTATTAAATAATTAAAAATATCTATAAATTAATCCAAAATCAATATAAAACTAAAAATTAAGGATTTCAAATGTATCTTCCAATATATTTTTACGCACATCTAACTTTACCTGATGAAAGGGCATAAACCCCCCCCCCCCCCCACCCATGACTCATGAGACTAATGTCTCAAATAGTCATCCCCCTAGATTACATGTTTGTAAAAAGATCAGCTGAAAAATCTTATAGGGATGATGATGGTTTCCCAACCCTATAGCAAGCAAGAAAGAAAGACAAAATATTAATAATAATACACTAGATCAAAACCTGATTTGATATGTCAAAATCAAAAAACTTGACTTTTTAATAAAAAAATTAAAAATCAAATTTAAATCTTTTTCAGTCGAATTAACGTTTGACGGTCACATCAACCTTTTCTCCCTTCTTCAAAGGAAATGAATTGAAAGGTAATGGGTTTATTCAATGAGAGGTTACAAATAATGAGTAGAAATCATCTATCTCTTTTTCATGTCTCTTTTGATTTTTTTTTTTAAAAATTAGATTTCAAACTCTAATATATCCTAAATTCTAAACCCTACATCCTAAAAAATACACTCTACCCCTAATTTCCTAAACCCTAACCAAAACCTCTAACCTAAAACCCTAAACCCTAAACCTCTAATTTATAGTGAAGGCATAAATGGAGACATAACGAAGAGGTAGACGATTTATCCCAAAAATAATCAAGTATTTTAGATAAAAAAGTTTGGGTGTGGGGGTTAAAAGATTCAAACATGTTATTCTTTGTTTTTTTTTTTCATTCATGATCCTACTCATTTTCTTTCACTATTTTCCCTACATTTTTCTTTTTTATCATTTTAGTCACTATTCTTGGATTATTTGTGCATGGTTGACTCTTGTTTCTATATGTTAACATCAAAAGAATTCCAATGGTAAACATTACTTTCATTATGGAAATCAATTCAGACTTTCCAACTGAAAATCAATGACAAGATAAGTAATGATTTAATTGACAAGTAAATAGCAAGATAAAGCAAAGATAATTAATGGTCAAATTCTTACATGATGATCTTCATAAGTTTATATTTTGACTGAGAAAATTTTTGGATCATAGCTACCGATCGATAGTTATAAAGAATATAATTTGATTAATAAATTTATTGATTGTTTAATTCAAATTAAATATTATATATGTTATTATAAGAGTCGGCCCTGATGTTATTTAAGAAACCTATTATCTTATTATGCTATATCAACTAATTATTTATAATTAAAAAGAAAGTATTTAATTAAATAATAAGATTAGTTAAGTGCATCGATCAAATCTAAAGCTTTTCAAAAACATAAAAGGCTAACAACATACTTTAATCTTTTAAAAAAATTAATAAAACATTTATTGTTGTTCTATTTTTGGGTTTAGTTTTAATTTAATTTAAATCATTCGTGTCAAATATTTAATTTTAATAAGTAAATTTTTTACAAATAATTATTTACATATAAAATATATTAAATTTAATACCTACTTAAGTAATATTAAATTGTTTATCATTTTAATTACTCTGTTAATATATATATATATATTTAATGCATGGTTATAATGCAATGCAATGAAAAACATATACATGATTAATAAATCATGATTAGTCCCGTTAATGTAGCCATTAAAAACAAAATCTATTGGATTACATCCGACAAAATTTAATCTTTTAGCCTAAAGCAACAATGTTTTAGTGGAGTTTTTCATTTATAAAATTCATCGATTAATCATTTTATTTCGATATTTATTGGAACATATTCGATAATTAAACGTAATCGTTCTTATTTTTTTAATTCATATAAAAGATAAATATTAATTATATATTTTAAAATTATTTTATATTCGAACCGAGAATTATACTCGTATAAACTTTGTAATTACATAATCATTCTGTTTTATTTTTTGTTTTTATCTTTATTTCCATTTGTATTTTTGTTCTTCATGGTGAGTAAATTTTGGCCAGAGTCTATTATTTTATTATAAAAAATGGGGACATAATAATAATAATAATAATGAGCTTTAAAAAAATGAAAATATGAATAAAATCAATGACAATAATTATCAATAAATGCACCTCTGTGAAAAACATGTACCATCATGGAATTCAAAAAATGATGCTGAGTTGGTGAGGTACAAGAAAGTAGCTAAAAAATAACATGTCATCAATATTATATAATTTTTTAAAGATATAATTATATAATTTTTATTATATACTATTAATAAAATTCTTTATTATTTTTAATTTAATAAGCGAAGACATTATAATCACTCCATAAAAAATGAACATGAACAATTTTTTTATATAATTATCAAAATTAATATTTTTTATTTTTTACAATTTAACCAAGATAATTTATCACTCTAAATTCTGATAAGATCAGCTGCAAAATCCTATATTGCTTTGGAAATGATTTTGTTGGCCATAAAAGCTCATTACTTAGACTTAGGAACTGTACTCGATTTTTTTTAATATTTTTATATTATTTTTTCTCATTTACAATATTTTTTCTTAAATTGGTTTTAAATAATATTTAGTAGATAATTAATTTTGAAAAAAAGATGTTAAAATAAATAAATAACTTAGTTTTTATTAGTAGTAAATATTAGAATTTTATCATTTATTATGTGAGTGAGAAAGGTGTATAATTTAGTTTCTCAATTTTTAGGTTTTGTTTGATAAATTGGAAAAAAATGGTAAACAATCAATTACTGAAAAATTAAATGTTGAATTTAAATTATAAATTTAATTGTTATTTTTTTCAAAATTAAGTAGGGATATAATTAGACTGTTTTATAAATGTAAATTTTAAATGATAATATAATTTTTTTTAAAAAAAATAATAAAAAAGGTAAAAATATTTTTTACTAAATAATGAATACGTTCGCGTTTTCTACCAAATAATATAAATTTTATAATTGTTGGATGCATTGATATAACACATTACATTTTTAAAGAAAAAATATGAGTTCGAGCTTTAGAAATGATATTGTTAAGAAGAACAACTTCACACACCGATCATAAATTATAAACGAATATATATTATTAAAAATTTTAACATATTAAATCATAAAAATAATTTTATATATTTTTAAATGAATTACCGAACATAACTTAATTGAACACTCTCAAAAACTATTATTTTTTGCATTTTATGCGTTTAATTAATTAGAGTTAAAAGATAGATTAAAAATTTATCGACCGTATGAGATAATTACATATGGGGAAAATTCTACGACGGGCGTCGAACACCGCTGAGCACCACTAATGTTAAATATTGTTATTAAATTAATTAATAAAAATTTAAAATCTCAGGATTCAGTATATAATTAATAAAAGTGTGATAAACTCAACGTATTATTAATAATTATATGATTAGTCATTCAGATTTTTATTTTTTATAAATTAATTTAAAATATTCAGCGGTGTTCAACATTAATGATGTTCAGCGGTGTTCGACGTCCGTTGTAGACTCATCCTTACGTATGGATTTCTTTTATTGAAATAAGAAATAAAAGTAAAAACTAAAGTAACTAGTAAAGAAATCTAAAATGCGCCATGTGCGTAGACTAATAAACAGCCGAAGGTCGCGCAGGTTATAAAAAGTTACGCAGCGCCCATTTTTGTCCTCCCAAAAAACTTCAGGCTTGAAATCTTCTTCTTCCCACCACTCCATTAAGCTTTGATCCTCTAATTTTCCTTCATTTATTTCATCTAGCAGTTCAATTCTTTGTTGAATCTCGCGTTCAACTGAAAAAAGCACATTTTTCACGGAAAAAATCGATCTTCGGCGAGTTCAATTATCCATGTCGTCGGATATAAGCTAGTCTTCTTTGCTAAAATTTCACTGCTCTCGCCTCTCTGTAGTAGTTTTTTTAAACTTTATCTTCAACGAGTCGAAAAGTTTTTCGTTCTAAAGATGGCTGAATGCAGCAACGACTTCAACGGAGTTAATTGCGACGAGAGTTTCATATTTGATCTATCGAGTTTGATATTGTAATTGACATCTGCCACGAAAACTACTAAAAGATCGTTTCTCTTTTCTTTTCTTGTCATTGGGTGTAGAGGAATGGGAACGGATAGTTTGTTGCTGCCAACGGTTGAACCACCAATTAAACCTCGAGCTGGGTTAAGGAGAAAACAGGCTGGAAGAGGCTCTTACAGGGGAAGCTAGGGGCTTTATTGCAAACAAAAGATAGGGTGGGGGAGTGTTTCTGATTGAAAATTTCGTTGCTTTTAGTTGGGGGTGGGGGGCTTTTTGAACAAAATAAAAGAGTTGGTTTCTGTTTTTGAGGAGAGATAGGGATGGGCAGCAGTTCAACTAGCAGTGGGTTACACCAGATACTGAGAAGTCTCTGTCTCAACAATGAGTGGAAATACGCTGTTTTCTGGAAGCTTAAGCATCGAGCTCGAATGTCAGTAAACTGCCTCTTTCTCACCTTTTTGTTTCCTTTTAATTTGATCGCCGTTTTCTTTCAATTGATTGTTTCGCAGTATCTTATTTGGATTTTATGACAGAAGATGTATTGAAGATTTTGAATTATAGTTGGCATGTTATTTAGGTTAGGATGGTTTTGAACTTTGGATTTGGCATACAATATAATTCACACCTGCTTTGTTTCTTCTTTCTATTACTATTATTCAATTGCAATCTGTCATTTTTTCAGAAGTTATGGAAATCGACATACTTTCTTTTTGTGTTCTTTTAATTAATTCCCTTTTTTAAGATAATTTTAAAAGAGAAAGAGTGAATCAATACCACTTGTTTATTCGAAGATGGTTTTTATGTTGTTTTTTAGCTTTGGGATATTGTACTAAGATTATTAAAAGTAAATTAATCTCACTCTGTTTTACCTTTAATTTTGTGGGATAATGTAGATCTTATTGCAGGGTGCTGACTTTGGAGGATGCATACTACGACAATCATGATCAACATGTTCCTTCAGAGAATAATTGTTTCCGAGATTCGTTAGAAAACTTGCACAGTGGATATTATTCGCATGACCCTCTTGGTTTAGCTGTGGCGAAGATGTCTTATCAAGTACATTCACTAGGGGAAGGGTATGGCTCAACCCATAGATAAATCCGTTGTTCGTTGTTTGGTATGGTTTTGGCATTGTTCCTTCCGTAGTTGAAGGAATATGATACAAGGATGCAATCAGTTGAAAATAGGGTCTTGTTAGTTGTTATCCCTTCAATCCTTTTGCACTCCCTTCAATCCTCTCTTTTAATTTTAATTGTGATTATGATAAGCATCAAATTTCTGTATCCGAAAAGAAGTGGGTAATACAAGCACATGTCGCTTATGCAAAAAGTCCAGTTAGTACTTATATTCCTTGTTATGCAGGATTGTTGGACAAGTTGCAGTTTCTGGAAAGCATCAATGGATATTTGCAGATAAGAATGTTAAAAGCTCCTGCTCATCGTTTGAGGTGAGGAGCTTGACCAAGAACTGGTCTCTAACATACTGTTTCAGAGTTGGTTTTGTTTTCAATACTCACTGTGTTTTCTGTCTTATTTTATTTGAATTTCAGTTATCTGATGGTTGGCAGAGTCAGTTTGAAGCAGGAATCAGGGTATGTTACGCGCGCTTTTACTCTTTCTTTTAGCTGTGATGATTATGTCCAATCTTTTCAGTGGAACTTGCATTTTGAGTGAGGGCATTTTATCCCAATTCACTTTTACATTTTATTGGGCAGTTTGTTTGACCATAGCATAAAGCGAATATAAGTTTCAACTTGCTTAATTTGTATTTTCTAGGAGTTTGGAAGCAAATCCCCTCTGTAATGTTGTCTGCAATTGCCTTTTGCCTAAAGTTTATTTTCCTTCCATATATATGTATATGGTTATACTATTAATAGAAATATTTTTCTTTTTCCCTTGTAGACCATTGTTTTTGTTGCTGTTGTTCCACAGGGAGTTGTGCAGCTTGCATCCTTAAATAAAGTAAGATGAGTTCATTTATTTTGGCGTTTTTCAATTTTATGAATGTTTATCAATGTCTTTGCTTAAGTTGATATTTGTGCAACTTCTTTTGGGGGTTCTGGGATGGATATCTTTAACCTCCTAAAATTTTTGTTTTATACAAACATGTCTTGCTTGCATGAAATATGTTATGAACTATTGTCTTACTGTCAATAAAGGAATTAGCTTCTGAAAATTTAATAGTTTTATGTGGCTTTCTCCTTGTAATTTTGATACCTTTTTCTTCAGTATTTTTATTACTAGTTGAAGTCTTTTGATTTCTCTGAATTGTCAACTCTGTATTTGTGTTTATATTTGATAGTGCTCTGAAAATTATAGGTAAGAAAACTCCTGCCTTAATTTGTTAAAAGCATTTATAACATGATAAAGTTACTAAAGTCTGCTCTAATATGGCCAAGTCCTAGAACCCTTTTCTGGATTTGACATTTAGTGTGATGTGCATTAGTCTGTTGCTTTTGGCTCTAGTTCTTTTGAGCTGATGCTCTAGACAACAATAAGTTCTATTTATCTGAATGGTGCAGGTATTTGAGGATGTGAGGCTTGTGAGTCGCATCAGAGATGTGTTTTTTTCTCTTCAAGATTATTCTCCAGGGCATATTGCCAATCCAATAGAATTTACCATGAAAAGTTCAGTTTTTGAGGTATAATTCATTTTCTCCTTCATTTTTGTGCATCAGCGTGTGTACATGCATGCTATCTTGCACAAAACTGCATGCACATTTGTTTATGTTATTAATGCTTTTGGATATTCATTTTGCAGCCTGGATTACATAGAACAGTATTAGATTCCGAAGTTATTTCTTTAGATAGAGCTGTAGACAAAGAAAGGTTGGATTCCTCGTTGCCTGAGTTTTCACATTGCCAAAAAGTTGGTGATTGTTCAGTTGTTTTTCCACTGGTCGGCAATCATCAGAAAAGGACATCTGAAGTGGAAAATAAGCATGAAGGGCATGAGCTATCCTCCGCAGGGAGTGACGAGACTGCTAAATTGCTGAATTCAAGTTCAAATGTTTCCAACTTGGAGCATCTAAACCAGTTGGGGAGGAATTTGATAAACAATGGGGTATGCAAAGCGGAGACAAGTGGGTGGAAAAGTTCAAGTATGGGACCAGAAAATGTTTACATGAACCATCCTGTTGTAGGTAGTACAGATTTTTTTAATGTTGCGCTTCAAGCTGAACAGTATGGAGCTGATCATACATACTACTCAAACTTACTTCAATCTGAAATTAGTGATACTGTTAAGTTGGGCGGTTTGAATTCTTATCAAAATGAAGTGTTAGACACTCCAGAATCTTCAGACATAAAATTTCAAAAGCATTTGAAGTTGAGGAATCAAAATGATTCAAGTGACTTAGACTCTATAAACACTTCCTCAAAGTTTTCTGCTGGGTATGAGCTTTACGAAGCACTTGGACCAGCTTTTTTGAGAAAGAGTATCAATACAGATTGGAAGGTAGAGAGTATGGAACCTGGAGCTAGTATTGAAATGCTTGAGAGGATGAGCAGCAGCCAATTAACTTTTGAATCTGGTTCAGAGAATCTCCTAGAGGCTGTGGTAGCAAATGTTTGCCATAGCGGCAGTGATATCAAAAGTGAGAGGTCATTTTGCAGATCAGCACCATCATTGGTGACTGGTGGAAATACACCAGAACTTTCAAGCCAAACCAAACATACTATTAGTTCAGCAGGATACTCAATTAATCAGTCATCTCTCAAGGAAATAAGCACACTGCAATGCTTGAGTTCAACTCTGTGTGGTGCATTGTCTTCAAAAGGGTTTTCTTCTGCTTGTCCTAGCAACTGTAGTGAGAGGTCTTCAGAGCCAGCTAAGAACAACAAAAAGAGGGTTAAAACTGGTGAAAACCCCAGGCCTAGGCCAAGGGACAGACAACTCATTCAAAATCGTATTAAGGAGCTAAGGGAGCTTGTGCCTAGCGGAGCAAAGGTAAATTCCTTGCTGTTCACACAAGCATTGGATTATGGTAACTTCCTTTTCTGTCCTTGCAAATGTCAATCTGCTAAAATTTTGAGAAAAATATGCAGTGCAGTATTGATTCATTGCTGGAGCGCACAATCAAGCACATGGTCTTTCTGCAAGGCATCAGGAAGCATGCCGACAAGCTCAGTAAATGTGCTGAATCAAAGGTAAGGGTGTGTACTGGTTAGTGATTGTTTTGGTTCAGTAAATTAGATACCGAGGTCTCACTGATCAGATTGAGTATTGGGGTGATGAATTAACTGATCTCATTTAAGTTCTTCTAGAATTTTTGGGGGACTCTGTAGGCATATATTATATATTTTCGTTGTTTGTTACAAAATGGCAACACAATTACTTTACACTAGCTGAAATCAAGTGTTGTTACATCTTGTTGATTTTGTAGATGCATCACAAGGGAGCTGGTATGCTTGGATCATCCAATTATGAGCAAGGTTCAAGCTGGGCAGTGGAAGTGGGAAGCCATCCAAAAGTTTGCTCAATAGTAGTCGAGAATATAAACAAAAATGGGCAGATGCTTGTAGAGGTATGTACAGAGTCTGTAGGTTCATGATCCCTTTTCCTGTTGATATGATATTACTTTTTGTATACTTATGATTTCATGGTGGGTTCACTGCTTGGTGTAATGTTATTGTCTCATAGGTGGATTCACCGTTTAGGACATTTTGTTCATTATTTCACCTGTGACAAACAGAAAAGTAAGAAGCATTAATTGAATGTAGTCATTTTAATTGATCCATGCAGCTATTGTGCGATGAATGTAGTCATTTTTTTGAGATAGCGGAGGCCATCCGAAGCTTGGGCCTGACAATTTTAAAGGGGTTTACAGAAGCACGTGGTGATAAGACTTGGATATGTTTTGTGGTCGAGGTAGGATTTATGATATTTATGACATTTTAAGCTTGGCCATCATGGGCTGTGTCCTTTTGTCTTTGCTGTTGTGTCTTCCATCGGTTAAGTGCCTGCACAAAACATACTCATTGGATGCTAATGGAACATGCCAATATCTCCTCTTGATATTTATGATACTTATACATAGAATGTATGCCTCTGAAACTCACAGGCATGTGCAAACTGCATTATTCCTGCATAACTATTCAGTTCTTTAATCCCCTTTCAACTTTGTTTCCCATTTTAGAATCTAATACTTGATGATGAAAACATTGCAGGGGCAGAACAACCAAGTTATGCATAGAATGGACATCTTATGGTCACTTGTGCAAATGTTGCAATCAAAGGCTACAAGCTAGCCTCAACTGCTTCACCTCCTGGAAGTAGTAATATTAGCTCCCAGTGTAACATATCATGAGTGGTTCATGATTTTAGATTGGCTTTATGGTTTGTGCCTCTTTTTTCTATCATCGAATCCCCTAAGAATACATAAATTAGGGGACATGAAGATCAAACATCCTTGAGAAACATTTTGTGAAGAGGTTTTTATTCTGTTTCTTCATAGATTATGGAAATGAAATTTACCATTTTCTTATATCCTTTCCCAGCTTATATCAGACATCATCAGCTATTTGAAGGTTCTAATAACACAGGTGTAGACTGTAGAGAATGCTCAGATTGAGCTAAATACTGAAGATGCCATCATCAAGGCAATCAAACCAATAGGGAAACAGTTTCACAATCATCATTTCATTCTCACAACAAAACAACAATTCAGAAACAGAGTCATTTAGCAAAGATTAAAACTTTATAAAAACTTATATGGAAAACACTGTTTTTTTTTCGGAGAATGTAAATAGAATGATCAGATAGAGCTAATACATAAGGTCAGCCATCATATCGGCAATCAAACCAATAGGGAAACCTTTTGTTCCTCATTTCATTCTACAGAAAACTTGTAGAAAATCAAACCATGGAGATTTCGAAACAGAACCCAGATCCAAAAGCTTTATAAAAACATGAATTCAAACAAATAAATGTGAAGGCACCAGTGCAGAACTAAGAACTGGTCTGGCTTGCTGGAAATTGGAAGTGTTTGAACGACTAACCCTAACAAGAAAGAGTGATTTTTATAGGGTTGGCTAGCGTAGCGAGTTGAAGCTTTAAAACCCTAATGGCTAAGACGAACTATTCGGAAAAAGATTTTTGGGCTTGGACTTAGTCTTTCAACACAACAGCTAGACCCACTAATTTGATAAACATATTTAAATTTTAAATTTTAATCATAAATCATAAATTTTATATTATATAATTTAAATTTTAAAATTAAAAAAAATATTTTGTGTATTAAAATATTTATCCTTATAAAAATCAAATAATTTGCAACCTTAGGTTTCATACATTATAACGAATACATCAGACTCAGAGGTGAATCCCTTAGGGGTTATGGCGCCCCAAAATTTCTGAGAAATTTAAATTTTACCCTTAAATTTTTTAATTTATTCCTCTCAATTTAAAAAAAAATTATATCCAACATCAAAATTTTAAATATTTTTAATTAAATTTTCTTTTAATTTTTTTAAACTCTTATTAAATCTCTTAAAATTATTAAAAGAAAATTCTTGCCCTTCCATCCCACCATTGGAATACATATGAAAACACCTATCTCGATGGTAAGTTTACCAAGACAGTGCTTGAAACATAATAATGGGTTTCAAATTCGCAAAATTTATCTAAAAACGTATATTTTAAGTGTTAAATTATGAAATAAATTTTAACTTATTTATAACTTTATACATAGATGAATCAAAGGGTAGAGACAATTGTTTCGTAAAAATTTAAAATTTATATATTATTTAATATTTTATGTATTTTATATTAAAAAATCGTCTCTTAAAATTATATAAATTTGTCTCTAACATAAAATCTTCGTCTGTCATTGGTTTTATATGTTTATCTAAGGAGCATGCGAATGTGACATTCTGCTTTATACTTTTAGCCTGACAAAGCAAAGGCATGCAGTTTAAAGATTCCATCACTTTCATTCTCACATACGTGATGGCAACTAGCAAATAATTGGCTGCAGAAACCAGTAACTACAGGGATTCAACATTACATGGTATCCGAGAGATGCAGATATCAATTATTTTCAGTGAAAAACATATATATATATATATATATATAATTAAACACATCCAAGGCTCCTACATTATTGATTAAGGTGATTAATTATTACTTTAATAATCCCCATAAAATATATAATTAAAAGCATGCATACCTCCTTGTCCCCCCAAGATTAGCCTTTCCCATGGATTAAGTGGCCAACAAGTACAAATGACTTGAAATTTTTATTTGATATTTTAAAACACTTCCCAATGAAGAGATCATATAATGGCTTATCCCTGTCATCTGCTCTTGCTATAATTTTCTTTAAGACAAGGGCTTAGCCAATAGCTATATGGATCATAATGAAAGAGATGCCCACTTGCATCAGGGAACATGTGGATGCCTAGCTAGTAGTTACTTTAACTGCTTAATCATGTTAGATTAGTTAAAGAAGATTATGATAAAACACAGTATGATTGGTCGAGATTGGTCTGAAATATAAACCCTGTCAGTATCTCTATCTTTTGTTTCTTTTCATTCTGGGAATATATGCTTTCTTTCAACAGCTGTTATGGAGTGTTCCACCATATATTGTCCAGCATTTACAATATACATTTCTCCTTAATGATTGATCAGAACTCAGAAGAGAGCAGATTCTATATAGTAGTATACAACACATGCAGGCTGCTGCAGGATGATTCAATCATTAGAAAGAACAACACATTTTCAGGTGGATAATAGGGTTTCAACCTTATAGATTTGTAATCATATCTGGACTAGCATTAGGGTAGGGACCTCTGACATATATTTAAATCTTTCAAGTGACCAAAATGAGAGAAATGTAAACTAAAAAAGCTGGGAATGTCTTCACTTGAATGGCAGAAAAGCTACCATAATATGGATATTTAAATGATGATGGTGATGATGATGATATGCACATGCTGCAAATTGCAGACATGAAATAATGAAAATGATGATCTAACTAAAGTGAATTCCACATGCTGCCAAGGTTCATGACCAGTTAAACTTTGATTATTATTTTGTCTTATTTCTCCCTTTTCCAATACTGTCTTTTCCAGTCTTGAGATTTGTGCAAGAAATATAATACTCCTACATGGGTATGAACTTCTGATAATGTATGTGAATATGGATAATTCAATCAGTTCCGTAATAAAATTTTTAATATATAATTAGGGCTTGTTGAATTTAATCGTGTCTTGGATCGTATAAATATTATATATAAAGCATATATATATATATATATTTTAAATCTTACATACAAATAAATATTGATAAAAAATTTATATCATAATCAAATATTAATAAAATAAATCCTATCATTAGATTGTTAATGAGACAATAGATGAGTGATTAAAAATATTTAATGTATAAAATTTAATAAGTTAATTGATTTGATAATATAATAATTAAAATAGGTCAGAGAATAATTTGTATCATTTACTCATTAAATAATACAAGTATAATTAAATAACAAGTAATGCAGTGGACAGAATGTTTATCTTCATTGTTTTAATTTAATAGCGCATGAAATATATGAGAAATCAATCTCTATGGTTACTATTTCCCATGTTATAACTACAAGGAACCAGATTATCTTGAAATCGGTCCCTATGATTCTTTGTTTTTTTGACAGAACTCTATGGACTTAGGTTCTTTGTTGTGTAATACGAAATGAAATCTCACGTCGAGTAAAAAACATCTAGAACTAGAGCCTAGAGGATGCAAGAGGGATAATATATACAAATACTTAAAAATGTAGCCCAATAGGGGGACCAAAGGTAATTAGAAATGATTATTAAATGAGCCACCTTCCTCTTCCGCTGGTGTTTATAAGGGCAGTGGCTCAAACATCTCAGTCCTCTCTGTAAGAACATACAAGAGAAAACAAACCCAAGAAGTTGAAAAAAACATGACAGGTACCGGTTCACCTTGTGGTGCCTGCAAGTTCTTGAGAAGAAAATGTGTTAGAGGCTGCGTTTTCGCACCTTATTTCTCCCATGAACAAGGTGCAACCCATTTTGCAGCCATCCACAAGGTCTTTGGTGCAAGCAATGTCTCGAAGCTGCTCGCTCACCTCCCCGTCGCCGACCGCTGCGAAGCTGCCGTCACAATTTCTTATGAAGCTCAAGCCAGGCTTCAAGACCCTATTTATGGCTGCGTTTCTCATATCTTTGCTCTCCAACAGCAGGTTTTATATTTTTTTTTACCACACTTTGATACTGTTTGGTCTGGTTTTACTACGTTGCTTCATTGTGTTCTAAATTTGTACAGGTCGTAGATCTACAAGCACAACTTACTTCTCTTACGGAACAAGCAGCAGCTCAGAATATTATTACAAACCCTAATGATGAAAAGCTTCCTTATTCTCAGCTCCAAGATATTCAAAGCTGGTTTCATCATGATAATTCGAGCATGGCATCAGATTTTAACCCCGACATCTCCGATTATCCCAACACGAATTCTTATTACGAGAATGGGTTTTCGGGTCAAAACTCTCTAGGGAATTATTACAATAACTCAACCGTTTCACCAGGAGCAGATCAAGCTACTTCTGGGGAGGCTCCTCGTTCAATGTCTTGTCTCGACATGCAAACAAACAAGTGGGGTTTCCAAGATCTTGATGACTTTCGTTATGCTTGAAATTCATATATGAATTTGACCTCACAGTTTTGACTTAAATGCATCTTTGCTGCATATTCTGGAGCACGGACATAATAAATTACTGTTCATATATAGAACCTGAAACCCTACAATCTACCCTCCCATTATT
Organism: Abelmoschus esculentus; assembly: GCA_035048815.1. Lineage (NCBI taxonomy): Eukaryota > Viridiplantae > Streptophyta > Magnoliopsida > Malvales > Malvaceae > Abelmoschus > Abelmoschus esculentus. The sequence goes on from JAUCBN010000034.1 coordinate 16,802,581, forward strand.
TTCTATATTCCTTTATCTATGTCGGAACTCAGATTATTAGTGTTGGAGATGAGGCTAAGCATATGCATGAAACAATGAACTTACTTTGGCTTCTATCTTAATGTTGCTTATGAGTGAAGTGAACAATAACATGAACTTTTGTTTTAAGATATTTGTTCATTAATTTAAATCCTAATGTTTTTTTATAGGATTTTCAATATTATCGGGTTGCATTTTTCAGGACAAAGCAGATTTCTTTGACTTGTCATTTGGACAGTCCAAATTGGAATAAATTATTTTACAGTATTTTTTTCTTTGATTCACTGTTAAATTACTCAACAATCTCTCAAATCAATTTCATTCATAATATTAAAATTTAAAATTTTAAAGTTAATCTTATAGAGTATATCTTAAACTGAGTCTATTAAAAATTAATATATTTTTTACTCATCAATAACAAAAACTATCAAAAATAAAGTTAAAATAATTGGGTGTAAATCGTTTATCATTTTATTAAATCATTTTGGTAATCTACTTTAAAATAATGAGTTTAGGGTTCAAGATTAAGGGTTGTAGTTAGAGTTTAAGGAATTAAGTGTATGGTTTAAAATTTAAGATATGAAAACTAAGATTAAAATTTAAAATTTAAGCTTTTTTTAGAATAAAACATAAATAAGATGTACAATAAAAAGGTATACTTTTTTTTAAAGTAATTTTGTAGAATAAAACTCAAAATTTAAGAAAATGAAAGCCGCATGTAAAGACGAAATTGTCCCTGAGCTACGATCTATTACTGACCCGACATTCAACGGTTGAGATTACACGCACGAGCGTCGCAAATTCAATAGTCAAAAGTTTTATTCTTTTCAGGAAAAATGAAAATTAAATTCCAAGAGGATGTTGATTCATAAATAAATACCAGGAGTAAGTATCAAACTGTTTATAATTTGTGTAATGCAAGAAAATGAAGTACAAGGAAGTGAGGTGATTAGAACATCGATATTTGTTGGGTCAGGAGATAGGGAGTTGGATATAATAAAAAAACATGTTTGAAAATAATTTTATTTCTGTCTATGATCTAATTGATTAACGAAGCTCATGTGATTACAGTACACCGAAGTCTTGAATAAGAAAAAAGTGATTAGAGAAACTTCCTGGGGATAGTTTGATTAATTAAATACTGATATAAAGAGATGCTTATGCCAAGTGCCAACTTACCTTAGCTTACATCTTCATTTTGCAAATTCTTAAATGGGATGCAATGAGCTTGCAGGTGGACAATGGTGGAGGACAGGTTGTAAACATGAAGGTCAGCCCTGGGCTGGGGGATGGGGATGCAACTTTTTTTGTTTTAGTTTATTCTATATACATCAGAACTGACAAGCTTGAGAACAGTCTTAGAATAGAATTGAGCAAGATCAAACTCCATGAAAAGGATGATTCAGTTTATGAGTAATTTCTCATCAGTCTAAGGGCAATTGCTTGAAGCTCACCCAAATCACTGTCACATGGTCTCATCCCATGGAAACAAAAGTTGTCTATACTTTGTATTTCTTGCATATTCATGGTCTCAACGTCGTTGAGTTCGACTTCAACCGATTCGAGTGAGCTCTGTGGGGATATTGAATAGTTTGGAATGGAAGGGAATAAACCAGACACGTTTTGTTCCCACTGGCTGTCGTTGTTATGTGAATTCATGACGTTTTGAGCTAGCTGAGTTTTGACTTGCAGTAACTGAGCTTGCAGGCATGCCACCTATATGAAACCAAGAGAAAATGTTGTTTAGATTTGGATGCTTTGATAAAACTTCAAGACATGTTCGGGATTGGATCTTCCTTGATTACCTGTTGTTGCAGATAGAAAATGTGAGCAACGCAGCCATGAACGGGGTCTCGGATCCTTGCTTGAGCCTCGTAAGCAATGGAGACAACCGCCTCACATCGATCACGAGCTGGGGGGATATGAGACAGTAATTTGGAAACATTGCTAGCACCGAACACTTTATGAATGGCTGCAAACCTTGCAGGGCCTTGTTCCGAACTGAAGTAAGGCGCGAAAATACAGTCCGAGACACATTTTCGTCTCAGGAACTTGCATGCACCACAAGGGGAACCAGTCGTACTACCAGATGATGCCATGGCAGAGACCACAACAGAAAAAGAAAACAAAATTCAGAGAATAGCTAGAGAGCAGGAATAAGTGAAATAAATATGTTGGAATTTTTCCAAAGCACACGAGTACACTAGGAATTGGTGCTAAAAGGAAAAAGAATGGGGTTTGGAGGAAGAAGGGTAGATCCTTATAAGAAGTGTGAATGGGGGACATGAATGGGTTAAGCAACATTGTGTAGGGTTCTAGGGAGACATTTAATAATGGTTTAAGCAACATTGGTTTATTATTTTAATGGATTAAACTTGGTTTATGTTTATCTGTCAATCTATTTCGTACAAGTTTGATTTTTGCTGGTGTTTTTAGAATTTTTTTAGTACAAGAGTTTATTTTCTGTTCTTATTTTCCGCCAATGGCCGCACCTTGGAACTGCTGCCCTTCGTCGCTTTGTAGGCGCTGCACTTACTGTCACACAAACTTTCAATAATTTTGAAGGTTCCTTACGTGTCATATATATAATATTATCTTGGGTCTTTTCATAAGCTTATGTTTGCTTGGGGACATGTGTTTTATGACCAGAAAATGATGAAATTTGTGTAGAGAAAGTGTGGGTCAAAAGAAAACTCAAGTGATGAAATGATGGTGGCTGCCTTTTGCTTTGAGGGAAGATGAAGCTAAAGGAGATTCTTTAGCTTTGGTTGGTATTTGGACTTTGGGAACCTGGCCATTCACTTTATTTTAGCTGGTTGCATCAGCCATGATCTGAGAATTTGACATTTATATCAATCCACCCAAAAGTCTAAATCCAGCCACAACATCTGCAGCCAGAACAATAACAGTGTGGCACGTTGTCCCAAGAACAAGCATGGAGCTAACTCAAAGCAACATGCAACAAAAAATGTCACCCAAGACTTGATGTCAGACACGAAAGCATAAATAAGATAATGGTTCTTCACTCCCTAACACAAGCAAATGGCGGTTTACATTAGCAACTAAAAACAACTACATTCCACTTGTCTTCCTTGCTAGCTAGCTAGCTAAGGCTTCTGACATCGCATACATAGTTCCTGACTTCATTTTTCATCATGCTCGAGTAGAAAAGTTCATAGCAGAAACAAATGTTTTGGGTTGTTCCCTTGGTTAGAAGTTCTAAACAACAGGGACATTAATAATAATTTTCTAACTTCATTTGTTTTGATATTTGTCTTTCTGGTTCTTTTCGACAATGCGATCATTACCTGTAAAAAACGATTTGTAACTTGCAGCAAAATGGTGACACAGACAGCAAAATAAGATGATTATAAGTAGTGGACTAGTGGTTTAGTGTTTCAGCTCCCGTCTTTTCTCCGGCTCATGTTTTAACCAGTACTAATGCACCACAGGAGTTTGCATGAAGAGGAACTGCACAAAAAAAAAAAAAAGATTACTATTGTCATCACAAGAAAAATAAAAGACTTGAAATAATAATCACACTAGAATTAAGTTCAAAACGTAAGTTACATGCCTCGAATGATTTTCCTGCTCTCTCAAATTCCAGCATGCTAAGAGCGACTTCACAGCTCTGAGAGACAATGGGCTCAGCATCCCTAGCAAATTCCTCAAGCAGAGCTACACTTTGATTATCTATAACATGGGCACAATGAGGAATTCAATTAGACTAACCCGAGGTCAGAACAGCAAAGAGGCAAGATTCATAAGACATAGTAGTCATCCAAGAAGAAGTGAAAACGAGCGACGGATACTTTACGAAACAACAACAAATTGGCTTAAGAAAATCTCATTATCAACCCTCACAAAAAGACAGTTATGTGGGACCATTAGAATCACATAGTCTTACCTGCAATGGAACCAAGAGCTTCAGCGGCTTCATGTCTAACCATTGGGTGTTCACCCGCATTCCTCAGTACATTGCTAAGTGCAGCTGAAGCAGCTTTATTTTGCAATTGACCCAAGACGTAAGCAACCTAATCACAGCCAGTTGACAAATATAAAAGTCCATCCAGTCGTGAAGGAAATAGATTAAAATTGCATAGAGAATAAGACAATTAATTACAGGAATGCCATCAAACCTCATGTTTCAACAAAGCACTTTTGGCTCCCAAAGAATCAATAATGGCAGAAACAGCTTCCTCTCCACCCTGGTTTCGGAGAGCAAAGAGAGCTGAATACCTCTCATACATACCTCTTGCCTCATCCAACAGCACCTCTCTTAATATTAGAGAAAACCGGTAAAGAGCCTTAAAAACATGGTAAATTGAAAGCTGCATCCATCGCCAATGATGAGACATACCTAAGTTTATCAACAGATGAATGAGATGGAGCTGCTGCAGCAGGGTCAACTGACAAAAAAGGCGACTTTTCTTTGATTGATGATTTATCATCACTGCTGCCAGATTTTAACTCCTCAATTCTCTGGAGAGCCAATTCGCATGTTTCGCGGACTTCTGGAGCAGGATCTAGAACCAAACTATTCTTCAAAAGAGGAATGTTACTCTCTAAACCAATTGCACCAAGTGCTTCAGCTGCCTGTGGCAGAATAACATATGAAAATTTCAGGAAAATAGCCATCACACGACAGAGATAAATCGAATCCATAACAGTAGAACAGCCGCTTCACATGAACCAAGTACCAACCTCATGACGAACAATGGGATGCAAGGAAAGATCATTTAGAACAGATTCTAAAGCAGGAATAGCTTCAGAATCCTGCATTTGACCCAATGCAAATGCAGCTTCATGAGCCAACAAATTTGATGAATCCCTTGTGGCTGCAAGAACATAGATTGCAACCAAGATTAGACTGTTAAGTGTTAACTTTGGAAAAGAGCAGATTGTTACTGTTAATTCATTGATAAAGTTGCCATCAACTCGTTTTTCTTTGGTGGGATTTCCCAAATATATAATCAATTGTTGCAACTAAACCATTTAACCCAGATTAATTGATACAAACTCCCATCTACCTATGCATTTTCTACATTAGCAGGCTTCAGAAAAAAGATGTAAATGGAATTAGAAAAAAAGTATTCAAGAAACATAAAGTAATTAGTCCTCTACTTAGCCTTAATTATATACTTAAAAAGCATACATACTCTCAGACAGAAATAACAAAAAAAAAGGATAAAAAATATAGAATTTTGATAAGTAAAATTATGAAGCGCGGGAACCTTGAATAAGAGCGTTGCGAGGGCCAGGGCCTTTGAGGTTGCGAAGGGAGAAGAGGGCTCTGAATCGCTCAGATATTGGCTGGTTGGGGTCGAGCAACCGGTCGCACAAAATTTTTTCCATGCTGTTGGGTAAGGACGATCCCGATGCTGATACGCCGTCGTCCAAGGAACCCATGAGTTGGGGACGCAGATCAGTTGGCAGACGTTTGAGCAGTTGCTTGGAAACGACGCGCGCCGAAGGTCTGGGGACTTAGATTCTTTGTTCTGTAGGATGAAAAGGCTTTAGAGCTCGAAAGTTTCCTACTTTAGCCGGTTGGCGCCTTAGAAGTGTTGGGCCTCGTTCGGCCTATTTGTTTTGCTAGTTCCTTTTTCCCCTCCAGAAACCTTGCTTAATTACCTTGAGTAGTTGAGTTCTCCTTTTTCATATTTCAATGAATCTGATATTTCATATGATTTTATCAACATTTGATTCTGTTTGAGAAAGTATTAGTTTCTTGTTTATGTTTATCAGCTCTCAAGGCTTTGTGATCGAAGCAGGTATTGCCATTAGAGGCATAGTTACGTTCATATATCAGAATTTTCAATCAATCATTCTAAATTTGAATTTCCTATGCAATTATAGAACTAAAACGATAACACTGGTCTTTGATTGTTAGTGTTCATAATGACCTTGATTTATGGACTCTATGCTTCATATGAAGGAAGTTACTGACTTACTGTTATGTTGTGTTCTTATTCTGGCTGCCAGAGTTGCACTTTTCGACGGCATAGAGGAAGGTGGCTTAAGGACGCTGAGAACTTTATGTGACAATTTGGAAGACCTTTTTTGTACATGGTTACAGTAAACAATGTGCTTCCAAACATGTAAGAATTTTTTTGGCATATCAAGCAGACCTTGGTGGCATGGCATGAAGTAGCTAGCAGTTAATGTAAAAATGCATGGTGTTTGAGGGTAAAAATTATAACGTGAGAACAAAGTTTCAAGCTTTAAAAATGACATTATTATGAAAAGAAAAACATCTACAAAGCTCAAACATTATATAGAGGTATATGAGGGTAAAAATTGTTACCACAAAACAAAGCAAGTTATTAATATGTTAAACACAATTCTGTGAATGAAATAGAAATAAAACATATAAATTAGAAACGTAAAGAAAAAAAAAATCTGAAACTTTAACCGAGGCCTGTGCTATCACAGTGTCCTTAAAACAGATTCGTCCCCTCCCGGTGCTGGAGTTACTATGGAACGTCTGTCTCCCAGGATACAACGGTAGAATACAATAAGGAGAGCAACGCTACCTTACTGCAACAACGAACTTTACAGAAGCAGGACACTATCTGGCTATAGGATATTTGTGTGTGTGGGGGGGGGTTCTCAGTGTTTTGAAATATGAACAAAGGGTCTCCTTTTATAGTGTTCATGCAGGGGACATGTTTAATTACATAATTAATCTGTAATTAACAATTCCTGAAGAGTTACAACTCCCAGAAATTAAAATGGTATTTATCAGAGAATTAATCCAAATAAATTGGAGGTTACAACCAGCTGAAGGGTCTGCAACTCCATAAAAGGTGGTTTAATTCTATAATATCTGTTAAAAATAAAGTCAGAAAAGTAGAGAAAAAAAATCTGTCATTTTAGAAATCAAGGCCCATCTTTTGACTTTTATAAAAGTAAAATAATGCTAGCTCAAAGTGCCTAGCCTATGCTAGGCACAACTATGGTGTCTAGTCCAAGCCTTTGACTTATTTCCAATAATAATATGAAGAGCTTTTGTATATAAAGCTTTCCAAATCTAAGTTCCCAACAAATGTGGGATATTCTACTTTTCATTTTATTTTTCCAACATCATGGGTGTTACATTGAGCAAAAATTTCTCATTCACCCATTAAACATTTTGAGCATGTAAATATACAAATTTAATCTACTCTTGTTGTAGATTAATAATACACATAGTCTCAATTAATTTTACTAATGGAACCCACTCAAATTTAAGCTCAAATGTCCATGTACCATACCATTTTTCCAACAAAAATCACGTGAAGTCACCATTGGATATAGCTAAGGCTCATGGCGAAAGCATACAAACTGCAACTATTATACGTGAAGTCACCATTGGATATAGCTAAGGCTCATGGCGAAAGCATACAAACTGCAACTATTATAATTTTCCATGACCTTGGTTGTTCGCAGAGTTTCGTAGGTTTATAAAGTTAAGACATCGACATCAAATATTGTTCTTGATTGGTAAAGTCCTTGGCTTATGATGGGTTCAAAAGAAGAAGAGACAAAACTCCTGTTAGAGACAATACTTGATGCTAATGTTCTGATTTTGTAAACTTATCTGATATGTCTTAACAAATGAGACTGAGAACTTTTCCAAATAAAATCTATGTTTAGTTTTTTTTTCTAATGTTCATTTGATTTCTCCATTGACCTCATAAACCATATTATACAACAAATACTTCAAAAGCTCAACTTCGTTAAAACATGAAATAATAAGAAATGTTCAGCAAACACTATCAAGTTCTAGATCAAGAAAACAGGATTACGAAATAAAACAAGGAAAAAAAGAACATCTTACTGAATTCATCTTGCTCTTTGAAGTAGGATTGGGAGAAAATGACCCAAAAATATACTATCAATATTGTGGGTGAAACAGCTTGATATATGTATCTCCTTCAACCTTTGTTTCCCCATATCAGAACCTGTAATACCAGCTATTCACTGCTGCAGAAAAATCTACAAACAACTGTACATATAGAGAGAAAGCCTTTTAATTGTATGTATGTATATATAATAATAATACTATGGATAATGACCTAATCGTAGCTCCAAATCTAATTCATATTCTTGACTACTCCCATATGTGTTGTTGTTTTCGTGATCATATACGCGGGATGGACCAATTCCCAAGGTAAGACTACTCCTAGGCCAATGATTCATATGCTGTGATTTGTCTACGAACAACTCATCACTGTGGGGGCTGTGTTTAGGCCTAAAACCCCAACCCGGATCTGGGAAAAAGGTTTGATAACTTTGGGGAAATACCTCATGAGGAGCCATGGAGTCATGTGGCCGATAGGTTTGGATAGGTGGATAGGGGTATGAACTTAGGGTTACGTGGTAATTGTCGTCACGAACATCAACTTTGTCTGAAACTCTATGTCTGCTGCTCTTGGCTCTATCTTTCCTATGGATATTCATGTGCCCTCCTAAAGCTTGTGCCGTGGTAAACCCTCTCTTGCAAAACACGCACTCGTAGAACCGGGCGGTATCAGCATCTTCGCTCGAGCTCTTCGAGTCTTCAAGCTGATTGGATTCCATGTGAAGTAGGTGGAAGAGAAACAGGGTGTAATATTAATACAAGAGGAAAAGATGAGGAGAAATACTCGTAGCTAAACAAGAGACAAATAAAAAAAACATAGGCATTTTGTCTGAAAATGTTCTGAACAAGTCTTAGATGTTTGCTGGGCGAGCTTTCCCTGTTGGCCGGCTATGGAGGTTATTCCATTTCCACCTTTAGACAACCTTAAATAATTAATTAATCCAAATACACTTGTTTAGTAAATTAAATACATGGTAAACCTCTTCATATTGAAGTATAATTATCCTTTCAACTTTGCCAACTACTAATCTCGAGTCAAATACGTAAACCCTAGGGAACTTTCAAGAATTCCATTGAATCCCATTCTTTAATATCAAGGGTATTCAAGTACAGAGAATTAACGACAGTTTCAAAGTTACAAATCCAGTTTTATGCATTATTATAAGTGGAGGCGTCTTCTATTTGTTTTATTAATTACCAGAAAATTGTCCATCCTGTTATTGGTTGTGAATAGTGGAAGAAATTATTTTCAGTAATAAAAATTTAAAAAGAAATTAATCATGTATTAATTATTTGAGAAAAAAATTAATATACAAACTTATTAAATTTATAATTTAGGGTTAAGTTAGGATTTAGATTCCGTTGGCAGAGCTTTTTCGCCTAAGCTTTTAGAGAAGTTTCACCGAACGAGTCATTTTCACGTCTCTTTTTATTTCTCCAAGAATTTACTCTCAATAATTACGTTCTCGGAGAAGTTAAAAATTTTGTCTTCTGAAGTGATTCTAATAGTAAGGTATGACGTTGTTTATCTTAAATGATTTAAATAATAAAATTACGTTAGGATATTTAAAAAAATATATTTATTGTTATAATTCTCTTTCGAATATAATAATTCTATTTAAATTTTCAAATAAAATCTCCTTTTAACATTTTATCCGTCCGTGTCACCCTTGGGATGTATATCAAAAACATGTATGAAACCTTCCTGCGTCCTGTATATAAAAATTGGAGCTGCTGTATTTTTGTACTTAGCACTTGTCCTAGACCTCGACTACAAGATTTTTCTTAATGAGAAACACATCACTGTTTTGTCATCACAGACATTCATCGACAATTATGTGGATTAAAATACCGAAATTTAATAAACTATAAATATATGTCTTTAAGAAGATGAGAGGTCTTCATTAAAATAAAAATAAAAAAACTCAATCCAATCTTTGTACCAATTAAGACTGAAAAATGCTCTTTATATTATGAATATTTTTCATATAAATTATATTAAAATCTTTAACTAAACAGATTTTTATTTTTAATCGTTGTTGGACTGACATAATAGTAAGGGTTGATTGATGTTTTAGAAAGTATAAGGGGTTTTGTTTATTTTTTAATGAAAAAACATTGATTATAAAATAATTAAAAACATTGAAAGCAATAAAAAAAAATTGGGGAAATTTCAATTACTTAAGTAAATTTTAGTTTATTTAAAATTTTGTTTTATATCAAATATTCCTAGGATCTTTTTTTTCTTAATAATTAAATAAGTACTTAAATTTCTTTAAAAAAACAATTAAGTTTTTTTAATACAAATCCACATTTCCAATTTTTTCATCTTTGCTTCGTAATTTTATATATTTGCAGGCGGACAATTTTAAATACCAGAGTAGTCGGAGCAGGTGTTGACAGCTACCGCCATGCATGGTTATTTTAACAAGAGCTTGGTTTTCATGTATGTTTTTAGAAAAAAATGTTCGATCGAATTGAATCGGGTTTAGGGTTTAAGTATTATAATTTAAACTTAATAATATTTTGAATTAATTTTTTGTTTAAGTCTAATTCTAGTCTAATCTCTCATTTTTTTATGCGTAATAATGTATTTGACTAATAATTTTATATCACGTGCGTTATCAATTATTTTTTATAATTTTATTAATTATTTTTATTTTATAAATAACAGAAAAGTAGCAGAAAGAATTTGACAATTAGGTTGTAAATTTATCTCAATATTTGATTTCTTAGCGATTCTGATTAAGATTGTGAAGTTGGCCTCAGGTCCCAACACTCATGATATAAAGCAAAAGGGCAAAAGTTGGGGAGCCGACTGCCGAGGGACTTGACTTTGCGACCGAGTCGAAGAGACGAGACGAGTGGCACTGCTGCCAGCCTTAAGAAGGTGACGTGCGCCGACTACCTTCTCCTTTTGTATCCAAATATTCATGCTCATCTTTTCACTAAAACATGCACTTGTGCACCTCCTGTTCTCCAGTCTTTGACCCCTCCATAAACGTCTATTCTTTTTACCTTATTCTTCTTCATTTTCACCACTGGGGAAACCACTCCATTTTGACCCTTTTCCCTGTTCCCTCCCCCACAGTCCACTCATTATCACAACCCTTTTTAATTGCTCCGACACAGTGAGACAGATACGGTGGGCAGAGCTCTAAGCTCTTTGAGTGCTGTTTTTGTTTGTTTTTGGCAGTGGTTTGCTCGGATGGCAAAAGAAGCCTGGGTTTCTTGTTAAAGAAAGGCCATCATGTTTCCACCTGACATGTTGTGGGGAACATGCAAGATGTTGGGAAACACAACATATCCCTCCCCCGCACACACACCAAAATGAATCTTTACTTGGAAATCAATGGACATTTGCCATTGGACTACCATTTAATGGCCAGTGGCTGCTAATCTATTGCTTCAGAGTCTTCAAACCATCATCATTAATTCATACCTTCGTAATGCTATGTGATATTCGATGATCAAATAGGACAGATGTCGCGTTACAGTCTTGTTTGCATACTGTAGTTGAAATATCTTCAATTTTCACAAGCTAATATTGGTGAAAGCATTTCATGTGAAGTTGATGAACTGATGGTAGAGGTCTTCAGGCAGTTCACCTAGAATATGATGATTGATCAGAATAACCATGTTCATTAGTTAATAGGGTACTTATCGTTGCTGAGTATTGTACGTACATAAGTACATTCTCCCCCGAGTGGCATACTATCAAACAGTATACAAGTAAAGAGCTACAGTTGCACGCATGCTTAGGTGATCTTGATGGGAATTCTCATCTTTTTTGTTTGGGAGGAGTAGAGTGAGAAGGACTGACTCTCTCTCTCTCTCTCTCTTTTGTTCCCAAGATAAAGGATTATAGACTTAAATTAATGGGGAGTTTTTAAACAATAATGACGTTGGCTATGTCTGATCTCGCATCACAAAGAAAGCAAATAGAACATTCATTAATTGATGAAGAAACATCCCATCTCATCTGTCATAAAACTTCCATTATGTTTCATTTAATTAAACCTACGTACCCTGTTATGATGATGATGATGATCCCTGTCTTTGACAGTTAACGGGAAAAAAATATTCTGGGCAAAGCTGATGCAAAACCATATGTCTGATCGGTTAAATGAATACAAAAAGTAAGCTATATATTCCACCAACTCATAGATAATTGCAGACTTGCAGTCTTAATATGAGTATTGCTTAATATAATATAATATAATAACAGCTTTCACCATGGATCATGGCTGAGCACTGAGTAGTGAGCAGGCCATGGGGGAAACAAAGGGGGCGAAAGGAACAGAAAATAAGTAAATGCAACCTAGAGGATGAGATAAAGATACATAAATTTGGAAGCCACCATTAAAGATGTCCGAGTCGAAGCTCTAGATCTAAGACCTCCTTTGAATCTCCAAGCTCGTAGCTTTGAGCATGCAACTTCAGATTTGCCAAATCCCCATGGGTTGGAACTGAAGATGGAAGAGTATTGTTGTAGAGTGGGGAAAGCCAAGAATTCTGGGTATAGGCGGAGATGTTAGGGTTGGGTTTATTAGGGTTCTGAGATTCTAAAACCCATGAAGATAACAATCTCAACCTAGCTCTATCCTTCCTATGAACATTCATGTGACCTCCAAGTGCTTGAGCTGACCTGAATTCCCTCTTGCAGAAGCTGCAACTATAATATTTTGCAGGCCATGACGACTTACAACATGAGTAATCTTCCCCCTCCAATCCCACCAAGTCAAACCTGTTAAACTCCCACTTTGTTCTCGAATCTGCACTCCTCTCCATGCTTGCTTTCTATATTAATCTAAAAACATAACAAAAGAAGATGATATTAAAAGCTTCAAAAGAACGTTGGACTGAGCAGGGATTGCATTAGAGTAAGAAGAAAATGTTTAGAGAAAAAAGGAAGAGAACGTACATGAGAGAGTTGCAGTTAAGTTGACCCTGGTGAGACGAATTGGGCAACTATCATATCTGCTTTATAGACAGCTGCTTCTGAATCTACAAACAAAATCCAAGTTGTTGTGTTAAATTAAATGCTCACCAGCCACTGTTGCTTGATCTGTTTCTGGATAGTAAGTATTTCACTCATATTTCAAACATATGTTGAAATCAAATTCTGTTTATAATATACATAAATAAAGCTGATATTGCTTAAAACTGGTGATTGTAAACCTCTGCAACTTTTCCTTTTTGAAAATATACATATAAATATATACATAATTAACAGTTATACATGGGAATGGGGAAAGGTGATGTAGCATCGTTATCCTTTGTATATACAATATTTGATGTAACGTTGAATATTCGATGACGGTCTTATTTTATATGAATTTTTGTGATTCAGGTGTAAATCGGCTACCTTCTAATTATATTTTCATTAGTGCCTCCACTTTAAATTAATGGGTTTAGGGTTTAAGATTAGTGGTTAGGCTTTTAGAGAAATAAGGGTAGGATGTATGGTTTAGAATTTAGAAAAATAGGATTAAGGTTTGAAATTTAATTTTTAAGAGTTTTAAGTAAAGGCATGGAAGGAAGCACAGTAAAGAGGTAGAAGATAGTTATATTTTAATACATAATATATATAAAAACTTAAAATTTTTTATATTTAAATTATATAATCTGAATTTTAAATTTTAATTCTAAAATCTTACAACATAATTCTTAAATTAAATCGCTGTGTATATAACTTTCTATAATTTTATCATATTAACGCAGTAATAGTTTAATATGTTTTGGGTAGAAATTATTTTTAAATTTAATTTATAGTAAATATTAGTGAAAATTCATTTAATAAAAAGATTAGGCGGTGAAAATAATTAAATGAGTACATTTAATTGATTGATCCTATAAATAATATGGTAGGAATGACGCGTGATATAACTTCTCATACTCTTATAATAATATGGTAGGAATGACGCGTGATATCTACCTCTTTCTTGTGTCTCCTTCCATGCCTCCTACTTAAAAATTGAATTTCGAACCTTAACCGTATTTTTTAAATTCTAAATCATACACCTTACCCTTAATTTCCTAAACCCTAACCACAACCCTTAACCTTCTACCTTAAAAATTTTCAGTTAACCCAATCTAAGCATTCAATATTTTTATACTTAAAATCAGTTTCAAGTCTTTTCTTTAGTCCAAGTCTTTCTATACCCTCTCTTTTTCTGTTCTCTCCCCCTAAAATCTAAAGTCAAAGTTGCTAGCAAAGAGATGTGTACAAAGCAATTTGGTATTAAGACACTAATTCCACGTTGAATGAGTCAGCCAGTTTTGTCCCCCGGATCCCATTGGAACCGATGCCATATGCAAACCAAATCGACTGTTTAGGTCTTCCTTTGCTTATATCCATGCTGCTTCTAGGAAAGCCAGAAAATGGCATATTTCCCCATTTTTACACCTCATTTTCTTCATCGTTGAATTCTCACGTTCATTATTCATTCCGTGTACCAAGGACCAGTCTAGGAACCTTAAAATCTTCAAATCAGAAAGCAAAACCGATCAAGAAACCCCCCCAAAGACCATATTCCAAACCCACATGCCAGTCGAGAGCCATATGTTAAATCCTAGTCATCCAAGTTGTCATAAACATGTATAAATACACCTACCTTACAATCCATTTATCCTCAAGCTCAGGGAAACGTCGATCTTGATTGATTAAAATGAGCAATCGACATCACTTTCTTGTCACTGCAATCGTCATCTTTCTTGTAAGCACTTACCCGTATGAGGCTTATGGCAGGGTTGTAAAGGAAGGGTACTCATACTATCATGATCTTGTGTTGCAGTCTCTCCAAAAGGGGGAACCTAGCCCTCCTTCTGAACACAATGGCTGCACCAACATTCCTCCTGGCAGTAACGAACCGCCTTGCATCGGAGGGAAGGCCTTTGCAGGACATGTTAGGGCTCCTACGCGGCTACCACCGGACCAAATGGTTCTGTTTAATGCAGCAGCCTAATCTCAAATGAAACCGCAGATGCCGCTGCTAGCAACTGATTAGTACTCGATTGGTTTAGCTGGTAGTTAATACTATGATGAAGCTGAATAACGGGAACATTCCGAATCCCGATTTATGTTCTCTTTTTTATATATATGTATATAAAAAGCATATGCTAAACGGAAGATGGATTGTTAATAAAAAAATTATCAAAGTCTGCTTCATCTAACTAAGCGACTGCTGCTAATTGGATGGAAAATTTTATTCTCTTTTTTTCTGGTTTGTGTTCAGTCTTAGTAGAGCAATTAGCATGAAATAGAAGATACGTGGAATTGGATGAGATTTAGCAACTAGGTCCGGTGCCTTCCTTTCCTTTGGCTTCACCTCTGATTCATTGATTCTTTTCCTCTAAACATTAGACGATTTAATTTCCCTTTCTCTAAATCTTTATATTGATGATTAGTTTAGAGTGGTTGACTTCCACTGTTGTGTTCAAGATTGTCCACATTTTGTTGATACCAGATGGAAAAATCTCCTTCAATGGAAGGTATTGTATCAGGAGGAACCATGGTTATCTGCAAATTTACTGTTTTTAGTGTTGAGGTTAGGTGTGATTGCAAATCTCCTTAAATGAAAAAAAATAATCCGGTAAACTTAACGAGCAATAAGTTTGCACGATTCGAATAAAAATTTAACTTATCAAGTAGAGAATAAATTGAACAATTTTCAAGACAAGTCGAATAGTACTCTTCAACATATTTAATATCAAGTAGAGAATAGTTTTTTTAGGAAAGCAAAGATAGGTAAACTTCATGTTTATTCTTTCTATTTAGAGTTCATAGTTTTAATATTTTGACCATAACTTTTTTCATGTATTTCATTCATTTTTATACCATAAAGGATGTATATACAAAGTAAACGGATGCATGCATGCAATGGCAACACCTAGGCTAGTAATACACATTCCCCAGTTCCAAAAATAATATGTTAAAGCTTCGATGGATCGTATTGAGCGAAATTAACTACCATAATATAAATAGCAAAAGGAAGTTGAGAACATGGGAGATGAATGCATTTAGAGCAAAGCAAGAAATCATCAGATTATTACATGTGTCGGTGCTTGATCTTCACCGTCTCAATGAACACATATAAAGGATAAAAATGTGCAGCGTCAAACCCTGAAGAAAATTCTGGTTTCTGTAATGCTAAAAACATGCATAAAGGTAAATTTCTCATGAATGCTTCAAACGATTATTGCTTCTATGAATTAATATATATGTATCTGTATGTGTATGTGTATGTTACTGCATAGTCTTTTCCATTTGTGTTCTTCAGATCATCATCATCGTATCGGCCCACCCACTTTCACACAGATCATGATCGCCGCTTTAATCGGCATCATCATTGCTGCAGCTTTGAAGTTTCATCTTCGGAAGCTAAGGGATAAAAAGATCATCCCACGCCTGCGGTCGCGGGACAAAGGTCGAGGTCGCATCGATAAGGTCGAACGCTTCCCTCACTACGTAGGTAAATAATTTTTATTTGTTTATTTATATGATCCTCCTTAGATTCTGTGCCCAACACATTTCCCTTGATTTTTGTTTTCTCCAACATATTTCAGCTAGGCAGATGGGATTTAATGACAGAAGAGAATGCCCTGTGCTCTGCAAGTTGGCCGCGGAATACATCAGTAAATTAGAAGGTTGTGAAGATGATATATATACATTCTTCTCCAGTGAACTCGATGTCGATTCGCTCTTTGTTAAGCTTGTGGAGGAGTTTGAGAGATGCATTCTTAGTTATTTTGCATTTCATTGGAGCCATGCAGATCTTATGATTACTCAGGTAATAATCAAGATCAATACATACATATGTGTTTGTGTAAATGTAAAATGTTAGAATAAGTAGAAAAATGAATTGTTTTCTGATACATTGTTTCAGGTATTAAGTTCTGATGCTGAACCCAAGAAAAAGCTCAAGCAGATTTTCATGGCAGCAACTAGGTTGGGCATTTGATTATTACATTACCTATTCATTGTTGTCATATCATAACACCTAAATGAAATGTTGAAACACATATGGCAGGGTTACATCCCTCTAAATATATGGAAAAACTTCGAAAAAACTCGGCATAATTTTTCTAGGGGAGAATAAACCATGCTTCTTTCTGATATAGGGAACAGAGATTTGAGAGGGTGACAAAGAATCTGAAGGTGGCTAGAGTTTTCACTACATTGGTGGAAGAAATGAAGGCAATGGGGCTTACATCAACCGACGACTCTCAATGTACAGAAGTGATGGCTCCGGTGGCTCATAGCGATAGAAGTCCGGTGCTGCTTCTCATGGGAGGTGGGATGGGAGCTGGGAAGAGCACTGTGCTTAAAGACATCCTCAAAGAGTAAGCACTTTGAACCAAAAACTATATTTCTGTCAAGTAGATGTTCAATGGTTTGAAATTAAGTGGGAACCAAAAACTAAAGTGTATGAGCAGACCGTTTTGGGCAGGAGCAGCAGGGAATGCAGTTGTGATTGAGGCAGATGCATTCAAAGAAACAGATGTGATCTACAGAGCCCTCAGCAAACGAGGTCATTCGGACATGGTCCATACAGCTGAATTGGTACGATCCAATATCGGCACTAGCATTTTTGTTGAATTGCTGTAATGATTTTTTGGCACTCACGATCCAATACCGGTTCATCCAAACAGGTACACCAATCATCTACAGATGCAGCATCATCCCTTCTAGTGACAGCACTCAACGAAGGGCGGGATGTGATCATGGATGGAACATTGTCCTGGATACCATTTGTTTTGCAGACAATAACCATGGCTCGATGTGTCCATCGCCGCAGATATCGTATGGGTGACGGTTACAAGAAACAACCTGATGGAACCATAACCGAGAACTATTGGGAGCAGCTCAAAGAAGAGCAAGTTACGGAAGAAGGCAAAAAGAGGAAACCATACAGAATAGAGCTGGTTAGGGTTGTTTGTGAAGCTTATTTAGCAGTCATTAGAGGCATAAGGTATGGCACAGATGGATAGAAAACTTTCTTTTTCCACTTTTACCATGAGATACTGATTCTGTATACGAATTGAAAACATTCAGGCGAGCTATAATGTGTAGACGAGCCGTAAGGGTGAATTCACAATTGAAATCCCACAAGAGATTTGCCAATGCATTTCCAACATATTGCCAATTGGTCGACAATGCTAGACTATATAGCACCAATGCCTTGGAAGGTCCACCTAAGGTGAACCACTCATTTTCAGTCTCAATTTTCCTTAGGCACTTAAGAATGTGCAAATATTGACTTCAACAATGATTGTGAAGTTGATAGGATGGAAGGACAAAGACAGGACTTTACTAGTCGATCCCGACGAAATCGGCTGTCTAAAGAGGATAGGCAGGTTGAACGAGAACGCCGAATCCATATACGAACTTTACAGGTATCCTAACCCCGCATGTCAAGCCGGTTCGATTTGGAAAGACATTGTACTATCACCCTCAAGATTAAATATTCAGCTGGAGCTGAAGTATACCATCCAGAAACTTGAAATGATGACTGATGCAGAATCGAACTCATGAATGTGTCTAAAGTCACAGGCATTGCAGGCAGAAGATTATCTCTCAACTCTCATACCTTCTGCTATGTTTATATGACCAGGAATCCCTTTTGCCAAGGTTGGATGAAGATGATGAAGGCTATTTGTAAATTTATTGTTACTAGCTTAGGCAAAGTTTAGAGGTGAAACCAAAAAACAAGAATGTTTCCCATAGATTGTTTCAAATAATCTGTGCTAGAATCTGTAGATGTGGCTTATTGGAACTCTAGAGGGGAATTTAAAGGTTATTAAGAAAGGAAAAGGAAAAGAAAGAGCAATTAGAGTTGTAACCTGGAGATCATGTTCTTGTAAGACAATTATCGCATAATATATTCAACTGAAAATTCCATCTAAACACTGTGCCAACAATCCTTAACAAAATAAGAAATTTGTAGTAAAAAATTATAGAAAGAAAATCACAAGAAAGGTTTTAAAAACGGGAACAAAAAAAGACTTGAGATCAGATGTTCATATTTTTTATGGGTATACGCGAAGTATAGACCCATACAAACCCACTTAACTGCATCTAATTTACAGCACTACCCCTACATCTATTACCCTCTCCTCTCATTTCTTACCCTTCTTCGACGTGGCTTTCTTCGCCGGTGTCTTAACGCTCTTTGGCTTTACACTCTTCGCCGGAGCTTTTTTAGGTGCGGCGGCCTTCTTCGGGGCAGCGGCCTTCTTCCCTGGAGACGTCCTTGTTGAAGTTCTGGAAGTTTTTGCTGGCTTCTCCGCAGGCTTGGGCTTAGCCTTGATCGCTGTTTTTGACTTAGCAGCTGCAGTAGTCTTTGGCTTCGCGGCAGCGGCGGCCTTTGTCTTTGTGGAAGTAGATTTAACCTTGGCGGGAGCCTTAGGTTTAGCCGCAACTTTGGACTTAGGCTTCGAAACAGCTTTCGTCTTCGCCGGAGCTTTAGAAGCCGGTTTAGCACTCTTCGTGGACTTCACAGCAGGTTTAGTCTTGGCCTTAGCGGCTTCTGGCTTCTTTTTCGCCGGAGCAGAAGTAGTTATCTCCGTCTTCGAAGATCTCGCCGACGGAAGCTTGAATGAATTCTTAACCTTAACCAATTTCCCCGCAGCTACAAGCTTCTTCAAATGGAAAAGCAACAGCTTCTTGAAATTTCCAGGAAGATTCTTCTGTTTCTCTTCAATGAATTTAGTAATAGCGTATTGACTTGAACCGGTCCTCTCCTTCAAACTAACGATCGCATCTTTAATCATCTGCATCAAGTCAAACCAAATCAAATCAATCAGATATCAACACATGATCAGATCTAAAACACCAAGCAGAACACGATCAAAAGAAAATTAAACAAAGATTTTGAAATTCGAATCACGCAAAAACCTCTTCGTATGAAGGATGAGCAGGAGGAGCTCGAGGCTTCTTAGAAGCTGCTGCTTTCTTAGCTTTAGGCTCTTTGGCTTTCTTCGCCTTGCTAGGTTTCGATTTGGTCTCAACCGGCTTGTCTTCCGCCGGCTCAGCAGCAACCTCAACCGCCACAGTTGCTTCTTCTTCAGTGGCCATTGCAGACGTGTAATTAGGGTTTCGGAGATTGGGGAATTATTTTGGATCTAATCTCAATGGACCTGATATTCCGTGTTGTGAGGGATGTAACGGAAATGAAGCGATTTAAATAGTCAAGTGTGAGAGAGACGGTATCCGTAAGATGAAATATGATTTGTCGAGACAACTAGCACACGGATCACCATCTTTTGTAGAATTTGAATATCAACCGTTGGATAACGCCTTTTATCTACGGTTAAAGATATAAGGAATTGAAGGGAAAGGGAGAAGAAATTGATGTTTAGAGTCTTTGAAGTGTGTTTTTGGTCTCAATTGATTTCATCATAACTTGAGCTATAGTTGATGAAATTTTATGAGGGTTTTTCCCCTTTGTAGTTTATTCTTTAATCTTTCTAATGAATATTTATTTTAATATTTTATTATTTTATTTTAAGAAAAAATCAATTTTGAAATTAAACTGGTCAAAACTGAAGTTTATAATGATACTATTGTAGTTTTATAAGATTTTAAGAGAATATTCGATATGAATCTCAATTTTTTTCATCCCATTTGATAATAGATTAACAGAGGAAGTTAATACTTTGAAAATTTCAAAAATGGATAAGAATTTAATAGGAAAATATTGTTTGGAATGATGCTAAAGTTGAACATATCCTATTAATGTTCATATGTGTTACAAACTTACAATACATGTAACCCAATTCATGGACTAAATTTGAAGGGTGAAAATAAAATATGTTGTGCCATACTCTATGAATACAATATATAAGTTAATATCAAATATAAAACGAGTTCGAATAAAAAATTTTCACATTCGATAATCAATGTATAAACATGTCAAAATCATTTTGTCACAACTCATGAATATTTGCATTGTACAATCCATTGATGTAGTTTAGAATCGTGTTCTTCGCGTTTTATTCTATCTTTAGGTACGTTTTTTTTTGTCGTTTAACATATTTTTTTAAGGTTGGATCTGACAACGTCACGACTGATCAAGATGATGCTTATTTGTTATCATGATGATCTTTCTTGCTTTGGATCCTCAAATTGAATTTGGATACGCGGTTTGCGCTCATGGATAGTTTATCGTGATGCTCAATCCTGTTTTACGATTCTCGGTAGTCTTTTAATATATTAATCCCCTTTTGTGGTTCGTTTGTCGTTGCAGTTACATTTGTTTGTGTCTATTTTTTCGATCAAGTCTTTGGATGAGTTTTTTTAACTTTTTTCATGTATAATCCTTGTATGATCTAAAGTGGTTAGTTTCAAGAAAATTTTCAAACTATGTATTTAGTTTATAAAAATAATTGTAAACCATTATTGTAATATTGAGTATTTTCTCATTTAATAAAATTAACGACTTTTATTTTAAAAAAATATATATCATGGTTATATCAATTAAATTAATGACCTTCCTTTTAATTGTATCATGACATTATATCATTTATTCTTTTAACTTCTATTGTAGCATGCCATTCTATCTCATCTATAAACTTTTATAGATCAATATAAATACAAAGTTACGATTCAAATTCGTATTATAATTACGAGAATCTCAACAACGACGTTCTAGTGGAGAAAATCTTTCGGAATTCTAAATCCTACCAACAGAGCAATACCAATGGAGGACTTGAAGTTGAATGCACAACAAGTAGAAATTAATATTTTAATCACATTCATTTAATTACATACGATAATGCCACGTCAAGAACAAGAGTTGGTCGTTAGTTAATTAATTTTCTTTAAGAATATCAAAATATTATTCCATTAAATATTAGGGCTATCATGGGGATATTTAACTGATTTTCTTGATTTATAATAAATTTCCCTTGAACTATTTTATTGTATTGTATTCCATCGCATGATGATGAGAGTAATTGTTGGTAGCTCCATCCATTGAGAACATTATTCTACTGTCTCGAAACAGAAACGAGAGGCTCCACCTGGTGAGAAACCTGAGCCGGTTAGGACACAACTCCGCATCATGAGTATAGTTCCTGAAATGATCGGTCGTATACATAATTGGAGGATAACCCCACAACAAGTGATAACCCTGTAACAAGTGATATCATAATGACATTTTAACTATTCGATTTCACGCCGAACACAGAAACTCGTGGCGAAGATAATAACCCCGTGACACTTTCCCGCAAGGTTCACCTTGCAATTATACAGTATACATAATTGGAGGTGGCTAACTCAGACTGCCAGTTTCGTCTACCTTGTTCATGTCGTAGTCACAAGTTTCCAGCTGTATCTTCAAAAATGCATATGCTGTTGTGTTGAATCCTTGAAGGGTCATAGAAACCAACAAATATATCCCAAAATGTGAAAAGAAACTTCAGAAATTATGCGGAGATTTGGTAGTTCGGACAAAATTTAGACAATTTCAGTTTGGTTCCAAACATCACGCGTAGGCATGCAATGCAAGCATCAGCCCATGGCATGTTGCAGATAAAAGAAATGCAAACCCCCACAACCCTTTTCTCATTAAAAGAAAAAGACACCAATGATAATATCTTGGGTAGCATCAATGGCTTCTCATTTAATTCAAAAAGTTCAACCCTTTTCAAGCTTCTCATTGCCAGGAAAGATGAAACAGTTTCTTTTTTACAAATTAAACCCCAATTCCACATTCTCTTTTGGTTCAGCACTAGGCTTGATGCCAGCTGCTAAATTGTTAAAATTCCTTTCCAGTCCACCAACCCTCCGGTAAAAGGGAGGGAAATGAAAATTTGCCTCGACATACCCCAAGCTTTAACCATGCAAAAAAATGTACATGACCCAGTCGAGCCAACCATTGTAGATTGAACATTGAAGACTTGAAGAATTCTTTAGCAGAGTTCCCACCGAGACTAGGTCGTCGTTTGTGAAGGTAATTTTGGGTGGTTATGCTCACCTTCATAGGTAACAATAAGCATCGATGGCTCTTCCAAGCACCTCTCCACATGCTTCCTAGCAGGGCAACCTCTCATACTGCTGCATTTATAATATCCCCTGGCACCAGATAAACCAAAAAGGCCTCTGAGTCGATATTTTGCAATGGAATTCCAAAACAAATTAACAAGCCTACTATTAAATACTTTAAACATGCAATGGAAACTAGCACTACCATTAATCATCAACTTAAACACTAAAAAAATTAAAGAATTTCAAGTCCCCTAATGGAAGCGATAATCGGATATTGCAGATGCTAAGATCATAGAGTTCATTAGTTTCATGTACATTTTTTGCACTAAAAATTGTAATGTCATTAGCAAAACCAAAAAGGCAACACCAAAGTTCGTATCAACAATGTATTGAGTAACAATATATGATATATAGAGAAGAGGATAAAGATTACCTAGGGTGAGGAGAACCCTTGATCGGCTTCTGTCCATATTTCCTCCATGAATAATCATCTGGAGGAATATCAGCAAGCTTGTTACTGATAGCAGGCACCTTGATTGATCTCTTCACTCTATGTTTCCTGCCAATGTAATGCAACCAATAAAGGAAAAGAACCAATTATGAGAAACTAATGTCAAAAGCACAATTCTTCGAAGATCCAGAAATACAAACCTCTTTTTCGAGCAATGGCATTTACCACTACTTCCACACTTGATACTCCCATCATCTCCCTTACCCGAGCACTTCTTCTTGTGTTGAGAACCCTGATCCGAGGCTCGAGGTGCCCCAACCAAGTGGAAGGCGTTCCCATTGTCTAAATTAGCCACACTACCATCAATACTAAGGGAAGAGATGAAAGACCTAGTTGAGGACATGGTAGGTGTGCAGCTAGAGCTATCAAAGTTCAAGTTAATCCCACCATTACTCTTCCTAAACAACATGTCAGCTTGAAGTTTCATTTGCTGTTGCTGTTGGAGCTGTAACCTTTGTTGCAACTGTTGCTGTTGGTGGTGGAGGAAATGATAGTGACCCGACGGTGCCTGTTGGGAGAGTTGAAGAGGGGTTTTGCCATTTAAACTCAGTTCCAAAGATGGGTTTCCCAAATACAGAGAAATCTTGGCACATGAACTCGCTTCTTGAACTGAGTTTCCATGGAAACCGAGTTGCAAATCCTTGGATGGATAATCTGTTGGCTTATGGTGTTGATTGTCCAAAAGGATGCTCAGGGGAAAAGGGGTTTGTAATTTCCTTTGTTTCCTCACTCTTGCATGTCCCAAACCAGAGTTCAAAAGAGAAACCAATCTTTTGAACCTAAAAACAGCTTCCCCGGTTTCAGCCATTAAATTTCTGTAAAGAACTTGATCTTGAGGCTGAGACAAAATACTCAAAACTCTATGGCAGCTCTCAACAGCTACCTTGTTAGCTTCTTCAACCTCCTCCATATTAACACCAAAAGAAAAACTAATCCCCCAAGCCCAAATTAGATCTTTTTAAACACAAACAAAAAAGAAACAAAAACCCATCACTCAAAATTCAATCTTCAGATCACCCAAAGACACAAACAAGGATTTCATTCCATTTTTCTGAACAGAAAAAAATGATAATTTAAGATTCAACAGGGCAAGTAAAAGCAGGCTAATAAGAAAAAACGGTAGAAAAACCAAACCTTGTTGAACTTGGTGTTGTCAAACCCTAAATTCTTCATCCCCCACGTTTTATTTTTTTAATTTTTTGAGATTGAAAGGTGTGAAAGAGAAGACTTTGTTTTAAGCCATTTGAGAGAAAATTCACAAACGGCCATAACAAAAACAAAAAGCTCCCATCTTTACTCCTACTATATTATATTAGTAAAGAAAAAACTTCTAGACAGATAAATTCAATGGAAAGAGAGATTTAAATAAGTAAAGGGGGGAGATGAAGCAATGAAACTGCCATCTCTGTCACAGATTTGATTCATTTGAAAGTGGGGTCCAAGCAAAAACCTTTGGTTTCATTCTCTCTATTAATTAATTATTTATTATTATTTTGCATATGATTGCTAGTATTATTTACTTTTTCCTGCCATTTCTGAGTCTTTAAGTACTGTTTAAGACTCCATTTCAGTTTCAGTTTTTTTATTGTCCCTTGTTCTGGATGAGGGTTCCTTATAGTTTGTCTTGTACTACCGTAAATTGCAGAGTTGTTGAGAAACTGGTCAACAATTGGGGACACTGAAACTTACCCTTCAATGTTTTTCTTTTGTTCCTTTTACTTACATTTTACGATTTATATTTTTGTTTTAAATAATTTTTGACTTGACTTAAATTTTTTATAACAATACTAAACATATATACCTTGAATTAAAAATAAAAATAAAAACATTTTTATTATACTTTTTCACCACATTTTACAAAAACAATATTAAACGGCCCTTAGTTTCGAAAGGTTCTATTTTCAATTCCTTTCGCATAGGAAAGTCCTCCCCAAAAGTGGAAAGTTTACATCATGGATCAGTCTCACCACGTGTCTATGGGATCAATTATTAAAACTACCCACCTCAACATTTTTTCTATGTCATTTTTTTTTCAAGTGAATCTTCACTTGAAAAATTAAAAATTAATGAGGTGAGTAGTTTTTAGTGATTGATCCCATTGCTGACGTGATAGAACTGACCCATGATATAATTTTTCGAGGCCCAAAGCCGGTAGAGTATTGCAGCATTCGGTTTAGCCATTGATAGAATCAACCAATAAAATAATACCACGTGTCCTCATTCTCTCCCGGAGAACACTGCGAAATATATATGAAAACCGCAAGCAGTGTATCTCTCTTAGAAGTTGTAGGGTTTTACAATCTAAAATAGGTTAAAATGGGAGGATAAGGTTAAATTTAGATTTTTTAAATTTAGGGTATAAGGTTTATGTTATATGATTTAGGGTTAGATTTTATATTTTAAATAGAAAAAAATGGATGTACAAAATGTGTAAACTAAACAAGTTTGTTAAATTTGGATTTTATAGTTTAGTGTATGATTTAAAGTTTAATTTTTTAGATTACGGGATTTAAAATTTAAGATTTATAGATAGACTTTAAATTTTAGGTTCATTAATTTAGAATTTAACTTTTAAAGAAGTATTGTGTAATATTTTTTTATATAGCTTACATATTGAAATATAATATATTTAAATTATATATTTTAAATAAAAGAATGTGATAGGATCGATATATATATTGTAAAATTTTTTAAGTTTTACACATTTTTTAATCATTAGATGATTGAAAGACTCAGATTAATTTCTTACTTTTTTTCTCAAGTGATAATACTCACATAATCAATTGTTAATCCGAATCATCTGTTTTATTCATCCAATGATTCAAAAAAATATATATAGCTTAAATAACTTTATATTATATAACTTTAATATCCTTAAAAACACATGTATTATATATATATATATTATATTAAAATATAACCCTTCCCGAAAACATTGTAGATTCATGTGTGTAATTATGAAATAATTAAATATCATACCCTACAAATTACTGTGCTGCAGTCTCTTTTAAAAAACAATTTATAGTCAAATAAACAGTTAAAGTTCTCTGAGCCTTATAATTTTGAACTCCTAAACCTTTCTTACTTGTCTGCCTGCCTGGCTGTGATGACAGGTTTATGTTTGTGTTTTGTCTTATTTTTGTTTGTAGTTTGAGTATGATTTGACTGGACATTGAAACATTCTGTGTGCTGTCTCTCCTTGTTCAGTTGTATCAACCAAACTCCATACGACTGGTGTAAACCACAGGCTGCAGCAGCCAGCAGGGATGACTTGTCTTCGGCCACCCACCCAGCCAGGCGCCAGCACAGGCAGACGTTCAGTTCTCCACATCAATCAACCAAAAGGGATTCGACAAGAGTCGATTTTCAGTCTGTAAGAACTGGTAGTGTAGCCGAGATAAAACAGAGCGACAAATCAACAATTTGACTACACGAACAAGAGACAGGGAGTACTGGGGGTGTGGAGACTCTATATAACAAAGAAAAATATTATTGCCAAGGCTGGATCTTTATGGTTGTTGTGGCAGCTCAAGAACAGGCTGAATAGGTAGGAATTTGTCGACCCATAAGGCCCAACTCTCCTGATGGTTTGCTTGCATCTGCAAGAAATGGTTATCATTAAACTTTCAAAATCTTGAGTCATAACATTTTAAATACTTATAATTAAATTTAAATAAAAATTTAATTGATACGGTGGTGCTTAAAGTCAATGCACTTGCTTTCGTCATGATACGTTGGTGCTTAAAGTTCGAGTGAATTCAAACGAATCAAGCCCGATTTGTCAAAATGAAGAAAAATAAGCCACCAATGATTCATTTCACCTTTGCATTAAATAAGTAGTATGATTTTTCTTCTTACTTTAATCCCCTAAGAATATTCCACATCAGTTGCAGCTGAAGGAACGAATCTGATATGAGTTCACACCACCCGGAACTTCCATCGATATCCGATGTTCATGTAGAAGAAGAAGAAATCCCAGGAAAAGATCATGAACAGGAAGTTTCTGGGACAGGGACATGGAAACACGCAGCTTTCCATGTTGCCACCACAATTGCCACCCCTGCTGCTTATGCCCCTCTTCCTTTCGCACTCGCTTCTCTCGGTTGGCCTCTCGGTAAGTATCTTATATTCCTCGGAATCACTGTTTCGTATTCATAAATAAATAGTATCATATATGGTTTGCCTGATTGATTGATTGGTTTCAAGGTGTAAGTAGCTTGGTGGCCGCAACACTGGCCACTTGGTATTCTAGCTTGCTGATTGCCTCTTTGTGGAGATGGAATGGAAAGAAGCATGTTACGTACCGGCTTCTCGCGGAGAGTATCTTTGGTCAGTTACATAGTTTCCGTACCGCCATTAATCAGTCACTGTTCTGCTATTTGCTTCACCATTTCCTTCTTTCTGGTTCTTGAAGGTTTCTGGGGTTACTATTCTATTGCAATTTTTCAGCAAGTGGCTTCAATAGGAAATAATATCGCCGTCCAAATCGCTGCCGGTAGCAGCCTCAAGGTTAGACGATTTACCCCTAATTTTTTTATTCAGGGATTCATCATAGCAATTAAGGTAATGACATATGTGTTCCATTGCAGGCTATTTACAAGCACTATCATACGCATGGCACACTCACCCTGCAACATTTTATCATATTCTTTGGGGTTTTCGAACTTTTCCTGTCTCAGCTCCCTGATATCCACTCTTTAAGATGGGTCAATGGATTATGCACCTTAAGTACAATCGGCTTTGCCGGTACAACCATCGGTGTCACAATCTATAATGGTAGGTTCGGGACTCGATTACTGCTTTTGTCACATTCTAGGACCAACTACCAAGTTCTGGTTAACAAATTTGCAGGTAAAAAGATCAATAGGGAGACGATCAGTTATAGTTTGCAGGGAAGCTCATCTGCTAAGAGATTTGCAGCATTCAATGCTCTTGGTACAATCGCCTTTTCATTTGGAGATGCAATGCTTCCTGAAATACAGGTTTAAACATAATGTTTCGATCCCTTAATGTTCGTCGGCGTCGACAACGACAACTAATACCCTTTTCCCCCAGAATACAGTGAGGGAACCTGTAGTCAAAAATATGTACAAAGGTGTATCAGCAGCATACAGTGTCATTGTTTCAACATACTGGCAACTAGCTTTTATCGGATACTGGGCATTTGGATCACAAGTTCAGCCTTACATCGTAGCTTCATTGACTGTGCCCAAATGGACAACTGTCATGGCCAATGTCTTTGCTGTGGTTCAGATATCAGGATGCTACCAGGTACAACCTTTCAACAGCAAGTTCCTTAAAAATGAAATCAAAACCCCATAGTGTTAAAGCAACTCCTCTGTTTAGATCTATTGCAGGCCGACCTATGCTTATTTTGAGGAAAGATTGGTATCCGACACAACAAACAGTTGGAGTTCCATGTTCCGAAATCGCCTTGTCCGACTCACCTTCACGTCCATCTACATTGTTGTCATTACTTTGGTTGCTTCTGCTATGCCATTTTTTGTAGATTTTGTGTCTATTTGCGGTGCCATTGGATTCACTCCCCTTGATTTCGTCTTCCCTGTTTTAGCATTCCTGAAAGCTGGGAAAATGCCCAGAAACAGAGTACTTTACCAGTCCATGCGGGTTCTGAATGTTGCCATTGCCGCCTGGTTTTCAGTTGTGTCTGTTTTGGGTTGCATTGGTGCAATCAGATTCGTTGTTGAAGACGTCAAGACTTACAGGTTCTTCCATGACATGTAGACCGGTAAAAATAAAATTTAATTCATAAGATTTGCTCGAATTTTTTAAATATTATATTCGGTGTTTTCATTGAACTTTTTGTAGAAATTTCAGAATTAATATCGATTGAAAATAAATTAATGCCGAAATAAATGAACAGTAGATATAGATTGGCACGTGAGGATTCTAGGGTGCAATTGGTTGGTTTCGTTTTAATTCGGTAAGCTATTTTAGTAACCATCGATTTTTTGTTTGGTTAATCTAGATTTTCGGTTTTTTTATATTAATGTTAATTTTTAAAAATTTATATTTCATCTTGACAAAATTACTTTATTTTATAACTTTTAAACATTAAAATATAAAAAATTTGAGATATTTTTAATAAATATTTATTAAAAATTTATTTTTAAGTAAAAATAAAAATACATGTATAGTATTTTAAATATATAATACATACTTTTACCTTATAAAAATAATTAAAAATCAACTAAAAAATCAAATTCTGTTTAGTTCGGTTAACCGCAGTTAATCACGGTTTATAAATCTATGAACCATAATGCCTCGGTTCAGGTTTTGGTTTTGCAGTTAACCATGTTCAGCCCTAGAGGATTTCATGTGAAACGTTGTCATTCGAAAAGATTCCATTATAAGGAAAATTAATTTAGAAAATATACACGGATCATTTTTTTTAAAGGTCATGAAAAAAACACTAATATTACAATATAATGATTGAACGATTAATATTCAATAATTGAAAACATATTTTAAAATAATTATTATTTTAATCATGATAAGTGATTAAAAAAAATATAAAATATATTATTAAAAAAAGAATTTAGAAAATACAACACGTGAATAAGGTCAAAGTAATCTCTAAACTCCCTCAAACATGGAAAAGTCTAACGAAAGACAAGTACACTGCGGTTAAGGTGCGAATATCAACCAAAATTATTAAATTAAAAGTGTTGTATTTTTTAATAATATTTTAAATTAATATTAATATTTAGAATTTAGAATTTTTAATAATATTTTAAATTTTTATAAATATTATTTTTTTAAATATGATATTATCATGAGTTATAACATAAAATACCATAAAAATATTATTTTCAAATTTCAATTTATAATTAGGGGAATTTATTATTTGGTTTTAACCGAATTGATCGATCAAACCGAAATTATTTATGTTAATTTGATCGGTTAATTTTTAGTAAATTCGGTTAACGGTTAATTTTATAAAAAATTAGTTAACGGTTAATTCGGTTCGAAATCGGTTAATTAGTTGAATTAACGAAATTAACCAAAATTATTCTATATTAAATATTATATATTTATTATTAGTCATTTAACTTTTGAAAAATTATAAAATGTTTCTTAAAAAAAATTATATTATAAAATGATCACTATATTTTTATTAAATTAACATAAAATAAAAGTTTAGTTACTAAAAATTTATTTTAATATAATTTAGGGACCTATTATATAATTTAACTAAAATTTATAATCGGTTAATTAACCAAGATAATTTTGATTCGGTTAACAATTAAGATTTTAAAAATTTCTGTTAATTCAGTTCGGTGACCGACCGAATTAACCGAATGTACACCCATATTTATATTTATAGTAATATTTTCTATTGGTACCGCAATCCCCGCCAACGATGACCTCGCAATCCCCGCCGACGACCGCGTTTTTCACGCGCGCCATTATGTCGACCTTGGCGCACCCTCCGTGGCAGGAGTTCCTTTTCGTGTCTCTCTACTTCCCGAGGCGCCTTTCCTTCGGCGAAACTACCTCCCGTATGAAGCGGAATCTCAACAACTTCCGAGTGAACTACGCCAAGATAATGGGATTCCTCCTTCTCAGTCTCATACGGCACCCAATCTCAATGATCTTCTTCTTGGCCGTCTTCGTCGCCTGGTGCTTGCTCTACTTCTTCCGCGACAATCCCTTGGTCATCCTCAACCGTCAGATCGACGAGCGCGTCGTGCTGGCGATCCTCGCCGTATCTACTATTGTATCCCTAGTTTTGACCGACGTTTGGTTGCACGTGTTGGTGTCAGTCTTGGTTGGGGCTTTTATCGTGGCAATACACGCTGCTTGTAGTGCAACGGAAGATTTGTACTCCGACCAACTTGACGGTTCCGAAGGTGGGCTGCTTTCGATTGTTGGCGGCCTCATTGGAGCTAGATACACCCCCGTTTAAATCCAAACCGTCATTTTACGCGATACAATGATTGCTTGTAGTATTCAATTTTGTTTCTTGATTGAATTCTTTAAATCTTGTATGTAATTCTTTGAAAAAGAACAGATTTTCAAGCCTTTAATCCAAAACTCAAGACAGATTCTTTGGATTTATGTCTTTGTCTTTTGTCTTAAAGTAAATACAGATCTTTGGAACAGGGATCACTATAAGAACCAACTCTCATTTAATACATGTGCTTATGTAGAAGGAAAATACATGCAGGATCAAAATGTATTTCAACAACGAGACTCCAATAGAGAGAGATTTATTGACTGTGCGGGGGAAAAGAATGAAATAAAGAACCATTGTTACTCATCGAGAACTTTCCGAGCATATGCCAACACCATGACGAATTCCTTTGCGGATGAACCGATGGTTGCCGGTACCCGCTGTGATGTTGCTGCTGTTTGTAGCCACAAATCGACTAAATTATACAGCTGCAATGTGGGAACTACAGGTTGTCCCATGCATTTGATCTCAACCTGCCAAGAAATATAAGCCAAAATGTAATAAAAAAACGTGCATCCTTGGCTTATCAAAGAATGCAATAGAAACCATGATGTGGATTCCATGCATAAGACGGGTTGATCATACATGCATACGGAAATGAAATATAAAGCTCGAAGATCTTTCCGAACCGGTGTCAAAATATCCATATTCATAGGGATAAAAACATCTCTTTAACATTTTAGAAATGAGCCTCATGGAAAAATAAACATTGAAAACCAAAATCGAAGCCGGAATATTTTTGGTAAAATTATGTTCTTCGCGTATAGTTACAGAATAATATTCAGAGAGAGATTAATCAGCTCACCTCAGCTTCATCAGTGAGGTTCAGTTTCTTCTTCAGATATTTTTGAATAAAAGACACAGGCATAGTTCCATCCCTATCACAGAGTAAAAGAAACCGACACATTTTTACCAAATTTGTTACGGAACACAAACAAAGAACTATTGTTGGTTTACAACTTCTTGATTTAGCACGTGCTCACTAACCTGATAAAAGATGTAAACTTGCCATGCAATTTGATGTAAGGAGAAAAAAACATAGACACAGGCAGGAGTAAGCACCTTTAATTTAACAATTAGCTAGTGATGACAAACCAAACCACTTGAAGGAAAAAGGTCAAGTTAAAATGTTTTTTTCCTAATGTATGAGGAGATCCTTCGTGGCCATATACTCATATCTATTTGCCATACGCACCGATACTTATAGAAAAATGAAGAGTCCGAGCAACATAGAAGAAAACAACAGATGATTTCTTTTTTCTCTTTTCAGCATTCATCTTACAATATAAACAGGCCATTCAGGAAATAACTATTACCTGCCTGTGATATTTAAGCCAAGATCCAGGCAACCGTTCTCAGAAGGCATTCCAAAATGATTAAGGTTAAAGTAGCAAAATAAGTGTTATAATGTCATAAATGTACTGCTATGCAAAATTAACACCTTTCAAGGGGGAGAACATAAAAGGGGAAAAAGATTCATTCATAAATAAGTCTAAAGGAGCTGAAATCACAGTAGGAAGTGACTAGAGACACCTTTAAAATAATTTAAAACTGAAGTACTTCATAGTACATTTTTCCTGTTTACCCTTAGCGCTTACCAGATCTTTATATGACTATCCAAATACAGGTAAAATTCTTTCTTTGTCATTTTGATGATAACATTACTGAAGGCCGCTAGGATATTAGTACCATTGCCTTCACCCATATCCTTCTACTCCATTAACATTCACTATAATCTTGAGTTATCTATTACCTCACTGACTCCAGCAGATAATATTTTATTGAATTCCTCTATGAGATTGGTAAAAACTATATGTCCGTTCCGTTTCCATATCCCAAGCAAAATACTAGGAGATTGTGATACAGAAGGGGAAAAAATGATAGCTGACAGGTCAGGATCATGGTGTTAACAAGCAACGGATAAAATTTATGATCTTCAACTGAAAGGAAGAATACTATATAGGCAAGCAATTGTAAGACAAGGAAAAGAAATTGGACAAAGGAACTTACTTTATCCTCAGGTAATTTGCAGAAATTTGAGGGAGCAGTGCATCTCCTTCCCTGAAAGCATTTACATTTGAATCAGTTTATGACCAAAGACAAAATAGTCTTAAGACAACTTTGTCTTCAATAAAGTCTGAAGGCTAAAATAAACTCTTACCGGTCTTCAGAGGCCACTAATGAGAACCAAACGGGACCAATTCTTCTTTCATGCTTTGGACCAGTAGCATCTAGCACTGCCTGTTGAGAAATGCCAGAATCCCCATATCCGGAAGCCCTTTTTCTACTGATCCTGTGCAGCTTCTTAAGTGTAACAGTTTCTGAAGTTGCTGGACCAGCATTTGTCTTTTCATCCTCAACTTTTGTTTTGCATTTCGGTTCTCTTTGTTTGCTTTTGCACATTTGAGCTTCAATGTTGAGGACAAGAGTACGTTCTAATTTAGAATCAGAGCCTTGAGAATCGGACTTGGTCCTATTTGCAACCTCCACCAAACAATTCAAAGGTTTCCAGAGATCCAATTTCCCATCCCATGCTTCGTCTCCATTCTCTGCTTCTTTATTCATGTGTTGGATGTGTTCAGCAGTACACTGTGAGTTCAATTTGATAACAAGACGGATATTATCAGTTTAAGCTAAAACATCAGAACTTTCAAGTGAAATGGATATTTGAGAATTAGTCCCCATGAGAATAAAAGTTATAACCTAAAAGAATGTCTTCAATTTACCTGTCTTTTATTCTGAGTGAATTTATTTAGTGTTTCAGGTGAACTTGCACTCTCCTGGTTATCCTCCATAAAGTCTTCATCCTTTTTAACAGGCTTCTCAATTGAAAAACTGGAATGTCGTAAAGAACCAGCCTTTCTAGTAAAAGCTTTTGTTCTCCTCCCAGTCATGTCCGTTTGCGATAACACTTTGGGGGCATTAACCACCAATGAAGAGAGTGATCTCTCCTTTCTTCTAGTTGGCATTGTAACCGGGGGCACAACTTCAGGTGCCTTAACTTTTCTTCTTCTGAGAGGGAAGATTTTAGCCCTCACATCTTGCAAATTATGGTCTGGTCTGATTATCACAAGCACAGACACATCTCAATACACAATAAACTTTCCATTATGTTAATTGAACAATATAGTGCATTTTGTGTGGATGCTCAATTAATAAAGACACAAAACGATTGATTATACAGGAAAGCCGAACGCTGCAAGTATAAGGTCATTCTTCCAGTTCAACATTCTTCACCCTGGATTTTGGCACTGAGAGACGCACAATAGAATTCTAACATTTGCATAACACTGCTGGACCAGGAGTAGATATTTCCATTTCAATATTTACTAGCCCCTAATTTGTAAAAATATTGATCATAAGGCATTAGGAAGAAATCAGTAAACTTTGCTACTAAATAGTAACCACTTGAAACAAGTAAATAACATTTTTGGAGTATTTTACAAAATTAAAACTAGGAGTACCTCAAATTTCAAAAAAATGTTTCATGGAGGACTTACAAGTTGGTAGTGGAGAATAATATGTAAATTAAGGGTACCTTAATTTCTCCAGAGGAACACAGCCCAAATCGATGTTGCATATCGGACAGCAATCTAGTTCTTCATCTTCTATCTTATCATATATGCACTTTCTGCAAACTACAAAAATTCAAAAGACAAATCTATCATAAATTTCTATTAATTAACACAACAGACTTCAATCTAAAGACCACACGCATCAATCCTAGAAAATGCATTAATGAAACCAAGCTCAAAAAGCAAAGCAAATAAGACAATTGAAACTCTTATTTAACTTGGAAAAGAGGCTTGATCCTTTCAGTTTCAAAAACTTGGAAACCATCTTATTATGGATTTACAGAACAGAAAAGGAAAGCTTCAATGTTTGAAAGGACCCTTGAATTGGAAATAGAGAATATGATAAACCTTAGCTTAAATGTGGTGAGCAACTGACTGCAAAAAACACGTGTTCACAATCAAATAAACAGAAGCCATGAATGGATTATATTGAAATCCAACTTCCTCGATAATCAAACTGAATTGTTAAAACCAGACACTAGACATCAACAAAGAAACATAAATGTTACTAGTTTATTAAACTAATCAGTACCCAGTATTCTCGTATTAATTTAGCTATTGTACCAAAATGCCTAAGTATCATCAAGTAATAACAAACAGAGGGAAACGAAAGAAAACAGCAAAACCATAAGTTTAAAAAGGCATGGCAAGAAGCAAAACCATGAAAAACCCAGAGAAGGAAAAAAAACAAGAGCAACCCAGATCAGAAGAAAAACAGGACGCAAAGAAATGAAGGGAAAAAATACAAAATTTGGAGAATTAAGAACAAATGAGCTTAAAATGGAACGAAATTTAAAATCTGAAAGAAGTAGAGAGACTCACACGTATGAAGGCATTCAGAAACGGTGGTGGCATCTCTAAGAAGCTTATTGCAAAGAGGGCAAGTCATGCATGCCGCAATCGCTTCTCTCCTCACTTTAACCACCTGATTCGCCATCTCTTTTTCTCCTCAGCTTTCCACCCTTCTCTTTTGTTTCCAATCTTCAACTCAATAACCCCTTACACGTATCCTTCTCACTGCATGTCAATCAAAAACAAGCAAAGCAAATTTTACGTACAAATCTTTACAAAAAACCTGCATTAGAACCGATGGCAGAAACACAAACAAGAAAGAAGGATTATAAACAGAGAGAACTCGATAATGAACGAGAAGTAAAAGTAAAAGAGATTTGGGTGTGTGCATAAGCGAGATGGGGTTAATTTTTTGGTCTGAAACGAAATAAGAAGAGGAGATTGAGCTTAAAGAAGAGAATCAAGGGAAAAACTATAATTAAAATGAGACCAAGATGATTTTTTTTCAAAGGAGAAGATGGAGAAATAGGGTTGTTGAGAAGATGAAGGCAACGACGATCTGAATCTAACCAAATCGAAATAGAAAGAAAAAGAAAATACTCGTCGAAAGGAGCATGAATCAAGAGTTTCCTTTGTTTTTAGGCTTAATATCTAAATAGGTGTATAAATTATTTTTTGTCCTAAATTATTTTTAATTTTAAATAAATACTTAAAATTTTAATTTAGATTAATTTAAATATCTAATCTTTAATAAAAAAAACTATTTACTAATAAAAATGTGAGAGAAGTATAAGTTTTAATTTAAATTTCTTTTAATTAATTTTTAAATAAAATTAAGATTTCATTTTTAAATTATCAGTTTTAAATTTTTATAAAATAATCCCAAATCATTAACTTAAAACCCCAAATTATCATCATTGTCATCATTTATTACCTCACTAGAGATCATTATTATCGTCTTCGGATCATCATGATCGTTTCCCTCAATTAACTATTGCCTATAACTGACAGTAGATATGTCAGCGACTTTTCACGGTTTTTTTCGATATTAAGAAGTCGATTGACACACCTACTATCGATTACCAACGATGGGTGATTAGGGAAAACAATCGTGATAGTCCGTCGACGGTAATGGTACTTTTCGATAATACAATAAACGGTGATAATGATGATAATTTGAAGGTTTGAAGTTAAAGATTTGAAACTATTTTATAAAAAAATTAAATTAAAAATAAATAGAATAAAAAATTAATAAAAACAATGATAGTTGATATTTGGACATTTGAAAAAAATTAAAATTTTAGACTTTTATATAAAATTAAAAATAATTTAAACGTCAAAAATAATCTATAAACATAATTTAAACACTTAGATATTAAGTCTTGTTTTTATAATTCTGTAACTTTCCCTTTTATATCTTTTACTTCGCGGTTTTTTATATATTAAAAAAATTCAGACAAGTTCAACGGAGGCTTCCCATTACAAGATTCGGAATTTTAGGGTCGGTGGTGACTGTCCCTTGTTAATGAATATATAGGACTATGCGCCCCAAGGAAAACGGATAACCCTAGGTTGTTGTTTATTATACGACGTCGTTGTAGGGATTTAATTATATTTAGTTTGTAAATAATGTAAGTCAATGAATAACAAATAAAAATATTCAATTTATTATTTCATGATAGTAACATTTTTGCATAATGAGCGGATAAAATATATTTTGCAGAATTTGGTATTTAAATTTTAAGTTTTAAATTTTTAAATTTAAAAATTTTAAATTTTATAATATTAATTAAAAAATATTTAATTTTTATAATTTGTATGTGAGACCTGTTTGCATTAAAACTTGTTTTTTATTCAATGATGATGTTTTTTTAATATGCTAAATGTGATCATATGTTAGTATTTGTTTAATTTTTTTAATAACGTACACATTGTACATATATAGTGCTTGAACCCAAATCATCTAGATAACTCCATAATCTTTTAATTTTTAACGTAACGAAGTTTAAAAAATATTTTAATATTTAAATGACAAAGGCTACTTATTTAAATTAAAATAATATTTTATTTGTTTCTGAATGTTTTTATTATTATTGAAGGGGAAAAAATTGAAACCGAACTCACACTAGATGGTGATTATATTCTAATTTGTAAACTTAACCTGCAAGACCTGTTTGCCAAAAAAGTAAGGGAAGATGCACGACATGAACGGTACGAGGCAAAGCTACTTGGGAATGGTGAAAACAGGTTCCGACCACGTTGAAAACGAGGTTAAAGCAGACACAGTTAAAGTGACACAAATATCGTTACACTTCTCTTGCGGTGCAAAAGGCGTTGCCTACGTTGGCACTTGGCCGGTAGGTAGGTATATGCGGAAGTTATAAACCTCTAAATACTCTATTCTAACTGTAACACAAGACAATGGCATAAACTAAAGGACACTTGAGGACTCCCAACAACAACAAAAAGAACCCAAGTAGTATCAAACAACATAGGAAATGTCTTATATGGATGTGTGTATGGAAACATAGTGATGATAAACGTTTTTCTGCCAAATGCAATGACCGATTACGATAGCCGATAGGTCGAAACAAGAACACCCATCCCCTCCCATGGGGACCATATTGTCTATAAATCATGATTAATATTATAACATGCAGTTGGTTCACCTGACATTGGCAATGACTAATTACAATAGGACTAGGTTGCACCAGGATATGGAAAGGAATTCATGCATCTGCAGGAAGGGCTAGAGCTGTATCCCGAGTGAGTTCCTCCAACTTATTGTATATATGCACTTCAAGACCCAATAAGACCCTTGTGTCTCGCGTAGGACATTATCGATGTGAAAGTCGACGTGCATAGTAGTCCGGTGAGGATGATCACCTAAGTTCAAACAGCATATTTTCGTGACTAAAATTCTCAACAAGTTATGTGAAAGTGAGTACCTTGGGGAAAATTTATTTTCAAAAAGAATGTACTTCGCTTCTGGTATTATATACTACGGTGACCATAGGAGACGTACCCACTTAAACATGTGACTATGGCCATCGTTCCATGTATAAGGAATATTCATTCCGAAGATTGCAGCAACCAAAGAATATATAGACAAACAAACAGTCCCAGAACTTAAGAAGAGCTCTAGCTGCCACATATGGTTGAAAACTCGTAAACATAAACACGAGGATGAAATATTCTATCTCGATCGAAACCAAAATATGTCACCGAACATAGTTGTTTGGAGGCTAGTTTTAGAGAAGTACCTGAATAAGCTGATTCCGATGATTGTCAAGCTGCAACAGAAAGCATTCAGATTATCAATATCTCATATTAGGTCCTGATACTTGAAGGTGGTAAATTTGCCTTGGAGAATTTTGACAGCAAGAATGCCAAGTAAATGAAACATTCAGACATGAACATCAACCATCAAAATCCTCCTTCAGCAATTTTTCCACCTTAGTCTTGTTCACACTACAAATTTATTTAACTGATCACCTGGATATTGATATAGTCTTCCGTGTCATCGATGTATTCACGCAGCTGGTGAGAAAAAAATAATAATTATTGCTAAAGTAACCATGGATTAGTTAAAGAGTAAGGAGCATACCGTGGTCAATTTGTTCAATGTACTGTCAATCTGCATGAAGTAAGCCTGCAGAATCCAGGAGAAAAAAAAAAAAAAACATAAACATTTGGTTTTGCATTAACTGATCAAAACCCATGACATCAATAACCTCAAGCAACATTTCAAGCTCCTCGACATCGTTGTCATCCTGAATGGTCACAGCACTTCCTCGACTTGCTCTTGATATCTTTGAACCTATAGTTGGTGAGGATGGATACCAATTTGGAGCACCAGAACCACTTACAGGTGAACATGCCCCTGCCAACTTTCTCGATAAATAAAGGTCTGCCATATCATCGTCATCATCTAAAAGTTGTTCAAGTTCATCCCTGACCTAGAAATCAGAATGTTTATCAAGAATAAGTCCAACTCATAAGTAGATATTCAAGATTTATTCATGGGTGATATAACAAAAGTCATCCTGTCAGAAAAGATGTAAACAGCTTAATATATTCTACTATTGGGACAAATCAAGAATGAAAAAGAAATTATTCATCGGTTCATCCACTAGGAGTAACTGAAATTTCACTGATGTTTAGCTTTCAGTACCCTAAACATAGTCGCATACCTTTTGGACTCTATTTGTCAGTCTTGTCATTGCACTTTTCAGTTTACGCACATGGTCCAAGTTACGACTGCTAATCTGCAAAAAATTACAGTTCTTGCTTATGTAATTGAACTTATCTTTCAAGCAAACCTATAAACCAGTGGCATTGAAATTTGAAACCCTTCGTCATTCATTAAATAGCATTAAGGTAAAACAAATTGAAAACTATGATACAGATAACCATATTTCTATGTTATATACAAGTGGCAATTAAACAACTGAAATTGCAATGCATCATAGTATGTTGTAAGACCTTTTCTTCAACATTCTGGTTATTGCAGGGAAAAAAATCAAAACATATAACCATTCACATATCATTGCACTGTGCTGTTGAAACATTTTATGACCCCTTAAAGTGCAGCCTGTTCCCAAGGCAATCTAGACTTGCAGTTGGTACTAGTCAGTAGTCACATTAGCAACTACAAAGGAAGATCGCCTTGACACTAGAGCCAAATACTGATGACCAATTTCATTTTGAACCGAGACAAGAACCTGAGAAAAATACAGCTTCTTACTTGGATTTCCTCCATCCCATCTAGTCTCATAATTCCAATTAAAACTGCTTAGGTACTACCATAGAAAGTAATCACTATCATTAGTATGCAGGTTTGGTAAAAGGAACAATAGAGCATTTGCTCTGACTAAACAATATATATGCAATCAAGAGGCCGAATGTCAAATTCTGCTTCAAAAAAACTACAAACATACCTAAGTAGCTGATGAATTCTGACATTTTACAACCTAAAGTCGTCATATAATTTAAATTTGCAGAGAATATGCACAAATGCATTAGCACGATTACATTAGCTGAATAATAAGAAGGTATAAAACCGATACGACTTTGACAGCCAAAATCCTACCCCTGTAGCTATAATTGTATGTTGCATCAAAGTCGATGAAATATTTGAAAGCATATAATCAGCCAGCAATAAACACATCCAGAGAGAGAGAAAAAATTTGAAAATACCTTGGAGGTCAGCTCATCCAGAGCTGGATAAGTATCAGTCTCCAGTTCCCTAGTGCGTGCATCAAGAAAGCTACAAATTGCTTCTAGTGCTACTTCTAATGCCCGGAATTCAAATGGAAATTCTACATGAAAAATGCCAAAAACAACCCGCGATATATTGATATCAGAGAATGATAAACCATTCAAGAAAATGATTTTAACCATAAGTTAGGATTACCGTTTTCTTCTCCAGTATCCGTATCGTTGCGCAAACCCGGGTGTTCTTCATCTTCTTCTTCTCCTTGGCCTTGACATGTGAGATTTTCTTGAGGCAATCGCCTTTTAAGTTGGGCAACAATAGGTATTACATTCTCATCAAATGGATCTCTAAGCAATACCTACCACAAAAATACAACCCAACTTAGAATCATATCAATTAAAACTTAGAAGTGTTTAAAAATTATCCATAAACTAACCTCTTCTGATGTTATTATAGCTTTAATGTGCTGCAGTCAGTAAAATCAGCTTCGGTAAGCATCAAATTAAAACAAAACAAATTGCAGGAGAAAAAAACAGCAACGAACTCAAAATTACCTCTAAGTTGAGAACGATGACCTTTTCTCTTCCCAAAATAGTGGAAGGATAGGATAACATTGGATCAAGAATACGAAGATCTCTAGCATGAATCTGAACACGGCGCATTATAGCATACTTGTCGACGTCAAGAACCGCGACTTCCCCCTTCGCATCTATCGAAATCCAGCTCGTTGTAACCGCCGCTTTCTTCTTCACCGAAACCACTAGCGTCTCGGTCGCCGGAACCAAATGCACTTCTCGAGCCATTAGAAAAACAGAGACTTCGATCAGAGCAGAGATAAAGTTTGGAAAATTCTACACCTTTTTTTTGGAAGACATAAAAGCGAGTGATAGTGTTTGTGAAGCAGACGGTAAGTAAATCGTGTGGAGATATTTACTGGTGCATGAAAATGAGAGTAAAAATTGGAGGGCAAAACATGTTTTTAAACAGACATTTTTTTTTTTTACATTTTCAATAATTGGCGCGTGTTTTAACGGCCTTTGTCTTCTTCTCTTTAAATGTATATCGATTTCTTTCGGCATTACTTTTTATTATAGTCGTAAAAGGTTTCGTCGAACATTTACTTTTTTTATATTTTTGATCTTAAATATTATAAATATTAATATTTATAACACAATAATCAAAAGATCAAAATATTTAATGATTAAAAATATATTTTAAAATAAATATTATCTATACTCATTATAATTATTATCCAATTATACTAACAACATAATTTATTCAAACAAAACATTAATATTATCACTGATTTGAATGTCAGATATGTATCCATCGTAGTTTATTTAACCATAACCTTCAACAACAAGAAAGGTTGCATTTAATTTTAAATGAAAAATATAATAATTAAAAAAATGACATGTTTTGTCGTATGACCGCATAGCGCAGTGGATTAGCGCGTCTGACTTCGGATCAGAAGGTCGTGGGTTCGACTCTCACTGTGGTCGTTTATATTATATTATTTATTAACTTTTAATAATTATTAAAAAGTAAGCTCTGGAAATTAAGAAATTAATTTGAGGTCAGGTCCCATGGGCTTTGTGGTGTTATGATATGCTCCTGGATCAATCTTTTATTTATTGAAGGATGATGTGCCACGTGTACGAAATTGGTTGGGCCTATGAAGATAGGGGATATCTAACGAAATTGGTTGGGCCTATGAAGATAGGGGATATCTAAACGAAGGGCGATTCCCATTCTATCTATATCTGTCTGGTGTGGTTCTGGACCAACTGCTCTTGTTGTTGCAAAATCTCCCCAACTGAACAAGGCATTCATGGCAACCATCTCGGCTACCATCACCACCACCCGTACAGCCATTGTACACAAGCCATTGGCAAGGGTTGCATCCCCAGTTGCCATCGGTAAGAACTTTGTTGGATTCTCCTCCCCCCCCCCCCCCTCATTTTTTTTATTAGTTTCATTTTTTACATCAAACTGCAAGTTTTACTTCCAGGGTTGCCAACCATGGCGAAGAGGGGAAACGTGAAGATGATGTGTTCGGTGGAGAAGAAGACTGTCTCTTCTTCACATGATAAGGGTTCAACCATTGGCATGACTACATCATTGGTTGCAGCAGCCTGTGCAGCCACTGTGTCGAGCCCTGCCATGGCGCTGGTGGACGAGAGACTGTCCACTGAAGGAACCGGGCTTCCCTTTGGATTGAGCAACAATC
Organism: Abelmoschus esculentus; assembly: GCA_035048815.1. NCBI lineage: Eukaryota > Viridiplantae > Streptophyta > Magnoliopsida > Malvales > Malvaceae > Abelmoschus > Abelmoschus esculentus. Next base: position 16,845,738 of record JAUCBN010000034.1, read on the forward strand.
TTCTCGGGTGGATCCTGTTTGGTGTGTTCGGACTGATCTGGGCACTTTACTTTGTGTACACTTCCTCACTAGATGAGGACGAGGAATCTGGGTTGTCACTCTAAAAGTAAAACCCAGACCTTTCTTTTCCTTTGATTGTTGTTCATTGCAGATACCCTGTGGTCGGAGGAATTTAGGACATGGAAAATCAAAGGAGTTTGGGTCTCCTATGTTGTAGTAAAACGAGTTTTCTTTTTGTTTCCTGCATGGATAATGTGTGATCTTCTGTAAGTTTTGTTTGTCATTGTGTTTCTCTCCATTGACGCTTGTTTGGGTATCATCAAATTGTATTTTAATTGAGATCATAATATTTATAAACACGACTTACACCAATGGGAACTTAAACTAAAATCTAAGGCAAAATTTAAGAAATATAGGAGTTTTAAATGAAATTTATTTTTTTAACAAAAAAAAAAAATAGAGGAGAGAGTAAATTATTTGAGTTTTATGGTATTTTTTATAAAAAAAATTTTGATTATCAATTATATTAGAACTATTTATTTTTAAATGAAAACACATTTTTATTAAATTTCATTTACGATGATTTCATCTCTATTATTATCCTGCATATTTTATTTTAAAGAGAAGTCCATATAAATTTAATTTAATTTGATAATATTTCTCTCTCGTAATTAACATCCTCCATTTAGGGGCGAGCAAAACTCGATTCGAAAAAATTGAATTTCTTGATTCGAATCGAGGTGAAAAACTCGAATCATTTTAACTCGATTCAAAATTTTATAAATTCGAATCGACTCGTAAAAGTTTCAAATCAAGTTCAAGTTGTAAAATAAAAATCGAATAACTCAAAATTTTTAGTAATTATAAAGACTAATTGCACATTTAACACATATAGTTTTATTTTCAGTCTATTCTTCTTCTTTTTTTACATTTTAATTTTCTTTTTTTATAATTTGGTCACGTTCTAAATTCATTTTTTTATTTTATTTAATAAAATTTTTATTTTTATTTTTATATTATATTTTTTTTTTAATTTTTGTATTTAATTTATCACTATTTTTTGTCTAGTCTTAGTCTTAGATAAGAAAATTATTAATAAAGCATGTAATTTAATAAAATGACATATTCATACCTAAAATATTTGATTGATGATGATAATAATTTAAAATCTTTTTTTTTACATATGTAAAAAATAATATGAAGAAATATGTATGTAAATATAAAGAAAAAACCGTTTAAATTATAATCAAACTATATTATAGTTTTTATAAATAGTATAATTAAAATTTGTACATAAAATCGAAAAATCGAATCTATTCGAACTCATTAAAATCGACTCGAAACGAAAAAATTTCAAAAAAATTCAAATTATAAAATATGATGACTCAACTCGAATAACTCAAAATTTTTTGACTCGACTCGCTCGAACGTTCACTCTTATTTCCATATTTCCCATTTCACATCACTGGGGCCTTATCGGAAACTAAGAGATCCTTGTCAGCCTAATTAAAGCCCAAATGTCATTTCGTGTAAAATCTGGCTATTTCGACTATCATTTAGATGCTAATTAGCAGTTGGTTTGCTATATGCCTTGTGGCATATGGATTCCCCTCATTTGACATAACCTTTAGGTTTGTGCTACAGGATAATTTGGTAGCCAATAAAACATTTTCCAGTTATTGTGATTGAAGCTAAACTAGACAGGCTATTGTTACAATTGTCATTACTCTCTTCTTAAAAGACATGTCTGATAGGATGTGCAGCGCTATCGTTTATATATCTCAAGACTTTTATTTATCTTTTTCGTTATATAATTAATGCTCTTTACTTCTTTTCAGGCGTGACACTATCATCTTGATTGAAACTAAACTAGTATTTTTAAATTCGATTAAATTGAAATTTTTTAACTCTAATTGAATGCTAATCTATAGACTCTATAAACACTATGTTTGCTTCAGACGATAAATTCGAAACAAATAATACATCTAAGTATCAAAAAAAAAAAATTCAAACCGAAATCTTAGAAGAAATTATATCATATTAAGATTTAAATATGATTCTTTGAATTAATGGAAGTAAAGTTGTTTTGATTTTATTAATTAACACTACTAAACCTAACTAGTTTTGTTGCATCAATGAATGCGAAAGCTCGAAGTACTGTGCCAAAATCAGCGCGCGATGTCAGCTTTTTCTGTTGTTTGCAACAGCGATGTTCGCGCTATGTTGCCTTTTCGGTTTGACTTAAGAGCCTAAGAGGTATAGATTGGCGTGGGAACCCTAAAATTCTAATAAAAACAAAAACAAACAAATAAAATTAATTTAAATGTTTTTTCTTTAACTCTTCAATTTCTCTATCTAAATCATTTTGTTTTAGTAATTAATAAAATAATTATTGTTTATAAATATAACAGATTCAAGTATTAATATTTATAATATAATGATTAAAGTATCTTTATCCAATAATTAAAAATATATATTATTTGTAAATACTGTAATTGATTTGAAGAAAAACTCTTCACACATGTTTCATAAAAAATATTATTATCTTTAAGAGATGTAAATATAAATAGATATAAAAATTAAAATCACGCATTAATGAAAAGAGTTTTGGAAAATAATTATTTCAGCTAAATTGCTTGAATTTAGTTAAATTAGGAAAAAAAATAAAATTGGAAAAAACATGTTAACATTGAGAGCAATATTTGTTGTGAAAAATATTTAATATAATTACAAATTTTACACATATTTATTTTAAATTTTAGAATTTTAATTTAAAGCTGAAAGTTAAAATATTTGTATTTTAAATTTTAATACGATAACATTTAAAATTTAGATTTTATACTCAAAGCTCACGCTTTCCACCCAGATTTAATCTTTTCTCATTTGTCATTATGCGTTTTTAATTTAATATTTTTCCTGTTTAACGTCTTCCACAGTTCCACTTACCAAGAGAGAGGGTAAAAAAGTAAATAAGCGTTTTAAAAACCAGGTAGCAGCACGCTCCTCCCGCTATGGAATATTATTTTTTTCCATTTAGAGGTTTCGAAAACAGGCGCCAAAAGGATCCATTTCTCCCGCCCCGACTGCATCTTCCAGACCAAACCCTACCTCTCTTTATTTTCAGGAGCTTTTTTCATCTACAATCTCCAGCCAAGATCTCTCCCTTTCATTCATTATTTCCGTTTGCCAAACGGCGATGCACCACGCACAGCCACATATTTCATCTTCAGCCTCTGGCTACTCTGTCTCCGCTGCCGCGGCGGCGTTTGACTTCAAACCTGCTAAACGCCGTGGAAGCTACAATTGTAGCAGATGTGGGCTTCCCAAGAAGGGTCACGTTTGCCAACTCAGCACTGGAACTACCACTACTTCAACTTCCACTCCAACCTCGAGTCCAGCCGCCTCTACCGTTGAAAATTCATCCTCTCCATCCCGTCCGCCTCAATCTCCGCCCATGCGTCAGTCCTTGCATCTCCGACGGGCGCTGTCCTTTGACGACTTTGACATCCGATGTGACTCACCGGAACGGGATTCTCCCCATCCGGGAGCGTGTCTTGATTCGGATGATGAGATAGTCTCTAGTGGGTTACCGGCTGGGTGTTTGTGGGAAGTCTTGAAGAGACTGCCGCCGGCGGGTCTGCTGGCCGCGGCGGGTGTGTGTAAAGGTTGGAGGGAAACGACGAAGAGGATGTGGAGGGCGGCGGCTGAGCTGAGACTTATGGTCCCACCTAGGGGTCAGCTCAGATTCATGGGATCGATTTTAAAGAAATGCCCCAGCCTTGTTAAACTTTCTCTGAAGATGGAAAGGTTCGGATCTAAGCCAACCTTTATCAGATCTAGGGCTTTGCCGGTTGGATCGGTTGATACCAGTGAAGATCAAAATAAATCCAATGAAATGCGAATGAATCTGGTTATAATATAACAATGCATTAGCAGTAAAACAAAGTGGAAACTGATTTATAATCAGAAACTGCCTGCCTGTGCTCGATCTAAACACTGTTCAAAGTGTGTTAATTTTTCTGCAAACGCTTGATAAAAATCCTATAATGATGAGTTAGAATCAATGCAATAATTAATAAGGGGCTGGATTTACTTGGAAACAAAAAAAAATTGACCGGAAAATATCTTAATTCACTTGGGAGGGATGCATCCTAATAATCTGTTTCAGTTCTGCTTTTGGACTTTTGTTACCCTTTGTTTTACTTCTCAATTTTCTTCTTTTCTTCTTGCAGCGATGTGGATGCCACAATGCTGGCCTGCATTGCGTTTTCTTGCCCTAATTTGGAGTCTATGGAGCTTTCTACATCGAGTACGGCTGTCAATAGGATCACAGGGTATAATTTATATTCTCTCCCCCTTTTCTTGTAATTTATCATTAGATCTTTAGAATGACATGTCTATTTGCTCAGTTAATAAGCTTTGCTACTGTTGTTATTGTTGGATTGTTGGTGCTCGGAAATGGTTTAGACTTTAGATCTAGCTCATCAGTTGAAATCAATCAGTATTTTGACCAATAAAATATTGGATGGTTTGAGTGACTGAAAGGTTAAAGTTACGGTGAAATGCATAGATATATCTAGCTGAGTGGTCCTGGACTCCTGGTTCACCTTTTTTCTTACCTTTGATTCGAGATGTTGTGGTAAAGATGAAAAGGTTATAAAGTTAAGTATACCCTGTTATGGATTTATTGGTCCAACTCTGTTGATGTTCTTATTGATCTAGAACTCCATGTTGTCATGAATAACCTGTTCTATGTTAAAATCTTGTTTATGATTGAATCCATTGTCATTTTTTTCTTTCTTAGATTTCAAACTGTTCTATGGGTTATATTCTGTTTTACTTCCTGCTGAATAAATGGCAGCTTAAATGATTCCGGTTTACTTTAATTAATGTTTTATGTATAGAGATGAATTGGGTCGATTTGTTGCTGATAAACGCTGTCTAACGAGCCTTAAGATGGAAGGATGTTCTAATTTAGGGGGTTTTGTCCTCTCTTCATCAAGTCTATCTACTCTCTGGCTTTCTGATCTTTATTCCCTTTCTAAGATGGTAAATTTTTCATTGGGTCTTTTGTGTATTCTTAAGTTTAAATTTTTTGGGGCATGCGAGTGGATTTGTGTGTTTATATGTGCCTTCTATTGTAGGTTTTTAACTGCCCCAATTTGAAAGAGATATCCTTAGAATTTTCTCGCCAAGAAAATGATACTACCAATCTTACAACCGTGGTTGATGGTATGGGCCGAAGTTGTCCAAAGTTGCAAAACATACACATTGCATCACTTCGGCTTTCACATGCTGTTGTGCTTTCTCTTACAGCAGCCAATTTGAGGTTTGTTGAGCTTTTGGTCTACATTTTCATTTTAGTTTTGTATCATTTATGAATCTATAGATATTGCTTTGCTTTATCAAGGACTATAGTGGTTAAATGGACTTGCTTTGTTCAATTTTCTAGCATTGCCATGTTTTGTTCTAGGGATCTTTGCATTTAGAGGTTAAATAATCACTAGTTTAATAAACGTTGTCTATTATTCAGGGGCTTGCGAATGCTTTCACTTGTTCTTGGCTCAGAAATCACTGATGCATCTGTGGCTGCTATTGCTTCCAGCTATTCAAGATTAGAATTGCTTGATCTCAGTGGGTATGTTTTAACCTGCTTTAATGACTTTTTTCTGTTTATCTGGGCTGGTTTTGAGGGATTATTTCGTATTAGTTAATCTTCAGCAACACATTCCTGTTGCTTGCTGCTTCATTTCAGGTCTAGCATCAGTGATAGCGGCATTGGAATGATCTGCAATGTTTTCCCAAACACATTGTCAAGATTTCTCATTGCTCTTTGTCCCAACATAACCTCAAGTAATCCTCGTTTTTAAGACTTACACCTATTTCTCTGGCACATTTAATATTTATCCAGTAAATTCCCTTTTTCCTCGAAAGCTGTTCATTAACATGTTTCTCTGCACTTCTCAGGTGGAATTCAGTTTGCTACAGCTCAACTACCTCTTCTTGAACTTATGGATTGTGGGATGACAATATGTGATCCTGATTCCCAGAATTCACCTTGTGATAAAAGTGGTGATGACGAAGTTCCAAATGCATTGAACAATAAACTGCACCTTATGTACCAGAAGCTTATCATCAAACACAGCCGACTAAAGAAACTCAGCTTGTGGGGTTGTTCTGGCTTAGATGTGAGCTCTTTTAGTCCTTAATCTTGAGTGCGTTGCCAGTTTCTCCTTAATATCCCATGTGGTTCTTACTTGTGAATCTCAATGCAGGCTTTATGTTTGAATTGTCCTGAACTTGACGACCTTAATCTCAACTCTTGTACAAACTTGCATCCTGGTATGCTCAGCGTAATCTATGTGCTAGTTTGCCCAGTTGAGTATGTTCAGCTTTTCTTATGGTTTAAAAACTATCTAATAAACTGTTTATTTTCAGAGAGATTGCTCCTTCAGTGCCCACGTCTGCAAAATGTCCACTTGGCTGGATGCCAGGAGTTGTTAATTGGAGCCATCAAAGACCAGGTAAAAACAATAGTTTCATCGAGCTCCATTTTCCGCATGTTAAAATCCAAGTATTCAAACTGCAAAGATCATCTCATCACATCCCCTTTCCAGTTGTTTTTGCCATTATTTAAAATCCTTTTTCTATCTTTTGTAATGGTAGGTAAGTGATAGCATATCATCTCTGGAAAACCAATTTCAATGTAAGCGATTGGCTGATGGCTGCAAGAGGGTTCTTGCACCGGATTGTCTGAGTCCACAGGTAATCATTCTATTACAGCAGAAATCAATGTGAAATATGAACTTCTGATGGGGTTGAATGGATTGACTTTACTTTACTCTGTTAGCTAATGTGAAGTGTTGTTTACTTTTTCAGACAGGTGGTGATATAAAACGTCGGAGGGTAATGGAACGGCAATGTAACGTGCTTGTGGACTAAAAATCCCCATTTTTGTAACCTCTCCTTTGCACAGCATTTTTGTTAACTTAAAAATTATTGTCCACAGATTGTTGTACTGTTATCCTATTTCCCAAGGCTAAGGTTGTCCTGGAGTGGACCTAAACACTAAACAGTTGGTTACCAATTCAATAAATATGTCCTTTATGAAGGACTGACTTGTTATTACTTTCAATATCTTTTTGGTTAATGTAGTAAATTTTTAGTCAGAAGTCATTTCCTCCATGGAATGCTTAAGCACACTTGTTTTTACAAGTGCCATCAGCCCACTTGTTATCTTCTCTAAAGATGTGTTGCAGTTTATGTAGGAAAAGTTTAGGGTTATTTATAATTTTTTTTATCTAACCTCAAGAAGATAGCCTTTACAAACCCTCAACTTTGAGAAATTCTCACAAACAAAAAAACAAATAAGGAAACAAGGAAAACCTCTGTAGATGAAAGTGTTTGCAATTTTAGTACTCATTCAAATTTTAACACTTGAGCAATTATAACAATTAAGCTTATAAAAGTGTTCTAATAAAAAAAATATAATTACAAAATACTTTCTCTACACATAAATGTCGACAATGATGTGTATTGTTATTTCATGACTGCTTGAAGCTTGCTTTTAGACTCTCTAAGGAGTTTTAAATTATTACTAGTTGTTAAGGGTTAATTAGACTCATTAAGACAATAATTTTCAGCATTAAATGCTCTTTTAGGCATCCAAGTATCGATACGTATCTAACTTCTTAAACCTAACGTCACATTTAGTCTCATTCCCAACTAAATTCAAACAAAATCATAATCGTATCTAAAAATTCATCAATATTTTAATCAAATAGTTAAATTATTTACATAAAATCCAAAATAAATCCACATAAAATCATTTAACATAATCAAATAAATCCAAAATAAAAAAAATACAGATATACAAATCAAAGATCCTATAAATTTAATTACTATTTTATTCAACACTTCAACTAAAGAATAAAAGTCAAATACTACTTATGGACACACATGACCAAAGCCATGGGCATTATTAATGCCCACATCATAATGTTCCCTTTCCATGGCCAAATTAAAGATCATCTTCCTCCTACGGTCTCCCACCACTCTCAATATATAGAAAAATAAAATAAACTACTAAATAATTATAATTATAATTATAATTATAATACTAATAATTAAAGGAACAAAAAAATAATTATAACTACAAACCCATACATTATTCATTTATTTATTTATAACAAGTGTCTTTTTATATAAAGCAAAGCCATAATCAATCATATAACTAATAGCAAAGCTTAAAAGCACCCAACAAAAGCAAACTACGACATCCAGACACATACAGTGAAGTATTCATGTTTCTGTTTTTGTCCATATGCCATAACATAAAAGACTTAATGACCAGTATTTTATCTCACAGCAACTCATAATATGTATTAATTATTAATTAACACAAAACACCCTAATTATTATTATTAGAAATAATAAAGTCAAACTGCTCCATCCATCCATGCATCCATCTGCTGCCTGTTTTGCATGGTATGATGATGATGATGATGTGCATGCATGCATGCATGCAGCAGGCGTCCACAGAGATCAACATGAGCAGATTGCTCTATCATCTCCCTACTACCTTCAGCTCCTCTTCTTGCATTTCTCCACAGCTTTTGGGGCTGAAATCAAATCCATAATTTAAGGTAAAATTCACAAATGGTCACCAAGTAAATTGTTTATTTTGGTCACCTAACTTTCAAAAGTTATAAAATGATCAATAAACATTATTTTTTTTATAAAATGGTCAATGAATTGTTAACTGTCGTGAATAAATGACATGACAGTTAAAAAATTGTATAATAACATATTTACTCCTTCATATTTATATAATTTTTCTTAATATCACACCATCCCTTAGCGACAATTATTTGCATCGTTACCATTTTATAACAAAAATTAAAATTTAATGATTAATATATTATTTTTAAAAGTTAAGTTGCCAAAATAAACAATAACATATAATTTAATGATTATTTGTGAACTTTTAACCTTTATTTTACTAATCAAATTGTGTAAAAAGTAAGACGAAAAAAGGTATTGTTTTGAATTATTCTTTTAAAAATACTAACCGAGTCCAATTGCCTCTGTTCCTTTCATAATACGCAGCCTTTTGCACGATTCCACGAACATTCTAAATCAAAATATAAGTGTTTTTGACTTAATATAAAAGAATTGTAGTCGAAGTTGCTAAATAATGAAATCTATTTCTAATAATAAGTAAATTAGGGTATGGGAATGGGTACATACTCCCAAGGGACATCACCCACAAGCATCCAGTCACCATCCTTGTCCTCATAGGTAGGAACATAATCAGAGCCATTAAGGAGATCCATAAGCTTGCTCTCATTCAGGAAATCCTTCACTCCTTGGGATCCACAAATCCCTGCATTTTTCATCAACAGTATTAATTGATCATTATCATATAATCTCAAAAATCGGAAATTTATAATATTTTATTTTTGTTATAGTATTTTTTAAGATATAACACTAACCGATAGTGAAAGAGCTGAACATTTTGGCTAAAGCATCAGAAAGTTGATGGTAGCTTGTGTACATCCTCAAGTCCACCTTGCGGAGGTAAGGCGCACCGTCCATGCTCACCTTCACGAACGTCACCTTCTCACCGCCGCTCTCGTCGCTGCTGCTCTTTTGGGTGGCAGTGGCTAACATGTTCTTTCGGAATGACCGGACTGGTGGCCATCCCACAACTTGTGCTCTAAAAACATATATATAGTGTACGAGATCAGAAAAAGGAAATCAATCAAAAGAATATATAGTGTTTCAAACGATATATATTAGCCTCTCTTTTCTGATATAACCCTAATCAGTCACGCTATAATCATGATTTAACATATATTAACCAGGAAGAACGAAACCATTTTTTATATATATAAAAAAAAAAAACTAGAATTACTTTCAACAAGAAGAAGAAGAAGAAACAACTTACTTGGCAGGAGGCTTAGCAGGATCAATTGCAGAAAGGAGAAGAATCTTCTCCTTGTTCAAACCAGTCACCTTCTCATCATTGGGGTCGATACCGGAGCTGTCCTGCTTCGAGGAAAGGTTAAGCTTCAGATCAACAGTCTCGGAGAATCCTCTTTTCCTTACAACTTCACCACCACCACCACTTTCTCCTCCGCCTCCGGGAAGCCCTAGCCTCAGCTCTGTCTCTTCGAACCCCATCTTCTCCTCGCATCCTCCAACATGATCTCCTCCTCCTTTCATAGCCATCTTCAGCCCAACTTCCATAACTCTTCCTTTCTTTCTCTAATGTTTTTTCTTAACTAAAACTCAGAAAGTGAAAATAAAGAAGACAAAAACAAGTTGTTTAGATTATTGAGAGATGAACAATAATAGCAGGGGGGAATAGGAGAGTGTTGGAGGGGAGGCTATGGAGGGTATATATAAAGTTAACGTAAGTGTGCATTGTCGGTTTTTACTGTTGACTTGAGCATGGGAATGTGGACACGTGGCGAGACCTGTGAGCTGGATTATCCTAACTTGCTGGGGTAGGTGACGACAAGGTGAGGTTAGCATCCTATGACAGTGTTAATGTTATTCCTGTGTGCGAAAAAGAAAGAAAGAGGGAGTCGACAACCCTTGTTGGCTGCCCATTTTTAACTAGGGTTTGCCCCCACCCTCACTTGTTTATTGTATTTCTTTTAATAGTTCCCTTAATTGAGAATCGGGATTCGAAAATGATTCCTTTGAATGATTGTAATTAGATATAATTAAGTTAGTTAAATTAAACAAAGCAAAAATCATGCATAACATAAAATAAGATTAGTACTAGTAAACAATGTCGAAATTATAAATTAAAATCATTGGATGAAATATAATTAATCACAAAAATAAGGAGTTTACGATCAGGGACGGAGTTAAAATCAAATGTCAGGAATGGACTTCTTTCCGATAAAGAAATGGTGTTCTCGAAAGGAGAAACCATGACAATATTTTGACTATGGCATCGGCATCGGCACGCACGAAAAGGGATTCTCTTAACTTTAATCCTAGATCATACGATCGTGTTCGATCAATCTATTTCAAATTGCATGTACACATGGAGGCCACGATCCCATGGTATAAGATTAACGAAACTTCGATATTTTCTTAGGGTGATTCAAGATATTTTACGTTTCATCAACCGGAAAATCTTAGCTACATTAGTTAGTTTTTATGGAGATACAGATTTTAAACCGATTTTAATGAAATATCGAATGTCTAGATATAGTTAAATTCTTGATATATTAATATTTAATACGATTTTTATGATACGATAATTATAATGATATTAACCGAGGTAAGACTCTTTAAAATAACACCAAGCAATAATAATTATAACTTGAAAGATTAATAGTGATGATGAGATAATTTAATTTAGTTTAATTATTAGATTGGTCCAAGAAAATCTTGATTAATCCAAGAAAAAAGTTGTAATCTCTTGTAATCATTCACATCTTTTTAGATAACAAGTAAAGTCACAGATCTTTTTTGAATCATCAACAGAATATGAACTTTTTGATCATGAATATAAGCTTTGTAATATCATTTGTATTTGTTTTATTTAATAACATTATTTTTAATATTAGAATTTAAGAATTTTTTTAAGGATGTAATATAATTTAATATCATACTTAATATTTTTTGGTATACAAAACTTATTATTTTTTGTATAATGATCAATATTTAATCAAATTATAAGGTAATTTTTTTATCATATTTTTTTAATAATCTTGAGGTGATACTGATTATAAGGTACTATTATTATATATTTTTTTAATTATTTGACAAGACATATATTTTATAAATAAAACAATTTAAACACGAGTCTTTTGAGATAAACATCATTTTTTTATTGAAATTATTTGTTGCTCTTTCTAATACAAAACTTGTTACATATTGGATTAAATGATGTTTATAAACGTAAAAGATATGATCCAATTATACAATATAAAAGTTTTTTAATTTTTAAATATTTTTTAGATCGTTAGACTAATGAAATGTATAGATAAAATAAAAAATAATAATCTTAATAATATATTTTTTCATCTAACGGTCTAAAAATACGTAATCGACTGTAAATAGATTTTCTCCCTAAATATATTATTATAATAAGTTTGTTTATATTGAGTGAGTTTTTGTTGAGCAAGTGGCCTCCAAGTGTAGTAGATGAGCATGTGATAAGATTCATTGGAAGAATGACAAATTTTATCTGGACCCACAAAGTGGCCATGTGACCTTGTTTGCTTATGGTTGTGTATGTCGCCTGGGTCTCAAACCCTAGACCATGTGCGACGATACAGGGAAATGGGAATACCACTTCCTACTCCCTAATGAAGAAAATATATATTTAGTATTAATGAAGTATAAATTACATTATAAATAGAATCAAATTTCACTAATGTCACGTTGGTTAGTTGGTAAAGTTAGAATTCTTGGATTCTTTGAAGTCTAGTCATATGTGAATTATAGATAAGTTTTTTAGTTAAGTTAATTTTTTAGTTCAGTGTTAATAAATGATTTTCATACACGACCATATTACTCGATTTCTCAACTGTTAAATCGAAAGACATCGAGTGTTTAAGTGTAATAAATTTCACCTTCTCGTGTATGTTACATTACCAATGATACTAATCAAATTTAAACTCAATTATACAAAATATTACAATTATATTAGAATTTATAAACAAAATCTCAATAATCAATATTATATTCGAATTTATAAATATATGAACAATTCAAGCATAATAAATTTGGATTGGGGATTAAATTTAAAACTTTAGTGTTTTAGGTCTCAACCTTACATTAAATTAATGTCTAATTAACAAATACAAACTTGCCTTTAAATATATGAAATAAAGCCTATACAATCTTTAAACAAAACCATAATTAGATACTTTAGGGATACCATAAAATTTGCTATGTCTCTCTCGTTGAAGAAGATCATATTGATATCTTTAAACGATACTTATTATGAATTAACTATTAGTGAAATTTAAAACTAAACGATAACCATCTACAAACGTCGATAGTGATATTCATCGATCATAATCAACATACGACATCTACATCATAAGCTGTTAAAAAATTAACATAAGTGTAATAAAAAAATATTTAATATCTAAATTTTAATAAATAAATTATATATTTTAAAATTTTTATAATTAAAATATATTTAAAAGTATAATTTAATGATTTTTTTTTACCTAATTTACCTTTTAAATAAATAATATAAAGAAACATAGATCATCATCATTATAATCTAATGATCGTTTCTCTTTTTAAAATAAATTCTGAATAAAATAATAATTCATCTATTATTGACCAAAGATACTGTTATTCTATTCCCTATTGGCGGTGGTTATGTTCATCGAGATTTTAAAATATTATTATTAATAAAGAAATAAAATTAAAAGGTCAAATGCCAAGGTTTTAGGGTTCAGAAAGAACCCGAAGAACTGAAAATGGTCCCCCAAAAAACTAAGGCATCAGAGAATCTTGTTACTGATATAGACCTTCTATGCCGGAAACTGTATGATTTTAATAAATATTTATTATTGCAGTTAATTAATGTAATCTCAGTTCAATGCTTTTTAGAACAGATCTATTCCAAATTATTATTAAAATAATAATAATATAAGTTTTTAAAGAAAAAATTCGAATCAAACTCGTATCCTTCTAAACACGAACATAAAACTTTAATATATTTATATTTTTTTTGTCGTTGAACGAAGACCATGTAACCGAGATAAAATATGACGGATGATTCGGATATCGAACCAAGGAAATAGTAATCCGATTGATAGGGCAACTGGGCAGTGCCGGATATGCTGTCTCCCCTTTAGGTTGCCGGCAGTGGCCATGCAGATTAAACTCGTCGACAAGGTGCCAAAACCAGCGAACCCCCTCTCCCATGCATGGAGGTGTGAAAGTGCAAGGTTGGGCCCAAACTCAGCAATGAGATGGCCCATTTACTGCTATTATTAGGGGTTGCACTCATGGAAATTAATGGGATTAGTACCCACAGTCACGTGTGATTGATACCAAGTCAAGGGTCTTGAATTTGAATAGATCTTGTTTTTTATGACTTTAATTTTGATATAATTGAATTTAATAGGTGTAACAGCTAAGCTTTTTTTTGGAAATTAGCCATGCATTTGTATTTTTTTATTTAATGTTTGATTTAAAAAAATTAAAATATTTTTATTTGATTAAAGATGGGGTTGAAGCGTTTATGTATGATTTTTTTTTTGTATAATTATTGATATTTAATTTATTTATCTAGTGCATCGTACGGTTATCAATGTTTATGTATGATGATACATGCATCTGCATGTATGTACAAATTGGGCTTCTTCTCCATCTAAGAGTCCAATTTTCTTTCTTCTTTGCTTTCCAATCCACCACGTGCGGACGTAGGCCCACCATCAGCATCAGCATTGAACACACCACACGTGTGTCGCCATGCATGCAAAGCTTATCCTCCAAAATTCCCAAAAGGCAAAAACAGGGAAATAAAGGATGACAGCAACCTGGATTTAATAATTTCCTAAAGGATAATGTGTTCATATCTGGACATAAACAATGTCCTTGCCAATGCAACTCTCTTTGCTTGGGGTATAAATGGCCATGAACTAATTCTATAATATTCGAGCCAGACTAACCAATTAATAAATTATACGTCGAATACCGATAATTATATAAAAAACCCAAAAATTATTAGTTTGTGGTTTCTCCCGATACCAAACGTGACCCCTCAACTTGTCCCTTGCCTTGGTGAGTTGTATTTTGATGGGTCTGTAGGCGTTTGGTGGACATGTTTTTGGCAGCTAAAAAGCAACCGTGTCTCGGCGTACATTGGCATTTGGCAAACGCCAAAGAAAAGCTGCCAACAGTAAACAACAAAGCTGTTTGGGGAAGGTTACAAAGTTTGGGTTGGCAATTGAGGCGTCTGAATCGGATTTAAATGAATAAGATTATGTTTGTTTGTGTTCGGATTTAAATGAACAATTTAAAGATTTTTTAAATTTTTTTAAAATTTTAATTAATTATATCGACCCAAGTTTTTGTTAGTGTGAATTGCAAAGCCTAGTGAGAGAAAGAGGTACCCATTTGCCACATGCCATGTGAGCCCACTGGATTAAAACAAAGGGTCCCACATGTGAATTTGCCACAAGCAATCATTGATATCGTGGGCCCTTTTTCTTCACATGGGGATGTTCTCGTGATCCAATGCTCCAGGATTCACTCTCAAAACCACCCCATCTAAGCCGTCCATTTTGGTCCACAGTCTTCAATACCATTGGCTGTGCATGTCTCTCCTTTGTCCCCTTCACTTTAGGCACCCTAACTCAACCACAAATGTTGCTGTCTAGTATACAACCCACGCGCCTCTCCTACACGTCTCCCTTCCTCCGTAGCAAAACCATCGTTGACCGGTCATCGAGGAAGCGCGTACGACACCAGGAGCGTGGGATTATCATTCTCCATCAATGAGAACACATGCAGAAGCTTAGTTCATTAGATTAAAAAATCCACCCCTATAAAACTAGCTTCCTTCACATCTTTCCCATCATCAACAAACGGTTTCGGCAACACATTAACAAAGGAAAAGATATTCAAAATCAAAAACAATAACCCCAAGTGTTTGTTTTTGCTTTGAACAAGTTCAAGCAATTGTATCAGATATCTCGGTAAGTTTAACAATGGAAGTGAATTACGAGAATGGTCTCAATCTCAAGGAAACGGAGCTCAGATTGGGGTTGCCGGGAAGTGATGAGCCTGAGAGACAAACGACCGTTAGGCCTAACAAGAGAACTTTATCTGAAATCAGTTGCTCCGGCGTGACGGATGATGGAAACGATGATCATCGAGATAGTGCTCCCCCTGCAAAGTAAGTTTATAAAAAACTGTGTATTAGAAGCGTTTAGCCAAAGACAAAGAATTAGATTGTAATGGTTTAGTGCATATGTGAATGCAGGGCACAAGTTGTAGGGTGGCCACCGGTCAGATCATACAGGAAGAATTGCTTGCAGGCCAAGAAAAACGAGGTTGAAGGAGGGGCGGGGATGTATGTCAAAGTGAGCGTTGATGGAGCTGCGTACCTTAGAAAGATTGACCTCAAGGCTTATAGAAGCTACCATGAACTCGTCGAGGCTTTGGAGAACATGTTCAAGCTCACCATTGGAGCATACTCGAAGACTGAAGGGTACAGTGGATCTGAATATGTACCAACGTATGAAGACAAAGATGGTGACTGGATGCTTGTTGGAGATGTTCATTGGGAGTAAGTTCTTTCTTTCTCCAAACCTAGTTTTTCTCTTTTATAATTATATGTATGTATGTGTTTTCCCTTTGTTCTTTTACAATAAACTCATTAGTACTTGCTTTTGTTTTACAGAATGTTCATCTCATCCTGCAAGAGGCTAAGAATCATGAAAGGATCAGAAACCAGGGGCATGGGCTGTGTATGAGCCACCCTCACAAAGAACAAAATTGTTTAACAAGGAGATCTTCCTTGGCCAGAAGTGCAATGTTTTGCAGAGAAAATTTTCAGAGATTGAAAAGATGGCGGCCTTTTCCTTCTCTTTGTTTTATAATCCAACTATGGCTGGCTTTCTAAGCCTCCATTATTTACCATATCTGTAATCAAAAGACAGGAAAGAATGTATAAATACTTGAGACCAAACTGTATATAGGAAATACTATTGCTTTACAATCCCCCCATGGACAAGCATATGTAACAATATCATGAAATCAAAGGCAACAATTATCAAGGTTTACTTGGTATGCTTAGAAGATATCTTCAGTTTGATTCATTTAGAATTCCAGATCTGTTGAAGCCACATTTGCAAAGGCTTTGACTCAATAACAAAGATTGCCAACAGTGGGAATGGAATTCTGGGATTCGTATAAAATTTTCAAAGATTACACAATAGAAATGCTCCCACTAGAGTAAACAAATCATAGCTAGAGGATACAGGATCAGAACACTTAAAGTTGTTGGCTGTCAAGTGGAAAGATGAGGTGTTCTTTTCCATTTGCAATGACAGCCTCAGAAAAGTAACTGATAACAGGGTCAAAGTTGAGACCAAATGGACAAAAAAAAAAAAAAGGGTAACATAGAATTCGGTCGAGATTCAAGATCTATCATTCAGATATGAGAAGAGAAAATTGCAGAGAAAACTATTTTAATATGACACTGCTTATTCACAACATGCTTGCAACATTATCAGAATAATAATATATCATGTTAAAGCATCCGATTGATTTGTTATGAATCATCAATATCTTCATAGTAATTACAGAGAAAGGCCACCGAAGATGAAATTGTTCTACTGACAAAGCTGATACAACTAAAACTTGTAGGAGATGCAAAATTTTACAGAACAGACTGCAGTGCCAGTACTATACATCCAAAGGCAATTGAGACTCAACCACTTCCACACACAAAATGCAAGCACTTTGCCAGAGTAATCAACCTATACAAACACTTCCTTTCCTCCTCATCTTGCAGAGAGCTCATTCTAGAATCTAGTATCTCCAACTGGGATTTCAGCCAGTTGGGAGTATTCCTACCTTCGATCCATAAAGTTTCTCCAGTATCCTTGTGCTTAAAATCTGGATATTTAGTTCTGTAGGTTCAATTGTGCCACACAACCATAAAAAGTTGCAACTCATCCATCTAATTCGGAAGCAAACTCTAATATGATCAGTGATCTTCTTATGCATGGAAAGCATTGACAATGCATTGTAAAGTCAGCTCTTTCGATTGCCTTAAATTTTAAAGGTCGAATATGCAAATATAAAAGCATACAACCACATCAAATATAAGCAAAGCACTTCCAATTTCAAAGTCAGACAGACTGAACAGTTACCTTCCTCTGCCTATTGTCCCACGATCCCACCATTCTGGGGAATCGGAGATGGGGAGAACGATAGGGTTTTGGCGCCAAGCTGGGAACTTTGCGTTCTATTTCTCAGAAAAGATACTGAGTCGAGATATTTCATGCAGCCTAATCCAAGACCGAGCTGAACATATTCTCCACAAAGCCCAAGTACTGGGCTGAGTCAATGCGGCCGAGCAAACCACGCTCCATGTACACTATCACAGCGCTCATTTTGCTTCTCTTCTTCGTCTTCCCAAATCTATCCTCTCTTTCTTCTACTCATTACTGGGTTTAACGAAGGTCTTAAAAACTCCACCCTGAAAATGCTTGCTCGAATTGCGTCCCAGCGTCTTCTCGAGGTTCGTCAAGCTTTCCGTCATTCTGCTCAGGCGTATCGATCCTTCTCCACTGCGTTGAATTATGTAAATTCTAATCCTCCTCGCAATAAATATTAAGTTTTTAATTGTATATTACACTGCAAATTCCCGGGATTTTCCCATAAATGTAATACTTCTGGAAAAGACGATTGATTGAATGAATGTGGCTTAATTCTTTTTCCTGCAACACATTGATGGCCCAGATAACATTCCCGGTCTGCCATGGGAATTTTCCCAGGCAAACAAAGCAAAGCTTACTTCAAACTTCAAACCAAATGCTTACTATTTAATCAATGGACTATGATTTCTCCATCAGTTAAGATTATAGCCTTTTTGAATTTGATGGTATAAGTAAAGTTGGGATATTTGGCTAAATCAAGTTAATAAATTTGAAGTGTAAATGTGTAATACAATGAAATCAAATGCCGTTAATTTATTTTCACTACTTAAATCATCTTAAAGATTCACATTTTAGATACTGTTGTTGAAAGTTGGTTTGTGTCTATGAGAATTCTGAGTAAAATAGTTGTAAATTGTAACGTTTTCTAAATTCAATTTTAATTATCATCCTAATCTTTACTTATTATATATAGGTCAAGGAGATATTGTGTCATTATCCATCGAACTACAAGCAATCTGCAGTCATACCTCTGTTAGATCTTGCACAGCAGCAACATGGAGGGTGGCTTCCTGTTTCAGCCATGGATGCAGTATGTGGCATGGATTCTGTTTACTTGAATTCATTTCATGACATGCTTTAATATTCTTGACCTGGTAATTTACAAATGCTTAGGAATCTAGTGATTTATAGTTTAATTACAAACGCATTAACATTGAATGGTGCAGTCCATAAAGCAGAAGCTAAATGGATTATATTTATTCAATGTTCAACAGATCAAAGCTCAGTATTTATGTCAATTTTTTGCAACTCAAGACTTCTTCAAAGTTGCAATGCCATATGGATTTACTCAATTTCTTTTCAGGTTGGCCAGTGCGCTAATATATGTTTTAATCTCTCTCTCTCTCTCTGATATGTCAGCCAGGAGAGATTATATCATAGGCCCGGCCTACCACGTTAACTGTAGTCCCTAGCCAATTAAAACTACTTATTCCGCTACTAATCAGCCATGTAATTAATGTAATTTCCAGAAATCATAATTTTAAAATGACATGAAAATTCTGAGTGAAGATTCATTGGTTAGAAAAAATGAGGTGAAAATTAATGGTGAAGTGGGTGGTTATTATTGGATGGGACCACAACTGATGTGATAGACCGAGCACATGATATAATTTCTCGTCAGCCAGGGACTTAAAATCCTAAACGGATAATGAGTGGACCTGAAGGAGGAAATACCACTCTGCTGCTAACTGATCCAAAACCTCCCCTTTGCCGAGATCTCGATGTCCGTTATTCACAACATCAAAATTCATACTTTTAACTTTACTAAAAGAATTTAACGGTCCATCCTACTAAACCAAGCGATCGTTTTACTAATTTCATTGTTTTTTTTTTGTTATAGGGTCTATCTCTTATTAGGACATTTGGCGTGTTCAACAGGGCATCCGCCATCCTGGTTCCCCTTTCCTCAAGTCCTTCTTTGGTTGTTGTATCCACTTTTTAAAGCAAAATGCTTTCCTTCCTTGGCTAGCTTTGCCAACTAATGGGGCAAAACCAAGGTTTTCAAGCAGATTAAAACCCCACCATGCGAAGATGTTTCTCCCATTTATTCACATTTAATAACTCACCTAACTACATACATTAAGATGACTTTCTATGTTTTCAGATGTTCTCGGACACGCCTTGGCTGGTTCTGGTTCTGGTTCTGATTCTGGACAACGTTAAAGTTTGTAAATTTCAAATTGCGTTAAGAAATTACGTGAAACGTGTTGGTTCAACCAATGTCCGCATGCTCGACAAGTGGCACCATGTATTTCAGAGTAATCGAGCAATAAAATCATATCAGAACTCGAAAAGAACACAGACAATAAATAAAATAAAAAATGAAACCGTAACATTTTTAATGGGAAGAGTGGTCCAAATATTAGGATAGTAAAAAAAAGTAGCAACTCTACTTTGTAAGGATGTACACAAAAATTTAGGTCACAGATTTAAATTTATAAAAATTTAAGAGATAAAAATAAAATTTTTATAAATATCGAAAAATATTTTTTTAAAAAATTATATAAAATTTTAAAGCGGATGATCATTCCTTTTGTCCATGCCTAATATTTTTGCATCAGATAGTACATGAAGAAATAAAAATATTGTGTCCCTCCCACCGAAAAATTATATTAAGGGTATGTTTCATCACTTGTCCAGATCAATCAATAAAATTATTATTTTTTTATATTATATTTTTTAAAGTGAATCTTTACTTAAAAAACTGATTTAAATGAATTAAATATTTATTTAAATATATATATATAACATGAAAAAATAATAAAATAAGTGATTTTTAATTATTGGTCTCATAAATAACGTAGTGAAACATACCCATGATATAATTTCTCCTTCTGCTGACACTAACACAATTTATTTTGGTAGTTGTGTAACGGTCATATTTCTTATTTTTTTAATGGTCTAAACATAATTATATAAATAAATATAAAATTTTTAATAATATGCATATAATTTATAAATAAAATGAATTAGATCCAAACTATTTTTTAATTGTTTTTAAAACTTTGGTAATTCGAAGTAGCTAAGCTACCGAATACTATTACACGTATATACTCTATATATCCAGCATTAATTTCAAAAGTACACTACAAGCCAGCGTTGTAAAATCGATTCTTTGAAAATTATAAAATTCTAAACTTTATTTTTTACAAATTAAAGCAGGCATTTTGGACCAAGATGTCATTGTAAATCTTTTTCCAGGACTAATTTTGACAAAACTCAAAAGTTCTGGCTCAAAATGCTAGACCGAATTTTTTATTACAGACCCACTAAGGTATTAAAAACCAGTTTGTAAATCTTGTAAATAAATTTTTGTGTCGTTGACGGCTACTTGTTGTTTCGTTCCCCGGTAAAGTTCCCGGTTGTAGATTACACCAATGTGCTTTTTATATATATAATTAGGTTCCGTTTTGTTAATTGTCTTTTGGAAAACGTTTTTTAATATATTTTTATGAAGCATGTGATTAATAAAAAGCTTTTTTTTAAGATTTAACGGTTAAATAAATATTTAGATTATACAATTTGGATTTAATAAGGATTTAAAAGTTTGTTTTATAATTTATTAAAAGAATTTTTATGACATATTTTTTACTCAATAAAATTCAAACAAGTGATGTAATTTTTTATTTTTAAATTAAAATTTATAAATAAGAAAAACAAAAAATAATTAATTTAAATATTTAATTTTTCTAAAAAAACCACAAACTTTATTCTTAAATTTTTAAATTCATCCATTGTATCATTGGTTGATGGTTCAACCATCATTATCATCATTAGACTACCTCAACTAAAAGTATTATTATCTCGTCGTCAAAATTCATTGAATAAACCGTTGATTATATTATTTACAAACACACACAAAAAAACTCTATTGAGCTTTTATCCGCAGGTAAACTACGATAGATATTGAACAATGAGATACATCAAAACAATAAATGATAAACTGTTAACTAGTGAAAATATTAAACGGTAAGAAAAATATGATTTAAAAGTTTGATTAAAATAAATTTAAAACTTTAAATTTTTAATAAAATTTATATTTATAAAGAAATTTATAAAGTATAAATATTTTAAAAAATAGTATAGTTTTGATTAAAGGGTGGTATTTATAATAATTTTTGAAAAAATTAGATAAATAAAAATGAACACATTTAATTTAAAATATAATTTAAATATTTATATAAAAATTTATATAATTTAAAGGGATATTTAACTATTAAACCTTTTTAAATAAGGATAATAATAACATGAGCAAACATATTTAAAATTAATGAGAAATTATAAATAATATAATAATGTTTTTTCATAAAGGCAATGATTGCATTTGGAGTTGTGTAACCCCAAAAGCAACAAACACCATAACTAAATGGCTTCTGGTGAAATTACTTGGTATTGAATGGCTTTATTTATCAACTGCGATTCCCAAGATGGTAGGGGGGACCTACACGAGTCGGTACGAGGCAAATAAACGACAATGTTTGGTGCACATTAGAAAAAACATAACTGTAGGAGCAACATGTGCGCAGGATAGGAATAAAACCGTTCCTTTAAACAAAAAGAAGTAAAATAATTTCAACGCACACGATACGATACGGGTGAGTAAATTTTTAAGTTTTTAACTTTCGGTGGATAAGCTGACAAATAGTGCATTTTAATCCCATATAAAGAATATTAAAATTAAAAACGAAATCAAAATTTAAAATTTAAATATTTAAAAATAAAATAAATTAATTTTTAAAATATTTTATATAAAAAATTAAAGTAAAAAAAATCAGGATAGAGAAAAATTACTACTTCCCACTGTTAATAACTCAACCCTCAAAGCCTTGATGCTGTTATCAATTGAAATAAAAGTTCGTGGTTAATTACTTAGTTTGTGCCGGAGGGAACGATAATTATTTTTAAAGATTAAATTATCAGTACAATGATTGAACCCACCCACCCAATGTACAACTAATTATTCCCATAAATTCGGGACACATAAGCCTGGTTTGTATTTCAACCAGCTTCATAAATTCAAATGGATTTTTCTTCCTCCTTTCGAAGCTCTGAACCAATCGTTTCTGAACTGTTCCTCTTAATCTAATCTCCAATGCCGGGACCATCAACTGAGCAGAACCCACAATGTCTCCGCCCTCAACGCCAACGCAGCTTCAACAGACACGTGTAACACCCTGTTTCTTCAATTTGGGGGATAAAACCAAACACAGAAACCGACAACAACCACATCCATCAGGCTATAGTATCAGAAGAATAATATAGATTCATAGAAAAACCAAACGAACAGATACAAATACACGTCACCAAACACTATTTGAACTGGCAGGAATGAAACTAAAACCTGGAATTAGAACAGCTATTATATTTAATTAACAGTTCTCAAACCCCACAGGCTATATCTAATACTGACACGTAGCCATAATTAGAATTGAACTTCGGGGTTCGGTCCCATGTCCTTTCCCTAAGGAAAGGTAGTTTGGGAATGCGAGAAAACAGTAAAATAGAGGCCGGTCTGTCGCTGTTCACTGTTCAGGCTACACGAAAACCATTTCAATGCAAAACATGTAGGCAGGCCGAATATATACATGAATAATGCTATAAGGGTGAGATGATTATTAGACGATTTATCAGTTGAAGCAATTAAACACTAGTTTAGGCTTCCTAACCTTACAGTCACAGCTCTCGAGACCGCACGAGTCAGCTTCTTCCATTATCATGAAATTCAATTCCTTCAACAGGACATTATTCAATATCACAATACAAAACTAGTAACATAATTTAAGCAAAGCAAGAGAGATGGGTCTTTACTCTTCACCTTTTTTCCTGTTTGTTATTGATTCAACAATTCGGGAATTCCTCTCTGCAGCAGAAATTTATACACAAGTACACCATACCCCCAAGAAGAAGAATCAGGTTCAAGAAGAAAGAACAAAGAGGAAACAGCTTTAAGAACAAAATTTCCATTGTTTATCCATTTATATAACAATCCGACTTCATATTAGTAGTAAAAATCTGAGATCGGCCCTTACATAGAAAAAAAAACAGAAGGGGATTTAAATTGTTTAGCCATAGTATTTGGATTGGTTCTCTAACCCAAATGGGAGAAGATAAGGGGGAAATTAAAAATAAAACAGTCAAAATTATATCAGTTCATCTTCGATTACTGAAGCCAAACCAGTGACGATCTTAATCCCAGTTTGTGAGCACTTGGGTTTTGTCTCTGGTGGCTTCAACTCTTCTGTCTCCACCTTTTCCTTCCCTTCTTCATCTGAGCTCTTAGACAAAGCAAATATGGGCTCACCCAACTCAGCATCTTCAACTGAGTTTTTATCCTCAGATTGGTCTTTCTCCTTAGCTTTGGCATCCAATTCAGATTCTTTAAGTGTCCCAATTGCGAGTGTCGATGAGGGTATAGGAGCAAGTGCAGGTGAAGGTGTGGCTCGGTTACAAGGAGAGAGCCATTTGGCGCTGACATACTCAGCTTTACGCCATGGAGGAACATGCATTCCTTTCTTCTTCAGGCTCTGTTTAGCTGCCTCGGAAACAAAAGCAATTATCCTCTGGAGACGATCAGCTTTCCCTACGAAGATGAAGGGAAGCATTTGAAGGACTGATTTGTAAGTCTTTGTAGGTCGGGCAATTTCAAATTCTGAACGGAAATCGATGTCGATCAGCAATCTCTCCCCGTCAATTATCACATCTATGTATTCATACTCCCCTGCTTGTTTAAAAAATGGGTGGAAAATTCAAGCTTCGGAAGAGGGAAATGGATAGCACAACTTTCCCAGAATTCTAGAGATATTTCTAGAAAAAGATAAAGAGAAAAATTACCGGCGGGATAAGAGAGAGATTTTTCCCAACGAGATTTGCAGATAGAAGAATCGTATCCGAAGGCCATTAACCCATCAGTAACAATCTTCCTGCAAAAATCGTATTTACTTTTAGAGATCTTATTCTTCTCCATAATTTTCGCAGTATGAGCCAGCAAATTCCTTTCATTCACACTCCCGCAGGGAACCAAACTCTATTCCATGAAATATGAAAATAAAAATTAGAATCTATGTTATAGTTTACAACAAAAAGCTGTTATAAACAAGAATGGGGCAGAACTTAATGTTTTACCTTTAGGATTTCAGATGCTTCAGTCGAAGAAGTGAGATTGGAATCACTAAAACCGAAGCTATCTGTTTCGTCTTCGGAGCTCTCGTTGCAGTTACGATGGAACCAATTAGGTCGGTTACACTTACGACCACACCTGACCACACCAGATTGATGTTTGTCGTTGTTCTCTCCGATGAAATTTTGAACCATCTTAGCCAAGCAAACGGAACTCGGTTCGAACTCCGCGGAGCATTCTTTGCTAAAAGGCAGCTCATCGGCTGCAATGACATCCACCTTCTCCGCCGCGGTATTCCTCATAACGTTAGGAAACGGGCGCTCGAACAGCCTCTTGAATCGAGATTTCACCACCGGCTTTACCGTCTCAAAACTAGGCGGCGCTACCTCTTCTGAAGGGCTGAAATCAATAGGTTGGATCTTCATTGGGAAAGGCATATTTTCCAGGTCCGGTATAAAGAAATGAAAACAAAACCCCCTTTTTCTTTCACCGCACCACGGCAGCTCTTTAAACACTTAATTTCTGGAAGGCATATAGCTTTGTGACGAGGTCAGCCAAACATAATCAACACAGAAATTCATAAAATTTCCCGGGGATACCAAAAATCAATGCGATTTACCAAAACTCGAGACTCCTAAACTTGATTATTATATACTAATTTTCCTCTATTTTGCCAGACAAAGAATAGAATGACTTAAAAACTCTGCTAAACTAAGTTGCTTTTGCTTAAGGGTTTTTGATTTCTTTTCAGATACGGTTAAAGTTCCCGAAATAAGCGACGGCATGAGACGTAACGTGATTGCATAGGAAATTCACGCGAAGAACATCAGTGATCAGTGACTCCCATCTTTATTTTATCCGATGAGCCTCTTTGATTTTCCGGCGAACAATCGCCGGAGGAGATAACGGTACTAAAAAAAACTACGAAATGAAAGTGGGGCAGAGAAAGCGTGAAAATGGAAATGAGAGATTTTATTTGTTTGATATCGGAGGACGATTGGCAGCGGAAGCCATTATAAAAGGTCGACGATTTTTTTACCATCGAGTTAAAATCCTACGTGGCGGAAGATCGAACCGGTTTAACTAGGGGGTGCGTATCGAACGGTGAACCCGGCTCATCTTCTTAGAATGGGCCGGTGCATACTACGTATAGGGGTGCTTAACGAGTTGAGCAGTTTGTGAGTTGCTCGAACTTGATTCGGTCAAAACTCGATAAGTACTCTATTCAGATTAGTTCAACTCGATACCTTAACGAGTTGAATCAAGCAAAGTTTAACTCGACTCGATAAGTTCGCGAGCAGCTTGTTAATTTTTTAAAATACATTTTAATAATTATTTTAAAATATAATTTTATTCAAAAATAAATTTAAATAATTATTAATGTGTGAATTGTTACTTTAATTATGATATGCTAGTTTGGTGTATTTACGAGATGTTACTTTTGAATTTAGACTTTAAAAATGTAGTATATTCTCTTTTTAATTTTTTGGTTAAATTTGTTAATTTAAGTTAATATTAAGCCTCATACGATTATTATTAAATTTTACTTTTAGTTAAAAATAAAGCAAATCTTTTAATAAGTTTAACGAGCAACAAGTTGAGTTTAACGGGCAACGAGTCGAGTTGAGCAACAAAATATTTTAACGGTCACGAATCAAACACAATTTTAACGAACAACAAGTCGAGTTGAACAATAAAAATTTTTAACGAGTACGAATTGAATAATGCTTAACTCGCGATCGACTCGCTCGATGAACACCCCTAACCTGAAATAAGTTACCAGTCTGTAATATCTTCATTACCCTCCTACTATGATTCTTTTACTATTTGACACTATTACTTAGTATAATATTTATTTTTATAATAATGTTATTTTTTAAGAACAAAATTATTAAATATATTATAAAACTATAATCTAAGTTTTTAATTTAAATAATTAATAATTCTCAACGATGGTATCCATACAAATAAATTAGAGTTATTTCTCTGTTATTTTTCGATTTTCAAAAATTATCTTAATTAATTTAACTGATCTGTATTACACACCTGCAATCATGAAAAACGCGTGTGGGTACGATGGTAATTTCAGCAAAAGTATGGTAAAATGGTGAAAAAGGGAAGGGATGGTGGGGATAAAGGAGGTACAAACTGCAAAGTGGATGACTAAAAGGATGGTCCACGAATCAATGACTGTTTCTTCTGTTAGTTGAGAGTGGGTTAAGTGGGGGGTGGTAAAGTAAAACGGGAAGTCTGTGGGGGGCTAAATGGGGAAAGCAGTGGAATTTTCCCTGTAGGAGGGTAAAAGCGGCTAATGGCTAATGCATGTCTTTTAGTAAAGGCACGCGGCGTTGTGACGACAGGGACGGTATGTTACGTCTCTCATTAAGCTTGGATGTGATCTAGCGGGGGCACGTGTCGCATGAATGGAATCCTAAAAATGCCGTTGGATTAATTCAATCCCCGACCTTCATTTTCAAATTATTTTAAATAAAAGAGAAATACTAATTAATTTTTGATACATTACACATAAAGTCGTATATGTATGACATGAATTAGATAAGTTCTCTTAAATATATATTTAAAAAATTAAAGGACGTTAACGATAAACTATATGTTTAGATAATATTAAAAACTTTAAACATTTATTTAACCTAAAATATAATTTAAATATCTATATAAAAATATATTTAAACACTTATTAACTATTAAATCATTTAATATTTAATTTCACTAAAATAATAAATTTTTAAGACTAAATATAATATGAATTTGAGATATATTTAAGTACGTATATAATAATATTTAATAAATAAGTTGTCTTTTGGTATGTTTAGTAATAGTATCCGCATAAATTCCAACCATTCAATTCCCTTGTGACTTCAGTTCTGACATCTGTATAGTTTTTCTTACAGTACGACCTGGTATTTCATTTCTTGGTCCCATAACCAGACACACACGATAAGGAAACATTACATTATTAGTATTATTACATTATTATCGGCTAAAATGTTAATAATAAATATAAATTATGATAATACTATATATAATTAGACTAAATAATTAACTTTAAATATAATCAAATCAATCCATATAAACTTCCTTCACAAGATTGCTTTCAATTGGTCATGATTTTCTCTATGTGACAAAGAGAAAGAGGAAAAGAAAAAGTTCAAAACTTTATGATCTTTGTATTTATGAGATGGTCCTACTAAAGTTTGTACACACGTGGCTTCAAATTTATGGTTTTATGTCTTTTCTATTTTTATCTAAATTTAATAAAAATAAATAAATTATTTCAATAAGTAGAGGGTGTGTTTACCATGAACATAATTTCTATTCTAATTAACATTAAATAAAAAAATAATGATAAAGTGAATGATTATAATTAGATAGAACCATTATTGATGTGGTAAGTCAAGCCCAGCCCATGATATAATTTTTTGAATATACGGATAAAATAATGTTGCGGGTAACGATCGAGTGTTTTCTGGGCCATGGTATATTATTATTATGTCCGTGGGATTGGGCTGGCTCCAAGGAGCTACATGATTTAGGTTAAATTCATGTTTGTTCCAATTTTGAAATTTTAGGTCTTTCATTTGTGTGCCAAGTATTATTATACCCTCCACAACCTTTGGGTCGAACTATGTTACGAGAATGGTCCCAAAGAAGATCAAATCAACCCTACCCTGCTCTGCCTAGTTGTAATATTAACATATAGGAATTATGATCATCCACTACACCTATATTTGGGAATGTTTCTGGACCATAACATATTAGTTGAATCAAACTCAATTGACCAATAAGATTTTAGTTTAAATCGTAAAGTTGAGTTCTTAATTTTTGAACAATTAAATATAAATTTCACTTATATATTCATTTAAGGACGTTTTTTATACAATTATTATACATGTATATATAGTTATATATTTTTATAAATATATAATTTATTTTTTCATTCTTGAAATTCTGTATAATTATTTTTATTGCGTCAGTCCATAACTCATATTATATACATTAGCATGATAATAGGGGTCCCAATGACAGATTTCCCCATGAGAAAAAAATGAAGGGACCATTAAGGAAATTTATCCATTTATGTTTCTATTTCCCCCTTTAAATCTGGTACTTTATTTTTTTCCTAAACTGCATAAGTGATCCACATGACTTGATCCACAGCTAAATCTCGTCCTCTTTAATTAGTCTTTGAAATTTCATAATGTCTTGTCTACTTTTTCTCCAACAGACGTAGGAACTAGGAAAGGATTGTTTCCCCCTTTTCTCCACATTTCTTGTATCTTATAGGCTGTGAATTTTGTTTGGCATCGATGCTGGGAGCCACATTCCCTCAACTTTTACCTTTTATTTTCTGAAAGGATGAGAAAATCTCTTTAGACGAGCCTCAACTCATTTTTAAATTTACTGTTTATTTTTTAATAAAAAAATATTATCATCGATGTAGTTAAGAACCTAATTTAAAATTAAATGGATAAAATAAATATTTTTAATAATGTATATAAAATAAAGATATAACTCGAACAAAACAATTAAAAAATAATCTATAATAAAGTCTTCACTCCTAACGAAAAAATATGATAAATATATTTAAAAAACACATACCATTAATAATGATTTATTTTATTAATAAAAATAAAATAAAAAAATCACATAGAAAATTTACAAAACAATAATAAGATAATTATATTAATCAAGTAAATTCTTTTAAAACTATCGAAGTGTCCAAACTAACTATATAAAGTGTGAGTTAAAAAACAAATTCAATCGATAAATATATTTTTTAAAGTGAATTTTTAATTTTTTACATATAATTAATAAATATATAAATATTTAAAAATTAACTAAAATAAATAAATATTATTAAATGAAATATAAATAATGTGATAAACAGAATTTATTTATTAACTTTCATATTATTACTATTCGACGAAAGATACGGAGCTGTCGTTTTTGACCGTTGATGGAATATAAAATCGGTCCGGTTTTGGATACTGAATGGCGTGGCCCAACTATTCCCTTTCGGTCCAATCTAATGGACCTTTGACCAGAGCCCGTTCAAACTACCCGGAAATTTTATTAAAAAATCCCTCGAAAATTTTTGAATCTAGAAATCTAAGAATTTTCCCACCTAAAATTAAGCGCCATTTCATTTTCCGGCATTTAAAATGGCAACCAAATCTCAAGGTAATTATAAACCCTGAAATCTCATCCTATTGTTTCCTATTTCTACTGTTTCTTCCCTTTCAGCCTTTCAATCACTCTAATCTCTCAGGTTTCTCTTGTCACTCACCTTTTGTTTACGTCTATTACATTATAGATATGTATTTTTATAGATTCAAGGTTTTAAACTTCTGAGAGTTTCTTTGACCAAATCTGATTAGTATTGAACAGATCTGAGTTTTAATAATGCTGTGCTGCTCTTATTTTCACTTGTTTTTTCTCCCTACGAATTGAAGCTTGAATGTCTTTTTGTTAATTGGAAGGTGAGCGAAGATGGCAGGAAAAGGTGGAAAGGGGCTTTTGGCGGCGAAAACAACCGCCGCTAACAAGGACAAGGACAAAGACAAGAAGCGCCCGGTTTCTCGTTCATCTCGTGCCGGAATTCAGGTGTTTCTCAGAATTTACTACCATTTCCTTGGTTTTGACGCCAATAAATAATATCGTTTATTTTGTATCTTTCTCCTTTATGTTTTTTGCTATACATGATTGGTCCCTTTGGATGCATTGGTTCATGAATTATATAAAAAAGAAAAGGAGTTGATCGAGAAAGTAGACTTTGTTATTGGTTTTGCTGGTTTGATAGTTGTCGATATTTATACTTTCTATTGAAATTAATATGAAATAATTTGTCTTTCCAAATTTAGGTTTTATAAGCATAAGCTTAGAGAAAGAACGCTTAAAGTTTAAAGTGCTTGTGGTTGATGGTTGGGACATTTGCAAGTTGTCCATCTTTTTTGATATCAAAACACTGTGTTTCTTCAAAATATTTGAAGGTTTACGAATGCTAAAACAATGAACAATTTGCTCATGTTTTGATATATGGTGTTTCCCTTTTCAATGACATAGTTCTTGTTTTAGCCTTATGGAAAAGAAACATAGTTTCTAGAAATTTAGAAGCTGGTAGGGTTTTGAGCATTCTCTTTCTGTCCTTGTGTTTAATTTTTACTTTGATCATGAGTTTTTTTATTGCATTTTATTAATATATACATTATTGATGAAATTAATTCACAGCTTTGTATAAGCTGGGACTTAGCTGAACAATGTAGAAGTAGTTGATTCATTTTATACATTGTAAGCAGTAGCAGATTCCGGCTTCTTTTGGTTAATGAAAGCACATTTAACCAAAAAAAAAAAAATCTTGTTGCATTTCAGTCAGCAAAGTTTCTAACCTACAGGGTAGCTTTTTAATCTTCAACCAGATCTCATTGTTTCTGTATTATGAGCTAAATAAATTCATTATGATTCTATTTACTTGGTTAAATCTATTTATAATTGTAGTCATTGTTGTTTGCCTTGTAAGACCATAGCAAAACGAAGGTTTTCTTTCCTCCTGATATCTGTGATATGGTTACGTCACAAGGCTTTGTTCTCAGTTATCCAAAGCCCTCATACGCTTCACTGTTTCTTGTTATTAGTTTCCAGTGGGTCGTATCCACCGTCATCTCAAGTCCAGGGCTTCTGCAAACGGGAGAGTTGGAGCCACAGCTGCTGTTTACTTGGCCTCTATCCTAGAATACCTGACTGCCGAGGTTCTCGAGTTGGCCGGAAACGCAAGCAAGGATCTCAAGGTGAAAAGAATCACCCCAAGGCATCTGCAGCTAGCTATCAGGGGAGATGAAGAGCTTGACACCCTTATCAAGGGAACCATCGCTGGAGGTGGTGTGATCCCTCACATCCACAAGTCCCTCATCAACAAGACTACCAAAGAATAGTAATCTCTGGTTTCAACTAGATTCGACTTTCCTGTAGTTTTAGATGTGTCTTCTGTGTTATTCGTAGGTTTTGTTTAATCTGTCTAAAACATCTGGTCAGTGTATACATTGGTAGTAACTCTCTAGGTTTGTTCTTTTGAACTTATGGATTGTGATCTTTATTAGCGTAGGAATGGTGCCTGTTGGATACTTTTAACTATGGTTTCCTTGGATATTTTATCAGATTCTGGCTCTGAAGTTCTAATATGATTGGATATTTTTTGTGTGGTTATATGGTAATATTTCTTTTATATTTTGAACCCTTCCCTTTGAAATCATACATATATTTTATATAAATTATTCAAACTCGAATCTTTTAGTGAACATTGTCCTATTTTTTAATGGGAACACTCAATGGGTTCAAAATAACTAATTAATTGTTTTAAGAATTATTATTTTATATATCAGAGGTGGAAAGTAATTTTTTTTATAAATGTCTTAGTTTAGGATTTAGG
The DNA here is from genome assembly GCA_035048815.1 of Abelmoschus esculentus. NCBI lineage: Eukaryota > Viridiplantae > Streptophyta > Magnoliopsida > Malvales > Malvaceae > Abelmoschus > Abelmoschus esculentus. The sequence continues at coordinate 16,878,247 of JAUCBN010000034.1, forward strand.
GCTTAGTTTAGGGTGTATGATTAATAGGTTTAGATGTATGAAATTTCAATTTAGAGGTTAGAGTTATAATTGTTTCATAAATTGTGAAATAAATATATAGTATTGGTTATATTTTGATATATAAGTTGTTTTAAAAAATTGTACAACCTTTTGTATTTAAGTTATAAAATTTAAAACTTAAATTCTTAGTTTTTATACCCTTAAATCTAAATCTTAAATTCAAACTCTAAAATTTTTTAATCATAGTTTTTAAATTCTACTCTATACAATCTAAACTTTTAAACTATAAATCAAGTCTTTAAATCTTAAATTTTAAAAATTTATATAAATTAAAATTTACATAAATTTATGTATAAAGTATTTTGCATGTATTATTATATGCCAGTCTATCCAACTGAAAACCGCTTGTCTTTACTCGTTGAGGAGGTATAAGCATCTAACCCATTGCATTCTTCACCAAGATTCCATATTTTCGGACAGATTTCACTAATTATACGATTATTTATTTAATCTTTTGGATTAATGGAGTTGTAGCCAGTCAGCAGTATAGCTCCAGAATTTCAGACCCACACCGTTTTATTAGATCTAATTCTGACCCTGGTCCTTGTATTCTTTGGTCGTTTGAAATTTAGTCCCTCTACTTTTACTCGCAAGAATTTACTTCCTTTGTTCTTTTGATTTAATAATTGAAGGTCAATTGTGAAAGCACTTTTGTATTAATTTCATAAAGTCCAATGACCATTAATACATTATATAACAGTTTGATATATAAAATGATTTTTTATATAATTTTCAAAACTTCACGGGAAAAAAATAAAATCAGATTTTACATAGTTCAAGGACCGTTTGTGTATTTTTACCAAAAGAAAATCACTAGAGTAGAATTATTAAGAGGTCAGCATTTTTGTTTCCCAGTAGCGACAAAGGCGTACCACCAAAACAGCATCTTCAAACACCACCATGGGTTTCTTTTGAGCATTGCCGACGACCGCACAAGATACCAAGAAACGTCCATGTTTTCATAGCTTTCTCCTAATATGCTTAACATGCACATTTTGTTCTTATATGCTCACATCTTCTCCTCCATTCATCAGATTTACAACTCGTGTTCTCTCGTTTTAAACCATCAATGGAAGCTAAGTTAATTTTACAAAGCCGGAGTCCGACTGCAACGTCTTTGTGTCGAGTAGAGGGATGGCGATGTCGTCCGGTTGAAGCGGTGCTAGCAAGGCCAACGAAAAACTTTGTTACGGAGAGGTTGAGGTTGATGAAGTTAAAGCCTGTTGATACCGAAGTTGCTAGTGCTACCACCAGTGTACATAATGATAACTGGTTTGATCTTTTGGCTATTAATTATCTGTCCGAGAGTCTACAAGCTGCAACAGGTTTATTTTCTATGGTTTCCATGATTGTTTCTGTAGGAAGAAAAGAATGAATTTTAGAAAAATTTGAGAAATGTGTACGTATATCCAGGGCTGAAGAGCATGCTGAGTGGATACGAGAGCTTGGTGGAGACGACAGCAATGATGTCGAAGAGATTCAATTCTAAAACACAACAGAAGCTTGTCGTTAAAGCTCTTGAAAGTGCCATCCCCAAGTTAATTCTAGACATGGCAAGTTTATTTCTAGTTTTCTACTGCTGGTTTACCCTTATCCCTGGAAACATGAGTTCTCATACAAAACAACAATGGCGTTTTTAGAGGGGAAAACCCAGAAAAAGTGATGTTTGCATGTTGGTTTACGTTCATATTTAGAGTCCACTGCTCCATAGAATGATTCCCAGCCTGGTTTTAAATTCGGTTTATTAAATTAATATTGATGTTGTGGACTTGGGGTGATCCATGGCAGATAAGAACATTGCTGCCTCAATCTCAGTTCACAAGGGAGTATTTCGCCGCCTTCACCACTGTGTTTTTTGCCTGGCTCATCGGACCTTCGGAGGTAAGCCTATTAAAATACGAAAATATTTTCATACACAGATTGTGTAAACGCATGTTAATTTATGGATATGTAAAGCTTGTGTCCTGACTCGTATATGCATACGTTTTTCTTCTGATAAACTTTGTGAACGAAAATCTAACACTCCTATCCTATTGATTCAATGCCACAAGGTTCGGGAATCGGAGTTCGATGGAAGGAGAGAAAGGAACGTCGTCTATGTAAAAAAGTGCAGGTAATTGTACCAACGCTCGTCATTATAATTAAGCACAACAGTCTAATCCAAGATGAAGACCCACCTCACCAACTTAAGAAACTTTAATACGGTAAATAACCTGTTCCAATGATTGTGTGGTGGACTCTGTTTCGTTTTGTCCATTGCTATCATATGATGGTCATCGTCATCATCATCATCGTCATGATCGTTGCCAATATCGAAATCGTTGTTAAAGATTTCATCACACTTAGATCATCCGGGTAATCCTCTAATATTCTGTCGAACTTTCTGTAGGTTCCTGGAGCAGAGCAACTGTGTAGGAATGTGCATCAATCTATGCAAGATGCCATCTCAAGCCTTTATTAAGGATTCCCTCGGAATGCCTGTCAACATGGTTCCAAGTAAGTATACAGGCATTCAGAATCTGTATTTTCATCATTCGGATCAGTGTTAACTTGGATGATTAAATAAATTAAACCCGATTTCCTATTAAAGTAAATGTGAATAAATGAAGAACTGAATAGGGAAAAGAATAAATCATTCAAACAGTAACAGTGGTTGCACTAGATTGTGGAGCTCAAGCTCATTATGTCAATGTAGGGCCTGCATGCTTAGGCACTTCGGGTGCAAAGCTGCAAGTGGAATACTAGCATGTAAAATAACACAAAATGCAATGCAGTATGCATACATGAAACCATGATGTTAATTTTGACATTCTATCTTATGATTAATGGTATGCTGAATTCTTCTGGTTCCCATGTATCCAATCATTATTCTGCAACCAACTCCATATAAAATCACATTCTGCTAGAAATTGTATCATTAAAACCATCAAAGTTGAGTATTATTCCCACTTTCGACGTACCAATCATTCGTGAGAAGCAGGAGGCCATTACTGTTTATGACGCCGGTCCATTGGAACAGTTAACAGAAGCTCTGATGCATTTTAACTGCAGATTTTGATGATATGAGCTGCGAGATGATTTTCGGTCAGGATCCTCCGGCATTAAACGATGATCCGGCGCTCAAGCAGCCTTGCTACAAATTATGTAATATAGGTACCTCCATCTCATATTTGGTCATTCAACTTGGCCAACTCAATACTGTTCCTAGCACAAATGAGCTTTTATGAGTGCTTAATATGACCATGGAAATTGTATTTCTGATCAAAATTATCCCTTTTTCCTAAACATCATATGCAGGTAGAGCAAACCAAATCCACACAGTGAAGAGCTCCAGCGAATGCATAGAGGGGAACGTGCTGCTTTAACAAGGGTTTTCATCAATGACAACAGCTGACCTGAAAATCTGTTCATTATTATTCAATACAAATACTTGTAAAATACTGAAAAGTTTCGTTTTTGAAATTCAAAAACATTCCATCCTACACTATAATACTTTAGTGCAACCAGGAAAAAGTCTTCTCTTTTCAAGAAACTCGACGCAGGCAGAGATTCTGGAAAACTAAATGTTGAGAATTTCAGTAAACTCTTTTGACATTTAAAACACAGTAAAAATACTAAACTAATGTCATCTTCCATAATTAAAACATGAGAATACAACAAGAGTATTGGTCTTGCACGTATACATATACAACCATTCAAAAGAATCTAATGGACAAGTAGCATGTGCAATTTGGGCCATAAAATGTAAAACAATACAAAGGGAGAGTGTTGAAGAAGTGAAGAACTAAAATTGGCACTGAGATGTTCATATACTAATCTTCGATTAAGGCGTATGATTCAACCTAAGATGAGTTTTTTTTAAAATGGATGGTTATTTCCTTCTTAAAACTGTAATAATTCTTGGCAAATTCTATGAGCAGAACAATGGATATTGTTGAGATTTCTTTGGATCTTTTGATGAGTGGTTTGACCATGATGATACACTTCCACTTCTTAATTAACGCTCATGGAAAAAGCCAACTAGCTTTCCTATTAGGAGAAGCGTTTTTGACTGAAAAATCATTGTAGGCTTTAAGGTCAGGCAAGGGTGGAGTGGACCAGTTGTGTCTCCCAACCTTATGTGCTGCCAAGTGAGCAATCTAAGATTCTTCCTTTTTCTTTTCTGTCTCAATGAGCCATACCATTTATGTTCTAACTTCACAGCTGCAGATGTTCTAACAACTTTAAACATTTTGCCTAATGAGAATCCCACATGTGCAGAAGAAAAGCTAGTACTTAGCACTAACAACATTCCTAATGGAACAATAATCAATGCTTGTTTTCATTTCCATGTCTGTATTAAACAAGAGATATACTAAAAGTGATGTCAGTTTTGACAAATACGGTACTTCCAATCATATAAAAGTTTAATTAGGTCACCATGATCAAAGCTCATTATTCTATATATAATTATAGTACATGTCTTCAAAACCCCATATTTTAAATTCCAAAATTTACTGTGAAGTGGCTTCAAAAGAGGGGAAAAAACAACAAAAATGTGATGCTTTCAAGTTTCCACTATGTCTAGAATAAAAGGAAGGATCTTGGGCCCGTTTTAGCCCAAATCATTTGGAATAAAGAATCAAGGCCCACTTTCCAATGTCTTCCCAGTGAAACAAGCTTAGCCTATATGATTTGTTTAGCTACCATTCCTTCCTATGACAAAAGTATGGATTTTTCTTCTTTTTTCTAATTAATCTCAAGGGTGAAATGATAAATTCGATGCACAGGAGTACAGGGGACCGAGAATCCAAGAACATGGTCGATGGATGAAGTTTCATGGTGTGATTCAATCATATTCATCCAGCTAAGGAATATGAAAAAGATGGGGTTGGGACGACGATGTCGACTAACAAAGACAAGGATTACACAAAGACTCAACCATTCAGAAGAAAAGTATAATGGAAGCACTGGCACATGCTCGCCTATATCAACGATATTGATTAATTCAGATCGAATACTAAAAAAATATTGTTTTTTATAAGATTTTATATCAATATTTGAGTGAATATTATTAATCATACGTTCAATTCGCAATTTAAATACATAAGAGCATGTAGATATTGACTCCATTATTATTCTTGTAATAAACCCAGACCCCTATTGGCTATTATTATTCCGGTAGGCCTGCCTCTCTCTGTCTACACGTCAACAGTTTTCCATGGGAATGGCTGAGGCCTGTTGCTAAGAGGGACCATCCAAGCCATGTTAGAATATGGGCCACAAGGCCCTTTGTCTGTTACATTATAATTACCATCAAACCCCACATTTCATTTCCAGTCAGTGTATTATTGCTGATGCAGGGATACATACAAAACAAAAACATAGACAAAGTACAGGAAATCAAAGGGTAATACTACGTCCATTGCCTTGCTTGGCTTCCATTATCTATTATAATTGAGGAACAACAATGTCTACAAAAATATTTTATACATAGAATATATTTCGGATAAAAAATCAAATAATTAGATCGAGTGAGTTTTAGTACAATTAAAATAATTAGTAATATAGAAAGCTAAGAGCTCATAGAAACTAATATGGTTAAGGGTATACTATTCTTTGGTTTAGGGCTTTTGATTGCACCTTAAACATATTATAATTTAGACCTACCCATAATTCTGTAAGAAATCAGTATGCCGATGGCTAGTTCTGGTAATAAAGGAATAGATAGTTTTCGGTCAGCTGTGCCTTATCCTTCTCAGATGGTACACTGACTTACTGAGTTTAAAAGTTTGGCATCTACAAACTGAGTCAAACCTAAATTAAATATACTGAAGTCCTGATCAAGCAGTAAACTGTTCAGACTTCCCTTCAGGCTTCAGATCAAAGTCCAGACGGAAGACATGTTAGTATTAAGCAGTAAACTGATTCACGTCAACATCAACCATTTGATTTCTCACAACTCTTTCGGGAACTTAATTGAGAGAGGGGACTTGGCACTTAGCAGTCATCCCCATGCCCTACTCTCTGGTTGAGACGCAGTCCTTTTTGAATTCCAGTGAAAAGAAAAAGATGGGTTGAAAGCATTGCGATGGGGGTGTTTTCAGAGTGTTGGAACTTTTGTAGGCAAGCAACCAGGGTTGACTGTCGTGTACCTGACAACAGCATTTAAAACATTAGAAATCAAGACATGGTAGCTCATTGCAGTACTTGTTTTCAATGTCTGAAACGATGCAAGTCATAAAAATGGATCAGTTTAAGAAACAGAGGAGAGTGAGCAGAAGCCAATGATGCCAAAGATCTAAGCAAAAGATATGAAAAGGGATACACTTGGAACTGAAAACACAAATAGGACAGTGTGAACGCCATGGTTTTTAGTTTCAACCTGACATACATCTGTATCTTCAGAGGAGCTATTTTTGAAGGCAGTCAAAACTCCAAAGGTTCATCACTCATTGCTATGGACAACTCCACTATAAATGGCGGTTCCATTAGATATGTCTTTGCAGGGTCTAATTTTTAAGTTAAGATCATTAAAATTTTGATTAATTTTATGACTATCGAACATAAAAATCTCGTACCAGAATAAATCATAAAATTTTGGTTACAAACATTATCCCACATTTTTTTACAGCTTGCTAAAGGGGAGTGTTTGCTGTGCTTGGATTTCTTCTAAACATCCACCAAACTTCTTAACTTCTAAAAATATCAAATTTATATAAAATTAGCCGGGAAAAGACAATGAGCTGCAAGCAAGCGCGCGAAGAACTTTTTTTTTTTTTCATCCTTCACTTCAGAATGCCAACCTCCTACGAAGTTCTGAGATTTTATTACTTTTCCCAGAAAAAGTAGCGAGATCTTGGATGGTTTCGACGATCAGGTCTTTGTATATTAGACGTTCGATGTTGAGAACGGATTCGGACATCTCGATTGGGTGATCTCCCCAACCGTTAATGGCATCCCCGGCAAGGTCTTTTCTCAACACACCACATATGACCTCGAACAAGTCATCCGATGAGTCTTGCATTCTGATATTTTGGAATTCGGACCAAATCTGCTGCAAAGATGTCTGTCCCGGTCCTGAATTCGTAGATTTGATAAGCTTCCATGCCGGTAATCGTCTTTTTCGGTTGAGGATTTCATTGATGATGTCAAATATAAGCTTCCTCTGGAGCCTAGAGACTTTGGAGGTGTCTTTACCTTTCATAAGCTGCTGCTTCTCGAGCAACAAAAAGACATCAGAGTCATCCGGCAGGTAATTGGATGCCCTTAGGATATCGGAAATGTAGATGAAATCACAAATGTCAGATTTATCATCGGAGTTTGATTCGTCGGATGAGATCACAGGGGAACTCCATGCGTCATCTTCTGATCCAAACAACTTAATCAGATAATCTAAAAAATGATAAAAGAAATCAAAAACCGTTTGACGAAACAAAAAGTCTAAGAACATGACATCACAAATCGCAGTGAATACTACTAGCGTCATCATATTAGATTATCGAATGCAGAATCTAGCGAATCGAAATCAGTTTTTTTTTCGTTCTTACCTTTGAAATCGATGCTTCTTTTCTTAACAGGGGAAAGAGACGATTCCTCCTTGTAGAACGATGAGTCAAGCACCGAGACAGGACTCGGCTGCAACTCGGTTGAAGCGGTCATCTCAGCTATGCTGTGAAGAAGCTTATCACACCTTTCCAAGAGGCTCTTCCCTTCCTTGTATTCCTCAGCCTTCGATCTCTGTAAGAATCCAGAACGCTAAAAACAATGAAGACTGAAGTAATCTAGTTTAAGAGGGCAACGGTAATTAAGTAATTATTAAGGAGATTTACCTCAGTATCAGTTTGAGAACTTGTGCTAAGGCTGCTCTCTGAAGCAGTGGATGTTTCATCTTCTACTTGAACAAATATTACTTTCTCTTCTTTACGGCAAATCTCAGCCGATGATTTCCTGTTTCTCGGTGATCTATTACTCGTCTGATCCAATCCGTTTTTTCTCACATTTACACGAGGGGACTGAACCGGAGATACTCTTCTCTGTTCCACAGTACTATTCCCTCTCCTCTGTGTTTCAATGCTCAACGGTCTTCTGTTGGGACTCCTCACTCCGAAATCACTCCTAGCGGGAGATACCGAACCACTGTTTTTCCTTTGACTCCATTCATTCTCCGACCGATCACGTCTAGGACTCATCGGCGGAGGAACCTCGACACTCAAGTTCCGGCGAGGTCTGGGACTTGGTCTTTTAGTCGAAGGAGGCGATTCGTTACCAATCCTTCTTCCCGCGTAAGTTGGTGATCTTCCTGGTTTGATAATGGTAGTCGGCGATTGCTCGTTTACATAAACAAAGCTCCTGTTATTCGTTTGGATTGGAGGGTTCTTGCTGTGTAGGAGGCCTTTGAGTTGCAAGGCTTCGAGGATTTGCTTAAGAGTATCGAGATCTTTCGATGGTTCATCGATTCCTCTGAGTTTAAGCCGTTTTTCAATCTCTCCGTAGATGGAAACTGGTTGCTTTGGCTCGGGAAAAAAATCGGCTGAATCGTAGAAACATTTCCTTTGGCCTATTCCTCGAAACGCAGATTTCATTGGTTCGGTTCTCACATTTCTTAAACTTTCGGATCTGTTATTCATTAAATGCTCTTGTTTGACTCCATTTTCTCTCGCTACATTGCTCGAAATCTCCTCGTTTTGGAAATTTAGTAGCTGGCTCTGTTTTATATGGAAATTAACTCCGTCGATAAAACGATACTGGAATAGATCTCTGCCTCTGGCTTCCGACGCGGATCTTCGGAGCTCTGCTTTCCCAGCTGGATGGAGATCCGAGTTCGGCAATGATCCGAGTCCCATGAGTCTCGCAATTACGCTAGGGGACCGTCGTTGTTTGTCGTTATAATCCGCTCCATTTTCTTCACTGTTGGTTTTGCACTGGTTCGTACGGATCTCACGAGGTTTGAGCCTTCCTTTAACATCAACGACGGCTCTGCTATCGAGTGAGAGCCTCGGAGCTTCTTTGGAAAATTTCCATGGTGACCTCGCGCTGCTTCCATTGAGTTCAAAAACGGGAAGCGGAAGAGACGCCTTGTTCTGGTTTCCCGTCGGAGTTGAAGGCTCCGGTGCTGGTGACCAGACCTCCGGAACCACCGGAGATTGCTTGAAACGGTCCGGTGATGGTTCTAATCGTCCTTGCGGCTGATTCTCAAATTCTTCCATTAATGGTGACTCAACGGCCTTCTCTTCCTCCGACGTCGTTTCACTCGCCTGAAAAAAAGTCAATAAAACATTGCCAATGTAGAAAAATATCCCCTAGAGACCCACATTAAATATATGTATAGAGAATAAAAAGACCAACCGGCGAAGAAGGGAGGCGCTTGGTGGAGTAAAGGCGTTTTCCGGTAAGATTCTGGTGACGATCAAAGATCTGAAGGAAACCAGCCATGCAACCAATTTGTTTCCCAATACGCTCCTCTAGATTTTGCTCTGCCATGATTCCAGTCGTCATTAAAAACAAAGAAATAAACCCTTTTTCCCTCTCTGTTTTTTAACTCAGTTACCCTCTTGTCACTAAAATCCCATCTCAACATTCATCGCCATTTTTTTCCTGAATCTGATTCTTATTTTTCTCTCTGGCCGAGTGGGGTTGTGACTCAGTCTGATTCTGCTTCTCCCGCTTTCCTGGTCTTTTAAAGGGTGGGAGAAGTTTAGGAAAAGAAACAGGAAGGCATGTCGAATGGACTAACTTGCCCCTCACATTTTTTAAAATGACAAATTCGTACAATCTTAATTACTAGTTTAGTGGTGTATAAGGAAACAAATAAATTTATATATAATTTCCTTTTATTATTTATAATTTTATTAATTATGCGTTTTCAGGACCTTGTTTGTTGCATTATAAGTGGGATGCATAGGCGCTGCGGCTACAGGTAAGCCTCCGTTGGAATGCTTTCTACTTACGTGTCATTCATCTGAGCCCTTAATTTTTGTGCCTTTGAACGGTGACCAAATCCCTTTTTTAAGTCTTCCATGAAAAGGTATAGATTTATTATTATCTAAAACCGATTATATTTGTAAACTTAATTTTATAACCTATAAATTACATGGATGGTCATTGAACTTTTAAGGAATTTTTTAGTTTCTAAGTTGTTAAACAACAACTAACATGGCATGTCCTTAAAGTGTGTTAGGATCATTCATGTCTGATGATTAGTTGGAGTGTTGCGTATGAATGAACTAAAGGCCATCCAAAATGGTAGAGAAAAATACGAGAGAATGACGCCATTAACGGGAATCACGAGGACGCAGGTAAGGTTACGTGACCAGTCGTAGTAATGTTATAAAATAAATGACCCTCACTAATCACATTGTATCTAGATAAAGTTTGTTTTGAGACTATGATATCCTACCTTTTCCTAGTTAAGAGGAATATTGAAGCTTGGGTATGGGAAACTGTGTTGCTATTAATTTATTCAGTGAAGTGATGGATGCCTCACTCTCATGTGAACCAGATGCCAGATGCCAGATGCCAGATGCAGGCAGCAGATGTGTAAAATAAGATTGGAAACTGTTGATTGGGCTGAAAGGATTTGGGGACTGCTGAATCAAATTCCTCTAGGGGTGTGTGGTTGTGGAGTTGAACCAATAGGCTAACTTTGAGGACTATATCCATCCTCACATGCCCACCATATCATACATACATACATACATTATTTGCACTTCTCTGATCTCACATGGGGATTATACTAATTGAAAAGTTCAGAATTTGGTATTGAAATTTTCAATTGAATTGACAGATGATAAGTAAGAGAGCGCACATGGAGGGGGGAAACTGTCAGGGTCCATTAGGCGCATCAGTGATTCCAAGAGGATATGAAGTTAACTGGTTCCTTTAAATTAGTAGTCAAACTTATCGAAAGAGGATATGAAAGGGGTTATATATGCATATAATCTATCCTCATCTGCTTCAAACATGACCTCCTTGCGGACTGTGAGGGTCAATACTGTTCCCTTCCCTCCACTTTGCTGGGGAAGCGTAGCAGCTGCAGCTTATCGAAAGATGCCCAGGTTCACATGGGCTTTCACCTCTTTCAAAACGGCATGCAAGTGGATCGTCGAAGTCAGTAAACAATCACAAACACAAGATGAAATGATTAAGAAGACTATCAACTATTAATAGCTATAATCCCTACTCATCTATATTTTATCAACAAACATGTAGACGTCACAAGAAATTTAATATTCGTTAAAAAATATATTATCTATGGGATTACAGAAATGAGTTATTGCTTAATTATTAATTATTATCAGTTAATTAATTTATTTTTGAAAGGTATATGAACGTATTGTTTTTTATGTTATTTAAAAATTAAAGACATAACCCATTAGAGGTGATATTTAATTAAATTATTAACAAATGTGTAGGTTTTAGGTTTCATAATGCTTTTTGTCTCCAGTGGACTAAGTAGGGGAATTATAATTAGATTCATAGGGCAATACATAGGTTTAGCCAAGATGTAGATTTGGAATATTTTTTGACAGACTGTGTTGTATTCAATATTATGTACCATAATATTTTATATATAAAAATTTCTGCACCGGAATTTAATTGATTTATTCAATTGAAAATATATATATTTTGAATTATAATTTATTAGAGCAAGTCTATTCACTACGTTTTTAATATTAGATTGTATTTTAAACTATATTTTAATATTTAATTTATATCTCTAATTTAATTTATTTAAGTTAATTCGCAATTAATTAAAATTTTAAGAATTTATTTATCTACTTGTTATAATTATTATTATCCAATCACTAGTACCCGAGAGCATGCATGTGTAGTAAACTAGTTAAGAATGATTTATTAATATTATTATTATGTACGGATGGTATACATTTTTGACCAACCCTCCCTCCTTGATCTAAGAATATTTCCAACATCAACTTGATGATCCATGTGGCTTCAGCAGCTGAAAATTAATTTCTACTGTCCTTTCGTTATTTATTTCTTCTCATTAATTATTGCTTTTCCCGCTTTTATTTTTGTCATACCCGCCTCTTTCCCAATGCCATCTTCTTAGTTAAAATGAAAAATATATAATTTAGGTTCAGTTACTAATTTTAAATTAGAAGATTTAAAGTTTAAGATTTAAGATTAAAAAGTTGTGATTTGGTTATTTAATTATAAATTAAATTATATTTGGTTACTCAATTATAATATATTATATTTAAGTTATTTTTTATATTTAAAAATTATCAATTTATATATTAAAATAATTAATGATTCTAAATGATATTTTTTAATGTTAACGAGTGTATACAAACAATTTGGAAGAAAAAACGATTAAATTTTAACATTTAAATCTGAAAAGTGACCCAATTGTAAGCTCACAAATAACTGAGTGAGTCAAATATAACTTTAAATAATTGAATGATCCAAATATAATATTAACTATAAATAAATGACTTAAATATAATTTTTAATAATTAAGTGATCCAAATATAACTATATACATAATTAAATGACCTCAATTATAATTTACCCTTATACAAGTACATAAGTTGCCTTTTCAGTCTGGTTAATAGGAACACAGCCCAACAGTTGTTTAGGAAATGGGCTTTATAGATTTCCTTTCTTACCCAATACTCATGCCAATGGGCTCATTCAATATACACAAAACCAGACATTTTCCCTACATTAACAACCAACAACTAATACAGTAGATCCACTAATTAATCTAGTAATTATAGATATTTATCTGTTTTATTATTTATATAATATTTATATTTATTTTAAGACATTATTTAATTAAAATACTATCAAACCAGTTTTTTCCTTATTATAAAATGCTGCCATAAACAATTTGTGTGTGGAGATGGTTTTAAAGATAAGGTTTGGTCGTCACCATCACAATCCACACAAATACAAACACGACCGTCATTCTCCTTGTGATTCTCGAGCACAAAATTAAAAACAAGTCACTCAGGATATTCATCTAGTTTATTCGATGATATCCGTTAGTAGTTGTGGGCGAAAAATTCGATTATTCGGTTTCGATCCTGGACTTGGTAAAACCTGGTAGATTTTTATCCGATATTAGTTTCAGTGGGACTGTGACTGAATCTAAAATTTAGGTCCCGGTCATAAGCGGGACCGGGACTGAATCTTGATTTTTTGGACCTGATAGGACCGGGATCAATACCAAATATTCGGTATTAGTTTTTTTTTTGTTTATTTTTTTTATCAAACTTTCTCTTTATGTATGAATATTATGAGTATAGTTAGTTTTAAAACTTTAATTTTCAAGTCTACAATATTATAATTTATTATTTAATATTATTATTGGTGGTTGAATTTTTTTCTCCAATTACTCAAAAAATTTTAAGAATAAACTAATTGATCGGATATCCGGTATTAAAACCAATATCCACCAGTAACGAGACCGGTTCTGAAAATTTAGAACCCGGTGTGACTGTGACCGAGACTGGTTCTAATTTTTAGGAATCGGTGGTTATCGAGACCAGAACCAATTCTATTCAAATTGGTCGGGTACCCGGTCTTACCCACCCTATCTGTTAGTTACTTTTTTATTTTTTATAAATATATAAAAATTATATTTCTCAAGATTAATTTATTTAAGAAAAACATAAAAAAAAGCACCAATTTTATAAATAAAAAATATCATGCCCCTTAGAAACTTGTGCAAGGCAATGCAAGCCTAAAGTCTGAGACATGGCCGTGATTATGTCCCAAAACGACGGGATCATAGAATGAAACGCAATGGGACCATTCACCATTAAATGGAATTATTATTAGATAAATGAAATGATAATTTCAAGTAGAGATTTTGAATGGCCCTCATAATTACAATTAGGAAACACCCTAACGTGATTAATAACAAAGTTTTTTTTTTTTGAAAAACAGGTTTAGTTGAAGTTAATTACCCTGGTAATCCTAATTAGTAATTTGTAATTTTTATGTGGAGTACATAAAGAAACAATGGGGAGCAAATCAAATCAGTTTTGCTTAAATATGCGGTCATGATCCCAACTAAACTGCGTCCTGTTCGTTGTTCATTTGTTTTCTTTTATTCTCAGGTCAGAATCATATAATTTCATCGAAACTTTTGAATTTAACAAGTGGTGTCTGTTGATTGGAATCGCTATCTGGCTTCTGTTTAATTCTATGAAATTGTTCTGATGTAGTTCATAATTACATGAATTCAAATTCTGGGTAAATGTTACTTTTTTGGAATCATTTTTTTTTAATCTTATAGGGAGAAAGAAAGAGAATCTGGATATGGTTTCTGCTTCTATCTTTCTCTGATAAAACTTGGGTTGATTGTTGTTTTGATTGGTTTTGAAGTTTTTATTTGTCTTCTTTGCTGATTCACCAAACTATGTAAAGAAAAACTGTTTTTCATGGGTTTGTTCATCTCAGTTTGGTGAAGAATATCCTTGTTTGAAGCATTAATCTATGTAGATTTGATTATACATCTGTTTAATTTCTCTGTTTACGTGTCACCCTTGGATCTGCTATCTCCAGGTTGTAGATCTGCTATCATCCATTGATCCTTGTGTTAACACCTTCAAATATTGTTAGAAAATCAAATAGTATTAATTTTGTTCTTTTTGTTTACTTCTGTTACCCCAGGGTTAAACATTTTCTGGAGTTTAAAAAGATCATGAGTTTCAGAAAAGGGAATTTGGTGGAGGTTTTAAGAAGAGAGGATGATGATGATCCATGTGGCTCATGGTTTTCCGGTAACATCGTTTCGGTCTATGGCGAAAACTATGTTGTTAGATACAATCTTCTTATGGACCACAAAGGAAAACTAGTGACGGAGAAGCTGCAAAGGAAGGATGTTAGACCATTACCTCCGAGTGTAAATGGGAAGAGTTGGGTGGTCGGCGATGTAGCTGAGGTGTTTGATATCTGGTGTTGGAAGGTCGGAAAGATCGTAAAGGTGTTAAAGAACGATGATCGGTTTGTCGTTAAGTTGTTCGGGTCAATCCAACTTAAAGAATTTCGTGCATCGAGTTTAAGGATTAGGCAGGCTTGGGATGGCAAGAAGTGGATGGTGATTGGGAAGGTAAAGGCTTATTTCATCTTGCTTTTCACCTAATTCTTAGATGTTTGTCTTTGGAGTTTGGTATCAAAAAGGGATAATTTTTCTTACTCTTACCATGTTTATGATATCAAATTCATTCTTGCTCAAGTAATATAAGATAAATATCTCTGTTTCTCCTTTGGATATATTAGTTCTAGCTCCATGACCTGCGTGACATGAATATCCAACTTTCATAGTTTGCTTATTTCGAAAACTGGCTTGGAGAACTCCATCCTTGCTTCCATTCTTATAAAAGTCTTCTTAGTTTTAACGATTTGATTTTACAAGAAGACTAAGAACTCTATCTTCACTGATCTCTTGAACCTACCAGTATGTGTAAACCAGACTACATTTGATTGCAGGTTCCTCTGTGTAAGGACTCGACCGACAATTCTGCACCCAAAGTCCCGAACCGTGCCGGTGGTTTGCTTTTCAGGACTTCATTGCATTTGAGAGAAACCCCACGATTTAGGGAGAAGGATAGAGATGGAATGCGTAAGGGTGGGGCTGATGATGCCACCATGTGTGTATCCATGAGAGCCATAAGTAAAGGCTATGACCATCAATCTGAAGTATGCAAAATAAATCCAATCTTCAGAGGAAACCTCAGGAAAAGGAAATCCCCACCTTGGTCTAGAGGCTGCAACGACAAAACTCTGAAGAGAACGTGCCCTTTGTTAAACCAAGTAGATGATGTTTCTTTCCCACATGTAGGGGCTGATGGAAACTTCATTAAGCAATCAGCTAAAAGTACTAACAAAATGGAAAACACATCTGCTCGCCGTGTATATGCTTCTTCTAGACCTGTCTTGTTTACTGAAGATGATGATCAATGCTCGGTTGCTAGCTGTAGTTCTAACGGTGTTGCTGATTATGCTGGCCGAGTTTCTCATAAATCATTGGAAAGCACACCCGAAAATTCTGATGCCGAGTCTTCATTCCCTTATTCGTGTGACAAAAGGGACTTACCCTTGTCCCCTACCGATGAAGTTCTCGATATCCATGAACTCGAGCTTCGTGCTTACAAGTCAACAGTTGAAGCATTGTATGCTTCAGGTCCTTTAACTTGGGGGCAAGAGTTCCTGTTAACAGATCTCCGCCTC
The DNA here is from genome assembly GCA_035048815.1 of Abelmoschus esculentus. NCBI lineage: Eukaryota > Viridiplantae > Streptophyta > Magnoliopsida > Malvales > Malvaceae > Abelmoschus > Abelmoschus esculentus. The sequence goes on from JAUCBN010000034.1 coordinate 16,894,492, forward strand.
TCCCTTAACATTTCCGACGAGGAACACCTACTCCAGCTAAGACACCTTCTGTCTGCTCAAGTTGTATGATCTGTGTATCTTGCCAATCGTACCGATTTAAACGATTGGAAGCTCAACCAGTCGAAAAGATCAACAGTTTTGAGTGAGAGATCTGTGGAGCTATAGCAGTTACATCTGTTGGAGGCAGCACCTTATGACCTTAAGTTCTTAACCTTCCTAGTGTATATAATGTAAATTATTTCCAGGAACCAATAGCAGGACTTCACGAGATTTGACCGAATAAATTCTGTAGATTTTATTTTTGTGATTGTAATATCTGCATGTCCTATGCTTGCTATCTTAACATTCCTGTGAGCAGAAAAGCAGCTCAAATGGAAATTCTGTAAATTTTATTTCATGTGGAACAATGCCATGGTGTCGTCAACCTGCGTGAGGACCCAGATCCTATTTGCTGCCCATCTTCTGCACCACTAAGCAAAAAAGATACATTATTTTAGTAGGCAATATGACTGTGAGCAGCACCAAGCAGGTATTGTTAATGGAATGTATCAAAACATTAAAAATGAAGTGTTTGTTCTTCCAAATTATACTCTCCAATATTTAATTATAAAGAATTAGTCATTTACTTCCATGATTTAAATATTAAAAACCCAATTAAAAATATTTTTTTTCAGGGGTTAAAATTGAATTTTAAGTTGAAAAAGTGATTTTAGAAAGATAAGTAATGTTTATAATTGATATTAAAAAGTAATTTTGATAAGATAAAATATTTATTTTAGATATGACATTGTAAGGTTTAAGTAAATTTAGATGATGTTCAAATTTATTAATTTTATGATTTATTAAATAAATCAACTTAAATTATAATAAAAATATTAAACTTTTGTAAAATTTAATTTAAAAATTATAAACTATATTTTAAATTATATACGGACATAACAATTATAAATTAATAATAAATTTAAATAAATTACAAATAAAATAATTTTATTCTCAATATAAATATTATAAAATATATATTAATTTAGAATTATGTATGCATGAATATTATTTTAACAATATAAGGGTAAAAAATAATTTTATTTTTAAACTAATTTTTTCAAACAAAAAAATCATAATTTTTAGTTTTTTGATTTGGGTAAAAACTGATTTAAAAAAAATTAATATAAGTATTTTTAGATTATTAAAAGGAACTAAAAACACACTCTTAAAGTTTAAAGTAATTTAAAGTTTAAGCTTAAATGTTTATATATTTTTAATCATTACATTTTAGTATACAAAACCGAATAATATAAAAGCATTTTTAATCATTAAGCTAACAATTTATTGCCAAAATAAAAATGATATCCTTTTTCCAGTCAGAAAGCAAATATGGATCGACTTGATACAGGAAAAGAAATACAGAGAAATGAAGATAGGCAACAGACCGGGCGAGTTGCAATGCGAACTGAGTAAACTCCACCTACAACTCCAAGACGGCGGCGATAATTAACAGTTAAAGCGAGAGGAGCGTTCGCAACCCTGTCTGCCTGATTCTGCTTAGCTCCTTTGTATGGAAAGTTTCTATTATCGGCTACTGTAATTTCTAGGTTCTAGCCCTCATTTTCTATATTTCTTTTCCGGTGATGTCAGTTCCGTAAATATATTCTAGATTTGTTTTGGATTTGGACTTTTATGGTTCCAATCTTTGAATAATTTATCGGCCTAATATTTTTTGGGCTTTAAAATTTGTATTTTCTTCCCACGGGGATCTTTAGTTTTTGTTTTTTATTAACTCACATCAACTTCTGAATTATTTATACTCCCTCAGGTTTATTGGTTTTTGTAACAATATTAAATATAATAATATAATATTCTGAAATTGTAACATGTTATCACCTTAAAATTAAAAAAAAATGAAATCTTTTAGATCGATGGAGATTGGAGAGAGGTCATCTTTCTAAAAATTTAAAATTTTTATATAATTTATTTTTTATTTTTATTAAATATTTATTTTTATACAATTTTTTTTATAAATTTATCCTCTAACATAAAATCTCACCTCGGTTTACATGGGTTAAAAGTCTTAATTACATGTTTGGTGGAAGCTGTTGAGGACTTTTTATTATAATGAGCAAAGATTATGATGTTAGGACTATCGTAAATGAAAAAGCCAACTCAATCAACCTTCTTGAGTTTCTTCATTGCAACAAGTTAGGACTAGCACAAATTTGTATTTCATATTAATTGTTTTTATATGCATTAGTTTATAGTTTAGGGTTAGATTTTATGGTTTAAAAACTATGATGTTAGGTTTAGTAATTTAAAATTAATGGATTATAGTTAGAATTTAGAGATTTAAATTATAATTTAAGATTTATAGGTTAAACCCTAAATTCTAACCATAACACCTAAATATTTAACATTTAAAACCTAAAATATAATTATAAACCCTAAAACCAAAGCTGCCATATTTTTTTTCTCGCTTGTGTATTGAATCCATCAAATATATGTCATGTTTCAAAAATGCTAGATCAAATTATTTGATAAGGTTAGTAAATAATTAATTTTAGGAAGGAAAATATATATATTTTTAAAATAAAATAAAACCCTAAATAATGTTTCAGAAATGGTGATTGAAAACCCTAACAGTAACTTCATTGAGGCTTTTGAGAATCCAGAGATTCCCTCAACAGATTTCAGATACCAAAAAGAAAGAGTGCATGAGATATATTGTTTTTAAGTGTTTAAATTCGAATCTTTTAAATAAAAAAATAACATTAAAAGAATTTGCGACTTCAATTCGGCCTTAGAGAAACTAAAAAAAAAAAGAATCTGCTGTGCTTATAGTGGGAACTTAATCCCTATAGTAGATGGGACACTTATCATGAAAGTAAAAAAAGAAACCGTGGAGAAGTTATAACAAGGATGAACGCGTTGTATCAGGGATTGAAGATGAGAAAAATGAACTGAAAATCTGTGTATCAAGCATGAACGCAGCTGAAAACCAGGCCGAGGGGCTTGTTTTGGATCGTGACACCGACGACGGGTGAAGCTACCACATGATCCGATCTATCCTTCGACGGTGAAGGAAGTTTAGATCATGCTGGCAGCTTCAACTGCATGTGGGTGCACGTGAAATCATCAAGCTCGTAGTTAGCTCCTTGTGATGCTCAGAGAGAAAGAGGGAGATTTGTGTTTATAGGGTTGCGCGAGAGGGAGGATATGGAGATATAGAGGGAGAAGGTTTTGAGAGGTGAGGGTTGTTTCTGAATTCTGATAAACATGGAAAGTCTATTAAGGAATAGAAATCAACTTCCCCTTTCAGTATTCTTTTCTATATTTTATAATAAAAAATAAATTAAAGTTAGGATTAAAAATATATTATATTTTTAAAATTTAAATTTAATATTTTAATATTAGTATACACATAAGGACAACAAAAGAGTATATATGATTTAGTGGATAAAAATAGTAGAAATGGATTGGGTGTGCAATTGGGAGTGGTCCAAAGTGAGACAAAATTAATTTTACGAAGATGAGAAATTATTTTATTTACCGGTAATATAAAATCCCTAATCATTAAAAATTAGTTAATTAATTTTGTATTTTCTATACCATTTTTTCTTAGTTAATCTTTATGTAATCATCCACTACCTATTATATGGTAATAAAAAATTAAAGATTCACTCCTAAAAAAATATATAAAAAATATAAAATTAATTAACTAATTTTTAATGGTTATGAATCATAATGACGTGATAAAACCAATCTATAGAATAATTTCTCAAATCTTGGTGCTGAGGGCTGTGGCCTTTCCCCATAAAATAGAAACTTTACCATTTAGTCCCTTAGGAAATATTGCAGTTATAAATTAGTCAAATGGATATTAAAATTATATGAAATAGTATTATGCAATACCAGATACATTAATTTATAAAATTACATTTCGACAGTGCATCGAATATTAACAGGTGTTTTCATTTTCCCTTCCTCTTAAGCATCTATGCTTTACCTGAGATACCATTTGTCAGATAGCTTGATCCTGTTTTGTATCTAATAGTTGTCGGTTAGTTATTAAAACCAAATTAAAATAATCTTTAATTAAGCATAAAGCATTGTTTTAAAAGAGCCTAATCAGTAAAAGTGAAAACAAAATGTACATGAATTTGATATTCCGTTTAGATACTTTTGGTGGGATTATGCAGAAGGTGCCAATAAAGGCATACCAGTTGGACACCCAATATAAAGCTATCCTAAATCCTGAACAGAATATCATATTCCAGATAAGTTCCTTAGAATTTGGCTCCAATGGGATGTCAACAAATCATGGATCACTGTTGCACAACTTTCGCTGATTAAAACTATCAGATTAGATTGTCGTTAACAGTTTTAGATTCCTTCAAGTTATGCTGGTTACCTGTCTTTTGTCCTTCACTTTTCTGTAATGGTATATATTAATATCTTAAATAGCAACTAGACTTGGAATTGGATTGCTCAAGCTCAATAATTTCAACATTGGAATGTGAATCTCCCTCGTAATCGCAGATAATGTTGGTTCAAGAACGGCTACTATAACACACGATCAGTAGCAGGGAATGCTCAAAAATTGCAGAAAAATGCAAGGAAACAAATGCTTGAACATGGACATAGCAAAACATAAAGACAAAGGATCAAAAGGAATATACTTACATAGGGTTGTGTTCTAAAACTTACCGTTTCGGCTGTCGTTCTTGTTTCTCTGGGGAGTGTGGGGTTGATATTTGAATGAGTTATTTGGAACCTTTCGAGTCACAAACAGGAAGGAGTGAGGCTGTCAGGGCATGACCTAACTAGGGTTAACAATAATAACTAACATCACATCTCCATCTCTTATTAACCATAGATAGATCATGCTGGCAGCTTCACTTTTTCCCTTGCAGACTCTCCTTCAAAACTCGCATTGTAAGAACCAAGAATAAATGTAAACTTTCTGGATATTCTTCAATCCCCATGGAGATAAAAGGTTTATATTTTAGTCTAGAGTTGAAAAACACCATGAAATGATAAAAACAGTTGAACGTGCTTCAAAACTTAACTAAAAAGCTATGAAAAATATGATTTTCCCAACAAAATGACAAGACAGATGAAAACCAACCCTTCCTGTTTATTTGAAAAATACCCAGCGGGCAGTAGAGCAAGAAAGAAACAACCCTTTCTTTGTTTCAAAGAATGATGCAGAAGCAGGATTTTGCATTTATTTATAAGGGTTGTAAACTGTAGGGGTGATATTAAATAAAATGAAAAAAGTAGATGGATCATGAACCGTTGGAGAGGCTCATGAAGAAGACATAAGCCACCTCTGAGTACAGTGACAAGGCTCACGAGGACAGATAAGAGAGAAAGAAAGGAAAAAAGGTAAACAAAAAGGGCTATGGACATAGATGTATCATAAGAAGCTAACAGGTGGGAAGATAGGGCGGCAGGGCTGGTGGGGGCTTCTGAGCTCTAGACCAGCACTGTTAATCTGCTATAGTAAGCCTAGCTAGGTGTCTAGCACAGATAAGAACATAGGCTTTGTACCTCATTTCTTTAAGGAAATTTGACTGTTGCTCATCACTCATCAGAGGGCAGAAATGGCACTGCAAATGTAATTATTGGATCCATTTCAAAAACTGAATAATTTATGCTAGGAGTAGTAAATAGTGGTAGTAACTCATTTCTGGTTTGAGAATTTCAATGCGTTGTTTTGGACTACTCGGGCAATGAGCATGCACATAAGCTTTGTTCAAAGCTCAGTTGTCAATTCATGTTGCTGGTGGTTTTAATGTTCTTTATAGCACAGAAAAAACAAATGAAACGATACAGTGGCTTACGGAATTACCAATAAGCTTGAGCTAGAAGGACGACAAGAAAATCATGTGAGAGAGAGACAAGGGAAGACGATGACAGAGTTATGTGTTGACAACGGAATGGTTGGTCTCCTGGCTTATGGTTCTCTTTGCTCTGACTCTTTAAAGCATGCTCGGTCTTTGGAGACTGTGTACTATTAATTATTCATTCAATCCTGTTCAATTCTAACCGGTTCTAGTTCCATATGAACTACCAAGTTTTGCTAGGCTTCCTTTAAGGAAGGTTGCTGGATTTTGTTTTCTTCTCGCAACGGCAATGTGCATTAATTATTTTTCTTTTTGTTATTAATAAATCTGTCTTCTTTTAAGTTTTAAAAATTTAATTACAGTACCTTATAGATTATACCATTAATCCATTATAAAATCCAGATTTGGTCTTTCGACCTTGAATCATTAGCTATCATACTGGACTTCCTCAGCACCCAAACGGCTCATCCGTTTACGGAAACAAATAAACCCCAAACCTCCAGGCTCCAAGCTTGCTTTTACAATAATTTGTGCCTGACTGACGTTTTCAGAATTTGAAGATCAAGAGGTTTGTTTGACAGTTAAAAGCTATAAAAAACTTGTTTTGCTTCCTAATTAGAAGCTAGATACGTTCCCGCCGTATATATAAAAAAAACAATAGAAAACTAAACGATGTAGCTCAACAAAGGCTTCAAATTTTTGTTGCTCAGAACTTCATGATACAACTGCTTTGTATATGTTTCTATGAGTGTGTGTATTACAAGGGTGAATTAAAAGACTATATAGTCAAAGAATGAAGAAGAAAAGAGAAGAATCATGATTCTATCATGTTTTACAATGGTATAAAAAATTTATAATCTTCAAGATATGTTCATTTTCTTCATTTTGTCTTTGATTCTTGTTTGGGAAACACATCGGATGAGCGGGATGCAAGCATAGGATTTGGCGGCGGCGGGAACCGCGTGTGGTGGTGTCGGCGTTGATCGGGTTAGGATTTTGGTCGATTTGGGCCTTTGTACACAGATCCTTTTATATTTTTATTGGACTTTTTTTTAAATCTTACATGGACTCTATATTATTTTATTTTAATTTACAATAATATATTTACGAATTTAAAAGGCGGGTAAAATCGGTGATACGCCTATCGGCGGCGATCTCGACTGTTTGGAGGTTTTCTATTCAATCCTTGTTTATCCTTTATAATTATGAACTTTTATACTCTGATTTTTTTTCACAGGTTTGGAGGTTTCCGAGTGGAATCCTTCTACTTAAGAATGTTTAGTTTAAGATTATGAAATGGATTTGAAATCCAATAGTGGCAGTCATTTCATGTTTGTTTGTTTTCGTCTACGATCGGTCATTCAATTAGTTGATCAAGTAAAAAGAGCCTTCTAATGCAATTTTTATTAGTGGAATTCTGCAATTTATTTGATTAAATCAAAATATTTATTTCATTGTTTTTATCATTTATGAATATAAATTTTGGAAAGGGTAGGATCATTCGTGGAGGTTATGGAGGCTATGTTATCTAGAAATGGACTGCTGTTTTAATGTCATCTAAGTCATCAGAGGGTAATTCTCACTCTCTGTATTTTGATGGTTGTTTTTATCAACTTGTTTTGGTATTTGTATACATGTTCCAGTAACAATTTCCACTGTTTTAGGATTTTCTAAGTGAAACAGGGAAAATGTTGACAATGATTGCAGCTTTAATTCTAATTCAAATGTTCATCAACAAGGAGAATCCAACGTAGAGCAAGCTTTAGTTCCAACTCTAATTATTGTAGGTCTCTTCCACAATATTACCCACCAATCGTTTGTCTTCTGGTTGTAGATAGTATTCATTTAGAAGGTGAATCTTTTTGTTTTTTTCTTTTCTGTTTCCTCCAATTAAGTATATGGTTTTATCGATTTTGTTTGTATTTTGTGCCACCTTTCTGGTCTGACTGATCTCATTTGTAATCTATGGAATCATGGTTGCTATTAAATCATGTATTGCATTATACAACATTCCAAACATGAGTGAACTTGTATTACCTTGCGTTATACTCTTGATCCTGTATATTGGACAGATGTAACTTTCTAATTTACATTTTCGATTATTTTGGAAGAAATTCAGAACCTTTCTGCTCATTGTCTTACTCAAAATTTCTAACTTCGCTTTTTACAGAAATATAATAGATACATTATCCAATAACTTATTCTGTTTTGCTTATTTTGGCTGGTTGAGATAATCCTTTATTTGTCTGTTTTACTTGCATGGGTTTGTAGATAAGAAAACAGGTTTGGTTTTCAACATTTTGAATTTCTTTCATTCAGATTGTTAGCATATTTGGAATCACTTTTATCATGAAAAGTACTTCTATTCTATCTTCTTTCCCCTCCCATCAGTTATGATAAATCTCCTTACCCAGAGAATTCTTGAACCAGAGAACCACCTTGAATGATTTGATGTGTCAGCACTTTGATTGGGACAATAATCACCATCTGAAATAGGTTAGACCATACCTTAAAGTAAAGTTGTTCTGTGGTGCAAGTCAATATCTGTATCTTCCTGTGTAAGTTTTCTGTTGACAGCTATTCTAGAGAATCATAAGAAACATGGTGTACAAGCAAAGCATATACTGTGATCTGTGAGGGCATTTGTTCATAGGACAAAGTGATAAAGTAATGTCACGAAGGAAAATGTAGGCTTTGCAAAAGATTTGGGAACTTGAGTATGTCTTTATATGATATTGATTTTAGTGAGTGAAGGTTGACTTATAACATCAACATTAAAACTTATGTAGCTTTGTTTGTCACTACCTGTTTGATTTACAGACTTACTAACAATTAGAACTTTTGTCTTATGTGTTCTTCTCAGCTATATATTCTTGTTCAACGTAAGGTGTTTGTTGTACAGCATCTTAGATATTGATTCAGGTTCCACCAAATAGATTGTGTAAGATTTGCCAACTGTTGTTAATTTTTGGCTGCACTATGATGTTTTTGGAATGAACCTGCTATATGAAATTAAATCTGTTAATCAATATTAGTATTGTAAACTAGTTTGAGTTTCTGTTGCTCATGGAACGAACCTGCTATATGAAGCTTGACAGATAGACAAATGGTATGTTTTCTTTCACGCTATTTACTGCAGTTATTGTTTTCTTATTCTTTGTTGGGAAAGAAGCATAGCATATCTCCTTTCTGGTCACTTAGCATTCTATGATAGATCATACGCTTATTGGGGATATTTTTCCTGGACTGTGTCCAAATTATAGTTTTTGAGTTTCAAACCCTTTTCTCTTTGGAATTGTATTTTCAGATTTTTTTTCCTTTCAATTTATAGCTTGTTGGAACAACAGGAACTGTTTTCATAAAATTTTGGGTTGAAAATCTTGTAGTTGAATCTTAGAACTTAGAAGGAAGCTTGAAATATTTTGTGGAAAACAAAATTCATCATCTGCTTATCTGAACTATATTTAAAAAATAGTTTGACATATTCTACGATAGACAAGCAACATAAAGTTCTAAGTTTCTGATCAAAATCAACAATGTTGTCTACTACAACAAATGGTTTGACATATCATGAGATAGACGAGCAACGTAAAGTTTGAATGGGTGAAATTTTGATTTAGAAGATTTCTAGTTGTTAAAATTCTGCAGATTCTTGAACTGTGTATCTTTCAGGATATGTTTCATTCAATGGTTGTGAGTTTGCAGTCTTCTATAACCATTTTCATGAGCTATTTTTCCTACATTATTATTTGTATTTTAAAATTGAAGAATAAATGTTGAACCTTAGTGGCACCTAAAGAATTGGTGTTTGTCCAAGTGGGGCTTCTGATCTATTCTAACACTTCTTGTGGAAAACTAAAAATGAGAAAATTGGGAATGGGGTTCTGCATGAAGGCAAGGAACTTAAAATAATAGTATGACGAAGGTGTTCCTATGAAGTTTTATTCTAAATTGTGTTGCCTTCTTTCATTACGCCTTGCTGGTTTTCTCTCCTCTCCCCACTTTTTTGTTAGGGAATAGTTAACCATTTGTGTTCTATCGCTTTTCACTTGCAGTACAGCTTCCCCCAAACTTTGGAAGCCCCAATACTGCACTTGCTTTCACCAGTGGTGCAGATGTCCCTATGCGAAAGTTTGATAAGACGGCAACCAAGAAGATTACTGCATGTTCCTTTTTCTTGGTTTCCTATGTAGTTGTTCTAATGCATCCAATGGTTTCTGATATCTTACATATTCACAGTTTCAGGAACAAATTCTAACACTTCTATGGTGTATTTGATAACCAATTTGCAGCAATGGATGCTATCCTAATGGGAAAGTGTCATTTACATCCAGGTGATAATTTGACTTTCAGAACCTTTTTTTTCAAAAAAAATACTATAAATAGTTACTATTGTATGGTTTCTGAGATTTGTGATATCATCCATGATGGGATATTTCAATGAGAAAACCTTCTTGCTTAAATTAAAGTCCAACATATTTTATTCAAGTTTAATTTTCTTATGTGTGTGGGGAGGAGGTTGGATGTTTTGAGCTGATTTATGCACTAAACGAAATCTTCATCCTGAACTATGAGCTGTTTGATGAAAATATTTTTTCATAGGAAATTCTATCATGTCCTCCCTCATTATGGTTTACTATGACGGGCCTAATCGAAGTTGCACAAAGGATAAAAAATGTATCTTTGGTTTTCATTTTTTAAGCATCATGCCTAAAACAATTCACAATAGAAGACCGTAGGAAGCCCAATTCTAAAAAGATGTGGGATAAATCAACACTTCCTTCACATGTTGCTCAAAAGTGGCATGCATGTGAACAAATTTAGAAGTGCTTTTCAACCTTGCATGGGATTACGCAGGAAGGACAAAACACTCATGCGCTGGGATACTCGATTAAACATAATATTTATTAGCAATGGGCGGAGTGACCTAGCTTGGATGTAACATCCTAGGAAACTGAATACTTAATTGATGTGGGATGTTGGCTCTTAACAGTAATCAGCTAGAGGTTAAACTTTGTTAGTGTAGATGGGTGAGGCAATGCAAACCATGCAGAAGGTTGCTAATTTCATTCTTACGATCCAGCAATAAAATCTTAAGTTAGGAGTAAAGTGTTAAAAACACTGTCAACTGCATGTTCTGGTAGATGAAAAAGGTGTCATAATCTGATTCTACTCATATTGCTTTGGATTATTCAAAGTTATTCTTGGGACCATTGTGCCTAATCATTTTGTAGTGTGGGACTGTGGGCTATGTCTCGCCCTTGTAGCTGTGAAGAACAGATCTGTTTTTAAGTTTCGAATTAATTCATTATAGGTTTCTGATCCAGCTCATCTTTGAAGACCTTTATCCCCTCTCCTAACAACCAAACAAAATAAAAAAGGAATATTGAACTTTCCTTATGTTGCACTTCTTTTCATTTAGTTCTTTATTCTTTTCCATCATAATTTCCTTGGCGGGGATTTTTGTTCATTGCCTTTGCTTGTTTAACAAACAGATAAACATCCTTCACAATTCACACCCACACACAATGACACACATATGCATTATTTAGGAGAAGAAAGCACCAGTACAGCAGTTTTCTTACGAGTTAACCACACCCACACACAATGACACATATATGCATTATTTTTTGTTCAAAATGGGCATTGAGATTGCCATTATGCTAGGGACTTTCCTTTACAAGTTCATTAGAAATGACTATTAGTGGTGAGGAAATGGGGACCCTGGTCATAGCAGACGCTAGCTATCACGATCGTCACTCTCTTTGTTGTACCCCCTTTCTTGTAACCATATTTTGCACAGCTTCTATTTCTAAATTTTAAAAGTTTTTATGGTTGAAAATAGCAAGTATTAATGAAAATGGGAATTTACAGTTATTAGCTTAAGCAACATGGTAGAAAGATGCTTCTTTATATAACATAGGATGATGGAAGTCATGTGAATATCTATTTCATATGTTCATTTGTAATGCAAAGTCAATACTGTGACGCGGATGCGGAAAAGATGGGATTTGCAGCAGAAGGTAAAAGAAGAGAAAAGCATAGGAAAGAGGGGTTTGGTAATTATTAGAATTGGAAGGAAAGAGGGGAAAAGTAAGGTTTGTTGAGATGAGATTCCCTGATGGAAGATGACATATGCAAATTCCTCTCGAGAGAAGAAAGAGGGGAGGAATAGAAGAGAAGCTTTTGGTTTGTCTAGTTGTGCAGCAGAGGGAGGTAAAAAAGAAAAAGAAAAAAAGAGGCAATCTCTTTTAGTAGGCAAATGGTATGTATATCATGTATTGTACCTTAAACTTTCTAAAAGCTTGGATATACCATAAGCACTGAACTTCTACTTTCATTAATCCCAAAGCTCTTCTCTATAGTTTTTTTTTTAAAAAAACTCTAGGAATTGCCTGCCAGAATCTTTATCTTTTTCAGCTGGTTAAAGTAGTTAAAGAGTATGGTGGTAATGAATTGGATTGATCTCCTAACAATTGACTCGTAAACCATTAGTTACCAAGCAAAGCTAGACCTACTCTCTTTAACCTCAGTTGCTGCATTTATCTATTTACAGCTCTTTCAGTTGCCAAAAGTAATTTCATATTATTATTTTCTTTTTCAGAAAAGTAATGGATTGGACTGCGGGGGCTCGTGCAATCGGATCAGCAAAGCAGATGACTGATATTATTCGAACGTAATACCATGTAAGTTCAACTGCTAACCATTAGTTGTGAATTGTGATCTATGAACATGCACAGAATTTTATAAAGAGTCACCACTCACCTAGCCAAAAACAAATAAAAGACTGAATTGTTGATTCAAACTTTGAAAGTTCTACCCAACATCTTTTCACAACCGTTGACATATTTTTTTCCTTCCCTTCACCCTTTCGAGTCCTCTTCTTTTCCCTTGTTTTACTACTCTCTTTTTTTAAATCCCTTTTGGTTCGGTACCACAATGTTACGGACCACCAACACACCAGCACAATTTCACATACACCATCAACTTAGTAAGCCTTTTTCCACTCACGCTTATAACAGGTTTTACAGTCCCACACTCTTTAGAAAAGGATACATACTTGTATGGTGTACATTACATTATCCAATCTCTTCTTACAATCCCCGAGAAGTGATGAAGGAAAAAGAAATTCTTGGAAATTGATTAAGTTGAATTTGAAGCATGTAGAAAAAAAGTGGAAAGGGCTGTGATTGAATTTGTAAATAAACCATAACCATTAACTTTGGGTATGATTAAGGAAAATATTTTGATATTGAGTTTCAAAAGCCTTTTAATTTTAAAGTTTAGAGACTTAGGTTGTGGTTTAGGTTTTAGGAAAATGGGAAAAAATAATTGCCAAAGGAAAATGGGAAAAAATTAAAATGAAATAAATCGTGGAAAATTCAGTAGCTTAGCTTAATTTTCCTGGATTAGGGTATAGTAATCAAAACATGTGACAATTTCTTCTTCTTCTCTTTTTTTCCCCCATTGCATACCACGATGCCAGGGCCATTTAACCATGATGTGTATTTTCCGGGAAAATGAAAGAAAATCGGCACAAACAAAGTTTTACTACCATGGAATAACACTAATCCAAAGTTGAAAAGATGCTGATTTAATTTAAACAAAATGAAAATAAAGTTTGGAATTAAAAAGAATGAAGAGGAGATAGCGTCTCTATGGATTATATCATGGCTCTTCTTCTTTTCTTCCAAATATTTCTAGATTATTACGTGTTTTACTCTTTCTTATGCAACTCGGTTTCAACAATCAGCCCATGTTTCCGAGTTTGGCTCGGCGAATCCGAAACCATGGGGCTTCAATGGCGAGTGGTCTCTCTCATGGTACAGCAACTCCACTTGACCGGCGTAGCTTAGCACACCCTTCACGTCCATGTTAACGTTAACATCCCCATTGTCACCACCACCATGATGGTGATGGTCTCCGGTCAAACCTAGAAAATCCCTAGTAAATCGGTCGCTGCTATTCCGCCACGTGTCCAGGTTTCCACACGTGAACCCAAAGTAATCCTGGGAAACATGACTGCACATGCTGCTGCTGCTGTTGCTGTTGTTCATCTGCTTGGTGGTTGCACCAACGGTGGCAGCCTTTTGAAGTAGCGCAGTGGCCGACAAGTGAGGAGTCGTAGACGTGGCAGCAGCAGCAGCAATGGGTGGACCGTTGTTGCTGACGTGGAGGACTTGGAAGGGTGAGGTGATCAGGGTCTTCGGAGTTGGCGGCTGCGGCTGTTCTTGGAAGAATGGCACGAAATGGTGAGACTCAGGCTTGACATGGAGCGAGGTATTAGGGTTAGGGTTAGCGTCAACCCCCGGGTTGAGAGAGAGATGGGTTTCGAAAGGGAAAAGAGAAGAATCATCTGCGTTGGGGTTTGCATGGTGGAGAGTCGGATTCGCGGCGGCGGATAGCCTTGCACTTTCTTCAGCTAATGCATCACAAAATGCTCTATGAGTTATGAAGCTATCTTTCCTGCATAAGATATACCCAGAAAATAAGTGCAACATTTGTGTTTCATTCGAAAACTATAGAGAAAAAGGTTTAAAAACAAAGAAGAAGCTATCATGCTGGTCCAATGTTAAGGATCTAGGATAGAGAAAGATGCATGATGATTGATGCGTAACATATACATGCAAAAATGGCTCAAATTATGATGGATATACCAGATCTCTTTCATGCATGCAACAATACCATAATGAGCCGCAGATATTTTTGCAGATTTTATCGGTCAGTCTGAAAATTTTCTCAAACACATGAAACCCCAAAAAGCAATATAATGAAAAGCTTATTTTGCTTTTTCCTTGATATCCATCATTGTTTCTGAAACTGCAGTCCAGTCCATTACAAAGGGTAAAACACATGAAACTTAAAACCCATTCCCATGCATGAAACCAGTACAAACCATTTTTAACAGTTTAAAGAATTAAAAATAATGGGTGTTCAAGAGAAATAAACAGAAGCTTAAAAGCAATTAAACGCATTTCAGAGATGAACAAGGCAACTGGTTCAGATTTTCACCAGTAACAGACACTTGTATTAATGGTGGTGTCCACTTCGACGAAAACGAGAACCTGCCACTGCATTTATGTTGCAGATATATACTCCACGCATAGCATAAAATTGGCCATAAAGAAACATAAAAGATTTACCTTGAGAAAAGGGTTCCACAGTCACATCTGTATTCTCTAGTTCCACAGGTCTTAGTATGAGCTTTCCAATCAGATTGAACAGCATAAATCTTTGAGCATTTCTCGCATTTCCATTTCTTCTCTCCGTGTTTCCTGCAATAGTGTTTTTTGATCCCCGTAAGATCACCTAAAGCCCTCGAAGGATGGTGGTGGACACATGTTGGCTCGGGGCAAACATAGGCTCTCTTTTTTATCTCTTTGTTGTTTCTTTGCTTCAGCTTCCATGGAAGATTATGGCCTCTCCTATGAAGCTGAAGGTTCTGATCTCTCTGGAAACCTTTGTTACAGATCTCACACACAAATCTATTGGTCGCCAGTAGTGTTTTTGGAGATAAAGCAATCACTTCAGCATCTGGGTCTGTAATAGCATCGAACAGTTAAAAAAGAACCCCGAAAGAAGTCGAATTGGACATATATAGCTGAAGGTTCTGAGAATTGACAAAAGTCTTACCTGGATTCCCTGGGAGGCTTCTTTTTTTCTTGATATTTTGCGGTTGCTGCTGAGGAGAAATAGTTGAAACAATAGGGATTAGGCCACCAAAGTCTTGAAATCTTGTACCAGAAGAAACAATACTAGTTTCTTCAGACAAAGAAGTCGAATTGGACATAGCTGTATGAAACATGGCTGGGAACAAGAAAACTCCAAGAAAGAAAAAAACAAGAGAAAACCCCAAGAAAACTTGTCTGATGACTGATCTTCTCTCGTTTTTTTTGTTTGATATTTTTTGTTCTACTTTATTCTTATCCCTCTTCAAAGAGTGACCACACAAAGAAACAACACAGAAAAAGTAACCCAGAAATAGAGAAAAAATTCCAGCTACGGATGCAAACTAAACACACACACACACACTGTTAATAAACAAAAGCAAAATATATCTCGTGAAGTGATTATGATGGGGTTATTCTCTCCAAGTCGCTATCTAGCCATGGATTGCTTGTCTGAACAACTCTGCAACGCAATTCAGATATATACACATACGTATACTATCTCTGTCATACTCTCTCTCAGATATATAACCAGCAGAAGAAATCGATGCTCCCATGCTATCAAAACATATGAGGAAATACAGACAAGAAGATGTTCTTTGTTTTCTCTAAACCTCTCTGCTACATGATAACCCTCTCCTTCTATCCATTTATGTGTATAGAAAGATTCACATGTAGATTTGAGATACGAGAGAGGGAATAAGGGAGTAAGTTTCAGTAGCAGGGTGAGGGTCATGTATATAATAGAGTACAAAGGTGAGGATTATAGTGGCTGACAAAGGAGAGAAGGGGGTAAATTTAGACCAAACAATTTAAATAAATAAATAGATTTTAATGTGTGTATTGTGAGTCAAAAGATTAAGAAATATATATTATCATATAATTATATTAATATATTCGAACAAAATACGAATGTACTATTCGGTGAACTTCTACAAAGCAAAGAGAAAGGATATAGTTCAACTTGATTGAGGAAAAAGATAGTAAATACTATAGTTTCACTCCTTTTTTTTTCCTGAAATAAAACGATAATTTAAACATATATTTTTTTGAACTCTGACGTTGGTACTTTCTGTCTTTTTCTTTGTCCCTGTTATAAAACACTCAAACCCTAAAAGGAGGGTTGATTTGAATGGAATGATAGTCTTAAAAGTAGGGTTATCTTGCTTTGCTTACCACAACAAGATGATAGCTTAGGAGAACGATAACCTTATTGAAATGAAGCTTTGAGAGTGGGAAAGGCAAGGGGCTAGTTTGAGAGATATGTATAGGCTGTTAGCTATATCCCTTTCTGCTCTTAAGTCTCTCAACCTTTTCTAATACCCCACAGGCCACAACTAACATGATTGATCAATTGTTCAACTAATGTAAAAAACCAGACATTATTACAAACTTTGTTTGAATGATAATGTAAGAACCAAACTCATGTTTGATCAATAGACACTCAAATGTTGTTTTTAGACCTTTGTTGCTTACTGTTCATATAGATCCATCTATATCTAAAATCAACCCACATCAGACCTTTTAAACGAGGACTAAAGTTCTTTTAATATTATTTTTTTCATTTACAATACTCTAATATGAAATATTACTTAATGAACATCGAAAATCTTATCAGTATTACTCGACAATATAGTAGTTGGGCAAGATCGGGTACCCGATCAATTTAACTAGAAATGGTTCTAGTCCCGGTAACTACCGGTTTCTAAAAATTAAAACAAGTTCCGGTTACATCGAGTCCTAAATTCTAAGAACTAATCCCGTTATTAGTATGAACCGATACCAATATTGGTCCCGTTATAATATGAATCTGTGAATAAATTTTATTAAAAAGAATCATAATAACGTGGTGAGCCAGAGTATATAATAATTTTTTTTATCTCTCTCTTATTAAAATCCCCCACAAGGTGCGGAAGGAAGGCCTCTCCATTCTTTATATAACTTTATTTATTCCAAACCCAAATGCAAAGCATGGGGGAGATGGCATCATTTTGACGACTCTACCCCATCATTTGTCCAATGACTTAGATTTTCCTTTTTAGAATGAATTGGGTATAAAGGTATTTGTACGTAGAAAATAAGAGTTTTCCCTTCCTTTAGAGGGGCATGCGTGGGCTAAACATGGGATGGGGGGCAAGGAGCAAAGCTAAACATGCAAATCAGTCCTTGTTATATTTAAGAATTTATTTTTGATCACTGAAATTACAGGTTTTGATGCATGGGGGTAAGTGATTTTGGAATCCTATGTGATCTTATGGGTCGGGCTTGCAGTCAGCTTTTGAGAGAGATTCATATGCTCATGTCCTTTTTGTATAAGATGAGATTTATGCTTCATTGATGCACCTTCTTTTAAGACCGTAAAGTCTTAGCCTTAGATATGCTTGATGTGCATGCTTTATCGGGGTTAATCAGGGGTGAGTAAAATATAAATATATATTGTATACAAGTATAGAATATCGTTTAATTATAATTATTTAGTATCAAAACATTCTAAATATTTATAATTAATATGAACATAAACTCAAACAACTTGATGATCCGTAAGTTTACTTTTAGGGGCATATGATGTTATTGTATGTTGCAGGAGATATATACTGGAATAAAAGAAAAACCAATCCACATATTGTCACATTGAACTCTTGGCTATGACCAGTCAAACTCCATGTATTTTCCTCCCCATCTACACCTTGGTTCTATGATTACTATATCAGTCACGGCACCTTCTGTTCTCACACCAAGACCTGTGGAAAGTAAATAGATATATCATACTCACTCTCACATCGAATTAGAAATATGGATGTGTCGTAAACATTTTCTAACTAATAACTTTTCTTATGATCTATTTCTTGTTGGCATACAAATTACTAAGGTGAATACTAGCTTTTGTCTGATTTAAGAACAATGGGCGACAGCTGAGACAAACTTGGACGGTTAGGAACTTAAAATTTAGAGCCCCAAAGACCAGAAGGGCCGGTTTATATTTGTCTGAAGGTAGGGGCAGAGGACGGTGGCGCTTGGCCCACATCAAGTATCATTTCACCTCACGAGAAAGCTAAAGAGAGCAGATTCTGCTTGTTTATCTGTTGAGAAAATTACAGTTGTTGCCGGTCACGAGCGCTGATTCAGCTGTTGCAGTACAACTACAGCCGTAAAGCGAGCCCTTGATCTACATGTCACCCTGATAAGTGTAATTATACACTTGTTGACAACTGATAAGTGTAATTATACACTTGTAGACAAGTCGACTGGACCATGCTCTCAGACGAGGGAGAGACAATTCGCACGGTGGATGCTTAAATACACACAACATTTGCAGCATTCGTAATTCAAATACTTTATAATCTAGGTGACACTGCACTTATGAACTATTGGTGCAGACAAATGATTATCTATGTTGTCTTGGATAATAAAATGTACTTATCTATATTCTAGTCGATGAATAGGTTACAAGATATTCTTCGACGAGAGTGATACTGATTTGAAAAATACTTATTCAAATTTTTTTTCGTTGTCTTGAAAGCATTTTCAAAAAGCAAAGCAAAACAGTAAGTAATATATCTACCCTTTAATCCAAAAAATTAATTAGTCACAATATTTAAATTGCACCAACTTAAAATGTTTGGTACTCATGCTTTACACTGAGCCACTAGAAGTAGTCAAGGTTAAGATAAGGCAGATGATAAGCTAATCTGAGTCCAAATTCCGGTCACCAAGAGACAGTGCAGTTGAACTTTGTCTTCTCTGCTTCCTTTCAGTTTCAGCAACAATGGAAAGAAGCCTGGAGACGCCTTGAGTCCACATATTATATTCTCTCTCACTTCTGCACTCGAACTTGATAACTCCTCTTGTTTCGGTCTTCAAACCAAAATACCGGCACTGCTCTCCGCCATCAAACAGGTGTCTCCCCGGCCATGCTGGCATGTCCTTGCACACCTCAAGAACCACATCTGAAACCCCAAAAATAATACATATTTCTAAGGCAATCCAAAATTTCTTATACATTTTTAGCATTGACATTGTCTTGGCTTATTGCAACTCACTTTTTTTCTTTTTGGTGAATGTCCCTGCAACATGCTTGCTCTTCATCTTCAAAATCACCTTCAAAGTTTCATAAGGTTGATTATGATGTTAGTGCAATTGTTTACGATAAAATTCGACCTCATATAAATGGAGATGCACTGGAATAAGCAATGGCTACCTGGTCAGTCTTGTTCATATAGACTGATACAAGTTTCCAGTGAAGATCACCTGCAGAAATGTATAATTAAGATTCATATTCATACAGTAGAAAATAAAAACGTAATTATGTGAAAAGTCGAACAGATTAGATACCTTTCCGAGTTCTTTTGAGAAGCTCACTACCCTTGGCAAGGAGCTCTTGACTACAGGCAGCAAGGAAATCCTCTGGGGCAAGTTCTCCGCTGTTGTTGCAGTTTGAATGGTTCGAATATCGGTTATTGCCTTTCGCACAGTGTCCCATACCTGTCGTTTTCTCTGCTGGAATTACTGTTGCAATGTTCCATACTTCCTTCAAAGCTCTTGCCTTCAAGGCAGTTGCCCCACGTAAAGCTGTGAATAAACAAAATAAATAGTATAACATTAAAGCAGGTTCATTTCAATGGATTATATGTTCGTGCAGGCACATTTTTACCTGTAGCGGCAGCAGCAGTTAGAGTTAAGATACCATCGTGGGAGCGAACATTAACAGGAGAGCTCACAACTGAAGCAAGATGGTCGCGTTCGGCTCCCATGGCTTCAGCTGCTTCCACGCATTGCGCAGCTACTAATGTTGCGGCCGATGCCACGGCCAGGTCGGTCTTGGTCGACTGTTCATTTTTGCCAGAGGTGGAAGAATTGCCTGCGGTGGCAGCCGCAATGGCTGCTATAGCGGATGCCACTGCCGCGACCGAGATAGCAGCGTGGAGCTGTGCATTGTGAGCTCTGGTTTCTTCTTTCTTTTTCTCTTTTCTGTCCTTTAACCATCTCCCCACTGTCTTGTCCCCGCTGGGTGTACTGACTCCGTTACCAGCACTCCCGCGGCCACCGTTGAATAATGGTTGTACGGAATTGTGGGTGCGGAAATACTGCAGAAATTGCAACACAAAGTCCATGGTTTTTCAAGACTTGACAATGTAAAAGCATGGAACCCAGAAACAATTATTAATTCTAAATGAAACCCCAAACTAGAACACCATAAATTCAAACATAAACTGAACTCAAACTCAAAATAATCCGAAAATTTTCAAACCCAGAGTTGAAATTTGGGCTAAAGCTTACAGCCCAATTTAAGCTGCCAATCACATGGTATAAATGTGATGGATATAATAGTAGCAGCCTAGCAGGTAAGTACTTTTTAAAGGCCTGGAGGCAGGCAGCTTTAGCTGAAGAGACACAAAGACGGGGGAAACAAACATAGCTTAGAAGATCGGAAAATAAAAAGGTTTTATTGGAAGAAGACAAAAATTCCCGCTTCTGTATGTTCTGTTTAAAGCAACCCAAAGATTACTGGCATTAGCTTAGAGAGAGAGACAACTGATGGTATGTTTAGCAGAGGAAAAAAAGACAGAAAGCTGAGACATTGGTCTCCTGTCTTGTCTGTCTTCAATGTTTCACTATTCCACCGAAAAGATCACTTCAAAAAAACGATTATCTAATTCTTTAATGTACATAGTATTAAAATATAATGTAAACAAAGACCTTAACGACGTCGTCGAACTCCTCAGATGGCGAAACCGGAGGGCTATTATCACTAATCAAAAGGTCCGCTGCTATGAGAAAGTCTCCCCGACGTTAATGGTGAAACGTCCTGAAAATACAAAAACCAGTGAAGAAATAAAAAGAAATCACTAAATCGCTTGTTTTAACGTATGTTTTTTAAAAGAAAACTTACGGATTGTGACATGATGCGTTCGAGAACGAGCTGTGAAGTAGCAGATGAAGTGAAGAATTGATTCGTAACATCCGCAGCAGACTTTTCCATCTCCTCGGTCTCTCCGTTTATGTCTTCCGGTATCGAGATGGTGGTGCAGGAGGAGGTGCTGGCGGACTTCGGAACCGTTAAGCGGATAGTGATGGTTGTGAGGGGCGAGGGCTTTGGATACTTCGATAGCCGAAACGCTCCATGACCTCGAGAGGAACTCCATTGGTCCTCTGGGACTCTCCGGTAACTGAGCTCCGGAGAGGGAAAGGTTGGGAATGTGCTCCGGACGACGGCGGGTCCTTGGACTTGCCTCCTCCATGAAGTTTAAAAAAACAAGTCCTTGAAGTGGACTTTAAAGAACAGAGAAGTGATTGATGGTGTGGGGGACGGTTTTTTATATAGGGATGGGAACGTTTTCTGCATGGCTGTTAGTGTCCTTTTTCACATAAAATTTGTCAAATCTAATCATATTATAAACTTAAATAATTAACACAATAATAGGTAAAAACAACAGTAATTAATTTCCAACATGAATAATAAAATAATTTCTTTTAAAAATAATTATTTGCATCGCAATTATGTTGATGATGATAATTGGCATGTCATCATCATCCGCCTATAACAGATTCTAAAATTTATATGATTTTTATGACTTTTAATTTTATAAAATTTATCACAGTGCAGCCACGTACAAAGGAAAATGTATTCCCCCACAATCCCATATCGAGATCGAGAGGTGCGAGGCGATGGTTTTCATCCCAGGCTGGCCGATTCAATGTCGTTAAACTACGTCCAACCCCGGCCCTATCTGTGTTGAAAGGGATACCAAAGTCATGGCTGAGTGATTGTGTTCCCTTTGGCTGTTACTGTCCGATGCCGACACACAGTGGTTTGGGATTCAGATGTTGGAGTAAAACGACAATGTTTTCAGGACCTTGCGAATACGAAACACTGGGTTTATTGTTTTTTTAATAGTCTTAGGTGTACAAAGCTGTGTCTTGACTGTGGAGAGAGAGTGATGCTAAAATACGCGTGCCTGGATACGTCATCATCTCTTTTAACCCATTCCATTTTTCATGCTCTTTTTGTTGCAAACAGTGGGGGTGAGACACTTCATTCCCTTTGCCTCAGTTTTATCCAATGATTGTCAACGTTGGTTTTCCTCTGGCCAGGTACAGAGTATTGCATCGCGCATCTGGAAGACTGGTGATTTGTCATCAGGGACGATCATTTGTGATACCAAATGTTTAAGGGAGACCACGGCTCAGCTTTACTAAAAAAGCAAGAGACTGGTTAAAAATATTGGAACACTGGTCCTCACCTGCTCTATTTCATCTTCTAGCTAAAGTTTTACTAAGAGGCAAAGAAACATCAAAGCTTTAACACAAGAAAACATAAAGGACACATGAAACCATTTACTAATCAGTAATTACTTTACTCATAACTACCAGCCATTACTTTTACCATAGGATGATTCAAGCCAAAGACAGGGGACAGTAGAATGCAACTTGTAAGATAAGGTTACATTGCAGCACCCAGCGAACATAAAGCCAATTATAGCACAAGAGAAAACCAAGTTTCAGAAGCTTGAAAGCTTGCTGTTTAATATTCCTGAAACATGTCTTTCACCTATGTTCAGCCCCACTTATGCACAATCAGTTTTTTCACTGTTCAAATGCAAAGAATGAGGGGAGTAACACAGATCACATACTGCTATTTGTGGCTACAAATTTTACTATTTTTGCAAGATGTGATAATACATTAATACTTACCCAGTGGATAATAGCAGTCAATTAGATTTTGAACTTCATCCATTCACTGCTGCACTAAACAGTGCTTTGTTGCATCCCAAGACCCAAACTGTAGCAGAAGTTTTCTTTTCCCTGTCCTTCAACCAGTTTCAGCAAATTTAGCTAATACCTATCATTTCATAGGCAGCAATAAGCTACCACCGAGTACAAATACAGGCAAACGAGCCAGCGTTACAATACTTTAAGGTTACATTGCACAAAAAAAAAGAGATACAGAACCCAATTGAATAAAGAACGACATTTCTATCATGCAGAAGAGAATACAAGTGTGCTGGAAACTCAATGCCAGAGGGTAGTATATAGAGTAGGAGTGAGTTAATGCATGGTCTGCACTCAGCACACATTAGCGAGGGAACAATAAGAGTAAATGTGAAAATGAGAAAAAAGTATGAGGTTTGAAGCTCTAGTAAAGATGCCTATATGATGAAAGACTGAGCCCTACCAACATGAACATCCTATGTCCCTACAGAGAAAATATATCTAATGAGCTAATCACTTATTAGACTGTAAACCACTACCACCATAATATTGCTTTGTAGTTTCGCGTGAGAATTCTGCAAATGTCATCCCATCCTTCAATCGTGCTGAAAGTGGTGGAACTATTTTCTGAATTTCTAGTGTAATTGCGTTTTGGCCCTGATCAGAGAAGTTATTTTCCTCAGCTTGTTCCAAAGGCTGAACACTTGGGTTGTAATGTTCCATGGGATAATCTGCGATCGAGAAAGTTTTACTCCAAGCTGGCTGCAAAAACACCACAAAAGTTTCTCTGCTTAAATTTTCCAAACTCGCTGGTCTCTGCACACAATGAAGGGTTGATCGTAGTTTTCCTTTGGATAAGATATCTGCTGATTCACCAACCTGAACAATGAAGCTTTCGGGAGAGCACTTCACCATGAAGACTTTATTCTTGTTGGGG
Source organism: Abelmoschus esculentus (assembly GCA_035048815.1). Classification (NCBI taxonomy): domain Eukaryota; kingdom Viridiplantae; phylum Streptophyta; class Magnoliopsida; order Malvales; family Malvaceae; genus Abelmoschus; species Abelmoschus esculentus. The sequence goes on from JAUCBN010000034.1 coordinate 16,918,644, forward strand.
TGAAAAACTTGCAAGTATGAATGCCCACTTGGTGACGCACATTCTTGAACATTAGAATTGGAAACTTCATTGTTTTCTGTTGCTTGGTACGAGGATAGGAGAAACATGGGATCAGTTAGAACGGTGAAGATACCATAGTCGTAATGCCACTGTTGCCATAGGTTGGAATGAAATCCACCTGACCTAACTTCATTACCATTTGTTTCCAAGTTAGTACTTTTCGATAATTTTTCCTTCCTTTTTGCATGATTATTACTTTTACTTGATCCCTTCCTTTGATCAGCTTCTCTAAGAACAATCCTGTCTATCATTGAATGGTAATGTATAATGCGCCCTTTTGCTGCACATGATTCCAATAAGCTTTGCTCAAGCTCATTGCCTCCAATGTCCCTATCACATATTCGAGCAAGACAGAGCCCGATTTCCATCATGCAAAATCCTAGTGCCTTGAACACATGCTCAAGATTATCAAATCCACCATCCTCAAAATCACTGTTTGTATCCATATTTTCATTTCCACAGCATGTTTTACTTTCAATGGGTTCTAGACCTTGCTCATACCTGAGATGCATTGCAAAAGAGGAGACATTCCTATCTGGATTTTTTAATGGAACATCACTCCCCAAGTTGTGGTCCTGAACATAGCTCAAACAAAGAAACAAGAATAATGAAAGACAACATACAAAGGATAAAAGGGAAAGAAGAAAACATATAAAATCAAACGCTATTAGCAAAGACATGAAAACAAATACTCATTATGAACCTAATTGTAAAACATGGGACTCGATTATAGTATTAAATTTGGGTTACAATGCAACGTCGTAACTGTTCGGAGGTCGTCTGGTCGCCAAAACCACATTTATAATCATAGTTATTTTTTAAAGAAAAAACACTTTGCAACCGCAACATTGGAACCGCATCCACAACCGCAATTTAATACTATCACTAGCATGAGATTTCTTTGTAAGGTTTGAATGTCCTTGGGTGGTGACAAGAGCATAATAGTGTTAGCCCAGAGCTACATAAATCTAGCAGTCTGTGTAAACGCCGGAACTAAGGGGCGTGAGATAGTTTTCTGATGATCAGAACTACAAGACAATGACTGGAAATTCACATTAAGAGTATGAGTTTTCATGGTGGAGTTATACGGCCATTGTCTCTCCTATACCAAGTAGCTTGTGAGAGTATGAATACCACTATAACTTAAAAATCTAAGTCTAGTGTAAAAAATGCATAGTAATTGAAACAAATTACGGCTAAAAATAGGACACAATAAAGTGCTTGTGGAAATTACTCTGAGAATACGTTTGCGTTCGTCGGAGCTAAGGAGAGCCAGCTTGCGAGCAAGAGGGAGGAGCTTTCGTCGGAGAAGCGAAGCGTTGGGAACGTTTGTAACGGCGAGTAGGCCTGGTCCCAACGGACCAAGGTTTTCCATTATCATTTTCTCTTGATACTGCGAACACGATGAGGACGACGCTGCTGATAGAAGCATGAGATCCGAGTATTGAATTTCGTAGATCTGCAAAATTTCCGAACCTTCCATCTTTTTCAATTCGCCGTGTCCCCGCGAGTGGCTGTGGGTATCCTCGTTTTAAAACGAAAGCTCGAATCAATACATGGATCTGGGTCCAGGTCCAGGTCCATCTCAACCCGCAAATAGCTAATGTACGAGTGGAAACTCGCATCTTTATAAATTGGACAGAATTTTATAAATCAAAATATTCAAATTAAAAATAAAGATTTTTATATATTTTAAATTATTTTAATTAATTTAGATTAATCTGTGTTACATAACTGATTTTGTTGAGTAATCTCTTAACAATTTTTTAATTCATATGATACTCAAACTCAAGACATACTTAAATGTATAAAATTTATTGGGGGTTAAAATAAGAGTTAAGTTTTTTTTTTTGAATACGATAAAAATATAAAGTTTTAAATTTTTGAGAATCAAATTAAAGATGAAACAAAAGTATAATAATAGTTTAAGGACTATTTAAATAATTTATCAATTTTTATTGTGCCTAATCATCTTTTTATTAATATTTAACGACACTTAATATTACAATAACTAAAACTTTACTCCGAAAATGATAGTGATGTTACTAGTTGTTTTTCAAAATCGGTGACTAAAAGTATACTGAAAATAAACGAAAATGACTAACGCAGTAGTTTACCCTTTTTTTAAGTGACATGAAAAAGATAAGTAAATATTTATTGGTTTAAAAAAAAGTAACTTAAGAAAATAATGATAAAATAGATGACTATGATTGAATAAAATCTTAATTAATGTGGTAAACAAGATTCACGATATAATTTTTTATTAAATTAATGAAATTTTAAAATAAATTCAATACTTAATTAAAAATTCAATACCCAATTTGATGTTATCTAAATCTAGTATCGTGTAAATACAGTTTATCGATCAAATTGGACCAACTTCTCTGTTCCGTTCCTCTATAATCTATATATAGTTTCTCCTCCTTCAAGTTCTGGAACTTCCCTCTACTGTAATCCTGCAACAATGTCAACCTTGGCCACGGCGAAGATAAGATTATCTCACTTCCTTTTGTCATCTAAACATTCTTCCTTTCTCTCTTTCTTCACTCGAAAAGCCAGTTTCTTCTCATTCCCAACGTTTCTCCCATCCTCTCTCCACAACTCAAACACCCACATTTCCTTCTCATTTGTTCTACCCACTGCAAAACACAATAGATTTACAATACTCTCATCGCCCTTCTGCTCTTCCTCGGCCAAAAATATCAACACCAAGGTCAACTTTTCCCTCCCAGATTCGGACTCCGAAGAAGAAGAAGAAAAGCAAGGAGTTTCCAGAAAAGATAAACCCAATCTCCTCCTTACGATCCCTTCAACAAGAATTCGGTCATCGAGGAACCCCAAGACCCCCAAAACCTGCAACAAGTGTTCCACAACATGCGAGGCGATGGCCTGATCAACAATGCCGTTAAGATGTTCGACTCATTGTCAAAAGACGGGTTGACCCATGAAGCGTTGGAGCTTTTTGCTCAGTTTAAAGACAATGGTCAAATGCCCGACGTGGTTGCCCATACTGCTGTTATCGAAGCTTATGCCGATGCGGGTCGGAGTAAAGAAGCTCTCAAGAGTTTTATGCGTATGTTGGCATCTGGGGTTGCACCCAATGCTTATACTTATACTGTTCTCATCAAAGGTCTCGCCTCTGCTGATGCTAAACATCTCGCGGATGCAAAGAAGTATTTGATGGAGATGATGGGGAAAGGGATGAAGCCTAATGCACGTACTTACACGGCGGTTTTTGAGGCATTTGTGAGGGCAGAGAAGGTGGAGGATGCCAAGGAATTTTTGGGGCGGATGAAGGCGAAGGGATTTGTGTCTGATGAGAAGGAAGTGAAAGCGGCTCTAAGTGATAAGAGAGGACCGGTTTTTCGGAGCGTTATGAGTATTCTCTTCGATAAATGATTCGAATTTGACGTACGTGCTTAAGCTTTCATGGCATTGAACTCTTGAATTGCTGTTGTTTGTTTTCATGCTACTGAATTTAGTGGCAATGTGAAAGAGATAACTCTGGTTCTGTTTCTTCAGCCAAAGAAAAATCTTTATAGCATTATAAGGATAAATTCTGAGATAGTCCTTGTACTTATCGGTCTGTGCAGATAAATACTTAAACCAGCTGTAGACAGAATGCAGAGAAATATAACTACGAAAGAGCTCAGCCTAATTCCAGAAAGATTAAGCAATGGGAAACAACAATTATGAGAGCTAGAATAACATAATTTCGATTAGATGGTGCCTGAAATATACGGCTTGATCTCTAAACTACAGAAGAAGATAACCTCTAAAAGGAAATAAATATGTGAAGCACAAAACTTAGGAAGGTAGATTTATAGGCAGGGTAACTAAAGAAGAACAAAACTACAGAAGAAGATAACCTCTAAACTACACTGATTGGTTATTGCCTCAATCTCCTTTCGTTGGGGGATTTGCGCATGCGCAAAAGGGTGCTTTCTTCCTCTTCTGGTTCTGGCTCTTTCTTATCCCACCATAAAGATAGTCTCGTAATAAAACTCTTGTTTTACGCTCCATGATTCTGGTTGGTCCTTTGCTTTCTTTTGCATCAAGTTTCAGTAAGAGAAATTGGATTTTCTGCACCTCCAATTGCAAACGCCCTATCTTCTCGGACCCTCTTCGAGCTTGTTCTGCTACTCTTCGTCTCCTAAAAGAACTACTCTCATCTGATTCTAATGCAGGTTTCCCGTCAAGCGACCGAGAACGGTCTTCAACGTGTGTAACCAGTTTGCGATTGATGTCGAATAGATGAATGATGGCTTCTTCAGCTTCTTCTAGCTTCTGTTTAACCGTATCATATTCAATTCCTTTCCCTTTTTTTCCTTTCTCAGTTATCTCCACCTTCCTCTTAAGATCATGCACGGTTATTTGAAGGTTAGCCAACTTTTGCGCATCTGAATGGAGTCTTTCTAAAATCTTCCTTTTGCTTCCTTCTTGGTAAGGCTCTGTAAATCTCTTAGAGCTCTCTTTATCAACACCCAACTCCTTCACAAGAGATTCTGTAGAGAGATTTTTTCCCTTGCACGCTTTTGCTGTACCAATCAGTTGATTGCCAGTTGAAGCAGCTGAAGCAGCGACCATCTTCAGGGACTTGCCTACTTTCAAGGCAATGTTACCATCACGGTCAGTGGTTTCCCACAACTCAAGCATCTGATTATCAAGCTCTGCAGTTTCTCTCCTGCTTAACCCATAGGATGAGCACTCAGATGTTTGATCAAGCAGAATGTCTTTCATCATCATTTCACTGTCCTCAGAAATTTCAGGTGTTGGTCTCTGACCTTTGGCACTGTTACCAAGTCCATGACCTTGTTTCCCCCCATCTTGTCTAGCATTCACTTGCCTCTTTGCTCTAATTCGTTCTCGACGTGAGCTGCTTCCAAATCTTAACTCTTCAATCTGTCTCATAGCAGTCTCTAGTTTGGAGTTGAGATTTAAGTTTTCTATTGACGCAAACTTTTGCATTTCCACCACTGCTTTTTCAATAGATTTAATTCTCTTATGGATACCCTTCAAGTCCGGAAAACCGTCTGGAACTGTTGCAATTTGGCCTTCACCTGTTTCTTGACAGCTTTCAGCATGCAATTCAGTCGCCAAATCGGCATCCTTGAAAACAAGAGAACTGTCAGTCAAAGAATCACACTGGATAGTTAACAATGCCCATTGCATTGTCAACATAAATTGATAATTAGCTGACAAGGTCCTATTTATACCCAGCCTATTAAGATCTGAACAGAACTAGTTCACACTTAGAGATCAAGAAGTTAAACAAAACCAGAAACTACACAGTCCAATAACAAAGAGATGAAGAAGACAAGTTGCAAAAGCACATAAAATTCACCATACAGTAATGGAAAAATCGCTCTTAAGGTCATAGAAAAAATTGAGCTGGAATTAATTCAACAATAGGATAAAATATATTTCTCATTGAAACAAGAATCTGTGTAGAAGACAAGGCTAGTAAATAATGCATACTGGTGCAAACTCGGGAAACAGATGTAGCAATATCAATTGCTTATGTAAATAAACCATTAGACGCTCATACAGGTCAAAGATATACATGGTTGGGTTAGAACAGAAGTTTTATATTCAACCAAATAGTATGAAAGCCACATTGATTTGGTATATTAAAATTTAAAATGCAGACATTATGTCACTCGTGAGCAAACAAATAGAAATTACCATTACTTTGTCATTATGATCTGCGGGATATTTAGGAGACAAGCGAGTTCGACTCCCCAATGATTTCACACTGTCCATGAGAGAAACAACAGCCGGAACATATGCTTCCAACTGAGCCTTAAGTTCTCCTTTCTCGCGATTTAAGATTCTAGAGCTTCTTTCCAGCTCTTCTACCTCCATAGCTTTGGAATGACTTCTACTTTCAAGCTCTTCACACTCCTTAGTAAGCTCACGAGCCGTCTCTTCAAGCAATGCTGCATGGACAGTAGAAATCTGCAGCTCACTGGACAATGCAGAAGCCTTACTTTCCCAAAGTTCAACCTCATTTCTTCTCTTTTGTAGTTCAATACTCAAACTGTCCACCCTATGTTTCCTTTCCTCAAGTTCCCCATTCAATTTGGCCAATTCAACCTCGAGTTTCTGATTAGCCCGACAAATGCTTTCAGTTGCCTTAGTTTGATGGTCATAATCTCTGGATAGTTTCCGGATTTGCTTCTTTTGATCTTCACTTATCAGTATGACCTCCTCATATTTAGTCGTAAGATCCTCTATAAATTCATCCATCTGGGCTCTCTCCTCTCGACTTTCACTGAGCATCCGTTCTGCTTCCAAAAGCACAATCTCCTTCTGGCCCAACAGATCCTTTCCCTTCGAAACTTCCTCATTTAACTCATCACCAACAGATCTGATTGACACCAGTTCACTCTCCAAGTTTCTCATTGAATCCTTGAGATGTGAGTTTTCCATTTGCATATCATCAAACTTTCTCTCCATTATTCTCAGTTTTCCCTCAAGATCATTATTGAGACATTTGAATTTATCCAGATTGTGAGAGAGATGCTTGATTTTCTCAAAATTATCAGCAATAATATCCTTGATAATAAGAGAAGTGTTACTTTCAGATATTGCTTCAGCAAAGGCAGCATAGTTTTCCTCTTCTAGATTATGTTTCTCCTTGCCCAAGTCTAAAACTTCCTTCATCAAAGACTTTCTCTCATCTACCACCTTGCGGTTATCCTCCCATGAACACTGATATTCCCTTCGCAAGTCTAACAGTTGTTCACGAACACTTCCTATTTCAGTTTGTAAAACTTGTTCTCTTTGGCCTCCTTTTATCACTTTGAATTTCAGTTCTTCATTCATAACCACAAGTTTTTCAGCTCTTTTCTGCAGCTCCAGGAATGCCTCAGACCGAATGATCAACTCCTGGTGCAGTGAATTCTTCTCTTTAGCAAGGTTTTCTTCCCCTAGTTTCAGTTGCCCGAGCAAATCCGTAAGAATCGAATTCTCAATTAAGAATTGCTGATTTTCATCCAGAGAGTTTATTAGTGAATTTTGCATCTCCTGTAATCTTCCATATACACAGTCAAGAACTGATTGGTCTTGTTTACTCGTATCATTGTAAACATGGGTAGCATCAATCTCAAGAGTCCTCAACATCTGATAAACCCCCGTCCTTAGTATGTTAATTTGATCAAATAAGAGTTTTATCTCCATCTGCTTTTTGGAATTTGCGAGCTCCAATTCAGAGATATGTTTCTCTGATAATATGGTGGCTTCTAAGAGTTTCCGACACTCGAGCAATAGGGATAAATTCTTTTCTTCGAGATTTTGTGCACATTTCTGCAAGATAAAATTTTCTACCTGAGCACTCATGGCCTTGTCAAGTTCCTCTTCATATTCTTTCTTCCTGCTCAAGTTTTCCACTTGTAGAAAATGAATTTGAGATTCCATCGCAATTACTCGGGTTTCATTCAACTGCACCAAACTAGTATGCTCTGTCTTTTCAGCCTCTAGCGACTTTTGGAGCTCTTCTACTTCACAAAATGTTGCTTCCCTCTCTTTCTCCAGGCTCAAATATTTTTCTTTTAAGCCCTGATATCTTTTCTCTAAATCTTTGAACCTTTTCTGACCAACATCCAACTGAGAAATCAAACCTTCTGTCTGTGTTATGAGGCCAGACTTCTCATCATTAAGTAACATGCATGAATTTTCTAAGTTAGTTAATTTAGCTCTAAATCTTTCGAGCTTGGCATTTGCATTAAAAAGGGAATTCTCCAGAAAGTTATTCTTCTCTGAAAGCTTCTCTAGATTCTCAGTTGCAATCTGTAACTGAGAAATAACCGTGGCCTTCTCTGCAGCAAGGGTGGACTTCTCTCCCAAGAGAGAATGGCAATATTCTTCCAAAATCTTTACTCTCCCTCGAACACTTTCTAGCTCAACATTCATATCCGAGAGTGAATTCTCTAAAAGGTTATTCTTCTCAATCAGTTCCTCCATGATTTTCAACTTCTTTAGTAAGGCCAGCTTTTCATCTCTGTCACTTTCGCAGACATCTTTTAGCTTTCTGTTCTCGTCCTGCAATTCCATCACAGATGATGCAAAGTTCTCTAGATTTAAGCCAACAGATTCCAGCTTCCCTGTCATATCTTGGTGCATTTTGTTAAAGTCATTGAGTTCCTCCTTCAAGCAGTAAATTTCTTGCTGAAGAGCATTTCTTTGGTCCACTCTAAGTTTCACTTCTGCTTCAAGTTTGGCCATAGTCACCCTTAAGCTTAGGATCTCTTCTTGCAAATTCTCAACGGACATTGCTGAACTCATATTGAGTTCGTTCAGGTCATTGTTCTCATCCTTGACCCTATGTAGTTCAGCCTCTAAACCACGATTACGTGTTTCAAGGTCCTGTAAATTTTGAGCGCTATTCTGAAGCTCGGTGGCCAGAGATCTTAGTTCTTCCTGAGACTGGGAGTGCAAATGCTGTAAAGAGTGAAATGCGGTTTCAGCCTCCATAAACCTCAAGTGTTCTTCTTGTATGGAGGTCCAAACTCTCCCGAGTTCCTTCTGCTTCTCTGTTAACTCTTGACTTTGAGCCCCCATCTTTTGCACCAACGACTCAAATTCAGTATGCAGACTCTGGTTGGTTCTCTCCAATAGACTACATCTCTCTTCAGCACCTTTTAACTTTGCATCCCCGTTGTCTATCTCTCTGTAGAGCCTTTGTGCCTCTTCCAGGGCACAAGCAAGTTTGTTTTCCAGGCTAGAAATTGTATCTAAGCACTGCTGGTACTGAAGATCAGCAGCTTCCTTATCTTTGGTCAGCTCGAGAACCACTAGCCTTAGAGTTTCAAGTTCAGTTTCAGCTTTCTCTGCTCGTTCAGTCATCTTTCTAGCTCGTTTTTCAGCATTCGATAATGTTTGTTCCAGATTGCTAATAGTCTCTGTGCACTGCTTGTATTGACTAAGAGCGTCCTTCTTTTCAGCTTCTACTTTGGCGAGGTCCTGCTTAAAGGCTTGGACTTCAATTTCAGCTTTACTAGCTCGCTCATTCAGTTGTCCAGCATCCTTTAGTGCATGAGTTATACTATTCTCAAGATTATTTATCTTCTCCAAGCACTGCTGGTAGTGATCAAGATTAGCCTCCCTTTCGGCCTCTAATTTGGTGAGGGCATCCTTTAAAGTCAAAACTTTGGCTTCAGCTTGACTTGCTCGTTCGTTGAGCCCCTGGGAATTTTCTTGTGCATGAGAAACTTCTCTCTCCAGATTAGACAATCTCTCCAAACTCTGCCGGTACTCAAGTAGGCCAGCTTCTTTTTCAGCTTCTAATTTAGCAAGAGCATTCTTCAAGTTTGAAATTTCCACCTCAGCCTTACTCACTCGTTCGGACTCGGAAAGGACTTGAACACTGAAATCAAGTCCCCCATTATTTTGCAGAATTTGGTCTTTCTCCTTCGTATCATCGAAGTTGAGGCTTTTTCTTGCCCTTCCTTCTCCGAACTTGACATGTTTTGTAGCTTCATCAGAACCAAACAGATCATATGAAGAGAGTCCCACAGCATCCTTCTGCAGCTCATCAGGCTCCGATAAAGCACGTAAAGGTGGTGGCGTCACAGGTGAATGGGGATCAACCTCTGTAGCCAAGCCTCCAGGTGATTCGTCTGCAAAAACCAGGGGAACTTGGTTAGGAAATGCTTCTGCCATGGTCCGATGAGCCTGCCGAAGCACCTCAGTTGCTTGATCATATCTTTCAGCCATTGCACGGTATGCTCGATAAAACTCTTCTACCAATTTCATCAACTCTGGACGTTTCTTGTAATACATCTCTGCTCGCCTAGCAAACGAATCAGCATCTTCCTCGATGAGCTTGATCATTTGCTTAATTTTTGTATCCATATCTGTAGAAGCATAAGATATTTTCTCGAATCAAAGTATTTTTAATACTGTAATTACACAAAATTATGATACCAATGGAAACTGCAATCACATTACTATCACTAGAAATCTCACAGGGTTGCATTAATCAATTAAGCTCCTGCACACATGGTTTGATCAACAAAAGCAAAGATGTATACAATACAAGCTTCACCTCGTGGCTTAGCACAGAAACTTGCAACTTAGCAAGCTTCGGATGGAAGGTTCGATGTGCATTTTAACTAACATAACTGTTATCACAAACTGTTTACAGTTCATCATAACATTTCTTCGTTTGAGTAACGATCGTTGATCGAATAGTTGCAAAATGGCAATGACATGGATGGATTTCCTATTTGTGTAAGCAATGGTGAGGTACCTGTGAGATTCTCTTGGAGCCATTTCGAATTTTTGGGGCTTATGTGACTGTTCCACCACCATGAGTACATCCCAATAGAATCCGAATGCTTCACAGTTGTCATGACTTTTGGTTCTCACCACCACCACCACCACCACTTCCCGACAACCTCTCACCACGGATTACGCTTCTTAATTGCGAATACGAGGCTACGGATCAGTCCTTGTGCTTAAATCCTGATACACCAACAAACAGAAAACCAAATAATTCAGCTTTGACGTGAAGAAACGCACAAGAACTCTTAACATGAATAGGAGCATGAAAAGATCAATGCAGAAAGGGCATAAAAATAACCTTATCAAGATGATCTAACGGTCCAAAACGTGATGTGAGAAAGCAACTGGTAACAGAAGCTGCCTGATGAAGACAACACATAAGTAGAACATGTGTTGGAAGGTAGAGTCTATTCAATCAAGACAAACAAACAGATATAAAACATGTTTTTAAGAAAACTGTAGATTCACTGTCAAGTGTTAACAACATTGCATAAAACCCGTAAAATTACTGAACTTTCATGAACTCAAAACATGATTCAGCAACTAAATTACCTCAAAAAGCTTATAACTTTTCAAAAAAACTAAAATAAAATTGTGAAGAGCCGTTAAATTCAGCAAAAAGGAAATGTAGACAGTAGACTAAAAAAAACTTACTACAAACTGAAAATAAATAAAGTATAGTTTCTGGGTTTTCACTGTAAGGAGGCAAGCTTCTTTCTTTTTCTTCAGAATCATCCCATTTCTGGACAATCGTTCTCAGGTGCAACTCTCATACTTCACTTTTCTTTCTTTGTCCTCAGCCCTCTGTTTCCGTCGGTTATGGATTCTTTTGATAAGGCTGTTAAAAAGTGGAAAAGAGAACCAAAAAGAGGAAGAGTATATGGAAAATGGAAATGACAAAAAACATTAAAATACAGCAGACCATTAATTAAATAAATAAAAAAGGAGCTTGAAATCTTTTTAGATGTCTATTTAAAAGAGGGAAATCAACAAACAAGCAAAGCTAGAAAGAACAAGGATTTGGTGGAAATTAAAGGTCTGAATGCACGTTTTGCTCCTTAACATTTATAAATATTACCCATTTGGTCATTTCATTCAAAATCGTTAACCGACGTATAAAGCAAAGATGAAAAGCAAACACGTAGGAACAGTACAAACCTTGAAGAAACTGTACGGCTGTAGGAAGCTGCTGCTTCCATGTGACCCGAACTTCCCCCATGGCATCACCAGTCCACCACCGCCTGTCGCTTCTATATACGTATATTGGTTGGTAAGACATCTGTGACTTATATATACACGTATATGTGTATATGTATGCATGTATGTATAAGAGATTCAACGAAGCAAAGGTTGTCTTGTCTCCTAGTGTCGTGGAGTGACAGAGTAATGGATTCAATCAACAGTAATTTCACATGTTTTGTTGTGCTTTTAGCTTTGTTTATTAATTCACATAAGCTTGCTTTTTTGACCATTTGGTGTCATATGCTTGCCTCATGATAACATCATGGCAATTGGCAAATGACCAATCTTTTTCTGCAATGGCAGAGATGAATAGAAATTATAATTCTTTATATAAACTATTTATAAAGATTTCTCTTAACTTTCATTCTGACTGTCTTTATAAAAAAATATTATAAATTATAAGGAAATTATTTGATGCAGAATTCGTGTACAAGTCTATTTAGTTTAGTGTTTATGTGTCGTATTAAATAGTAATTACACTAAATCAAGGTTAATATACGAAATATACATTATATCAAAATTAATGCTACAACCAATAGAACACGAATCAAACATCGTCTAGTTTGGATAAAAGACAGAGAAAACAACAAAACCACAACCAAAAGTCAACCAGGAACTTCCCTGTTCCTTCTGCTTGGATCTCTCCAAAAATGGTGGATTTATAAAGACAAACTCAGCTATATATATAACTGCATCATGTTGCACCCACCAATGGAGTGATGGCCGATCCACCATCCCCTCGTTACCAATCAAACAAGCGCACATGACAGACCCCACCACCGTCGCCATCAAAGATTCTAAATCCTTGCCATTCTACATCAGTCATCATTGCTAGTGGCTACTGCCTTCCATATATTAAAGTTTAAGCAAAGGAAGGAGAAGGACAGGGGACCACTCTCTTTTTCAAACACTTATTTTGCTAACGACTAGTGCTAGGCCAAATTCTTTTATTGCTGTTTTGCAGCCTGTGATTTTTTGATGTGGTTTAGCGGAATAAAACGTTGTCTTTTAAGCAAAGTTATAGGTTTGAATTATGGCATTGCGGATAAAGAAAATTGGGTTGAAAATTTTGACGCATATTGAACCTTATAAAATCCGATCAAGATTAATCAATGACTCAAATACTTGGTAGTTAAAAAAAATGACCCGGTTGCTTTTCTCTGCAAATTGCAATCTATATATTTACTTCTTCAACGTTCAAAGCATGTAAAAGGACTAACCTAAACCTGTAGACTTGTAGTATAATCTTGCAAGATTTTGAAATAGTGCATCTTTTTTTTAAGAAAAATGCTAAATGTTTTTGACTTGCTAGATTTAGGTATGATGTGTAAATAAAGTGAAAGCAAAAAACATTCTTAATTGTCTTTTTCTTTTTTGAACGCAATGTTTTCTAATGATGTGGGCTTAAAAGATGACATGAAACACAAACATATACGTCATGGGCTAACCCATCATCATTTTCAGACAGAATCTTAGCCTTGAGTTGTCTAACGATGAAGAATTTATGGTTTGGTAGTTTCTGTATATTGTAATTGAAATGCTCTGCTTTTGAACATTGGATTTAATCCTGTTGTAGAAATGCATAGTTTATTTCAACTTGGGGTGATTCCAAATGCTGTATTCCAATTAGGTTTTACTTCATTCAAGTGATTAAAAGCAGACAGGCCCATCCTAATAACTTGCCATTTCTGATGCTCAGCCGATATGCAAGGCTGAAACCTGAATTGTAATGTGTTAGTAACTCGATTAAGGCTTTTTCCAAGGATGACAGTATGAAAAAATTGGAGGTACTTTTGGATGTCCATTTGGATTTGGACATGCTCTTGCATTCTTTTTCTTTCTGAATACTTTTGAGTCATTTGCAGATTGAGCTTTGAGACTGCCTATGTTGCTTTCGACATGATATGGTTAATGGTTCAAAGATCATAATCATACACATTGATCTCTGCCGAAAGCAGCATCTTAAGATGCTCCCATTGGTGCACCCTCTGCATTTCTCGGCCTGTATGACTGCAAACAAAATGGGGTTCGTTTTCTTGAGCTCTAAATGATACTGAATGTATAACATGTTAGTTTAATGATGCTGACTGCTACAAATGAGCTGTTCATGTGGGCAACGAAGGTACAAGCAAATTCCCAGATTTAGACTACTACCAGGCTAAAGTCTTTTAACATGTAGAGGCAAGCATTGATTTCCTGTTTCTGATTACTCACAATGGCATGCATTTGGTCGAAGTTGAAACCAGTCTTTTCGGTGGAAAAGAAATTTATAATAAGTGGCATATGGGAAGAGTATGATGGGCAATACATCGAATTCAGTGCTAGGGCTAGGGCTGGGGCTGGGGTGAAAAATAATGAAAGAACTGCCAAGATCTTTTCTTTGCCCAACTTCAGTCAATCTATATACAGTATACATACATGAGGTCAAATTATAGGATGAAAACACTTCGTTTTTTTACCCTTCAGGTGAAAAGACTCGCATCAAATTCAGAACCTGTAACTGTTATTTTCAATAATATATTTTTATTTGAAATAGTGTCATATTTACTCGTAAATATATTTTTAACATATTACTAATGAATATAATATATATCGTATACGTAAGATGTGTGTTTAAATCTCACTAGGCACAGATTCCTCACTGATATAGAGATATGTAATCAAGAATTAATTTATTATAAAACGGTTGAGAAATTAATTTTTATATAATTTAAAATGAAAATATTTTTAAATTTGAATTAATTAAAAAAAACTATTAATTTAAAAAATATGTTTAAAAGATTTTTAAAGAATTTTTTTATAGGATTAAAAAATGTTTTTAAATATTTTATAAGATATGGTTGATGATTTTGTTAAGAAACTTTTAAAAGAGAGATACGGTCGGACAATTTTCACTCAAACATTGTAATTAAGATGTAAAGTAGTTTTTTAAAACTATACTCACGTCGACAACATTAACATTAGATAGCAAAGTACAATTGAATTAAGTATTAAAGAGTTTAGTGTTCATTAAGTAAAGTTTTGAGTTTAAATCGTATGAAAAAAATAATATCAAAAAAAATATTTTTATTTTAAGATCTAACGTAATTTAAAATAGAACTAAATCGAGATTTAATATAATTATCGGATATAAGAGTGTATCCAAAATAAAATAGAAACGCAATACGTATCATAGGTGAGGAAGTTGAATAAAACCTGAGTTTTATGTCGGTTGCTACTATTAAACAAAGAAATATTATATTTTTTTATCGAAATTCGAATTTACATAAGATAAGATAATATAAATATCCTTAATTAACTAATTAATGGTTTGAGTTTTATGTTTTTATTAAAAGATGAAAATCACTTAGTGACTATTAATTGATCTACTAGTACAAGATATTAAATCTTTAAGTATGACATTGAAGTTTGAATCTTAATATTATGAATAAAATCGGAAAGAGATATTCTTACAATGAACTACTAAAATATTTGATCCAAATTAATATACTAATGAATGGAATACATGCTTTGTTTCTGATGGACAGAAGCCTAGGCAGGGTAAAAGATAACCTCCAAATTGGATATCAGGCTTGACACACAGTGATTTCTGAAAAGTAACGAAGCTGAAGGTTTCAAGGAGATTGGATGGAGAGTTTCCCCCACAATACATTGGAGACGCAGTCAATTCCTTTGGCACACCAACCCTAATTCCATTGATGTTCGGAAGCCCAAAATCCCACTCTTAGGCAACCGTCTCCTTGCGTCTTGAGTCCCTACAAAATGTCCACTTTTCGACTTCTTATTTATAAACAGGCCAAGAATGTTGAATACAATGAGTAGCTTTAATAAAAAAAAAGATGTTTTATCTCATGAGATTTAGGTTCAAATACTTTTATATATAATTCAAAACTAGCTTAGAATTTAAGATTAATTTGAGCAGGGGAAATCAGAAACGGGAAACAGGTCTCCATGCTGAAGATAATTCATTGCTTTTTAATCTTTTTATTGTTTCCTTAACCTCCTTTTTTGCCCTTAAACTAGGATTAAGCCTAACTTTGCTGACCCTGGGCAATGGTAATCGTTGAAATCATTTGGTAAAAGAAAATAAATTAAGAGATCCGGGCAGGGGCTGATTGTAGATGGGTGGCTGATATCTCCAATACACATTGCCCATTTTCCCTTAAAGCTTCTGCCTTTGTTGTTTTAGGCTGTAGGCCTTGGATTTTGGGGAGAAAGTGAAGGCTCCATATAAAATTGTAGAAAGAGAGAGAGAAAGAGAGAGCAGTGAAAACCCATGCTTTCTTGCACTTTATTCTCTTCAAAGTCGATACTTTGTACTGTACCCTGAACGAGGTTTTTGTTTCAATAGAGAGAGCTCTAAGCCCACTTCCCCTCTATATTTCTCTTTTATGTATCCTACAGGCTACATTGTCTTGTTCTATCCTCAGAATCTCTTGTTTTCACTCCCTCTTCTAAGTTGTTGTTGTTCCTCTGTGTTTCTCTCTCTAGTCTTCTCCAGGCAGAGCTGAAAACACTTACAAATGAAAGACCTCTTGTTTTCCACCATTTTTTAGAATGGAATGGTAATGCTGAGAAAAAACCTGGAACTTCGTTTGTTCCCTCACTTGTCCTCTCTTCATTACCTGAGGGAACAGAGGTTTGCCCTTCTCTTATACTAAGCTGTCATTCAAAATTATCCCACTTTTCACCCGTTTTCAAGAAGTTTTTCCCCCCACTTCTGTATTTGTCCTTTACTTTTGGACGAAACGCTTGAGAATATCAAGTCACAGTTGAACCAATAGGAGCAACTTCACGAAAACCATAATTATTGCTAGGCTATATGAAAGCTGTGATACAATGAGAGATGGGAACTCCAAGAAGAGCAAGGTTTTTTCTTCCTCTGAGACAAGCTACAATCTTATTAGATATTTTTTTTTGTCATTTTATGTTTAGTAAGATATTGATTTTAAGTGTATATTTCCTTGATGAAGCTTTCGTGGCCCAAGACATTGGTCAAAAAATGGTTCAATATCAAGAGCAAAGCTGAGGACTTTCACGCTGATGATATTGATTATGGAGGTGATTCATTTGATCGGATTTCAAGTCCTTTTTGTTCTGTCTTATTGCATGTGTTTTTAAGATTATACATTCGGTTCTTGGGTTTGAAGGGGTCGGATACTTGCCATTTGCAGTTCAGTATCCATTAATTGTTTCCTTCCTGTTTCTAAAATCCATGCTGTTTGTTTTTTATGGTGTTTGAATATGTGAAATTGATACTCTTCTGAGAGAGAGAGAGAGAGAGAGAGAGAGAGAGAGAGAGAGAGCAACTTTAACAGCTTTGTAGTAGTTCTTTTTCAGGTGTTGATGAAGCTTGGGGGCACAACTTCTCAGATAGGGAGGCATGCACCATCAAGAAAAGCAAAACTGGTTTGGATTTGGAATCAAACTCAACTTTAGTGATTGTTTTGGTCTTCTTGGACCACATCTTCCTCTTAAGGAATTTTCAATTAAACCAATACTAAAACATTTTGTTGCATGTATGCTAGAGAGATTGAGCAAGAGGTATTGTGATCGAGTTCGACGAAGTAAAATCGATCCTGATGTTTCGCAATTTACAGATTTGCATAATTATAGGTATGGTCTTGTATTCTTAGATCTTAATTGCTTTCTAGTGCTAAAGCTGTTTCTTAATAGGATTGGTTTACAGTGTGTGTTTTTGTTCCATATTGGCATAGGATTTTTGTAGCTACATGGAATGTGGCTGGAAAATCTCCTCCTAGTTATTTGAATCTTGAAGATTGGCTTCCTACCTCTCCTCCTGCTGACATTTATGTACTTGGGTATGTGAAACCGGTTAGATGTTATTATATCCATGTGTCAATTCTTTTACATAAACTAGTTTTATGGTATTGACAAAAGCTTTTTGAATCCATTATTTTGGCATCTTAGGTTTCAAGAAATTGTTCCTTTAAATGCTGGTAATGTTTTGGGCACTGAAGATAACGGACCAGCCAGGAAATGGCTGGCTCTCATCAGGAAGACTCTGAACAGTCTTCCTGGAGCCAATGATGGCTTCCGCACACCTTCACCTGTCCCTGATCCACTTGTAGAACTGGATGCGGACTTTGAAGGGTCAACAAGGCAGGAAGCTTCAGCTTTCTTTCACCGTCGATCGTTTCAATCCCTGAGTCGTAGCATGAGAATGGATAATGACATGTCAATGCCACAACCGAGGCTTGACCGCCGTTTCAGTGTTTGTGATCGTGTTGCCTTTGGACATAGACTGACTGATGACCCTAACTTCCAATGGGGTTCCTCTGATGATGAGAATGGAGTTGGAGATTCGCCAGACAATGCTCACTATTCGAAATATTCTCCGATGTCCTATGGGGGATCTTTTGCGTTGGATGAAAGCAATAGGCCTATGGGGCATTCGAGGTACTGTTTGGTAGCCAGCAAGCAAATGGTAGGGATATTTCTAACAGTATGGGTGAAGAGTGATCTTAGGAATGACGTTCGCAACTTGAAAGTGTCTTGTGTTGGCAGAGGATTGATGGGTTATCTTGGAAATAAGGTATATATTTGCCTATTAATCTCTTTGATTTGTTAGATTTTTTGAACTAAAGATAAGGAAGCATTCTCATTTCTTAGGTTTTGCAGGGTTCCATATCTATTAGCATGTCTTTGCATCAAACAAGCTTTTGCTTCGTCTGTAGTCATTTAACCTCAGGGCAAAAAGAGGGTGATGAGCTGAGGAGAAACTCTGATGTTATGGAGATCCTCAGAAAGACAAGGTTTCCCAGGGTTCATGGAACGGGATATGATAATTCTCCCCAAACGATTCTAGAGCACGAGTAATCCTTTGTACATTACATTTTGATTGCTAATATCATGGCTTTTGTATAAACTAAGTTTCGGATATCTCTGCACAGTCGTGTTATATGGCTTGGGGATTTGAATTACCGGACTGCTTTGTCCTACCGATCTGCAAAGGCTCTAGTTGAGTTGCGCAATTGGAAGTCACTGTTAGAGAATGACCAGGCATGTTCTTTTCCTTTTTAATTGATCCTATATATGTATGTTCATTTTTCATGGAGCTTTGCTAGGAATCTGAAACTTTGATGGTATTCCAGCTTCGGATAGAGCAGAGGCACGGTCGTGTTTTCGAGGGATGGAATGAAGGAAAAATACATTTCCCTCCTACATACAAGTACTCAAATAATTCAGATAGATATGCAGGGGAGGATAGGCATCCAAAGGAGAAGCGAAGAACTCCTGCATGGTAATCAGAACCATCTACTCTATGTTCATGAGAAGAAACTGTGGCGTGATTTTGCTTTTCAATAATGAACCGATCTTATAATAATCATAAAACAAACGACCTGGTATTTTTGAAGGTGTGATCGTATACTGTGGTATGGACATGGCCTTTATCAGTTATCTTATGTTCGTGGAGAGTCAAAGTTCTCAGATCACAGGCCTGTATATAGTGTATTTTTGGCAGAGGTCGAGTCTATTAATCTTAGTCGAATCAGGAAAAACATGAGTTGTTCCAGGGGCAGGATCGAGGCTGAAGAGCTGTTGCCAGTTACATGGATACACTGAATACTTTTTCTTTTGAGGAATCATTTAACAATCCTTATTCTGTGCCACACGTCGGAAGACGACAACACGGTATTAAGTGCATGCTTTCCCCATTTTACAAGGTTAGTAAATGCCCAGCAGAAACTATACCGTAGTGGCAGCGATGAACTCATACTGTCGAGGCGTCGACTGCAACCTGAAAGAAGGTTGTTTTTTACTTTTATTAGTTTGGATGTAAATTTTTATCCTAAATTCATTTCTCTAATTCTCTAACATGACTTTTCCTTGCTGCAACAGGTTCAAATCTGTATATTGTTAATAAATTCTTAACTTCAGAAGATCATGGCATGCCATTGCCTGATATTTGTAAATTCCAGCAGAAAATGGAATTTTTTTTAATTCAGCCAGAGATGTGATGGATGCTCATTACTAGTGGATAAAACAGAAGCTTTTATTCATCTATAAAGCCTTATTTTTCCAGTTGCTGCTAATCATTTTACTGATATAAAAGTGAAACTAGCTTTGTTTGAATTGGTTATTTCCATCATTATTTTTAGTACATAATTTCAAACAGAGTGACCTGAACTCATCAAAAGTAAAAGGAAAGCCAAGAAGAATACTTTTCTGAGATTAAAAATAACCACAGATGTTAAGATTGAGTTTTCAATATGTAAATTGTTTATCCAGGAGAGAACATGCCTGCAAAAGGCAAATGAATCCCAATAAAGCCTGAAGCATTCAAGAAAAGAGAAAGAAGGACAAGTATGCAATGCCTCTATGGTTTCAAATCTCAATAGCCCCACTGATGGGGCCATGCTTCAACTACTGTCATCAGCTAGATTCTTCAGCTGGGAATACAAATTAGTTATGATCAAAACTTGAAGCCTGGACTCCAATGTTGGTGCTCTCTGCTATTGTAACCCTGCCTGCTTACTTGCCAATTGTTTTGTGCAGTATTTGGTTGAACCAAACCAAACCTTTGGGAGCTGGCAAAACTCTGAACAAACAAATTTATTATTATTCTAACCCATCAATGTTTTAGTCCAAAATCAACTGGTTACAAGATTTATATTCAAACCTGGATTTGTTTGATTTTATATACCACCAGTACAACAACATTAAGCTTTTCCAGTGATGGGAATTTCCTGCTCGAATTCTGGTGATATTACAGGTTTTCAAAACGACATGTTTGGACGTTTACACTTTTACATTTGTTTGAAAGCTTTGAAAGAGAATCCTATAAAGCCTGATTTATCCTCAAATCAAGAACAACACATGAAAGAACTTTAAAGAAGAAAAGAAGTCCTAGGAAACTGGGAATTCCCACCTGCCTTAACCCTTTTTTCTTATTTTAAGATTCTTTTGTTCCTTAATTTCCAACATGAAAATGTCTCACTGCTTATATATATATATATATATATATATATATTACTTTTACCACTTAATTCACCGTGTAAAAATATGTGTGTTTGTGTACTGTGCATTCTTGTCTTCTGTCTAGTAGCTATCTGAGGCAGAGAGGACGGAGACTGAAAGTAAGTGCCGAGGGGGAGCTCTTATCTTTGTCCATATCCCCTTTTAACAGCTTTGTATATATATATATATATAAAGCTATGGTTCCCCGTCATTTCATGTTTCCAAAATTTGGGTTGCTCCTCCGATGACAACGGTGGTCACCGCTTTCTTCTGTTCAAGACTACTTAATGGTCTACTGGCTTTCTTAAAGCACAAAATTTGGATTGTTTATTTACTCTATAGTCGAAGAACAAACAAAACTGTTCCAGGTGGGTTCTTCCACATTACTAAAATATCTGCAATTCTTCGAGCTGCCTAACAAAACACCAAGATTTGGTTCACATGCACTTATCAAATTTATGTTTTTTAGTGTTACCTTTATATATAAGTAATAACGTAAGGAGAAAGTTTATTGTTATGTACTTATGTTTCCTTCTTATGCCATTGTCATTTCCTTCTTTGTTTTCTTCAAATATCAGATCATTTTTTTTAGGTAAAATCTGATAAACTGCGGAACATCTGTTCAGGAAAAGATGAAGATGGAACTGTGAAACATATTAAGTCCCACAGATCATGGCACCTCCCTAAGACTGACAACTCTTTGAGAGTGTACCCCACGTTTCAAGAAATGTCATCGATTTCACTCTCCCTCACGTCATCCTTGGGGTAGAGCACCGAGCACAAAGACAAAAGCACGCCTCTGCCACTGATTCTGACTCCTTCACCCGTCCCCACACCAGCGGTTGCTTAAGCATGCTATAGCTTGTTGGTGGTATCCCGTAGGCCGCCAGGGGTGTTCTTTGGCAGATCCACAGAAATAATACTTTTGAAAGTGAACATATATATTATGCGTGGTTCTAGTAATCTTAGGATGAACATAATTTATAAAATAGATGATTAACAAAAAATACAAATTTCCATATGTATCTTTCACTATACATGGATCAGTTGCTGCATGTTATGGACACTTGAAGTCATCCAGCGAGAGAGAGACTGGGCGTACAGTTTGAAAGCATTTTTTTTCCTAGAAAAACTAACATGGAGGCTGATTGATTCATGTGGAGTACGCATAACCATGCTATGCGTGAGAGCATGTGTATGCATGGGGAATTGTCATTTTAAACGAGCGTATAGCCTTTCACTCAATGAATTTTTTATCTAAAGTTCATCTAGGTCCGAGCCATAGAGCCACCAGCGCACGAGTGCACGACTAATATGGTTCTTTTCTTTTGAGACCTGACAAAACTGCTTCTCCCCCACGCTTGAAAACAACATATCCTATCTTCTTCTCAACTGATGCAATCCCACCAATTTTAAACTACTCGAATTAAGCATTGATTAGATTAAAGTGATATCATATTTAGATTATTGCTTGTTAAACAAGGTGTCAGCACTCATCAGTGAGCAACGAACATGGGTGGCGTATTACGTATACCTGGTGTCATGCTCCTTTAATATACTCGATCTAACACTTGCTTTTTTTTTTTTGTTGTGTCAATAGTTTGGAGTTTTCTGTTTTGAGCTATGGTCAACCCTCGTTTTCCACAATGTCGGTCCTTAATATACTCGACCCTCGGTTAGAAAGCATCTTGGATTTCACTCGGCCTATGGAAGAAAGAAAGACAGAAAAAGGAGGTATCTTCTGAATTGGAAGGTGGTGTCACCGACGGGACGCCTGGTCTTTGTTTCTTCTTCTCTGATTCTACCATCCCATCTAAGGCAGTCTTTTTTCATTGGCTAACGTCCGGTAGTGTTTGATTAAGACTTAACTATAAAATAAGTACTCAAATTATATTTTTAAATACTTAAAAGTATTATTTATTAAAATAGGTACTTAAAATATTTTTGATTACAATGAGTACTTAAAGTTTATTTTTTTAATTTATTTTTTTAAAATATGTCATTAAATGCTTATGAATGGGAAGCCGTTAATTAATGATGTTTTTTTGATTAAGTAGAGAGATTACAACTTTTTCTCATACCGGGATTCGAACCCATACAAGATGGGGCAGGATGAGCATCCTTAACCACTAGGCCAATCAGTGGATCTCTAATTAATGATGTTAAAAAGTGCAAATGCACCAGATACCTTAAACAGAAGATAGCAGGATCAAACTAATCACAGCAGGAAAGCAAAAAAACACCAACTGCAACATTTACTATACACCTTTAAATATTACTTACAAGGAGGGAATTAAACTCAATATCAAAAGACTGCCATCCAAGTGATTCAATAAAATTTCAGCCCTCTACCATCCGAACATGAAAACACTGGTTTTCTTTAAGTTGCAATCTAATAGGAAGTACAAACTTATATTGAAGTTCTTAGCTTCAATTCTCAATTTATAGCCTTTTCTAGATTTGTATCTACGAGAAGGCTAGTTGTTGTAATTGTTGTATGCAATTGCAAATGGCAAAAAGCTATGCTCCAGTTCCTTGAAGAACTACATTTTAGGTTACATAAATTATGTTCCGTTTAGAGTTGCTGACCAGTTTTCAAAGTCTTAACTTGCATTGATAGCCTTCTAAGTTAACATCCTGCAAGACCAATTCACTGATCACTGAGCTCAAAACCAGCTCAATATGTTCACAATTCCCATCCTTTTGAAACGACAACTATCTTCATCATCTTACATGCAACGAGCTGACTTTTGAATAAAGGTGTTTTTTTTCCAGAACAATAAGGAACTGCTAGACATATATACTAAATATAGTTGCATAAAGGGTAAAAAGAAAAAGGACTATTCCACAAAAATTGAGTAAGAGCAATACCAACAGTAGGTCTTGGTGTTGTTCTTATCTTCAGAATCTCCGGGCGAGGAATTATAGACGCAGAAGCTCCTATACCTCTGGATACTCTCACCTTAGTTCCATCTTCAAGGTATTTAACTCCAACCTTACAGGGCTTCCTACATCAATAGTAATCCATTAAAAAAAACTTATATTTGTTTTCCCCCTAAAAAAGTCAATATATACAATCAGAATTGAAGTCAATACCTAGTAACAGGATCAAGAACTTGAACATTTGAGGCATGAAGTGGAGCCTCAACAGTAAATATACCACCTTCATGACCTGGACCTTGCTTAATGTGCTTTTTTACCTGTTAAATAGGGGAATTAAAAAAAAAAATCTAATAAAAGAGCAAGAATTGTATCTTAAATTTTGAAGAGTCTGACCAGATTTTTCCCTTCAACAATTACACGATTCTGAGAACGAATAACGCGTTTGATAATGCCAGTTTCACCTTTATCTTTTCTCCTGATTATCATTACCTGTTCAACCCATTACAAAATTTAAAAAAAAAAACATAATTGGTTTCGAAATTAACTTAAATTAATATATATATATATATATTATGGAAATTTAAAACGAGATGCTTACATTGTCACCCCTAAGAATTTTCCAGTGTCTGATAAGTTTCTCAGCTGCTTTCCAACCCATTTTAATCTATAACCCAACGCTTCGAAAATTAAGAACAAGGAACTGGAAAGCAAAAACAAAAAAAGAAGGCAATATTGTACCTTAAAGAGCTAAGGCACCGATCTTTTGTCAATGATTTGGAAGATCTGGATCTTGCTCCTTCTACGTCAGGTTTCAGAGTTTTAGGCTTAAACCCTAATATGGATTATCCGGTTTGCGACGGGTTGTGGATTGATGTCGTTCTTCACCAAAATCCCGAACTATCTGACAACCCGTTTGGTTTCAGCTTTGGGCTTTTTCAAAACAGCTCATTGTCGGCTCAAAATGTAATTAAAAAGGCTTAATAACCCAATTGATCCCTTAAAACATATTGTTTTTCATTTTAGTACCTTTTTTGTCTACCAACTATCAGTTGGTCCTTCAGGAGGATGAGATGTTAATTTAGATAGTTTATAGTTCGAAACTTAATATTATAAATATAATAAATTGGATTAAGAGGATCGGACAATGTATTATCCAATGTAAAACATACAAATGAATATGAAATTCACAGCCTAATAAGCTCACATATATAAACTTCCATCAGAGAAAGTGACTTTCAAACACCAAATATGCAACACAATTTCGACTTTAGTTGAAAATCATAACTCCAATCCACAGTGTGAGTAGCAACGGATGGGAAACATGAGACGGACTCGATGTCGATGGCTGTATGACTGGTCTTATCGTGGTCGAGGGAGCTTCTGGTTCTTCTTCTTCGGGTGGCGAAGCAGGTGCCAGGTCCAAGGGAGTATCAGATTCTGATTCTGAAGCAGTGGAAGCTGTCAACAACAACAATATTTTTTTTAAGAAAAGAAATTCATAGTTTCTTGGTATTTGTCCTCGAACTGCAACGTTGGGTTAAGCTAATCAAAACATTGATGCAGATTCATCAGAGAATACCTCCAGGGCTCAAGGGTGATGCGGCTGTTGGTGGCAAAGTTGGAGCAAGTAGAAAGGGAACAGGGCCTGCCAAAAATGTTCTTCGGGTCAGTTAATGCTAATTTAACTTGTCTAAATCCAAAACTTGCTTAATTGCTTGTGTGATAAGTTACCTGGAGCTGGTAAAGGAGTGCCAGAAGCTGCAAAAATGCAAGAAATGGAATGGTTATAGCTTATAACATAAAACCAAGAGAAATCAATCGAATTATAATATATAAAAAACAAGAGAAATTAAGCTCTGCACCTTTGCACTGCACTGGTACGCCACCCATGTTACAAGCTCGGGGGAGACTAAGTGCCAGGGTTCTGTTTATGGGAAGTTGAAGAGGTATATTTGCAGTAAAAACAAGACAAGCACAATCCATGCTGCTGCTCATAAGCGACTTCAACGAACCACAACAGCCTTGAGTTGGTGACGATGAGCCATTCCCGTTGCTTCCAGTGACGAAATTTAGGCACGGGGTGAAAGTCGAGATCATTGAGGCCGTGCAGGCTGTAGAAATTTGGCCTTTAACCGAAACGACTGAAAGGGTTGATAATATTGCAATGAGTTGGAGCAACTTGAAACCTCCCATGACTTTGTCAATGAAATTGCAATGAGTTTGGAGTAACGGTAAACGCCATGGAAATGGTAAAGATTTATAGTTTCGAGTCTCAGCAAGGACTTCAAGCAAACAACAAGCAGCCTTGAATTGGGTTCTGGAGTTCAACTACTTCAACTAATTTCCTCAATGAAGTAGTCATTCTTTTTTATGATAAGACAAAATCACAAGCAGTTCAAGGTAGGTCGTTTGCCATGTTAGTTATGTTTACGACCAACTCCATCGATTGATATAGCAGCCATGTCTGCTTCCTCTTACCTCTTTGCCTCTCAGTGGAAATGGAACCCAGTCTGCATCTTCTCCTAGTATATGCATTGTTACCCTTATTGAATAGTTTAGGACAATGGTTGTTTTATTTTGGTTACCAATAGAATTGATTAATTGATTCTACTTGTAATTAATTAATAAGAGTTGGTCATCCGAATATAACCAACCCATTTGTCAGTTTCCTCTAAGGCACCATTAGATAAAACAATCAAGTAAACCCCAAGTCTTCAAATCCAATCAAACAAATTGACTTTCCAGTTTCTATAGGCAGAAGAGAACTGTAACACAAGGAAATGGTCTAGATGGGAATGCTATGGAATGGGGCCAACGCTCGAAGATGCACGACGGCACTGACTAGCCAATCCCCATGCCTAAACTACACTATGCGAAACTCGTCCACACCGTCATTGGGGATTACTATAAACCAAAGTATTGCACTGCAACTCCCTGGTATTTGTCAGGTTCAAACTTCATCAATTAGCCAGTGTATGTAACAATGGTGAAGTGCATATTTTTTCATGTTAGTGCTTCATAAATATGCAGGAACAGGAGTACAGGACTTAAGTCGATCCCACGGATCGAGAGATCGTCCGACGCGAAAGCCTCCGTTAATTCTGTTATCTTCATTCTCTTCATTGGCCGGATTCTTTTTTGTCCTTTGTTTTTCTTGTTTTCGGAGAGTGTTGTTGTAGTATGTTTGAATGGTTTAATGAATTGAGACTTATGCAAGGACTCTCTGTTCCGGTTTCCTTAAGTGTTTCTTCCAAAATATTAGCATAACGAATCTAAAATTCCAAATCTTACTATTTAAATTATAAAATTTAAAATCTAAACACATTATCATAAAACCTAAACTTTAAATATTAAATATTATTTTTAAAATTTTAAATTGTATTATATAAACTTCCAAATCTTAGATTTTATATAAATTTATAAACCTTAAAATATAATGCTTTACACGTAACTATAAATTCATGATATTTGCACCTAAACATATTATTTTATATAATGCTTTACACCTAAACATATTATTTTTTTCATAATATATAGCAATAATTGCAAGTAACTATAAAAATTGATCTATGCGAATGGCTTATATTTGCGACACATGACATGCATAAAATTTATATAAATTCATGTCTGTGATAAAATCTAAATTTTATAAACTAAACTATTAAACTAAAATTTTTATCTTTAAAAAAAAATTACGAGATGAATCTTCGTCTTTTTCTTACATATCATTAAATGGATAAATTTTAAGATCATGAATGACATAGTGAGCCAAAAATTATATAATAATTTTTTTCAATTGAAAAATTATTAGATTAGTCTAACTCACTATGTCATTCATGATCTCATCTAATAATAATTTTTTAACTTATTTTTTCATGATGAATCTTTACCCCTTTCTTTTTTTTTTAAGAGGTGAATCTTCATCTTTTTCCTACGTATCATTAAATGAATAAATCTTATTAAATAAAATCATAAATAATATAATGAGCTATAACCATATAATAATTTTTAACTTTAAATACACAATATTAATACGAATACATCTTTCTTTCCTAAAATAATTTCTTAATATTCAAGCTTTCTTAACATGCATAATTAAACATGAACCATCTTGTCTTAGTAGTTAAGGTCTAAAAGAACAATTTTGATTCTTAGAGATTCGAGCACCAATATTTATAGTACATTCATAATTAAGCCCCAACTGTTAAAAATAGGATCAAAGTTTTATAAATAACATAAATAAAATGTATAATTTTAGTAATTTTATTTAACAATCACATCAATCTCTTTGTTTTTTAACGATTGGTGGCTTGATTGAAACCACTTAAATAATTACATGATAAATTAATCAAAATTAAAAGTTAAATGATCATCTATGTAGTTTACTTAAATTAAAAAATAGTTTAAATTTCTAATTTTTTAAGTTTTAAATTACCTTGTTCTGCCTAAGATCTAACAAGTGTACACCCTTTGTAAGAATTAGGTCAAGCATTTTGGCCAACTGATTTAGACTTGGTTATGCCATTATTTCCCCTTTTTTCTGTGAAACTGAAGCTGGAATTGTAAGCATTAGGTTCCCACCTGCCATGGAAGGATGGCTGAGCTTCTTCAAATTGTTCAACCAAAATCAACCCTGATTTAGTAAAAGTTGGCCACCCGAATGTAACTAATATAGTATGATCTGTTGCCATGAAATGTGCTAATATATGTGCCCACCTTTCCCTTTGGGGAAAACACAATCCCATCTCTTTGTAACCCAGACTTTTTAGTGCCAGAAATAACTAACACCCCGCAGCAAACTGAACCTCTAAAATGGCTTTTGAATATGTCAAGTTGGGCATAGCCCTGGTTTTTGTGACCACGCTTTGTGGTTTAGCCACAGCTCAGTCCGGTTGCACCAGTGCGCTCTTGGGATTGGCCCCGTGTTTAAACTACGTTACGGGAAACTCGACCACCCCGACATCAAGTTGCTGCTCGCAGCTTTCTAGCGTGGTTCAATCGCAGCCTCAGTGTCTTTGCTCGGTGCTCACTGGTGGGGGCTCATCATTTGGTATTACCATTAACCAGACCAAAGCTCTGTCACTCCCTGGAGCTTGCAATGTGCAAACACCACCGGTTAGCAGGTGTAACGGTAAGCTCAAGTAAACCTCTAATCTCGCACCTTTGAGTTTTTAAATACTGACATAATTTTACAAGTAAAAAACTCAGCACTCCTAACTGTTTACTAGGTGCTAGTAGTCCAGCAGCTGCCACAACAAGTTCTGCAGTAAGTCCAGCAGTTGCCACAGTGAGCTCTGCTATAAGCCCAGCAGCTGTTCCAGTGAGCTCTGCAGTAAGTCCAGCTGCTGTCCCAGTGAGTTCTGCCTCTGCAGTAAGTCCAACAGCTGCCACAGTGAGCTCTGCAGTAAGTCCAACAGCTGCCCAAGTGAACTCTGCATTAAGCCCTGCAGCTGTCCCAGTCAACTCTGCAGTAAGTCCAACAACCGCCCAAGCGAGCTCTGCAGTAAGCCCAACAGCCGCTCCAGTGAGTTCTACAGTGAATCCAATCGGTGATAGTTCACACGAAACACTAGACACACCGACTACACCATCGATGCCGAACATTCATGCAGGTAGACACAACTTTCAAGTCCCAACATATATGTATTATATATAAAAATTTACCAACAGTTTACTTCACACGTGAAAAATATGCAGGAATTGGTTCTAAAACAATCCCTACAAAAGAAGGCGGCGCCGGCGAATCAAATGGAAGTAGCATGAAAATGCCGATTGGTCTCACTCTCTTCACTTTGTTCGTTTCTTCATACATATAAGTTTTAAGTCGTTTTTATATCAAGTATGAGCTTCTTTACCTACTATACAGGCAGTAGCCATTTGTATTCCAGCTTTATCATGTTTGCTTAATGGAAATTATATGAGAATCTGTTACTACTTGAGTAAATAAATAATTAAATGTCAAACCCACTAATTAAGCAATTTTTGCCATAAAAATAATAATAATTCAATATTATTTACATAAAAAAATTTAATAAAAATCAACCATTGAATAAATTTAAAAAATACTAATTCATATGGCCCTAAGGCCTTAAGAACATAAAAGCCCAATTATTTGAAATACCAGCGGCAAGTTTAAACCAACGATTTAACCGGCATTAACTAAAACCCTAAAAAAAAGGAACTGTTCTATGGAAGGAGCAAAAATGGAGGATGCTCGGGTCGAAGAGTGTGAACACGACAACAGCAATATACAGGAAGATGCTCAAGTGGAAGAATCTGAACAAAACAACAAAGACATGGAAGTTGCACCCGCCCTTATTTCCGTCCACCCGACCCAGGACTCAGTTGCAGTCGCTGTCGGGTCGGACCTTCGTGTCTTCAATCTCCTGTAAGCCTTTTGTATTTCCTTCCACTAGTCTACTCTTCGTTAGCAAATGAATAACGCTTAAAAGAAGAAGAAAGTGTGTTTACAGAGACAATTGTGCTGTGACTTTGGTTGACGAATCGAGCGGGTCTTCTCATAATGATTCAATAAGATGTATTAAATATGGAACAAATGGGAAACTATTCGTATCTGCCGGAGATGATAAACTTGTCAAGGTTTGGTCTACCGATTGTTGGCGATGTATTTCCACTGTGTAAGATCTTAAACACCCAACTTTTTTTTTCTTTGTGGGGGGAATTTTACTTTATTTTAGTGGTTTATTATGAATATGATGTATGACAGGATTTCTGAGAAGAGAGTGAGTGCAGTTGCTATAAGCAATGATGGTCTTCATGTTTGTTTTGCTGACAAATTTGGAGTCGTTTGGGTGGTAGATCTCCCGTGCTTTGATGCAACCGAAGCTCCGCTTAACAAGAAGGCAGTGCCGTTGCTTGCTCATTATTGTAGTATCATTACTAGCCTGGTAATCGATTACCTACTTTGGGTTATTTTGCCACTTTTGAGAAGGATTATTTCCCTTTTAATCGACACATGTATGTTGTTAGAGAATGATTGGTTTGTTAGTTACCAAATTATTAACAGGACTTACTTACAGGAGTTTTCACCTGATGGGCGTTTTATTGTTAGCTCCGACAGAGATTTCAAAATTCGTGTAAAGCCATCATGCCTTAACTTTTCTAGTTCCTATAACAATGATAGTGGATAACATGATAAAGCACAAATTTGATATGCTATTTTCTATTGGCAGGTTACAGTGTTTCCTATGAAGCCATTTGATGGAGCTCATGAGATTCAAAGCTTTTGTCTCGGTCATACAGAGTGAGTTTTTGTGATTATGTGTTATCTTTGCATTGCTTTGATGTTGTACATATGAAAGGTACTAGTTTCAAAGAAAAAATTGTGCTGAATTAAGGAGCAATAGTATGCTTGAACTTGCTTGATTCTTAGTAGAGGTCTCTAGTAGGTTGATTTTCAACCTGTTTAAGCACTCTCTTTTTAGTAATTAGAGTTTACTTAAATCTAAGTTTCTTTATCTGAGAATATATAATTCTCTATTTCCATAATAGATGTAGGTGCTCATTTTAATTGTGTGTACAGATTTGTTTCCTGCCTTGCCTTTGTCTGTGCTCCAGATTCTCCGCAGGGTCTTCTTGTGTCTGGAGGTGCTGATTCAACTGTAAGTATTGAGAATTTTATTTGTTTACCCTGCAAAGTTTCTTCATTAATTTTCCATGGTGAAAATTTCAGAAATTAATGAAATTGTCATGTTCTTCAGGTTCGCATGTGGGATATTATATCTGGAACCCTCCTTGATACTTGTGAAGTTGGTACAAAGGTATAACTCTCTTGTTATGAAAATTTATGGAGATTACTGATGATTTTTCGGGAAAAGAAAATACTATCATTCACCACTGTATTTCTACTTTTAATTTTGCTGTTAACATGTTATCTTGGTTTTATTTTTACCTCTTTACCGAAGGTGGGACAGGTTGAATCTGATGCTACTGAAGGAAACTGTTCAACTGTTACTGACATATGCACAATTTCCGATAGTACCCTTATTGCAGTAGCCATTCAAAGGTCAGAATCTGAGTATTCTGTATGCTTGTTTTTCTTCTCCTTCAATGGTGCACCTGTTCAGTTGATTACCATAACAGTCATTCTGTTCTATGTAGTCTACGAGGAATAATGTTATTGACATGCGACCTTCCATCTCGGACTCTTTCTGTTACAAAGGTAGAGACTACAACTTGAACAATTTAAACACAAAGGATTCTTTAACTTGCATGGCTTCGAGACCGGTTTCATTCCCTTTGTTTGAGTGTTTGACATTATACTAGAATGCATTTTTCAAATCCATCTTAGCTTTTTGTGCAACTCAAGCATGCACATGTTTTGTGATAACATGATGTTGATATTCTTTGAGTTTATCGGAACTTTCCGGTTTAGCGAATTGCATGGCTAACTATAATTTTCTTTGTAAATTCCAATTTTGGCAGGTCGTCTCAGTCATTGGAGAGAATTTCATTCCTACAAGCCTCGGCAGTAGTATATTTGGAGGATTATTATGGATGATAACAGGGGCCTCTAATTTGCCAGGTTCTAATGTTTCATCTTTGTCCAGAGTGAAAGTCATCTCTGGTTGCACTTCAGAGCAGGAACCAGTCGTGTTGGATGATACTGAAATACCTGGTGGAGCCAAACTACTCGAGAAGTTGCAGGGAAGTATATCAATTGACGAAAAGGTGTTCTTGGCAGCGGCAGACGCCGTGAAAATGGCAATGTGCAATCTTTTAATTAAGAAGCAATACTCTTATGAGAAACGAGAGTTCAGAAAGCGAACAAGAAACGATAAGAAATGCACGCAGTGATTCGGTAACTTCTGCAACTTTTCCCTTGTGATAGTTGAGCATGTGTATGACATCAAGGTACTCGTAACATCTCTACCGTAATTAAGCAAAGGAAAAATATACAATTTAAAGGTTAACTAGGGCTTTGGATATAAAGATTTTTAAGTTGATTTAATTTTGATATTTGGCTCTACGTTTTAGGTTCAAATTAAGTGTTGATTGCTTTGGGAACAAACATTATGCTGCTTTGGCTGAGATTGAAACTATAGTGAAGAGAAGAAGATTTGTTTTTCTTTCCCAACTGATCATTAGTTTCTTACTGTCCTAACTATTGCATGCCGCCATCGTGCCACTCGAGTCTCGAGATAAACGGAAAAGGACGTGACTGCCTGTCGAAGAAAGCTAACGATGTTTTAATATTGAATAGTATTAGGTTTGCCATGGAGCATGACTCCTGCCATTCATTGAAAGGGACTTTTTAGTGTTTTCTAGGTGAGATCGAATCGTTTTGATTTTTTTAATTATGGGTAAAATATATCATTCACACCTATTTTGATTTTCTATTTTATAACTAAATTTTATACATGGATAAAATTTCACTACTATTCGAACCCCATCTTTTTTGTGTTCTCCGAGATTCAAAGCTTTCGTTACAAAAATATCTCATCGAAATCAAGGCTCTCAAGTCTCAACAGTCCCACTTCAATCCTCGATAATAAAACCTTTCTTCCCTTTATGTAATAACTCCCCAGTTATTTTCTCACCAAACAAACACCACTGACCTGAAAACATAGAACCAAAAGGTATTGCTCTTGCAATAGTCTGAACCAGAGAGTTTTCTTAGCTTTTGTTATACATGAAAGAAGATTCTTCAACAGAAAATCGACATTTACTTCTACAGGTTCGTGTTTAGCAGGTGAAAAAAATAGATTCTGTTGACCTTAAATGGCATAATGTAGTGATCATTGTCTTGATTTCGTGTTTACTCTGCAGTTTGCCTATGGATTTTCTTTCATTGGTTTGTCACTTGCTGATGCATTGATTGGAAAACTAGCCTTTATATTTCTTTATTTATGTTCATCATTCACACCAACCTTTTTACATTTGTATGAAACTCAAAATTTGCAGCCAATTCATAACTTAAAAAGCAAGCTGTGAAATATATATGTATATAAGTAAAAGCTGCTGCTGCTACTTTTTAATGGGAAATGGTCCACAAAAGATTACACTCACACCAACCATGGGAATAGGCACCGAATTCATTACAAAAAAATGCTTAGCATGATGAATGATTATAGCTTTCCCGAATATCGGTTTGTGGCCTCCTTGCCTTTGTGTCATCAAGATGATTTTGATAAATATAAGAGGGAAAACCATAGAGTGCAAGACGTATAACAATTACTTTCACACCATTTATCTTGTCATGTAAAACAACCAGAGCAACTGGAGGATTTACACCCAATAACAGAGTATTGATCACATCGGAAAAGAGAGAAGATATGAGAAATATCAAGCCTACAACATCAACAGCACATACTTGCCAAGTTATAGCAGTCCAAACCAATGTCAGCTCGTAGGAAACTCCTGCCTCGAAGCCCTGCATCTCATGTTACAAACTATTTCATTCTCCGCTCGTAAAGAGATTCACGACTGATGAATAGATTTGCATTTCCAAAACAACAGAAAACGTTTCCTTCTTCAAAACCTTTTGGAAAGAAAGTTGCATAAGGAAAAACAAAGGGAGTAAAAGCCTATGAGAAACTTGGCCTTAAAAATTCTCAATGGTTCTTCAAAAACTTTTAAGTTCTTGTTTTCAGGTTCTGTAAACAACTTTTGTTGCAGAGTATGAAATGCTTTTAGAGTATAAAGGTGCCATTGCTATAAAATTTTGTAATTCATTTGAGCAGAATATTTACTTAAAGCCATGTTCTGCTTTGCACTTGTGTAGCTAAAAGTTGATGTTCGTTTTACATAAATGCAGTAAACAGATACTGAGATAAAAGTACATAATAAAACAATTAACAAGAAATCATGGCTAACATCACACCATCATTTCGTTGTCATTAAGCACTCTCCCAAGTCACTCATCTTATAAGTCATAAACTTGTTTCCCAGTGAACTTAACTTCAATGGGACTAACATTCTTCCCAATTGACCTAAAGTTCTGCCCCACTCCCTGACGACCGGGGTTCACCTTCTCAGGATAAACACCATCTTTGGGGTGAAGGTATTGAACCTCACCATTTGGGAAAACCCTGTAGAATTGATACTTGATCTTGTACTTAGACCTCAGCCTAGTACCCAACGCCAAGCACTGCTCTTTCCTTGCCAACTTGAGCAGGTTAGGTCCTTGCCTCATGATGGCTGCCCCTCCTGTTGGCATCTCGAAGATTTGTTCTTTCGGGGAATCCCATGTGATGACATAGAATTCCTCAACTTGTGCCTTTCTCAACAGCCCTCCGGTGCTTCCACCAAAGATGGGTGATGGGGTGTTGGGGTCCAACTCCGGTGGGGTGAAACCAACTGGAGCTTCCTTTGTGGCTGCTGCTGCTGCAGGTGTTTCATCTGCAGCTGCAGCCCTAATGGATCTTTGAGCAGTGGAGAAGTTGAGGGACTTGGAGGTGGCGAAGGAAAACGATGAGGATGACTTCCATGGAGCCAGAGATTTTGGGGTGGTGATTGTGGGGGTGAAGAAACCTGCTTGAGTTGCCATGGGGATTTAGTTTAGATGATGGTTGTTGAGCTAGGGAGGTGAAGTTCTTTTACTTTCTCTTGTTGGTTTTTTAATTGTAGATTTTGTGTGACAGAGGATGATGATAAGGGAAAATGCTTTCAGATGGGTGGTGGTGTTTGGATTCAGATATTTTGGATAAGATGATAATACTTGGACCAATAGGATGCTTGATTTTGATACTCCAAGCATACTACTTCTTACCCTTTTCTAATATCCGATACATTTGTTTTGATATATATTTATATGGAACCAAATTATATAATTTATTATCTACCAAGATTGTTTTTGCCAGATGAAATATTAGATTTCTTAAGTGATATTAAAAGTTTAAATTCTGACGTTGTGAAATAAGAAAATTAAATTAAGAAAGTTAAACCCCAAATTTTGTTTTTATAAAACCCGATTTAAATTAATCAAATAATATAACTTTTATAAAATTTGATTCAAATTAATGAGGTAATAAATTAGATATCAATATTAAAAAAATATATTGCTATTCAAAATATGCCTAGAATTATATATATTACTTGGTTATTTGATTGCCTTTTACCCTTCCTCTTCTTCCATCTTTTACAATAGTAAATGAGTTTGTGCAACACTCTGGCCTGCTGCTTGTACTGTTTAAAGAAGCATTCGTGAAGGCATCAAAGTGTTGAGTCAAAAGTTAGAAAAGGGTGTTTGAAATGTGCGTAATCACCACCCACAACCAATAACACAACAAAATCAGAGGAAATGAACAAACAGTTTTTCAAATAAAATAGTAAATGAAACTAAGAACATTGTTTTCTTGGTAAATGGTTATCTTATTTACACGTCAGCATCACAGTAAACCAATAAAATAATTTGACCTCATCTAACACTCAACCATAAAGACCCAAAATATGGGTACCGGGCCTCCACCTACTTCAAAACTGGTAGAATTTTCAGGACCCAACGTCCATTTTAAACATTATCCTCTCTTCTTTAAGATCAATTACCCCAGGCCTCAACAGCCAATCTGATTGGGACAACTCTTTTGGTTCCTCAACAATCACAAGAACCCATGTGTTTTTTCACTTAACATGAAGAGCTGAATCCAACTCAAAATATTTGTAATGTGCCCTGCACCTTGTCCCTTGAAAATTTCATCTGCTTCAGTGATGAATACTAATTGCAGACTCCGGAATGTGGCAGGAGCATGGAGATTATTTCTGGCTGTTATCAGCAGAAGAATTCTCATTCTGTTGTGATTGCAATGTAGGAAGTTGGAACTGATGAGCCTACCATGCTGCTTGTTGTGTTAGTTCTCATGTTGTCACTCCCAGGATGAGACCCAACGATTATAGTCGATGTGAACCTGCTGCTGTAGGTATTTCTTGTCCCTGTGGGGATAATCCAGACTTGGTATTTACCCCAAACAAGATTTGTGTTTGGCCTTGTGGAGTCTTCAATGGTTGCTGGGGAAAGAACTTAACATTGGTAGCATGGGAAGCTGGGGTTCTGGCTGAGTTTTTCCACAGGGTTGATTGTGCTGCAGGGTTGATCTGGGGCACACTTTGGGAGAATGTAGCAGCATTGCTAGAAAACTTGGAAGCAATGGACGATGTAGGCATGGTGTTGGTTGTCTGAGTTTTGCTTCGAGAAGCTGTAGCAGGCTGCTGCTGATGTTGTTGCGCCATGTGCTGCTTCTGAAGTTGAAGCAGCTGTTGATGGGAATTTGATGAGTTGGAACCAACTGGAGGACTTATGGGTACTGTAGTAGAGGCGATGGAGCGTGGAGGCCAATTTCCAGTGACAGGAGAGGATACAAAATTCAAAGATCTAGCTGAATTGTCAAAAACATACGTCTGACTGTTTGTCTTATGCGACTTCCCTGAACTTGCCTTTTTCCCATCATCCGTATTGGTTGAACTTGATCCACTCTTCCCATCAGATCCTTGGAGATTCTTTTGTTGTGCAGCTTGTGGTACGGGTGCAACTTGGTATCCTTGCCTAGCTATCTCAGGTAGGCTATGAAAAATCGTGGGGTTCTGAACAATAGATGAGAAGTTAAGGTTTGAGCCTTTGTTGTTTCCGGTGAAGGAGGGAAATGACATGGCAAATGCTTGAGGAGGAACAAGATCACCTCCACCTCCACCCACAGATGCAGAGGGTACTAGTGCAAAGTTGAGCGGCTGGTGCTGAACTGGTGGATTCTGACCATGAACCTTTTTCTGCATGCTTGCAGTTGTATTCTCTCCGCTCATCTCATGCTCCATTTTCCGAGATTGATTGGAGGAAAGCATCTTATGCTCCGGCAACTGCTTTGAATGCATGCTTGTGGAGCTCAAAAAATTATTGCCACAAACTTGTCCACCCCGTGTTTGCTGACTATCGGGTTGCTTGTGGGATGATGATGAGCCGCTTGATGGGACTGCATTTTGATAAGCTGGTTGAACCAGAGGCTGAGAGCAAGCTTGCTGCTGTTGAAGTTGAGGATGGAACATTTGAGAAGAATTAAAAGATCCGTTAAAGAAAGGCAACACTTGACTGGGGGTTGGTCCTCTAATTGCAGACAGGTTTCCAACAGGAGCAGAGATAGAAAACGGAAAACCATTGTTCTGTACTATAGTCAAGTATGGAGGTTGGTTAGCAGTCAAATTTGGGTAATTAAAGCTCACAGCTGCTGCAACCCCTGGTAACACTGTAGAGCTAGTCGAGATTCCAGATGCTGAATTATCTATCGAGGATGCTTTGCTAGTAGATGTAGCAGGTTTGGAAGGGACAGGTTGATTTACACTTGTTTGATATGGACTCAACGGGAAGATGAAAGCAGGGGCATGCTGCAACAACATGAAAAAAACCAAGACTTTGAAAATGAGAAATTCTTAAAACAAATTGAATGAAAATGGATTTGCATGGATTCTTTATCAACTTAAGAAGTATAACATACCACCAAGTTTCCAGCAGATACTGGTTGGGAAGCCTTTTGAACCCTAACCTGCTTTCTCTGCTCCGTGTCCTTGGCACATTCAGAGGTTTTATCTTTCCTGGTGTTCACTGCAACCTTACTTTTCTCTTCTGAAGAACTTGGATTCACGAAGGGATTTCCAAGTGTCAAAGCTTCTGCAGATGGCACCACATTGAGATTGCTGGGCTTGGCTCCAGATAGAGAAGCAAAACTGGGCGGCGGTGGCCAAAAATGGTTCACTTTTGCGTACTGATGGTGTAGTTGTATGTTATGAGCAATGTAATGATGCATGACACATCTTTTAGGCTGAGTTTGGGAGAGTAAGAAACGAAGAGGCTGCATATTTCCAATAGAAACTCAGTTAATTTAAAGCCAAGAAAATATTTTACAAATAACTTGAGCCATATGTTTAAACCTTTGGCCTAGCAAGGAAATTAGTAATCCATACCTGAAATGGCGTGGATGACCTAGCACTTGCATCCATGGGCGCAATTGTCGGGAAGGGAGGCATGCACCTGTTATAAAAATAAAATTCAACTACTTCTAAACAAAAATGACATACCACCAGATTATTTAACAAAAACAAAATGCAGGTCTAGATAGCTTACCCCAAAGGTGGCAAACCATTCGGAAAAGGCACTGAACTAGACTGGGCTGAATAAGACAAGAGAATCAATTAGTAAACTCATCTTATCATAACTCAAGAAAATCGAGAGCTAAAGTTAACAAACAGAGCTCAGTGAGCGAAACCTGAAACATATTAAAACTTACCTGTTTGCAGCACTTTAGAAACGTCAACTTCAGATAGCTGTTGCTTTTCAGCTTGATCCGGCTTCTCTAATTTAAGGTTCAATGAATCTCGTTTCTCGTTAATTGTATCCATCTTCTTGCCTTTACAATCATCTGCTCTCGTTTCTTTCTTCGAGACATTTGCTTCATCCTTGGCCAAGGTCTCCGCCTTCTGCATCAACAATGAAAACTATATTTAGACTGGGAACAAAATTCATGACGAGAAATCAGTAGAAATGAAAGTCACTCACCGACTGTATTTCCCAAGCCTTGTACTTAGGATCCAATGTGATATCCACATAGCTATCCTTTACCGGGGATGATACGATTGGAGGAGCCTGTTGGGAAAAAGTGGCATTACTCATTGCTCTTTCTTCATAAATTTGGAAGCAATCTAATTAGAATTTTCAAGAGAATGGAGATTCTCACCATCAGATCGATCTTGAACTTCTCCTCAAGCTGGTTTTCATCGCTTTTCTCCTTCAATGTTCTATTAATATCCCAGGCCATTTAAAAAGAAATCAGATATCTTGAGAGCATTAATTAAAGGAGAAAAAAAAGTTGAAAGAATCTTGATGCTTACAGTTTGGTTGCTGTCGAATTCTGGAAATCAACATCCGAATCCGAATTAGCAGATTCCTTTTCAGTCGGGACAAGCTTTTCCTCGGTCACAACTTTATCCACAGCTTTCGTCTCTCCAATGGATGGTTTCGAATCTCCTTGCCTAATCAAAGTTGCATTCTCCCGGGATTCCATTACAACTGATGCAGTTGTAGTAGTTCCGTTTTTAGAAATTACCACATTAGGTCCTGAAATTTGACCCTTTATGGGTGAACAAATTTCCATTTCTGCTGCATGCTGCTCATTCTCAGCTTTCGGCGGAGCAAGAGAATCCACATCGACTTTCTTCTCCTTTGAGGCTACAAGAGCCAATAAAAAATTTTAAGGAAAAGAAAACTTTATAGCAAAAGGATTGAATGCTAAAAGTACTCACCATCGGCAAATGGATCGGGCTTAATATCGGTGGAGGAAACATTTGCACCTTCAGATTCATGCATAGATCACTTTTAGTGCACTTGGCAGCATTTATAGGTGAGGTGGGTGAGGGTCTTATTAGTATATTAAATGAGTATCTTGAACTTATTTGAGTAGGTTAGAAATTTATATGCGAAAAATAAAACACATAAAGTAAATAGATTTTTGTATGTCTTTAATATTATTAATAGAATTAAATGAATCGTGAATTTTATTTACCGAAAATAACACGAGTTAATTCATGAACTTCCCTTACCATTCTGATTTCCCCATGTATATAGATTTTTCACAGAACTGAGTAGTCGTGATCAACCATAGATTCGACCTTGATTCGGGTGGCCAGACAATCTTAAATTCATCCTCCTTAGTAATAGATAGGTCGGTTTCCACTATAAAAAAGGACAAGTGAAAATGTTGTACCTTGTACTAAATGAACGGTTGCCCTTACATAACCAAGAAATAAGTTACGGGGTCTCACCTATTATCAGAAACGGAGTCAAAATTTGTGGTTGTTCTGGGAGATGAAAATGATAATGTCATTAAAAGTAAATACGTTTGGTTATTGTATCTTGTATTTATACGTATAAACCTACCCAGTCAGTGAATTTCAATAGGTAAAACACGAACACAGTTCACCCTCTGCAAAACAATGTAGGAACAAAAAGAGCAGGCAGGTCAGTAGAAACAGGAACTAAATAATCATACAATGATACAAACCGTGATTGACATTACTTCGTCCACTTGTGAGAAGCCAACAAAAAAAGACAGCTCGGTATGTTTTGCAAGATTTTTCAGATTGGAAATGAAAACTATCTCTGCATGAAGCAGATACCGGGACATGATTATTGAATGTTTTCAAGTGAAACTGTGTGCCATTCAACAGCAGAAAACGGGAGAACGCATCTTGCACACTGTCTGTACTCTGTAATCTGTATTACTGTCAAAAAGATCATCATGCAGAACGTAAAAAAATCAAACTTAAATGAATAAAAATCATATCTGTACTTATGTTTATTTATATTCGTTTG
Organism: Abelmoschus esculentus; assembly: GCA_035048815.1. Taxonomy (NCBI): domain Eukaryota; kingdom Viridiplantae; phylum Streptophyta; class Magnoliopsida; order Malvales; family Malvaceae; genus Abelmoschus; species Abelmoschus esculentus. Next base: position 16,959,409 of record JAUCBN010000034.1, read on the forward strand.
TTTAATGTTATAAATCGGCTTATTGAACTCTTTTTATAAACTTGAGGGCAACAAACAAACAAGCAGCAGCAGCTGGCTACACTGCCCATTGCGCCGTGTTTACTTCCACATCTCCCATGCACACGTGTGTTACTCTGTGAGATATGTTATGTACTTTGTAATAGATTTTACAAAGATCACGATAAGATCTTGTCTCCTGGGGTTAATTGGCTTCTTTACGGCATCACTTTTGTCGTCTTCCTACAGGAAATGAAAGCATTGTTCAGGTAATAAGTAAGGTTTAATTCTATCCCAGTCCTTGTAATCTTCATACTTTTAAAATTTAGTCTTCTCATTTTCATTTCCACAAATCCTTTTCTTCTCTTATGGTCGTATTCATTTAATAAAGCAAAGCACAGTTATTGGATCTTTCACTAACCCACGTTAGCTTCACAGCAAATTAATGGGAATTTTTGGAGTTTACTGATTGAAAGCAAACGAAACCCTAAAAGCAAAAGGATGAGAAAGTGACTTTGGCAACAAGTGAAAATCAATGGCCAGCATAAAAATTTGTCGTTGGAAATCGATTGCTTGTTTTATTTTGTCGATGGGAAAAGGGTAGAAAATGGGAACAAAAGTTATCTAAATTTGAGGATGGATTTTGCTCTAACTTAGTTTAGGATTATTATTCCATGTACAATTCGTAAGTAAAAAAAAGTTGGTTATGTTGTTCTATGTAGACTGATAATGAGTCTGACTGATTCTTGAGTTATTTGGTTAGGTTCGGTTTGGTTAAAGCTTAGTTAAAATTTAGTTTGAGTGTGTTCGATTCAAGTTCGGATTCGATTCGAGATCTTAACAAACTAAATCGAATCGATTCAAGTTCGATTCTAAAAACTCATAAACAGTCTCAAAATAATTATATATACACTAAAATAAAGTAAGCATTATGTATTTGTATCGTAAGAATATTTTTTAGTTATTTGGATTAATCTATGTTTTTTATGCTCATTTTTCTTTTTCCGAAATTGAATTTTCTTTTGGTGTTAGTTATAAAAGATCTTTTTAATGATATCACATCTTTTATAGGAAAATTATAATAAAATTATTTATTTCGAGCAGAGCCAAGCCGAGACCGACGAGTTTCAAACTCGAGCCGAATCTTATAGTAATATTTTTGAGTTGAACTCGAGCTTAAAATTTCAAGTTCACTGAACCTAAGCAAACGCTACTCGTTATTACCTCTAGTTTTATGTTTTATTTTACTTTTTAATATTGTTATGTATATTTTTCTTTGTTTTTTTTAGGGGTTTATCGTTATTTTGGATTAATTCGTATCACACGCTTGATTTGATAGATGAATCTTTTAGATTTGTACAAAGACTTTAAATTTAAAATTTATATAACAATATCAAATTATTCATTGGTTAGACCATTCTCATTCTCATCGATATTTTACTGAATACTTTTACAAGCTTACGTGAAGAAAAGGTTCATCAATTGGACCCTCCAAAATCACTAAATTCCAAAGTTTACTTTCTTAGTTCCTGTACCATACTATTAAATGTACTAATTAATTAACCCTTCTGTCCAGACATAAAAGAGACGTCAATCCAAATCATGTGAAAGGGTTGTTGTAGTTGAAATAATTAATTCATCATATACAACTAAAACCATCAAAAAAAATTGTATTAACCTGACCCGATTGGATCTTATCCAAGAAAAAGCAAAACATTTTTAAACAAATTAGTCCTATTAATTTATTGGCCACTTTGATTTGGTACTTAATCTTAGCAAGTCGTGAGTTGTTTTATAAGTGCCAGGTGACACTGGACAGTACCAGTCACGTGGGTGGCAGTGGTTGAGCTAATATTTATGGTTCTATGAAGGCTGGGGAGAAGGGTCCTACGAGTGTTTTTCAAGGAAAAAACACCTGGTAATGGGCAATGGGCAATGGGCAATGGCTAGATTGATTTGACTTTGATGTTGTCTGTTTCGAGTAACGGAGCAAACACGACGGGACGTGGAAGCTTCTTAATCGACGGCCGGACCAATTCACACCAGCTGACTACTTGAGGCTGAGGGGATTTTTTTTGTACAGTGGTATAAATATATTGGGCCTGTGCTGTTCAGCTTCAGTAAAATTTGGATTTAGTTTAAAGGCCCAAATTTCTGGCTGATGGTACGAACCCAAAAAGAACCCATCTACTGTTTCGATTTCTTTCCTCGATGCTTCATGGTTTCTTGGAACTGTACATTCTTTATGAATTAATGATTTCGGCTTCTTGGGTTTCAAGGTCTACTGTTAACAGCTGAAATAGCTACAAAATTGGAGGGTCAACCCCTCTTTCTATCCTTAAACAGAGGAAGTCTCTGTTCAATGTTAATTTCTAACATCAAACACGTTTTTACCGTGGGTTTTACTGTAAAAAGTTTTCCTGTCATTTACTTTTTTATGGTATCAAATGTGTGGTAGTAAACAGAGTTTGTACCGTCCTCTCTTCTACTCTGTTTTTCATCACTTCTCCAACTATAAATCCTCCCTCAACTCTTTCACTTTGCTTCATCTTCAATTCTATTTTCCTTACAGTTTTTTCTCTTACAAAGCCAAAGAGATTGTCTTTTTTGTTTATCCTAAGGTTTCTCTTTCATCATCTCAGAAAATTCCAAAAAGAAAAAGGAAAAAAGGGTTCTCTTTTATTGATTTAATCTCCCCTGTTTTTTGCTCTGTTTTATATTTTTGTACTTTTTGTTATTGTGGAGAAAGAAAATGTTCTCAAGTGTCGTTGAATCACAAATTTTAAGGTTGAAACTGTCTCCATCTGCAATTATCTTTAACCAGACGGAGCCTGAGTCTCCTTCCTACGATGAAGGAAAAGGCACCGGCAGCTCCGGCATTACTTACGACGACGGCGACAACAATGGCAATGATTGTAAACCGATAGGTAATCGAAACACTGGTTTTGGTAGCTGGAGTTTTCTTCAATCCCTCGCCGGCCGCAAAGATTCGACCGGGCATACAGAAATTTACGTGCACCCTCTTGTTAAGAGTTCTGCTTGTAACCTGAGCGAGAAAAGCCTTGAAATGTGTACAGAAAGCTTAGGCAGTGAGACCGGAAGCGAAACCAGCGACCGCCTTGATGACATTCTGTTTCTTTCGTCGGAAACTGTTGGCTGTGATAATACACCGAGACGGAGGGAAAATTCTGTGACGAGAGGGATGAGTTGTAGCAGCAGCTTTCCACCTCCTTTGACGTCCATTAGCGGTTCAGTTGTGAGTTACAATCCATTGAATACTAGGAGAATGAGTCGTGGCGGCAACTTTCCGCCTCCTTTGACATCCATTAGCGGTTCGAATGGTCTTCGAGTCACGTCTCACCGTGAAGGCGGCCGCCTCGTACTTCAAGCTGTCCATGCCCCTACTTGTCATACATACATGCATGCAGAACGAAGTGAGGGAAGGCTTAGGCTTTGCCTTTTGAAAGAAGGTACCCCTTATACCCCGATTTCCGATGATCGAGACGGTGAAGATGTAGAAGAAGAGGCAAACGAGGTGGTAGACAACGACGACGATGACGAAGAAGGTGAAGTAAATGAAGAACAAAGAGAGGGAAAGGTTAGCCTTTGTCATTCGAAAAATACAAACATTACTACCCCGATTTTCGACGATGAAGAAGAAGAACAAGGACGAGAAGAGGTAGACGAAGAAGATGAAGCAGTTAACGACGAGATTGGTGTTGTGGAATATGAAGTCGAAGAGAAGTGTCATTGGGAAGATGAGGGTATGAATGTAAAGATTGGGAACATTGGGGGTAAAATTGGGATAGGGAGGTTAGCAAGGTCAATGAGTTGCAAAGAAAGGCGGCGTAGACACAAAGGGTTCCTAGCTTTGGAACCGTACTTAGTGGCTACATAAAATTTTTCCTCAACCGAATTAACAGAATTAGCATCATTGAGTTAGGTTTAAATTATGGTCTAATGCCACATTTACTAGAATTTTAGTTTTATTTCAAGATTCACAATTATATCATGATGAATAAATATTTTATTTTAAATAATTAAATGGATCGACATCTATTGAGTGTATTATACGTGCTTAATTTTCCATCCACCAATAATAATAAAATTGTATGGTCCCAAGTCCCAAGCAAGCAGGTTCAATCAATGTTGTTCCTCGAATTTAATGTTATCATCTCTTTCATAAGGGCACAATTTGTTGGACCATCATCATATATTATTTAAGAAAACGAAATACGAAGCTTCATATATAGGGTACGGAAAAACGTGATGGGAAAAGGAAAAATTACTACAATACCTATACTTCACCTTGTTAATTCAAATTGATATTTGAAGTTGACATTTTAATCCAAATTAATATGTAAAATAAATGATTTATTCAAATTAATTTTAATTATGAAGGTATGTAGATAATTAAAATTATTTAATTAGTTTTATATTACTAATCTCGATTATTTATTTATTTTATAAATTATTAAATGAATATTTATATCCGACACTCGTATTCTAACCGCTAAAGTGAGTTAAGTTGTGGGGTTATACGAATCGTAGTACGAATGTGAGGTACCTATCGAAGTTTCTGACCCACCTAGGGCAAGATGATGCCACTAGGCTGGTTCCCCATGATCCTCCATGTGCTATGGTACCTTATGTTTGTGTATCAGATTCCAATATGTTAAAAGATACTCCTTGTGATTCCATGAGATTTGCTTCCCTTTTTTAATGTCACGTCACGGACAAGTTGGTTTCACTTTTGAAAATATCCTCACATTTCTTACCTCTTCGGATGTCTGTCCGAAGCACAGAACATGAAAGATCAAGCAACGAATCAATATAGAGATTGAATATATCATTCGCTATGAACAAAGAGGAAAAATGATTGCACAACGATATATTGAGGTATTGGTCCAGAGTTCTAGTTAACATCTTGAAGATTAGGGTTTAAATTTTGATATGGTTTTATTTTGCAAATTATAATTATATAATAAAAAATATTTTGTATTTATTAGTATAAAAACATTAAAGAACTTTCGTGACGAAAATTATCTTATAGATGTATTCATGCTTGTTCGAAATAGTTTCATTAGCATGCAGAATTAATATATCGAGATGAGTTGTATAGTTATAAACACTTAAGTAAAAATCTTTATAATTATCGGTTAGTATGACAAAATTAGTTATTAAATCTTTTAAATAACATCTAGGTTAAAATCAATGGGTTGTGAATATAAAAAATTGAGTTAAAAGAATCATATAAATAATAATGATCTTTTGTGATATCCATTTAAATTAATTGATCAATAAATTAAAGATAACGATTATTTTAAATACTCTTTAAACAAATTTTACTATCATTGTATAAATTTAAATACTGACATTATATAAAAATAAAAACAAATCATTTACATAAGAAAGTTACGTATTGAGAAAATGGAAAATATTTCATCTTTTTGATAAATAAAAAAAATTGTTTACCTAAAAGAACTAATAAATTGTATAAACAATAAAGAAACTAATTATACAACCAAATAAAATTATCTATACAATTTTTCGGTTTATAGCAAGACTTGATGAATCAAGTCACAAATTTTCTCCGGATAACCTCAATCGAACACTTGTTTTTATCCAGAAAACAATAACATCCACCTACCTTGACTTACTCACATGCATTCTACCGTTTCATGTATTAAAATTAAAAAATTTATTTTCTATAAACATATAGTTTTTAGTGTTAGTTTTAAAGTTTATAATTTGAGGTTTAAAATTTTAAGATTAATTTATGATCCTAAAAAATATAATAATTTTAAAAAATTATTTTAAAATAAACATTAATAATATATTAAATAATTATCCATAAATTTTTTTAAAAAGTAAAGACCAAGAGTTTGATGGTTAATTGATCGGATCGGATCGAATTAGATTGAATCGAGGATAGGTCTGTGATCCCTTACGAGAGGAGGGCAGTGTCCTACCGTGGAGTGTGTGTATCCATACATTAAGGTACTTTTTCTTTGGCTTATGTGGGGCCAATGTCAAACATTGGCATATGCATCGTTGTTCCTTTTTCACATTTTATGTCTTTGAAGAACTTATAGGCCTTTACTTTCACAAATTTTCTCACCACCCTTCATATTTACAGTGTCAAACATGGGAAATGGTGATATCTTCTCTTCTCAACTCAAGATTGAATATGAATGGTGCAGCTTATGGAACAAAAGCAAAACCCACTACACTGGAATATTTAAATCATTTGAAAAAAACAATAATAACTATTTTAGAAAAATAAAGGTTAAGTATATTTGTCTTTAGTTAATTTGGACCGACTCATATCGTATATTTAGTTTTGACGGTGAATTTTTTAAAGAAGATTTTCTGTATACATAAATCTTGAATTTAAGACGTATTTAAGTGATACCATACTATTGAAAGCAATGGGAAACTTACTTTTCTTATCACTATTATTCCTAAAAGGACCTAAGACCTTGGAGGACCTAATCAATCATATATTTTGCATGAACCTACTCACGGCTAAAGAAAGGAGATACCATTTTGGCTAATTTATATATATTCTTACTATTAGAATCAATGCTATCCTTTTTCAGATTCCATAAATTAAATTAAAAAATATTCATTTTTAACGTATGAAAAAATAAAAAGTTTTTAGCATTAAATCGAACAATTAAAAGGTTATCTTAATATCACTTGTCATAAAACATTACATTCTTTTTAAAAGATAAATCTATTAACGTTGTCAATTTTATAAATTAAGACTTTTATTTTGTTCTTAATATGAAATTAATGTCATATATATCCAGAAAGTGACAATCACGATGATAAAAAAAATTACACTTTCCTCGAATTGGTTCTTATGTACGAAAAATAAACAAATAAGATATAAATAATTTCAATACTCAAATCTCCGGATAATTCGTTTGGATTTTGTGGATCCAGTTTGACGTGATTTCTCACCATCATCGACGAGGAAAGGTTTTAAAGCTTTAGTTTTCGGCATCGACCCTTTACCATACGGACGACATACCAAAACCCATAGCCCCCCCACTTGACAACCTACGGGAAAAAATGGCAGACAATTTAAGATAGGGTTGTCGTTGTCCTTGTGCGGATGATAAGGTAACAAGTATGCCTGAAAAAGTTGCACCACATAACTAAACGCTCCACAATGTCACACATCAAGGACAGGACCCACTAAAATCCTTAAATGTAAACATAGTCCTCAATAGATATTTTATTATTGTTATTTTTTTCAATGGTGGGCTAGGCCTCGTGGTGACAACATTGTGAACGTATGTAGTATGTTACGGAAAAAAATTATCATTAAGATAAATTTATTTTAAAAGGTTTTATTACATGTAAAAAAGAGAGAAAAACCGTTCTGGATAAAAATAACATGAAAAAAAATATTACTAGATAATATCATAAATAATGTAATGAACCATATTAATCGATGACTCGAGTCCATTACTATTTTTCTTCTATTCCCCACCCATTTTTGTGTTTTTGTGATCCCATCACCCAATTTTTCCAACGTGTTCATCTTTAGATTGCAACATTTCCTTTTTGTCATGCCACCAACCTAATCTAGGATTTCTAGCTTTAATCCCTTCCAAATTAGGGTCGTTTTCAAAGACAATTGTCAAGGGTTACATCACTCGTTCTTAAATGATCCTAAATAATTGAAGTTGTTGGATTTGTAGCACCATAGAATGAGTTACTCGTAAATGTAAATGTCCGTACCACTTTTAATCCGTAATGTGTTTTTGTATTTACATATTAATATCAAAGACGAAGTTAAAAAATTAAATAAAATAAAATTATAGTATCTAAATTTATAAAATCTTAGTATAAAAGAATATTTGTTTAGCAAAGACAAGTAATGTGTGTCAAATTTTTAAGGAATGCCCATTATTATTTTAAAATAATATTAATTTTTTATATAAAATTTATAAAGTGTATTTTTCTTTTTTGGTTCTGTAAATCGCTTAGGTGTCATTAGGCCTGTTGGCCATGTTCAAGTCCGTTAGGACTTTTAAAGCCCAACAATATTAACTTAAGCCCATGTCATTTCTGAAATTTAGAGCCACGTTTATGATTAAGTGTAATAAAACGGTGTCGTTTCATCCTGCTTCCCTAATTCTTCTCCCCTAAAGCTAAAACCCTGATCAATTTAGGAGTCAGTGACAGACGGAGACAATGTTGATGCGCTACGTTCGCTCGTCTCTCATCGCGTCGCGTTTTTTCTCGGTGGCGGCGACAGCGGTGGAGAAAGCATTACCAGCTAACGAGACCGCTACGAAAAGCGGTGGAGGTCGCAGAAACACCATCAACCGGAGGTTTAATGACCTTGTGCATTCGAAACGAAGCGCAATAGTTACAATACAGAAATGGAAAGAGGAAGGGAGTACGGTCAGTAAGTACGAGCTCAATAGAATCGTTCGAGAGCTTCGCAAGATCAAGCGCTATAAGCACGCCCTTGAGGTATATGCTTACGCTGTTTACTTTATGAAGCTCATGGCCCTTGAACTTTTAACTAAAAATTCTATTTCAGTTGAGAAAGAACTTTGCCCAATTCTAAAATGCCCTATGCTGTTATTCGATCTGAATAGACCGTTAAAAGTACATGTTTCGTTCATATCATTGCTCCTAGTGTGAGTAAAGGAATTTTTTTTGCTAATTCTGTATATAATTTACCTAACTGCTGATTTGTGTTGATTTTGTGCATTTAAATTGCAAACCTGTTGATTTTCATGTCAATGATTTAACTTTTTAAGTATTTCCTAATTGGTTTAGCTTCACAGTTTTCTTAAAGTACAATATCAAATTAGGACAAATTGAAGTAAAAAGATTTTCTTTAGTTTTCATAAGGTGATGGGATGAAATTCAAAATTAGATTGAATGAATATTACCTATTGAAACTGGGATTTCGGAATCGATTAGCCTTATGCCCCCATGATTGTAATTTTATTGCAGATATGTGAATGGATGAGATTTCAGCAAGATATCAAGCTTCTACCAGGTGACTATGCCATCCACTTGGACTTAATTGCAAAAGTTCGCGGTTTAGATAATGCAGAGAAATTCTTCGAAGATCTTCCCGACAAGATGAGAGATCAAGCCACATATACAGCTCTTCTCCACACATATGTCCAGAACAAGTTATCTGCCAAAGCCGAAGCTTTATTGGAGAAGATGTCGGAATGTGGTTTTGCAAAGTATCCGCTTCCTTACAATCACATGCTCTCTTTATACACCTCTGAAGGAAAACTAGAAAAGGTTCCTGAAGTTGTGAAGGAATTAAAGAAAAATGCTTCACCGGATATCTTTACTTATAATTTGTTGTTATCCGTTTGCTCCTCCCAAAATAACATTGAAGGTGCAGAGAAAATCTTTGTTGAGCTGAAGAAGGCGAAAATCGAGCCTGACTGGGTAACATATAGTGCATTGACCAATCTGTATATCAGAGAAAAACTATTTGAGAAGGCAGCATCTACTTTGAAGGACATGGAGAAGAAGGCATCTCGGAAAAATCGAGTCGTTTATCCCTCTCTTCTCAGTTTGCATACGAACATGGGGGATAAAAATGAGGTTCAACGAATCTGGAAGAAGATGAAATCGTGCTTCCGCAAAATGAACGATGCAGAGTATACATGTATGATATCATCCCTTGCGAAACTAGGGGAATTCGAAGAAGCTGAGAAGGTCTATAACGAATGGGAGTCTGACTCGGGAAGTCGCAATCCTAAAGTGCCGAACATACTCCTCTCAGCTTACATCAACAGAGACCAGATCAAAATGGCCGAGAACTTTCATCGGCGAATGGTGCAGAAGGGTATTTCCCCATGTTACACCACTTGGGAACTTCTTTCTTGGGGTTATCTAAAGAAACAACAAACGGAGAAGCTATTAGATCGTTTCAAGCAAGCTGTTGGGAGTGTAAAAAAATGGAATCCAAATGACAGATTGGTCGAGGAAGTGTTAAAGAAACTCGAAGAACTCGGCGATACCGAAGGGTTGGAGAAATTGTTGGTGATTCTTAGGAATGCTGGGCATATGAGTACCGAGGTATATAATTCACTTCTCCGAGGATATGCAAAAGCTGGTAAAACGCCACTTGTGGTTGCTGAACGAATGCAGAAGGATAAGGTACCGATGGACGAGGAAACGCATCAACTCATAGAGTTAACCAGCAAAATGCGCGTCAGTGAAGTTTGAGGCAGTTTATTTGAATCAGATTTAAAAGAATAAAACTTAAACTCTTAAATTTGAGCTTCTATAGAGGGTGTTCTTATGTTCTTAATTTTTAATTATCTCACGTATAATGTTTGTTTATTAATTTTAATTTTTTAACAATATTTATTATACAAATATACTACTCAAATATGTATATTTATTTTAACATATCATTGCTAAAATTTAAAAGGGCGTTTTATTTTTAATAATTTAATTCACAACATATTTAAGATAAGCTTAATAATTAATGCCTAAATTAATAAATAAAAAAACTATTTGAAACAATACATATACATTAAAGATTTAATTACAATGTTTTAAAGTTTGAAAACTAATTTAGAATCTTTTCTATTGTTTAGGACGTTTGAAGAGTTAGCCCAAGAAATAGTCAAAGAAAGTCAAAGAGATATTTTTAGGTTATAAAATAAGCAGCAGCAATGCAGGAGATTTGCGCCCTTGAGGATTAAGGATTTCTAGTAGCTAAACACTTTCCGATACTCGAAAATACGGCCATTTTTGTTTTTTCTCCCACTTTCAGTGGACAATGGAAGCAACGCTTCTCGGTTCTCATCGCTTAAACCCTAGCCTCTTATCAACAAAACCTCGTAAAATTCCAGGTTAGTCTTCCCCCTGTTTGGTTGTTTAGAAAATTCTAGATGTAAAAGGAATGAACATTAACAATTAACAAAGAAGTGTTAAGCACCGTTTCAATTTTGATAGTTTCTTCAATTGGCTGTTTCAGTATATGTGCATGATTATTTTTGGTGATTTTGGATATTCGGGATTTGGTTCGAAAAAACTTAGTTAACATGCTTATAATATGCTTTTGTATTCTGTTTAAGAAATGCGGTTTTGGTTAATTGGAGCCATTTCTTCGTTTATGATCTAAATATGAATTTAATTCGTTAAACAGAAAATGTTTTGAACTCTAGGCTTCTAAATATGTATTATTTATGTGTGTTTTAACAATGTTCAATTTGGAACTTCATTTAGCCTTAGAAATTCAAACATGGGGAGAAAATAGGTGATGATGAAGCTGGATAATAGCTACAACACAACTTTGTTGGAATCCATAGAGATGAATATTTTACCTTATTTTTTCTATCTTTAAATTGGTTGTACTTCTCTCTAGTTGAAATGAGCTGGTTGGAAAGATATGATGTTATATATGATGTGTTAGTGGAGCAATAGTGTGGACTAAATATTTTGCTATGACTTGGTACACAGATGGACATGTGGCTCGTGACCTATGGTTTTATCATCCACTTCATACCAAATCCCACCGGGTGCTCAAGATGAAATTGGTAGACTCAAGTAGAAGCCGTTTTGTGCTGGCAAATAGATGGCTCCCGTCACGAACAAGAAGAAGAGAATGGTCGAGCAATTCTTCAGATCAGCTTCGAAGTGACTATGTCAATGTCGAATCATCATCTTCAGAGTCTCTAAATCTGGAAGTTGTTCCTTCAAGTTCAGATGACGGGTCTGTTGTTTCCAATTACAATGTTGTTAATAACATTGAGACATCACACGACAGACCAAAATATTTTAAAAATAGGTTTCTAAACTTTGTACGGTTGAGTTCTGTCCTGAATAATGCTGCGGAATCATTCTTTAAGAGTGAGATTCGGCGGAGGTTATTTGTGACAGCTGTTCTTCTTGTAATTAGTCGTGTTGGATATTTCATCCCTCTACCTGGATTTGATAGAAGGTTGATACCTCAAGATTATCTTAGCTTCGTCTCTGGGTCTGTTGGTAAGTTCAGTAATCTAGCCGAACATCTTGCACCCTTTTTCAATCATTTAAGCTATATGGAGTTTTCTCTTCATTTATAGTCAGTATTGTTAATTATTTTTTGTGTATAACAAATTTGTGGGCTTTATTTTGCTTTTGGTAGATGATCTGGGTGATTTTTCTGCGGAGCTTAAACTGTCCTTTTTTCAGCTTGGTATCAGCCCTCAGATCATTGCATCAATAATTATGCAGGTTTGAAACTTTTCTTTGGTTATATAGGATTTATTTTCTTACATGATTGTGTAAACTTTTAAATTCCATATTTTCAGTTTTTCTCCATGTCATGCCCCTGAAATCTATTTGCCACCCTCATGTTCTATATTTAAGTGGAGATAGATAGATATTGAGGATGTCTGCTATTGTTTAAGAAGAGTTTCTCTCTTTTAGTCGGAATAAAATTACTACCTTGGGATTGGATAAATGCACGGGAAGAGGAACCCCTTCCTATTTTTTGGTGTTGGTCTTATGTGGTGTATTTAGGAACGGTTGTAAACTTTTCTTGTTTGTTTAGTCCTGCAACCAATGTCTATGATCTCAGTAGACATATTTGTTAAGTTGTCTTTGAAAAAGAAGAAGAAAGAAATGAAGACAGACATACCTTGCCTTGCCAGGGGAAAGTTCATAAAATCTTGCTTTTGGCCTAGCTTTCTTTTGTATTTTTATGAATTATTTTATTTTTGGTGCATACTCATGTGTGCTCTCTTGAATTGATTGAAAACAGGTACTCTGTCATATTGTTCCATCGTTAGTGAAGTTGAGGAAGGAGGGATTGGATGGTCACGAGAAGATTAAGAGTTATATGTGTGTCTAGTTTTTCATCTCAAGCAGTGAGACGAATCCTTGCTACATGTATAATTCTTGATAAAGTTACTTGGAAGTTTACAAAGCATGTTATTATTCTTTCATTTCAGATGGTGGATTTCACTTGGCTTTGCAATACTAGAAGCTATTATAGTTGCTTGTTATTCTCTTCCCTATTCAATTTATGCAGCCAGTTACAGGTACATTAGCAATATAAACATGAAAGAAACAATTTTTCTGATGCTTTTGTTTCTCACAAGTAATAGGCAGGATGTGACACATTTCAGCCTTTTCCTGGAATAAAACTTAAAAACATAATTTCCACATGATCTCCATCCATTTCTTCCATCTATGCCTTATCTTTGACCTTTTATTTGTAAACTAAGTTTTTTTAGTTTTTGCAGGGTTAGGCATGTGATGGTGACTGCTCTTCTTTTGGTTTGTGGTGCAATGACTGTGACATGGATCTGTGATACAATATCAGAATCCGGATTTGGTATCATTCTTATTACATTTACTCCTAATTCGTTCCAGTTGTTACAGAAAAAAAAATTATTTAATAAGAAAAAATGACCAAATAAATGTAAAACTAGTGGTTGTTTTCTCTAGAATTTATATTGAGAGAAACTCTTGGAATAGAACTTGAAGCAAAAAAGTTTATTTGATGTGCAGAGACCTTTTGTTGGATTGGACGAAATAATGATAATCTTCTCATATGTTCACCTTGAGATAGGCGAAATATGCTTTTATCCAAGAGTATGGAAGTTCTAGAAAATGTGTTTTAGTTTTAGAAGTTGTAGAATATAAGAAATTCATTAAAAGTTTCACCCTTTCACCTTGTCCAAAGTCGAGGAAAGTTATAGAAAATTGGTATGTTTGTTGAAGATCCTAATTTCATACATTTTAAAAGTGATGAAGCTGGATATTACTGCTATGTTTTGAGTATTTTGGCCTTCTTAATTCACTGTTGTGTGTTTCAGGTCAAGGTTCGTCTCTAATTATATGTGTTGGAATATTGACCGGATACACTGATACACTGTACAAGATGTTGACTCAGCTATCAGGTATGCCATAGGTGGAGCTTTTGTTAGAATTATAATTTTTTAGTTCGAAAACTGCCATGTTTTGAAAGTAATTTTTTTCTTTCAGAATTTCCCTTTTCCATGCAAAATTCTTATTAGTATTAAGTAGAAGTATCCTAAGAAATGGTTAATTAACAAATTAAGTTTGACTAGGTAGGCAGCTTGAAGCTGTGGTACCAAAATTTTATATCATTGTAAAGAGTATATTCTGTAGCTATTTCAATGAAAGCAATTGGTATGTGGGTTAGAGGAAGGTGAGGGAAGTGGTGTGAATATTGTACCTGTACACTATACCTTTAGTGATTATTTGCTCAACTGCAACGACCTTGATTTTCTGTAGATGTGGACATCAACAGAGCATTAAATTGAGAATTTCTTGAAACTATTTTCGGTGCGTTCTGCATTTTTTTCAGTTTGCGTCATTATTGGTTTCTTGCATCTACAGGCAGTGCTGTGAGTTGGTGGCCGTACATGCTTGCTGTACTAGGTGTTTTTACTGTAGTCACCATGTGGGCAGTTGTTGTAACTGAGGGTTGCAGGAAAGTAAAGCTGCAGTATTATGGATTTAAACTGGCATCTGCTGCAAGGTAAACTTAGTGCTCCTTACCTAGAGATTAGATGCATTGGGTGGTGTTACAGGGTGGAGAGACATGGGCTTTGGTTTCAGTATTTCTCTGGGCAGAACAGATACCACAGTTCATGGCTAATCTGAGCAGGGAGCAATAACTAATTTTATGTGAACTAGGACTATTGCTGAACTCATTTAAGGAGATTTGTTTCTTTCAGTGTTTGTTCATTAACTTACAATAATGGCCATTCAATCTTTCTCAGTGTCGTATTTTCTTTATTTCTGTGCTGGACAGGGAGGACTCTCCAATCACTGAAGTAGAACCCTATATTCCTTTCAATATTAATCCATCAGGAATGCAGCCTGTTCTCACTACCACTTATCTATTGGCTTTTCCTAGTATTGTTGCAAGGTAATTGTGCCCTGAAGTGATTTAAATACTTATTTTGGTTCTTTTGTTCTATTTGTTCTTTTTTGGGGGGTGGGGTAATATTCTTTTGATGCATTACTAGCCTTGGTTTGTTGTTCGTCTTATACTATGGGCTTACCTTAGGCTATCTTTTATCGAATGCCCAGCAATTATCTAACGCATTGCATTCTTGGCAGTATCCTTGGTTCACCATTTTGGGAGCATGTTAAGGAGATATTGAACCCTGCAACATCTGTTGGTGCAGAGCTATGGGTTTACTATTCAGTATATGCGTTTTTTGTTTTTCTGTTTAATATATTTGATATTGTAAGTACTTTTGAACATCTCTGATTCTAAGTTTCTTATGATTACCTGCTTATTGTCTGCTATTGTGATATTAATTTCTTCTGTTGCTTGCAATGATTTATATCATCTGGCTATGGCTTACTGGGGTATCGGTACCCATAGAAAGTAGTGTATGATTCTTTTTCACTATTATACTAGTTTTCCTTTTTTTTTCTTTTAAAATATAAAAAATCTTAAAGATGGACTGCTGCACTTTCAATGAGAAATATTGGGTACTTGGAGCTATGTACAGAGATGATTAGCGCTAGCAGGGACTGAACTTTATGCTTTGATTCATTGCTCTATATTTTCTTTTTCCTATCTGTATATGTTGAACTAATCTTTCAAATCTAATAATCAATCCTTGAATTTCTTTATATAATGTGTTTGTTTGAAGAATTCTGCAAATCCTGGCTCCTATTAGTTTATTCCACCACTCATTGCTTCTTTCTGTTTGTTATTTGTGTGGAAACTCCTGTGCAGGCCAACTTACCGAAGGAAATAGCAGATTACCTGAATAAGATGGGTGCCAGGATACCAAATATAAAGCCTGGGAAGGCTACTATTGAATATCTCTCAAAGATTCAGGCATCAACACGTTTTTGGGGTATGTTTTTGTCTGAAAACTAGTTGCACTATGTAGTCAGAACTCAGAACTCTATATGCTATATGTTGAATCTACTCATTTCTTGTGATATTCTTGGCTGTTTTTCGTCATTACATCTTCAGGAGGGCTACTCTTAAGTATTTTGGCAACTACATCAACCATACTTGATCATTACTTGCGACGTATCAATGAAGGATTTGCAATTGGATTTACCTCAATTTTAATAATTGTAAGTGCATTGCTCAAGTTTTTTTTTTCAGTGCGCTTATGTTCAGTTTTATAAACTTGCTTAGACCACTTGATTGGAAATCAAACAATATCAACTATTAGAGTAAATATCTATGCAACATAGCTCTTTTTAAGTAGGATTATCATTCTGTTCTGCATTTCATCTAATGCATTCCTCCATTTTGTTTAGGTGGGTTCCATAATCGAGCTAAGAAGATCATACCAAGCATACAATGTCATGCCAAGTTTAAGCAAAGCGCTGAAGCGATATGGGGTGTAACATCTCCAGAGTTTCGGACACAGCCCTCGAGGTTTTTTACCATTCCTTTAATAGTATGCTACTCATGCTTCATGCTGGGAAATGATTAGGAAAATATTATTCTTATGGTGCAGGGATCCTTTCCATGCTAGAACGCAATTTTGTTCATACAGTTATTTGGTTACTCAACGTATAAATCAGGTTCTGTTTCTTCCAGTTCCTCCATTTCTGGATTTAATCATGACTTCCATAATCTACTATATAGTATGTGAGAATGTGGGTTCTATATACTTCCGAGGTGTTCTAACGGTAGACTGGACGTACGACAACAGGTTACCGGAACAAACAGGGGAAGACCCCTGGTTTCCGTAGACCATGGCAAGATGTATTGTCAGGTCATTTGATGTAAGTTTTGTAGAACCAAATACAGGGGCTGCGTTTTTATTTTATTTTTCTCAAGTCTAAAACACACACGATTAGTTATTGCAGCTTGCCTTGTTATTTGGTTTACTACTTTCAACAAGATCACATAAATGAAATTTGTCGCGATTACAAACACTACCCATTTTTGTATGCCGACACAATAAGGAAAAATGATTTACACAGTTTTAAAAGGTTCACCAATTATCTGTTAGTCTTTATAGTATTTGATTTAGATTCGTCGAAAATTTAAATTGTTTTATCCGATTTAATAGCAGATATCTAACATGATTTGAAATTCAAAATAAATTGGCTCAATTACAAAACCCGATTACAACTCAGTTTGATCCGAATCAATACCCAAATCAAATCACTATATATTTAAATAAACCCGACTTAAATCTAATATAATCAAACTTGAACTAATCAAACTGAAAAAGACCCAAATGACAACCCAAGGCGTTGATCTACAGTTGGTGCCGGTGGTGATGCAGCAGAACTGAGTTTAAACTAAGGGAATCCATGGAAGATGATAGTCGGGTAGTTTAGGTAAACGAAGCAAGCAATGAAGAGACAAGAAACCAAGGTGAAGGCAAGGAAAGCAAGAAAGGGCTAAAGAAGGTTGAATTGCTTGAGTTTCTTGGAGTAATCTAAACGGGTAATTGTGTTCAAGTCTTGTTTAGTCGTGTTCTTTGTGATCCTTGCCAACGTTAAAAACCCAGAAACCAAAGCTTTGGGAGAGAAGAAAGTTGTATTGCAGGCTGAACTGAAGTAGCCATAGAAGCATCATAACATATTAGCAGCATGCAGTCGCGGGTAGAAGACATAGCATTGCCCTACTAATGCTCAGAAAACATAAACAAGCTTAACTAAGGTGCTCATATCATCATATGGCTATTTGACAACTCACGTAAGTAATAACATCAATCATCTTTTAAATCATACAATTCCCTGCTCGCCTATTACCACATTGTAACATTCGATATTGGGAATCATGGGATTCAATGATTAAATCATCCAAACCCAGGGTAATAATCAGACACGATGGTAAAATGTCATACAATTCCCTTAATATTCATAAAATCACCCCTAGAAGAAAGCTGTCTAGGAATCAGACAGACACAAAATGGAAGCAATGCAATAGATTTAACGGCCTCGACCACGTCCCCTTCCACGTCCACGACCCCGACCTCGTCCCAAAGGTTTCCCTGGATTTTAAAATGCATTAGGAAGACCAACAAGACTCGAAAAGAAAAAAAAACTTATAAAAGTAGGAAACTTTCAAAGAGGGGAAAATGGAGACAGAGAGAAATGGAAATACCAGCTGTTGGCTTCTTGGGTTTCACCCTTGGTGTCTCTTCAACCAGCAATGTCTCAAGATTTATGCTGTCAGGTAGAATATAGTATCGAATGTTGTTACCCCTCACACTAAGGTGATCCAAACTCACTGGATTTTTCCCCTTCAGCGTAAGTTTCACTGTTTTCAGATGGGTGTTCATACTAACATCCACACCTAAAACGAACACATAAAATCGAACAGTCAGAAAACTCGCATGCTAAAATCTTATCATCAATAAGGAAATCTCTATGGCATAACCCCTTTTAAAATCAAATACTCGTGGTAAAAGAAGATTGTCCAAATTAGAAACATAATCACCAGTTTCATATGAACTCCCACCATTCAATAGGACCAAGAAGAGAATATAACAACTAAACGAAAATGATATGTAGAAGTCATCCAATAAACAACATGAAAAGAAAATGTGGATATAGCAATAGTCTTATCACAATCACATAAATAAAAGTCCGCAAGAGACAATTCCATAGACACAAACATGCAAACCAAGACATAATACATGCAAACCAAGCTAAAAGCTAAATAATTTATAAAATACAAGATGCCTCTCAAAAATGTTTCATAGACACAAACATGCCAAGTCCAAAACCAGTTCAACTTAGAAGGTGATAACAAGTGAAATCGTCCATGAACACCTAAACATACCCCAATTTTAAGGTTTGTAATTTACAAAATTGAAAGGTACATAATTCACAATTACATGATTACGGTTAGCATTACTCATATTAGGGTAAAGGAAAAAAAGTAAACCCTCGACAGCTATGGTCAACTGAGAAAACATTTAGCAAGTAATCTTCAGATATTTACATCTCCGCTATAAAAGAGTGTTAGGGTTTAGCTAAACCCTAATGAGGGTTAGAAAAGGGGAAGGGAATCAAAATGAACCTGTAATGGTACCGTGAACAACGGTTCCATTCTTGAGCTCAATCGACACCGTTTCATTGTTCAACTTCATCAAAAACCTGCTCCACCGTACATTTCAAATCAACGACATTACATCAACCATCAAAAAAAGAAAATCTACACATCAATTCGTACAAATAAAAGAAAATACAAAACAAGACGTATATAATAAACCGTGAGAATCAACAAACTGACCTAACGAGCTTCATATTGGAGGAGAGTTAGAGCTTGAGGCAAATGCGAGAGAGGCTATGGAACTTTGTGACGCTGTGAGTGAGCGGGAGAGTAAGGGGTTTATTTGCTGCCAATTGTGCTTTGGGACGGGGAATTTAAGGCTTGGGCCGGTACTTCAAGGCCTTTTGACTTTTTGAAGTCGAACAAACGACGCCGTAGCAAGAATAGTTGCTGCATTCTTGGGCCAAACTTTTATTAAGTTTTTTCCCCAATATTCTTCCACCGACTTCTATTGTAGAATAAATTTTAGGTCAAATTTGATAATGGTCCCTTTAGTTTGCTTAAGTTTGTGTTAAGTCATTTTTTTATAATTTAATCATCTATTTCATAATGTAATTAGATGATCTAAACGGCCAATACTATTAACCATGGTGGGAAATACCGGATATCCGGTCAATTTGAATAGAATTGGTCTTGATCCCGGTTTCGGTAACCACTGGTTCCTGAAAATTAGAATCAGTTCCGGTCTCAGTCACACCGGGTCCTAAATTTTAAGAATTGGTCCCGTTATTGGTGGGAATCGGTTCCAATATTGGGTACCCGATCAATTAGTTTATTCTTAAAAAAAAAAATTGAAGAAAAAAATTTAACCACCAATAATAATATTAAACAATAGAATTAGAACATTGTAAGCTTGAAAATTAAAGTTTTAAAACTAGTCATACTCATAATATTCATACATAAAGAGAAAGTTTGATAAGAAAAATAAACATAAGAAAACCAATACTGGATATTTGGTATGGTCCTGGTTCTATTGGGTACCCTCCGGATACAAAAAAATCAAGATCCAATCCTTGTCTCGATTATGATCTAGATCTAAATTTTGGATTCAATCCCGGTCCTACCGGAACCAATACCAAATAAAAATCTACCGGATCTTATCGGATCCAAGACCAAGTAATTGAATTTTTTGTCTACCCCTATTATTAACAACTCTGATTAAAAGGCTACATGAAGATTCTTTTAATTCATTTTGTTCACATTCTTTTAACAGTCTTGTGTTTAATCTTTAAACAATGATTTTTTAAATATTTTTATTTAAGTAAAAATATTTTAATAATTTCCAATTTAATAGATGCTCATATCGGAGGCAAGCACAATTTATTTTACAAAGCTTACTTTTACTTTTACAAAGAGAGAGAAAGAAAGATCTCAGAGGAAGGGATATTTCTATTGGGTCTTAAATTTAAGAAGGGAAAAGAATAGAGCAGTTGAGCAATTCTGACCAATCGACCATCAACATTTGTTTAAAACACACTTAAAATTAAATTTTATTAGTAGTTGAGATTGTTGAGAATATATTGTCTATAATATCAAATGATCCTAAGAAATACACAAAGGTGATCAAATTAAAAATCTTTATAAATATGATTTAATGCATTAAAATTAATTTGAGTACACAATTAACATCAACTTTTATTTGGAATCCAATAAAAGTATTCTACACAAACCATACTGCTGAATGCAGATTATTAATCTTTCATGGCTTTAATTATTACTCACAGATTATGATTTGCAGAAATCATATAATTCACAGAGGTAAGAAAAGGAAAGCTTGGAAATCAGTGTACATGATGAACCATGGCCGGCCATGACATATAATCTTAAGCAATAGACGTGAAGTTGAAGTTGGCGCAAGCAGTTCGCATGCCCAAGAGTGTACCGCTGAATCCCAACCTTGAAGTTGCCAAATCAAACTGCAGAAGCGTGTTCTCCAATTGCTGTCCTCCAATAACAATGGAAGTTATCGGGTTAGACCCGCCATTAACAAATCCAAGACACAAAACATCCCTGCTGACGGACACCATCGAGTTCGAACCGAAAATCCTCCAAACCACGTCCTGGTTCTGCAACACGATGTTTATTGATGGCACGGTTGGTCCGACGCGCGTGCCAAAGATATTGCTCGAGCTGAAACACACCTCAAATGGCACTACGCCAGCAACCCTGGTGATGTTCATGGCAGCAGCTTCGGCGATGAATGTCTCGGTGACGGCTTTGAAGATCGAAGACTCGAGGACGGTGTAGGGATCTACTGTGCTGATTTTTGTGCCTCCGATTCCTTGGTTGTTTATGGATAATAACGTTTTGTTCAACGAGACGGTCTTTTCATTCACTTCGATGGACTTTATGCCGATGAAATATTCGGCGGAGGGTTCGCCCATGGGGAAAGCGGAGGCGGTGCTGACGGGGTTGATGAAGAGCGGTGTAAAAGTAAGCGAATGTGATAAATCGATTCCGGGGAGGAAAATGTATGGACCGTCGCCGAAGAAAATAACACCGTTTGCCGAGGTTGAAGACGAGAGGCAAACGGCGAATTTCCTATGGAAACTAAAGGCAGCAGCGAATTGTGAAGGGAGCCCAATTCTTGTCCTCCCCAACCCAGCCATGCCTGCAACACCGCTAGCCAGACCTTGAAGCAAGAAAGTCGGTGCACAAGTGAAAAGGAACCTGGGTACACTCGCCACCCTGCCGGGATTCCTCCCATCGGTTGATTGAAGAGACACAACATCTTGGGCAACCTCGCCGGAGGTGGCGACGTGGGTCACCGAGTTATCAGGTGTGACGCCACACGTGTTGTTGTTGCATCCCGGCCTTGGTGCCGAGAAGCATTCCCCACAGCCATCGGCTCCTGCCAACGAGCATTGTGCTGAACGACACCTGGCGGGACGGTAAGTTGAAGAAACGTAATCCTTTTCACAATCAACCCACAAAAACTTTCCCCCAAGGTCGACCACGAGGTCGATAGGCACAAGAGGTGTCCTTTGGTCAATGGTGGTGAGATATTGAAGTGTAGAAGCATCTTTAGCTACGGGGATTACCAGGGCCTTGGGGCGGAAAGACGACTGAGCTAAAGATGGAGAAGAAATGTAAAGCAGCAGACAAGTGAAGAGGAAACACTGAAGGGAAGCCATAGCCGTGGATATGTATGAATCACGATACGATGAAAGAGAGATGGGTACCGAAAACAATGTCGAAATCCATCTATATTTATAGTTGAGCTGATTGCTTGCCACCGCCAAAATGCTCAAGGTCAAAGCAGGCTGCCAGAAGCAAAAGGAGCCAGCCAACCAGTCAAATGCGGTGGAACGTGGTGGCAAGGATTAGAGAAATGGTTTCATTGACTAAAGTTTTTGTTTTTTTTTAATATCGGCTATTTCAATGTGCGTTTCTTTCTTGTTATTCCGTCTCATTAATTTTATAATTCAAATTTTTTTATGAGTTATATTTTTCTATTTTTAATTTACAACAAAAATAAAATTATAATTTCAATCGCTTTTCATCACATATCTCTTATATTTTTTTCTTTCTTTCTAAAAGTATGTGATTTAAATTTCAAAATATTTTACTTAATAATCAAATTTTAAGTAACCGAAAAAAGATGATCCGTGTGCGTCAGATTCGTCGTTGACCATTGCATGCGTAGGTGACGCTGCAGTTTTCGTCTACAACGACGGTATACTCATGATTAGGCTTCCAAAGGAAAGGCGGCAGCCGAAGCAGAATCTCACATACACACACAGGATCAATCTGCCTCAGCCATTCACAACAGTAACGTTGTTCGGGTGTCTCATGAATCCTATGTCCATGTCTGTGCCTACGCTGGTGCTTGTGCCGGTGTGATCTACCATGCTCATCTCCATCTACTGGTGGCATCGGAAGTATAGGCACCATGACACACGCGAAGTTCACCAGCGCAATTTGGGACCTGCAAAGTGGATGCGGGAAGGTTATCTGCTCGGGGATTATGGTCAGGTTGTTTGACAGTGCAACGAAGAACACGGAGAACAAATATAACATAAGAACCCCAAGCTTTGCTGCCATTATGGAGCTTTTTGTCTTCAATGTCCCATGTTTTTAGGTGATATTTTGAACCTAAAAAACAGGGGATTTGGTATTTCAGCATTATCGTCTATTTCGATTTATAGTCCTTAAACTTCTTGTCTGGGGGAATTAAATAAGATTAATATAGAAAAAGGGGATGACCAAGAGAATGAGGTGATGGTTTGTTGAGGTCATGGAAGAGTTCAGGTTGTGAAATGGGTTTGTTTATTCATTGATTTATACTGCATTCCTTTGGTGTGAAGATTCTGTTAGATACCAAATTGTGCTAATAACAGCAAATGATGATGTCTGAACTCTGAACTCTGAAACCATTCCCTTCAAGCTTCCAAAACAGTATGAATCTCTGCTAAAACTTCATCCACCATCACCAGGGTTGAACTGAAACATACTTATACAATGAGACATGCAATGTTGCGTGAAAGACAAAAAAAAATGTGTTTTAGTTTTTTGTTCTTTTTGTGTTTTGAACACTGAAAGCTGATAGAATGGTTTCTATTCGTTGGATAAGTAAGCAGCGGAAGTCGAACCCTGAAACACAAAATAACGATGAAGGGAGGAAAGAAAGATATAGCTGATAAGTAAACAAAAAAGATAGCGATTGGAAGGGGGAAATTGGTTTAATCTAAACCACACATTTATTATAATCTAATGACCATGAAATTGTGTGAAAGTCATTAGTTTTATATACCGACTACTACTACCCAGTACCCAGTCTTCTTTTCCAAAACTCTCTCCTCTCTTTATTTTTCACGATCAGTCTCACTTTCTCGCTTGAGAAGAGGTTATTTCCTTTTCTTTTATCGTTCTTGATTTAATCTTATCATTTTCCTGGAAAACCCTAATTTATTTTTGCTTTCACACGCTTAAATTCTCTTTCTTTATTCCACTCTGTAGCCAAACAGTGCATTGTTTCATAAGTTGTTTTCCCTTCGTTTCATGTTAGGTTTCATTGTTCGTGTATACTATTTTTAATCCCCAAACATAGCACTAAGAAATTTTATCACTTGTTGCTTTGTTGGTCATTTTGTATTTAAATTGTAATATTTATTTTTTCTTCAATTATGTATGAAGAATTAAAGACTTGGTAGTTCTAATTTTGTTACTTTATTTGCAGGTTAATAGCTTTCCAGAATGGGATTTCAAAAGGTTTATAAATGCTTGATGCATCTATTCCCGCAGGTATTTCTTTTTACTCATTTAATCCCATACTGTTATTGGTTTATATATTTGCAGTGGAAATATTTTTCTTACACCTTCTGCACAGGTTGATTCACGTATTCTAAAAGCTGTTGCTATAGAGAACTCTAAGGATGTGGATGCAGCTGCGGAGATTGTTCTGTCTGAGATTCTGCCTTACATGTCAAAAAAACCGGTGGCTGCTCGTTCTTCCTCGCAGAAATGGAGTCCTCCTGTGCAACCAGATAGAGGTATTCATTTTCATGATTTAGTGTTTGACTTGTTTTATTCTACATTATGCTTTGGCTAGTCATTTTCATGGATTTGCCTAAATTAGGCAATATTGTTGTAGCATTAGTTGTTTATCTGTATGTACTGTGGATTAGAGGGCAACTGCCATAATTTTTTTTGTTGAACTTGCAGTTGTTGATGAGGAAAAAAGCAATCAATTAAGGCAGCAAAAGGTATTGTTGGTGAAAACAGCATGCTCTCCCACAGATCCATTTTCGGAAGCAAATAAAGTTCTCAGAGACGTTCTTACAGGTGCTGCTACTGGTGTGGGTTCTGTTAAGGCATCAAGTGCGGCGAGTACTTCAAAATTCCATGAGAACAACTATAATAAGCCTGCTGATGTTGAAACTGATGAATTGATTTTGTTGGGGAACGCAGAAAAAGGTGATGAAATTGGGAAAGCTAAATCCAGTGTCAGCTTGAATGCTTTAGGAATTGATAATCCTCTGCCTTATGTGAATCTTGAAAGTAAGGGGTCTGGATCATCAAGTAAAGAACAAACCGTGGCCATTGAAGATGGGGTTGTGAGGACTCTTCATGCTTCACCAGACACAGCTGATTCTACCTCACTATTGGAGAATACTGGTAGCAGTGGAGTCTCTAATGATAATTTAACTTTTGGCGGGCCTGTAGATCTGAGTGCAGTTTCATGCCGAAACAGTTCATTATATGGAACCTTGACAGGGGAAGAAAATGCTGTGGCTCTTCTGGTTCCACCATCTTCTCAAGAACAAATGGCAGAAACCCTGAGACCTGGACTTTATTTCGAAAGCGATAATCACTCTACTGGTTCTGAGAAACAAGAAAGAGGTTCAATAGAACTGAAATCCCTGCAGAATCCCATCAGTGATATGGGTGATATTGAGGATTATACCTTCAATCAAGTTTTTAGTAGGTCTAGCCAAACATGCATAATTGATCTACTTGAAGACGTCAACGAAGATGCTAAAAATAACAAGGTCCTCCTTGCTCCAAACCTTTAACTCTCTTTTTGTTAGATTTTGATGCGAAATGGGTATGGGAATGAATCCTCTGCAATGATAATTGTGTCAGTTGTGGCATGACGTACTTATTAGGTTTTGAATTCTGACTAGAAGCCATTCATTATGAAAAGTTAGTTCATTATTTCTTTTCTATTTCGAGAGGTCATATGCGTGGCTTACCATGTTTTGGTGCAGAAAATCTTGTTTCAGGCCATGCAGTCAATCATGGATTTGACAAGAGAAGTTAAACTTCAAGAGGAAGCTGCAGAACTAGCAAAAGAAGAATGTGCCAAGGGTGGTTTAGATATTCTAGTCAAGGTGGAGGAACTTAAACAGATGCTGGCACGTGCAAAAGAAGCAAATGACAAGGTTGTGCACTTGTTAACAGACACATTTTTTAATTACTCTTACGAGTATAGGACTATGTAGCTCTGTGATTCTTTATTGAGTATGAGAGCTCAACCAATGTTATCTTTTTTGTAGCATGCTGGAGAAGTATTTGGGGAGAAGGCAATTCTAATCAGTGAAGTAAGGGAGCTTCAAAGTTGCTTGCACGGCTTGTCAGAGGAAAGAAATAAATCTCTTTCCATTCTCGATGAGGTATCCTAGGAACAAATTAAAGCATCAATCTGGTAGATATTTAGTAGAAACTCCTGCCTTGATATGATTTGCTTTTGCATTGTTCATCTGTTCATATCTCTATGCCATAAATTATCTTGATCTTGGTTGTTCAATATGTTTATCCATGCATGAGAAGATGGATTTTTTTTTACATATATCTTGTGCAATGAATAATGTTTGGTTGACTTTCTTTGTCCTGAGCTAAGCAACCATTTCTTAAAACAGATTCATAATGGAACAAGTTTTTTTTTTTAGATTTGTACTAGATCATCCTGGGAATTTATGGTGTATTTAAAAAGGGACATTATATGGGTAAGACATTGAGTAGTTATATTCATTCTTTCACCCTTATGCATTTATCCACAGATGCGGCGATCCCTTGAAGCTCGACAAGCTGCTGCAAAGGAGTTGATGAAAGCAGCAGAGCAGTAAAAGCTGAAAAACGAAGAATCTGCTCTTAGTGCTCTTGCTGAGCTCGAAGCCATTATGTCAAAAGTGGTTCAAGAGTCCGAGATTTTACAGCAGGAAGCAGAAGAAAATTCCAAGGTTGCTTTCATTTCTGTATAGTCTGTATTTCTACATACTAGTCTTAACAACAGTTTGAAATAGATTACTTTTTCAAACTTACTATATTCTATGTTTATGCTATACTGCAGTTACGAGAGTTTCTTATGGACCGTGGTCAGATTGTTGACTCATTACGGTAAGTTCTGTTTCCTGGTTATTTACTTTTAATCAATTAGCATCAAACATTTTTCTCATACTATGCCTGATTTATGAGTTTGTTAGAAAACTGTTGACTGGTGGAAGTGGTATTGATTTTTTCAGTTAATTTGATCTTTTATTGGTAGGAAGAATAATGTAAATTAGTAGCGTGGTAGATATATGAATCACAATATATGATAGTTTTTGTCTGGTATTTAAGATCAATGCATGAATAGTATTATTATTTGTGGATATATTTCAAAATATCTTTGTGTTTTAACATATTATCTGCGATTGATGTTTGCAAGAGGAAATGAATAGCAATGTAGGGCTGGTAACATTTTACCATTCATCCTTTCTGCAGGGGAGAAATGTCAGTTATTTGCCAGGATGTGAGATTGCTTAAAGAGAAGTTTGAACAGTGTATCCCGTTGAGCAGATCCATATCTTCAAGCCAAACCAGCAGCATCCTGGCTTCCTCCACCTCATCTCTGAAAAACATGGCCTCAGATATTGGTATCGAACTGGGAGAGACAGATAGAACCCTAGAGAATTGTAGCCCAACACCATCTGTTGATGTTCAATCACCGAAAAGTAGATCATCGGAAGAATGGTACAAAGGTGATGACAAGGAGCTAATCGACGACGGGTGGGAACTTTGTGATGATGCCGAATTCAATATAGCACAGTGAAGCTATCTTGATCTCTTTGGTGAAACATAAGAGGGTCCCTTCCCTCGGTTATAAATGGCCTTTACAAGTGTGCAGTTTGATGTTAATAATAATTTGCTAAATACTGGGATCCATAATGATTTGAGTGACTCGGTTATTTTCTCTATAGCATATATAGGCAGTTTCTTTTGAACCTTATATTCTATGTTTGTTCAAATTACTTTAGCTCAACTTTTGTATAGTATTGAAGTATGAATAATTGAATGCTGCAGAGCGCCAGCAAACTTGGGTTAGTGCTGGCAGTTTGATGTTAATAGCAATATGCTAGCAAATTTACTTGGACTATAGTGGCATTCTAACTAGACCTGTGGAATTGGATCTCTGGTTTTCTATGCTTTTGCAGTGGCATAATACAAAGAAGCTTTTAGGAGGAGCGAAAGAGCATACAGAAGTTGAAGGAACTTGGTAATTCATCCAGCTTTTTCTTCTATAGTCATAATTTACATTGTTCATCAGTTTGACAATCATTCATGCCTACAAAGGAGCAACATAGTACATCTCCATATGATATAAAGCCTTACCCTCTGCTCTCGAATTTGCTTCGAACATTTTCGCCATGACCGAACTTTCAAATTCCTCATTGAGAATGAGCTTTCTGCCATATACAACACAACAGAATTGAATCAAGAGCATAACAGGAGAAGCAACATCCGGAAACTCTCTGCTTTGGTAAAACAAGTGGGAGTGGTTTCATGTTTTTATAGGAAGAAAAACAGTTGGAGGTTGCAGGGAGAGTGAAGCAAATGTTTACTATTATGTGGTAGGTGACGATACCTCCCCCCTGGTTGTGTCATTGGCGTTGGCATCCACTAGTTTTCAATAAAGAAGACAAAGGGCGATGCAGAGGTATACTAGCTTGTCTTGTCTGTATGCCAAACCCAAACTGATCTTGAAAAATGAACATGACTTGCCAAATGCCAATGACATCAGCTTATGTTGTCTGAAGGAATAGGGAGGGGTCATCTCTGTCTTTCTTGCTTTACCCCGTAATTCATGCAGAGGTATACTCTGCTCTTATGTTCAAAGTTTATCTATCCAGGCCAGTTCTCTAACTCTCTTAAATGATAATCCTATCCTATTTAATGGTTTTTATCGGAGTTAATGCATAAGTTGGTCGGTCTTATTAATTTCTTATCTAAAGGGCAGGTGCCTGATGAGTCGATGCCACTACTGAGTTGAAGTTCGTTTTGTTCATATACTTTTATACCTAAATTGGGCTTCTCCTGCATTAGAAATCACGAAATATTAGATCGAGGTGACAAAATGGGTGAGATTGAAGCACACAATACCAACATGTCTCGGCCCATGATGAGTCATGCTGGTTCAAGCTCTCCCCAGCAACGTGCTATATCATATTCTCCATTTATAGGACGGCATTACCACCTTAGACCAGGGTTTGATCCAAGTGGACTGAACCATGCCACGTTCGTGGTTTGCACACTCTGCAACTCTCGGCTTCGAAAGGGACAAATGAAATCTGAATATAATCAGAAGCAACACTCCGACAATTTAATACGTAGGGACGAAACTATACAGCAGTTGAATTTTATTATAGTAGTTTTTAATATATTATAATTACATAATAATATTATAACAATATATTTATAATAAACATTACAATATATTTCGATTATGGGTGCATATTTATTTTAAAAATAAATATTTGAATAGATTATTCGCCTAATTTCTGGTACAACACTATCCTAATTGATAACCGATTTTTGTCGTTACTTTTTGGTCATCACCTCCTTCAATGGTCCATAGTCCATACTCCCTGCAGACGTGGACCTACGCGGAAACAACCTATTTTTCACCAAAACACTTGTTGCCTCCACATCCCTCCACGTGTATCAGCATCACTCGCGCTTAGCTTAATTCAATTTATTATTCCCTCAAAAAATTAAACTAGTGGCAAAATGGTAGCAACATTGCTGTCCCATTTCCCCCAAAATATGACACCATTTAATTATTTTTTAAAATATAGTATTTTTTATAAAGAAAATATGATTTTTATCATCTTCAATTAAAAATAAAATATACAATAAAATTTAATATTTCTACCGATATTTTTTTTATCATGATAAATATTATAAATTAAAAAAAAAAACGTGTTATATTTTTGAGAAAAACAATCCACTGCTATATTTCTGAAAAATTGCCTAAATCAAAGCGCACTCGCATCTCTTACTCGTCTCCCATCCAACACGTGGAACCATCAAGATATTTTCGAGCCACGAAAAAGATATTTCGTATTTCGCGATCTCAGTGACACGTAGCGCAATGCCTGACGTTAGATTCTCCATCACGGCATGTCACGCAATGCTATTTCAACACGCGTCTCTCTTTCTCCAATCGTTGCGCATCACGTGTTAAAAGAATCTAGAGCAGTATACAACCCATTTAGTACACGACACGTGTCCAGATATTTAGTTTCAGACATCTGGTATTTAGCCATTTAGGCGCGTTTCGTTTCCATCGCTGTCTGATCGGTCTTATGTTTTTTGTGTTCGGTTCTGCCTCCTCTTTCAAATAATGAGTGCCACCCAAAGACGCAGACTTAATCATGAATCCGAGTCGGATGACTCGGGGATACAAAACGAGCGAATTCTTCTAGTCATCTTTGAGTCAATAAAATGGGATTTACAGATCCTTTGTTTAGTTTCTTCTGTGAACCACAAGCTTCGAGCTATAGCGAAGAGGATACTATGGAGGAAGCTCTGTGTGTATCGAGCACCGCGGATGGTTGCAGCATTGGCAAACGGTTCCCCAAATGGAAGAATCGGTGGCGGATGGGATGCGCTCGCGAAGCTCATGTTTTTCTGCAGCGGTTGTGTGTCAACTCGTCATTTCAAGGTGAATCTACCAACTCCGGCTCATTTCTCCCGAACTTCTCGATTTTCCAAGACGTCGGGTCGGAGTTTCTTGGCTAAACGGTGCCGGAGTGATTTGTTGTTCATAAGTGATCCATGCGAACATCCGGCGGGAGGTAACGAAGACCATCTAGGGATATACCGAGGGGTATTTCGTGGATTCATGAGATCCAAGACCAGAGCTTGCTTGATTAGACAACAAGTAGCGTTCGAAGAGAGCGTGAGGTGTCCTTATTGCGGGACCCGAGTCTGGAGCATGACAGCGGCTCGACTCGTCCCCAAGAGCGCGGCTGGAAGGCTCGGTTCGGGCGACCGACGGCTGGAGTATTTCGTTTGCGTGAACGGGCACATACATGGCGCTTGCTGGCTCATACCTCTGTCTTCCGATGAAGAAATTTGCGACGATGGGGAAGAAGACGCCGAAGATGATGATGGAAGCGAAGATCTAGACAGGGACGCGTGTAGCCATCAGACGGTGACAAATGGAAGCACGAGCTCGTTAGGGGAAGATGTGTTAGGAGGTGGGCCCATCGATTAATTGCTATTTGCAGAACTCGTAATAAGAATTTTTCGCGCATTTTAAGAAAGAAAAGTGTAGCGGATCAGATAGTTCATTGTTGGTCTATGTAATTTATCTATCTTTCCTGATCCATGTAAAATATGACGTGTCGATGAGGGATTGGGTTCCATGTCTTTACTCATCTTGTTGTTAGAAGATAGAAACTGATTTGTCGGGATTGTAAACTGATGACGTGGAGGTCATCAGTTATTGGATTCGTATAAATAACTAATACAATTTTTGATTCAAATCATAAAGTGAAGGTCAAAATAATTTTAATATCTTACATTTAAATACGAAAATTTTAATTTTATTATTAATAGAAGAATTTTTAACTTAGTAGTGGATTCTGTCTTACCTGCAAGTAAGGAATTCGGACAAAAATTCAAACTCCGATTTCAATAATCAATTCATCAGCTGCACTCGTGGCCGCGACACCGCCAAGTCCGAGCAATACCATAGCCAGTTCTTCCTTGTTCCGCGGTATCAATCCGTAGCTCAGCCTTTTTAAGACATCAACATCCACGCTCAGAACACTGACTTTCTGGGTGTAACCTACCATCAAGCTAACAAACTAGACTATGTATGCACGCTAAGTGGCATGATCACATCCGAGCGATGCTTTACCATCTACTGCACTAGCCACTAGCAAGGAACTCCGAGTGTGATAAGAGAAACTTAGGTCGTCGTCTCGATGCCGGTGAGGCCAAGTCCACACCCCATGCGAAGGTACCACAAAGCACTACAAAGTATGCAAGTGCATAGCGCCATAGCTCCCCAGCATGGCAACTTGAAAGAATACAAGAATATGAGAAAGAAGAAGGTGAGAATGAAAACCAAAGATATGAAGTGATACATTGGCAAAGGAGAAAAGACCTGAACAAATTCTATGTCTATGAAGAAAACAGGGTAGGTGAGAAGGCATGTCTCCTGTGCAGTTCCATGTAAAGTCAATACGCTGAGGGATGAAACTTACCATTAGGAATGACCCTGTCATGGACACCAAATGTTGAGTTTCAGCAGAGAAATATCATTTTGTGAGCACCATCCACGAAAATTCATGACTGCAAAGACCATCCATTATAAGATAACATGTACTGGTATAGAACTTAAAGATAAACAAGATTTTGAATTTATTTTGTTAAGAATATTGGAATTATCATTTCCTATACATTGATTAAATAAGGCCATAAAAACAAAGAAACACAGTATGAATGAAACTCAGGTTTCATAAATAGGCCACTCATTAGCACCCACTATATTTCCCCCAAGGCAGGAATTTTTAGCATACAAAAATGATACATAAACAAGTACTTCCATACGTGCATACATACACCATGTCAATACACAGCAGCACTTGTACTATTTATACAATGGCAAAGGTTACCTCAAATATAATGTGGTCATCAAATATCATCAACCCTGTTTTCATAATGTATGTATAAACAAAACAAGGGAAATGGACCTTGTGGAGAGAAAGGCGAGAACAAGCATAGGAGGTACAAATTTGACAGTCAAGGCCTTCTGTAGGAACTTACACGCGATAGGCACGTGATTACCCCAGCTTACGTGGGACACAAGGAGCTGAGCTAGGTCTATTGAAGGCAAAGAAACCCCAGCCAAGTTAAGGCTAGAACTGAGCTGAACCGCCCATAGAATTGGGTCACTGTTCTTGTCCTGAGCAGACATAGTGTACTCCAGTACCGAGTTCCATACTGGACCCTTCATCTCTACAGACACAGCCGTGTTGGCCGCCACCGGAAGGTGTTGCTGCAATGGTGCACGATTTCACCCAAGTATTTACAGTGGACTCAGTAAATTACAGAGCTGAGTCCAGCACCTGCACCCTTCATTGTTGTTTGTTTAAACTTGGGTTAAATGGAGAACTAAATGTTTACTGTGGGTTCTTCCTTTGGGAATATCTGTGAAAGAGATTTGTGCTTGCTTTTGAATTGATTAATCAAATTCTAGGGGCTGCTTGCTTTGAAATTTCATCCGCTTAGCAACATTGGTTCCTTTCTGTGATTATTTTAGGGTCAAATTTTGATTCTGCTACAATCAATTGCAGAATGAGAATCAAATCTTGGATTTCCTTTTTCTTGCAGTGGAATTCATATTAAAAAACAAAACTTTACTTTTTGAGAATTAAAATCAAGGAGAATCAATTCTGGAATATATATAAATTATACATATTTCATGGGGGAGCGGGGTTTTAGCTTTAATGGACATTAAGCACATTGTTCACTGGTTTCAGAGAGCACAAAATTTCATACAGCAAATATATATATAAATATATATATATATATATTCATTCTTGATCAACAACATGCCAGTTATGTTTGAATACTGAATTGCCATGATAATAAAAAAACTCCTTGAAAAACACTCCATTTGATAACCAAATTCAAAATCAGTTCATTTTATTTTTATGCTGTAAGCATTAATACTGTATGCTCAAGAAATGAATGAAAAGCATAGTTGTCTATTGGTGGTTCCTCTCAGAGAAACCATAAGGATATGGAGCGACAGCTTTGTTTTTTTTGGTTTGATGGTGACCAGTTTGAATAAACTGGTGGCTATTATTATCCATTTCTCAGCGAATTATGATCACGGTGGTGGTGCCGGTGCGGACGGTGACAACCTTGAGTATTTCCCTAACCACAGTCCTCCGAATTTGCTGAACATTCTCGGTTCAACATTACTCTTCTTGCCAAACCAACGGGAAAAGTCACGTTTCTTCTTTCTCACGTCATGTTGCAGGTGATGCAATGTACCTTTGGATCCTTCTGCAACAGGGTCCTTAACATCAGTAAAACACCACCTTCTGTTATTTTCCTCATAGTTACAAGAAGAACGACTACTGCCATCGCCTTGCAACTCACTTTGAGTGTCGGGATTCTTCTCGTAGGAGTAAAGCTCTGCTTTTTTGCCAACCTTTTCTGATATCGTTCGAATGAGTACCGAGGGTTGCACGGTGCCCCGAACAGACACCAGCCCCTTTTTGGCATCTATGTCGATATCATACACATCTAGATTACAAAATCAAACAACATTCAGATTTTTTTTTGAAAAAGTATTCAAAAAGATAATATTAATATTCTTTCATAGTGACAGAAACATACCATCGATTTTCTGCAACTTTTTCTTCACTTTCTTCGGACATGTTGAACAACACTGGATATTCACTTTCAGAACACACGTCTGAAAAAAAAAACATATAAAACCATGAAAAAGGAAACTATGGGTATTAAACCTATATATATATATATATATATATATATACTTTCAGAACAGATGAATACCGGGACTTTCAGACCATCTGCCATTGGAACTTAGAGAATCTAAGCAAAACAGAGAAAAATGAGTATGCGTTGAAGGGTGTTGCAGCTGGCTATTTTAAAAGAAAGTTTTGATGAATTTTCCCATTTCTGGCTAGAAAATCTTGATTCTTCAATCTTCACACATCTTGAAATGGGAAATTAATTAATGATTTCCATAAACAGTTTAAATTTTATGTTTTTTTTTTTCTTTTCAAAATGGACTTAACGTAACTGACATTCCATTTAAATCAAGGTTTGATTGTGTATAAACACAGTTTCTGCCTTCTGGAACTGAAACTAGTGATCATAGGTTAGACACTGAATAAAATATTTGAAAAGTTTGAATTTTTTTGTTGGATTTGAATCTAGGGATTGTTTGTGTGTGATGGTGAGCTGTTCCACTTCGTTTGGGAACTCAAACAGCTTGATTTTTTTCTCATTTATGTCGTTATTAGCTTAATCAATGGGAATATTATCTGTTTAGATCTACAGTTATTGATTAATTAAGTCGTTAAGCTAAAAAATTAATTCTTTTGAATTCATTAGATAATAGTAAATTTTAAAACTTACCAAACATGTCAAACAGAATGATTTCAATCAGACGGTCAAAAATGAAAACCAAAGGAATCCGAGTCTGGGAAGAATCCAAGATAACTATCGGCGACACCCTTTGCCTGTGTCCACAGGGGAATTCTCAAAGGCAGTGACTGCCACAGATACCAAACCCACACAAAATTTTCAAATCCCAACAGTTGGTTAACATAAATCGGGATTTCCCTATCTTAAAATCTGTCTTCTTATCTCTTATAACCACATCGATAGGAATCATAATTGTGAGGAAATCCAGGATTTTCAGCTCTACAGATGGATAAGTGTTTGGCTCTGTAACACAAGAAGGGGTTCAAGGCAGGATTTTGAGAATTTTAGAGAACTGGGTTTCTATCCATTAAACAATACGATGAAGCTTTGCATGATGACTTCTCAGGGCTACCCTCAGGGCCCGGGGATTGTTTTACAACAAGAGCAAGGCATTAGGATAAAGGTTATTTCTTTTTTCTATGGTTTGGGTTTTTCAGACATGTTTCAGTTTGGCTTGTTAATTTGTGTTAATTCTTCTTTGTTGAATCATTTGCATAATTCTCAACCAGTTTAACATGGATAGTTTCGGTTTATTGAATCTTTATGGTTTTGTTGAATTATAATGGAATTTTATTACAATTCGTGCCATCATATGCGTGAATAATTTGCAATTATTGTTTTTTCTCCTCACTTTGGTACTTATTATTTTGTGTTTTAGCTCTAAAAATGTATATGTAATTATTTATTAATGATTGCTTATTGTATGAAGCAGGAGTGTGGGTCCTTCGTTCCAAGTCAGATAGTGAAACAAGACATGGTACAGATAGGCTCTTTTGATCTGAGGAGTAACCAATTCGAGGAGCAGCCGAAACCAGTTACTGCACTGCATGAGCCTAAACTGATTATCGATGTCGATCTGATGGCACAAAAGCCTGTGTTAATCAATAAACCAGGTCTGCAACTTGTTACCTAGTTCCTTGTATTGGACTAATTATTTACTTTGCTATGTACTTATCAGGGAAAGAGACAAACCAATTGTTTGTAGAAACATGATCAAGAATTTGTGCTTATGTATGAAATCTAGTTAACATGCTAATTTAATTTTTGTTTCATCTCGATGGGAGTTTGTATATTTGAAACTCAAAACTTCACCACTATGAATAATTATCAAAGTTGGTTTTATTATTAGGATAAAAGAAGAGTTAAGGAGCTACTCAAGATCTATGGTAGTATTTGCAGAATGCTTATACTTGCTCTGTTTTGGTCAGATGCTTATCTGGATACAGAACTGCTTGGCTTTGGGATAGCTGAAAAGTGCAGCAGACATGAAAAAATCCTGAAGTTTCATATGTCTGGATCAAATGAATTAGAGAAAGGGGAACTTGATTTATCTTTGCTATCTGATTTGATGGGACTTCAACCGGTGATGTTTGGCATGCATCAACAGCCGTATGATTCTTATCTAATACATCCAAGTAGCAAAATTGATTCCCAGATGCCTCTCCCAGACTTTTTTGGAGAAATGGTGCACCATTCGAAAGCTTCCATTAACCAAGATGGTCAAGTTGTCCTTAATGGGATTGAGATGAAAGACGTCCTTTCAATCGTTGCTGAGTTTTACTTATCAAGCAACTCAACTACATGGAGAAAGCAATCGTTACTGGTCCCATACTTTGATAGGTATGGCAACTAACACCTAGTTTCATTTAAATTACATGAAATCCGAGTAGAAACAAAAAAATATAGTCTAGGCATGAGTTCACTATATTGCGGTATTTTGACTATCATTGAAAAGCAAACATGAGATGAAATTTTTTCTGCTATCATTGTTTGTATTTTTCGTGTGTTATTACTTGTGCTGCTTAGGTTTAATATTATTTTAAATGTAAAAATATAAGTTGATTTCAATGTTTGAAAGGCATCTGATGCTAAAAACTCTAACTGAACAGGAAGAGGATCATGAAAGCACGTACTGGTACTAACCTGTCTTCTCCACAGTTTGAAGTTGCAAGTCCTGAGAAAATCAAGCCGAAGCCATCCCCAAAGAAGGGGTCTAAGAAGTTGGGCAGCGAGAGAGATCTCTACAGGAAGAACTATTTCCATGCATGTGAGTGCCTTCTTTCCTTGATGGTTGATAAGAGACGGCATGGCAGAACTGCTGTTCTTTCCCTTAAGAAATCCGGTCCTGAACTTCCTCAGCTCTTGACCCATTTCTCTGCTGGCATTGCTGGGACTGGTCTTGCTGTTCTCTTCTCTGTTCTCTTTAATGTTGCTTGTGGGAGAGTTTCATTTGGGACATCTAAACTATTTAGCACTGGCCTCGGCTTCGGGCTAGTTTGGCTCTCATTGGCAGTTAACCGATTGAGGGACACAGTTGTACATATCAGCAATAATACTAGCAAGTCGGATATGAAGGAGGAGGAGATGATTAAGAGAGTGGAAAGAAGTGTTAATCAAATCTATTTCAGAGCTGCGACCTTGATGTCTGTAGCAGTGCTGAGGTTTGTATGAACTTTTACTTCAGGAGCTACAACATTGATCTTGGACGTCGATGTCTGAAGAACAGAGGGGGTCGGGGGAGCAGCAACGGAATTTTGGCTTCTATACTATCCCATGTGGTGCTTATAATGACCTTGAGCACATACGAGGACATCATCTCAGCAGCTTGTGTATGTATAGGTATCTTTCATAAAACCATAAATAAACTGGAAATTGACTGAAAAATAATTCAGTGACACCCCTTATTTCATAAAACCATAAACTGGCATGCAAACTTCTTAGCTCAGTCTTTTGGATACTACGCCAACAGCAGAAGTTCTACCATGATCCCTCAACGCAAATCTTTGTCCTGTTACATTCATGGGCATGTCAAGCCAGGTTTCAAATGCTGTCTTATTTTCTAAGCTTTGAGACTTTTAGAACATAAGAAGAAAAGAAAACTCTTCCAGTCTTCCGGGTACAATAATATGTTATAATGGGACAGGAAAGTTATAGCATACCTGTTTCAGGAAAGTTATTTTAAGCGATAGCTGTGGCCTGTGTCACCAAGCGAAATATAATCTCTATATACACATGGTTGTGATAAAGAAATATTTAATATGTATGATAATATATATTTTAATACATAAGTTATATTAAAAAAATTATAGAAGTACAATATTTCGTATTTAGTAAAAAAATTTAAATTCAAATCTCTAAACTCTAGTTCTTAACCCTCAAAAACTAAACAAATTTTAAATGATAAACTTAAATATTAAATTCTACACTTTACACACTAAATTTTAACTTAAAACCTTAAACCCTAAAATTAAAAGTTTTGTACATCAAAATATTTTTATAATAAAATAATAAAAAATTATTAAATACACATGAAGCGTAGATTTTAGACTACACAAGTCTTATGTGTTAGTGATTTAATCTATAAATCAATTATAAAGATCATAATTTAGATTTTAGGACTATGAAATTATATTTTAATTTTTTTTAATAATTTTTATCTAAGAAATTTACTCTCAATTTGTTTAGCGGATTTAACTCAACTTGATTTTAAAAAAAATTAATTATAAAATAAGACACATAAACCAGACTAACTCAAAATATTTTAACTTAATTTTATCAAATGTTCACCATTACCAACGACCCCTTCTCAGACTTAAATGCATGACAAAAAACAAACTAAAGAAAAACCGCCACCATATTTTATGTCCAAGCCTTTTTGTCTCCATACTCTGTTCTAGCCTTCTTTTGTCTCACTCGGCTGCTGCTGCTGAATGCTGATATAGGGTTTTTTATACTGAAACTCAATAGTTCGGAACATCCATAGAAAAGGTTTGGGTCTTCAGATTTAGTCAAAGCAGTAAATAATTAAAAAGAAAAGGTTGTGCTATATAGAATAAAGTGGGAGATGCCAGGGCAGCTTTGCCAAAGAGACACCGGTGATGAAAACTGCGCTAGCTGTTGCTGACGTTTTAGCCAAGGGAGCAATCATTTCTTGGTTCCCACAGAAATACCTTACTCTGCGCTTACAGCCGAGTAAGGTTTCCCTGAAACTCGACAATAAATATCAACCGGGACAAAACTTCAAAGAAAAATGATTGATTATGACGTGCAAAATACCAAGTTTACATGGCAATGTATCACTGTTCAACAGAGTTATTATTTTGAATGACATTAAAAGGATGTTCAATTGAGATTTTTGGGTGGAGGGACATGATCACTGCTTACAAACCACCGGAATTGAACAAAACAATAACACCCCTTTTTCATACCATTAACAATCTCTTTAGTACTGAAAGAACAGAAAGATATTATCAACTGTTTGTTCTAATTCGGAAAACCGTCAATGACAACTTAGCTCAGTACTTTCGATACAACACCAGCACCAACAGTTCTACCTCCTTCCCTCAAGGCAAATCTTTGTCCTGTTAGATTCATGACAAACACCATGTTAAGGGGGTCTTATTTTCTAATATTAGTTTAAGAATTTAATAACAAAAGAAAAACAGGGAGAGGGGTTCAAAAAGGGAATAATGTAGCATACCTGCTTCGAGGGGCACAGGTGCCATGAGCTCGAAAGTTGCAGTAACGTTGTCCCCTGGCATTACCATCTTAACACTATCAGGTAATTGGACTTTTCCAGTTACATCTGCTGTCCTCAGATAAAACTGGGGCATGTAATTTGATTCAAAGGCCGTATGACGTCCACCTTCATCTTTCGTGAGGACATATATCTCTGCCTCAAACCTTTTGGATGTCTTCAAGCTTCCAGGTTTAGCGATTACCTAAATAATTGGAAGAAATAAGATACTTCAGCTTTCTACATTCTCATTTTTGCATCATCACGCCCAACCAAACAAATTTACCATCAATATATATATATTCAAAAGCTAATAATGAACAATATTGAAAAACTCCTCTCTTACTCTACATAAAATATTCCACAGCATGAAAGATTCACAAGGATTAAAATGAAAATGACAAATGTGACCTCAAAAGCATATATATTATGAATATATATTATGAATACTTCAGCTCTATTTGTTGCTGAAAAACAAAGATGGTGTAAAGAAAAGTTGAGTTGGTGCTCTCTACCATTCCACGCTGCACATCGTCACGTTTTAGTCCACGAAGAAGAAGTCCCACATTGTCACCAGCCTTGTAGAAAACACAAGCGCATAAATATACAGTTCAACACCAAACGTAGAAGAGCCTAATCATGGCAAAGTCTTTACAACAGTTCAGTTACCTGTCCTTGATCCAAGATTTTCTTGAACATCTCAACCCCAGTAACTGTAGTTTTTTGAGGACCACCCTGCAGAAGAAAGCTCAAACTTAAATCAAACGGTTAAAGACATTTTAATAAATAAATCAACAGAACCCTTCATTAATCAACCCTTATCAAGCTGTGACTACTCATACTAAGGGTTTCAGAACATTATTCAGTCCAGCAAATCTGTCTCAAGAAAATGCATACTGACATAAGAAAATGACAAAATTCCAATACACATACCTGCGATAACCCCAAAATTTCTACTTCTTCACCAACTTTAATGGTCCCCGCTTCAACACGGCCAGTTGCAACAGTTCCACGCCCCTTCAGGAAACAAGTCAAAATCATCAGAGATCTAAATTAACTTTTAACTCCAAAATTCAGTTTCTGGCATGCAATAGTAACAACATTCTACATGGCTTACTCCAAAAATTTGCTCAGACACACAATAGAGTGGAATTTTAGTCAAATACAGAAGGGAAACAGATTATTGCAATTCCAACAAAAGAAAATGTGTGAGTACCATTATCATATATTAAACGAAAAAATCTAACTTTTCAAAGCATCAAGTCCCGTGTCTTCGTCCTACCATGAGATAGAGAACAGGCAAATGACAAAGCATTGTAGCCTCAACTTAGTTACATGATATTTAATACAATCCTAAAGGAGGTCAAATGACTAAAAAGGGAAAGAAAGACCAAGACAAATGATAACCAAAGCCATAAAAAGCGCTAAAACAATTGATTCAGCAAAGACAAAAGAAATAACTAGTAGTAAGGAAAGAAAATGCATGGCACACTACCTGAATGGAGAAAACATCTTCGATTGGCATCAGGAAAGGTTTGTCAAGTTGGCGCACAGGGTCAGGAATGTACTGATCTACAGCCTCCATTAGTTTCAAAATTGCATTTTTGCCTATTTCATCATTTGTACCCTGTAAAGCAGACAATGCTGATCCCCGAATGATAGGTATTTCATCCCCAGGAAACTTGTAGAAGCTAAGAAGCTCTGTTGCAAAGATAAACTTATGTGAGTAAGTTACAAGAAGTCAATACATTGAACACACAAGAATAACCAAAAGGCTACTTACCACGAAGCTCCATCTCCACAAGCTCCAACAGCTCTGGATCATCAACAGCATCAACTTTATTCAGAAAACACACAAGAGAAGGCACACCAACCTGTAGAAGAAAAACATTTTATATGTAAATAATTAGCTCTCTTCTGAAACCACAGACAAACATCCATGATAAATAAGTTCAAGCAACTATTAGTAGTGGATCCACCTGTCGGGCAAGTAGAATATGTTCCTTAGTCTGTGGCATGGGCCCATCAGGAGCAGATACAACCAAGATACCACCATCCATTTGTGCCGCACCAGTGATCATATTCTGCAGAACATGTTATGGTTAGCCACTGCTTATAAGAGGTTTTGACAGTTAGAATTCTGATGTGCATTAATAAAAAATATATATGAAGCAACAATTCAAGATGGTTAGTATCTGAGTCTAAGTTTGTGAAAATGAATAATACTAGCAGTAGTTGTCCGAAGAGAACATATAAAATTTTTGTGTATCATCTCCAGAAAGGTTTGGCAGCAAAAGATTATGGAAACATAATTTTATTTACAATATTAAGTTAACAGCTTACTTTAACGTAGTCAGCATGTCCAGGGCAGTCTACATGAGCATAGTGACGCTTAACTGTCTCATACTCCACATGAGCCTGCAAAATCAAATCAAGCGTGATAACAGGGCAAGGAGGAAAAATTCAAGAGAGCAATTGCATTAAACTTATTCTGAGAGAAAACAAAAATTTACCAACCGTTGCAATTGTAATTCCTCTCTTCTTCTCCTCAGGGGCCTTGTCGATTTCATCAAACGCAACAGCCTTGGCTTTTCCTTCATCTGCCAGCACCTATTCACAAAATTCCAGAACCTATCAT
Organism: Abelmoschus esculentus; assembly: GCA_035048815.1. Classification (NCBI taxonomy): domain Eukaryota; kingdom Viridiplantae; phylum Streptophyta; class Magnoliopsida; order Malvales; family Malvaceae; genus Abelmoschus; species Abelmoschus esculentus. The sequence goes on from JAUCBN010000034.1 coordinate 17,001,553, forward strand.
TAGATCACTATTGTAAAGCTAATAACAGCCTCTTAACTATTCCAAATGTGACAGAATTTGAGAAGAGAAAACTATTAAATATATCCATAAGCCAACCTTTGTGATTGCTGCAGTCAGTGTGGTCTTCCCATGATCAACATGCCCAATTGTTCCTACATTAACATGAGGTTTTCTGGAAAAGAAAACGATTTCAACCATTAAAACGAAAATCCAATTTCCACCTCTGTTCTTTTCATGGTTTGCATATCATGTTTCAATAGATACCCGCCATTAAACTTCACAAAAAATACCATTTTTTCAAACCGATAAACCCAAAAAAGTTAAAGGAAATGTCTTTTTTTTCTTTTCTTTTTTCCAATGCACAAAAATTTAACAACTAAACTCCCCATCCTCTGGAAAAGTTTGAGAGTTGAAAGTAACAAAGATAGAGATCTAATTTATTCAGAACAAGGAAATGAAGAGAACTAACGTGCGAGTGAAAGTAGCCATGGATCTCCACCAAGGGTTAGCGTTAGCTGGAGCCGCCACCTCATTTCCAGAGAGCAAATCGGAGACTGAGAAGTGGGAAGAAGAGATGGAGCCACGAGAAGACCAGTAAATTGAGGAAGAGAATGAAAAAAGGCGCCTCGAATTAGAGTTCCGAAGTACGACGGCAGCCATTTGTTTATGCTTTCGACTTTGATCTGTTGTTAGAGAACGCAAATGAAGTACAGCGAGTGGCGCTGGAACAGATGGGAGATGGGGGGATTTTGCTGCTGATTTTACGAGGAAGGGTTTTAGTATTCAACGCTGTTATTGTGAGTTGAGGGTTTTAGAGTGAAAGAAGAATAGAAAATGGGCTCTTAGCCCAATTATATATGTTTTTACCTGGCCTAACACCATTCACTCGTTGATTAATTCTAATCTATATATCTATAAATTAAATATTATTTTCTTAGTGTAGATTTAAAACGTAATTCATTTTTTGGTAGTTATTTTCTTGGATTTTTATTTTTATTTTAATTGTATATGAACAAGAATCATCTTTTTTACTAATGTTTAGGTATTTTCTTCCTTTTTTTTTGTTTTGCTTGTTATAAGTCACATTCTATCAGCTTTTATGTTAATCTCTTCATGTGCTTCTATGGCAGTTTACTTCAGTGTTCTACTCTAGTTTATGTTCTTGTTCAATAAAAATCAGGTTGAATTTATGATTTTGATCTGTTTACTTTTATCATATTTGGAATTTAAACACTCTAATATGCTTTAATTTGATATAGGTGGGAACCATAATGCTATTAGTGGCTAGATGATGCCGGAATTGGGAGTCTTCCATGGTCCGGCTGTTATGCTTGCTCATCTGCGCCCAGTGGTAGTGAGTCCCGGAAAACCTCGTCGTGGTGCTCGTGCCATGGATTGAAAGAATGCTTGTGTTACCTTCCCCTGTTGAAACAGATGTTGCAGAATCTACTTTCTGAACCAGGCACCAACATTTAAAGGAAAAGCTGTATCAGGCTCGAGGTAGCCCCAGGGCAAAAGCAATATGAATTTTCAATGGCATTGCTCGTGCACTTATTACCTCTGAAAAGAGCATTTACTTACTGTACAAATATAACTGGTGAATTTTGCAGTTTGCTGTCAAAAGATATACATGAAATACAGGAAGTCATTGGAAAAACAATTCCCAAGTGACACTTTCAACTAGATTTTCCTACCATATGCTTTCGAGTTTACTTGTATTGATTTAAATCTCAAAGGCAATTTTCCTAGACTCTCTATTTGCAGGCTAATGCAAATGCTTCCTAAATGAAGGACTTGAAACAGAAGGGCGACAGCAAAATATGACATCTAAACTTCCATTAGCGCCGAATTAATATAAACATCAAAGGTGACAAAAAGGAATAAAGGATAGGTGCTTGTGAAATGATTTAGCAGATGATGCTAATAGATTTAAAAACTCATAGGTCAAGATCATATCAATATATCAATCAATATCAAGGCTAGTAAAATGGCCATAAGTAAAGCGGTTTTAGTATGTACAAAGATGCTTCAATTTCATTTCAAACAATCGTCTTAAAACTACACCAATCGTAGAAGATATTTGCATTTTAAATGTAAAGGGAAACGAATACGATGAAAAAGAAAAAGCATAATGCAATAAATTCTGAGCAATAAACATCAAGAATTCTTATGAAACTTCAAGCTTTGACCGGTTCGTCATCATCTTCAATATCCCAGCTCAAATCCTCATCTTCTTCTGCAGTACTTAGTCGCTTTCTCAGCTCAGCCCTATTGGAGGAGGGCGGGCTCCTGCTATGAGTTCCTTTCTTATCATCAATGCTGCTGAGATCCTCAATTTCATCCCACCCAAGATCCTCCTCCTCAGCCATTGATGGATGGCTTGACACAACTGAAAAGTCCCTGTCTTTACCACTGCCAGTACTTGGCTTCGGCTCCTCATTCTTGCCTTTCCCTTCAGAAGCCACTTCCTCAACAGATTTCACCACTGAATCATCCTTGCAAACCTCTTCATTCTTCTCCAAATTAACTTTCTCAGTAACCACACTGCCACCACTTGATTCAACATCATTTCCTTTCCTTTCCACTGGCGTTTCCTCAACGGGATTCTTTTCCTTTACCTTCTCAATAACTTGATCCTTACTCTCCAAAACAAAACCTTTATCAACTTTCTCTTCCACCGTTTTTTCCTCCAAAAGATCACTTTTTCCTGCCTTCTGTTCCACAGTTCCATCTTTTTCCTTCTTCTCCACATCTTCTTGCTTCTTTAATGTCGCTTTTGGCATTACATTTCTCTCATCCTTTTCCTCTTCATCCTCATCAACATCCCAACTCAACTCCTCCTCTTCTTCTGTAGAAATCGCTCTCTTAACAAGCTTAACCCTCATATCCTCAGCTTGCTTAAGCTTAAAAACCCTATAGAAATATCTACACCAAAACGTCTCATGATCAACCCCATTCGAAACACTGACAACCCTTTTATAAACACCCTCTATCTCTCCATTCTCTTCCATCAGTCTCTCAATCTCTTCCTCCTCCTCTCCCAAATTAAACCCAGATTTCCACTTCTTATAATCCTCCAAATCCTCCGGTTCTTCAATGTAAGTATTAATATCTCCTTGAATTGCCCTTACTTGAGCATCGAACCGACTGTAACGATTTGAGTTCAAGCTCCGTTGAGCAATCTGACTTTTTTCCTTGCTCTCGGAGGAAGAGGAATCAGATTCGTTATCGGCAGCTAATATTGCTTCCTTCCCTTGATTGATGATCTGTGTCGTTCCCTTTATGACCGTGTTCCCGAACTCATCAATGACTTGCCCTACATTCCCTAACGAGCCCTGAGCTACCTCGATTTCCTTTTTGAGACCCATCCCGAATTCTTCGAGATCGCGACGGTAGGTTTCGATCACGGATTCCGATCTGGTTGCTATCGTTTGAAACAGACCTCCGAAGCTCCATCCGCTAGGGTTAGGATCGGGATCGGACAGTTTGGGGGATGAATCAGGGGTGGAGTATTCGGCTCTGGGGGTATCAGATTCTGGTTGGACTTGGGGTTTAGGAGGATCTGGATCGTCAGCGAAAACTGATTTGAAGAAATTCATGATGAAAAATTAGGGTTCTCTGTGTTAAGAATTGACTGAGATTTGGGTGGGGATTATTTTCAATAAGCTGTGGAAATGAAAGGGAAATGAAATTTGTAGGAAAATACCAAAGCTTTTCTTTTCTGAATTATCGAATTTTGTTACAAAATTAGGGTTTTGTTTTTCTTTTGTTATATTATATTATTTTAAGTATTTTTTCCATTTGGGTTAGAAATTAGAAGGGTCTTGAAATCAATAGCTTAGGGTTAAAAACTAATTGATATCTCGATATATTAATAGGTATACTCGTATAGTATAGGCTTTAATTATCAATTAATTAATTAATTAATTAATCGATCAATTCGTTTTTAACCGAATAAGTAGTTGGAATAAAACAAACAAATCAGTCTCATTTCATATAAATTTATTAATTTTATATATTTTTTTATTGTTCTAACGGTTTTAAAGACTTTGACTAATATTAATTAGGATTATTTCACGTCGCACATTTAATTTTGATAGGTAAATCTCTCAACAAATTTTTTTTCTAAATACGCAATACCTCAAACTCGAGACATGCGTTAACTTTACATATTTTTAAAATTTTCAAAAGAATGATTCTACTGTTAATAGTTATTATTTAAAAAAATAAATTTAATAATTCATGGGATCCTATTATTAAAAAACATTTACCAAGTGCCAACATTCTAACCTGAGAAATTAGAATAACAAGATTGCAACCTTTTTGTATAATTACAATTACTCATGAATTCTGATCATTAGAACCTGTTGAAAGCTTCCTCCAGCAGAGCTAAACCTAGGTGAACTTTGCCTTGCTTTCCAAGTTATACAGACTTTCTCATATATGATTAGCATTACTTGCATGAACTTGTATGAATAAAGATACTTCTATTGGGGACATGGAAATAGAAAATGGATTCAGAATCAAATGAGTGAAGAAATACACAAGCAAAGCTGACTGTAATCTCAGCTACAAAACAGGAAAGGCCCCAAGGCAGTGTTTATGAAGTTGTTCCAGACCTGCAATGGTGATGACAAACAATTGAAAATAGAGGAATGTCTGGAGACACAAAGGACTCGACCAAAGACACTGGGAAAAAAAAACATCAAAAGACTGGAGAAAAAACGACAACAGAGAAGGCATCGTCAAGCCTTCAATCCTGCAACGAACACCACCACCCAAGTGAGCAGCTGACGGGCGTTCCACACAAGAACCGTTCCTTTCAAAAACTCGGGACAAGAAGCGGAGAGAAAGCCACAAGGATGACTCCTAACTCCACCTTTTGAAACCGTAAGAAACTGCCTCTGCACCAAACTTGTTTTGATATTAAACCATTTTACTATAATAATCATTTTCGGGGTTTACACTATCAGATGTCTCCCCCCACATTGGTCCAAAGGAACAAAGTTGTATGGTCCATTTCCAGGTCCTCTAATTTGTCATTGCTTAAACTTATTAAGTGTAAATTCAGGTCAACTAATTTACCGTTGCTTAAACTAATTATCGTTATTATTAAATTATTAGTACTAGCCACCTTTTTTTGCTTTGACTAGCCGACTTTAAGACAGCTTGAATTCATGTTCAAGACGGTTGTTTCCCAGTATTGTTGGTGGCGTCTAAGATAAGACAGGTCAGACACAAGAAATACTACCCTCAGGCCGTCTTACGAGATTCTGCCCCATCAAATTCACATTCAGTCAACAATGCTCAGAAATCGTTAAACTAAGGCTGCTGGAACCGCAAAGATGTTCATGCATTGCGTGGCTCCAGCTAACGACCATTGTTTTTAATTGTCCTTATACACGCACATGCAAAAAAGCTGCAAATCAGGCAACATGGTCTGGAAACCATGTTCTTGCATGAAACAACGCTCAAAATCTTGTAATAATCTTGTATTCATAAGGCCAAAACTTCATGCCACTGGTTGGCAAAAACATGACATGTATATGTATATGTGAGGAATTTCCAGGAAAAAAACAATGAAACATGATTTGTTGAACAAAAAGTTGATGTACTTACAAGTGTGGCATGCAATTTTGTGTCCCATATTGAATTCAAATGAATCTAACTTGATTGTATCTTTACAACAACATATACGATTATAGATCGAGGTGAGCGTACCGATGAGGGTAGCACCATTGGAGAGTTCGAATGATCTGATTGTGTTAATGTTGTGCTTAAAAATAGCTTGAACTTGTTCCTTCATCCTTACGGCCCGAATGATGACTACTTTCATGAATAAACATTTGATAGCCTGAACTAGAGAATTGACCTGAGCTATTACTGCCTATTGATCTCTCGATGTCATCGATATGAGCCACTAGAGGTATCGGCCGCTCGGGGATCGAGGGAACAGAAGTGTCTGTTTCCAACATTTTCACAACCTGGTCCATGGTCGGTCGACATTGTAACTCGGGATGTGAGCAGAGGACCGCGACCAACACGTATTTCTCAAGAACCTCTGGTGGTCCCAACTCCGGCATGCCATCTTCGATAACATCCAAAGCTCTCTCTGCCTTTACCAATGACCAAGCCCAATCAGCCACCAAAGAAGGCTGGTTATCATCATCCATTACCAGTGCCTTCTTTCCGCTCAACAGCTCGAGAAGCACTGCACCAAAGCTATACACATCGCTTCTCTCGGTCAATTGACCATACAATGCATACTCAGGGGCAACATATCCCATTGTTCCAGCTACCCTCGTGCTCAAATGAGTCATCCCCTCCGGTGTGAACTTTGCAAGTCCGAAATCCGCTACCTTGGCATCGAACTTGTCATCCAAAAGTATATTACTAGCTTTGATATCCCGATGAATGATTGCAGGCTGTGCTCCGTAATGCAAATAAGCCAGTCCCCTAGCTGTTCCTAGTGCAATCTTTTGTCGAATAGGCCAACCGAGTTTCTTTTCGGTAGAACCAAACAGATGATCATACAAGCTCCCATTCTTCATTAAATCACAAACGATTATCCTCTGGTGACCTTCTAACGCGGTGGTGGCAGTACAATATCCCCTCAAGGCAACAAGATTGACGTGCCGAACACTGGCGATTACCTCAACTTCATGCGTGAAATTGGCATCTCCGGCAGCAGAACAGTTCTTGAACCTTTTTAAGGCAACCTCGGAGCCGTCGGATAAGTAACCTTTGTAGACATTCCCATAGCCTCCTCTTCCAATGATGTTGTGTCTGGAGAAATTCTTAGTAGCTTCCTTGATCTCATCGAAAGAAAAGTGAATCAAATTAGTACTTCCACTAATTGAACGCAAACCAGAACCACCCAAGCTACCCATCTCGAGGCTCCGGATTCTATCTCTCCCTTTCTTCCTCTTGGAAGCCTGGTATTTTCTGTAGGCAAACCAAGACCCAGAAATCAAAGCAGCTAAACCAATACCGACACCAATCAAAACACCCAAAATCAAACCTATTCTGTTTCTGTTACTCCTTTGATTACTGCTATAGCCGGGCCCGATCGAGAACAAACAAGAGGCGGTGTCTACATCAGTTGGTCCGGGGTAATTAGCAAAAGCACCAGCGTAAATAGACGGGTAGGCCGAGCAGTCCGACACGTTCGCAGTTGAATTGTCGACCAAGTACAGAGCTTGCACATTGGCCAGGCTTCGAGTACAGGAAGCACAAGCCGAACCCGCCAACGACTGGTTACAATTCGAGACGACGTCGGTTAAGGTGGCGTTGGGGATCCGAGCTTCGAATCTGGATTTGGTGGTTAAGTTCAAACAACCCTGGGAAATCCAAGCGGTTTGTAAACCGCAAGTGGAACGCATGTCGAAGCTCGGATCGAGGGTTTGGTACGTTTGCCAACATGAGTCGGCGGTGTCCAAGGGAGGGAAAAAGGAGGATGTGCGTCTGAGGTAGTCGGAGAGGACGAGGCGTAGACCCTGGAGGATGTAGTGGCACTCCATGGAGGTGTTGAGACGGGGCCTGGGGTTGGGTATGAGAGGGCGGAGGATGGTGAAGTTCAAAGGACATGATTGAGCGTAGCATAGTGGGAATAAATTCGAGCTGAAGAAGATGAAGAAGAATAAAAGATGGCGTAAAATGGACATTTGTGTATGAAATGGAAACTGTTGTTATAGCTAGAAATTCATGGATTGAGAGATTGAAATGGAAAGAAAGGAGGAGAATTGGGAGTTGTTGAGCCGGGGAAGAAGGTGGAGAGTTTTGACTTCTAAAAATAAAAATGGTAAAGGCTGCTTGTTTGACTCTTCGTCGTGTTAGTTGTTATAGTAGATTCGAGGGCGAGCTGAACCAGTTGATTTACCATGCGTGAATAACAGAACAGAACAGAACAGAACAGAACAGTGAAGTGCAGATCCAAGGGGATTGAAGACAGAAACGAGGTGGGCGTAATCTGGTAATCTTTCAGGATGACGTGGTTTGTTTTGTCTGTGTCTGATCCAACTTGGTTTCCAATCATTTTTTAATTAAGTTTTTTTCAAAGGTTTAATAATAAAAAGTTCTCGAACAAAAGTTAAAAAATCTTATAAATGTAATTATGATGTTTACGAATAAAAATCTCACACTTTTTTATTATATTTTTATGTTTTATATTTAAAATTTTAATTTTTATATCATAAATCTTAAATTTTATATCTTAAAATTATTATTTATCTCTGATTTTTTTAAATTTTTTAATAATAAATAAAATTATACAAAATAAAAATACGATAAATACAAGTAATACAAAAATTTAAAATCAAAGGAATGTGTACATTAAACCTGATCCTTTAAAGCCAATCTATAAAGAACTCTTATCAGTAGCAAATTTAAATTTTAATGAGTTAGATTCGATTCCCACCGGTGTCTGAATCATCCACCGTCCACACAACAGCAAACGGCGCCGCATGAGCCTCCACGTGCAACTCTCAAATTCGTTGCAGGATGATGCAATTTGAATTTCAAGTTAAATATTGTAACTTGGTTTTTTAGTATCATTATTGCGTATAAATTTAAGAATTTGAGGTCAACGCCCCTAAACTTTTATGGTGTAATTACTTTTAAAGTCCTTGTCAATCTTATATCAGTTAAACTTTCATCTTTAGTTTTTTTTTTTTTTAGTTTAGTTATGTCTTAGGTCCGAGTATTATTTTTGAGACTAGGCAAATTAAGCCATGCACAACTTTTTGGTTTTAATTTTTTAAATCCCTATAGTTTGTAATTAGTCAAATTAAGTATTGATTATGTTTTAGGGTTTAACTATTTTGATTCATTTTAAAGTTAAAACATTATAATCCTATAATTTTATTCTAATTATGTCTCTAAATAAATAGATCATCGAAGACGAACAGATGTGAATCTCGATAAATTAAAACATGGCAAAAGATCCAACATTTGTAAAACATTCTATTAACTACGTGTTTAATATATATATATATTTATTTATGTTTATTTAAATTTATTCATATATATCTTTTTAAGGTCATCCGTTATATTTATTTAAGTTTATTTATTATTTTAACAAACAAACATGAATAAACATAAACAAGTTGCATTCTTTAATAAATGAATACGGACAATAAATTATGTTTGTTTAATTATTTATGTTCATTTATTTATTCAGTTAAAATTATAATTTAAAAAAACTTTATATATTTTCAAAATTAAAAATAAAAAAAACTTTATTTTAATAAATCAATCCCGTAAACCTTAAACCGCCCTTATTTGTAACTACCAAAGGTCTAAAGGACCACATATGGCAAAAACACACACCCCACTTTCATTTCATCTTTTGGTTGCTCCAAAACGAAGTCGACAACTTCTTCCTATTACATCGTATGTCATGATTTTATGCCTAGTAACGACATAACGTCTTTTGTAAGGTGATTTGATTTGTATTTTTAGTACATCAGTTTTTATTATCAATTTCCCGGCAAATAAATAAATAAAAACAAAATCAAACAGCCATTTTTATTATAACATTTATTTTAAAATTAAATCTCACATTTCAAACACCTTACAACATAATTAATTCCAACTATATAAATCCATTTTTTGGAACGTAATAAAAAAAATGCTAAAGCTAATGCCCACCCGCCCTAGTATAAAATATTCAACTTGCAATCTAATATATAATAAAAATAATAATTAGTCTTGTCATATGAGTAGATATAAATCAGTGCAACCTTATAATAATTAGACAATGCAGCCAAGACAATCCCACAAGTTATCGTAGTCTCAGTAGAGTTATCAATTGTCTCAATATTTTATATTTTATATTCTAGATTAGCATATTCTTAGTCTTCAATCGTGTGGCCACAAGGATAGATTTAAAGATATTAAAGTACAATTGTATCTTCTAAAAATTTATAGATCGTTTATGTTTTTTATATTTTTTATCGATAATCTAGTTCTATATTTATAGACTCTTATAATTATATATTTGTATTATTTTAATATATATTTTTGATAGTTTACACTCTTTTATATAATATTTTGGGCCTATTTCTGTGTGATCATATATGGTGTCGACTGTCCGCAAGTACAATCTAACTGTTCGAGTTATCAAGGAGTTTTAAAATCGTAATTAATATATCAAATTTTAATAAATTTTGAGAATATAACTGACATATAGTAAATATAGATTATCTTTTTATAACAGTTCATGCTATCAACTTTTAATGAAGTTTACGGATACTCTTGATCATAATATATATTGATAATCTTCCTTATCCTAGGTTTACTTGTCAATAACTTTTAATTTCGAGTTTTTTTATTGAAAATAATAATTTTTAAATTTGATGTTTATAATAATAATATAAACCTATGAAATTATATAAAAATATAACGTGTAAGTTCGTTGTAAAATGGAAAACCTTTTGTCATAATCATTAGTATTTTTATACCGTATGGTGTAATTAATTAATTAATTAAAATGTCAAAATTATGCAACTGAATTTTCAATTTTCAATCACAACAATAACCTAGGTCAATGTACATCAGCTTTAACCTTGGTGTATTGGGAAACATTTTTTTACTCTTTGGTCAATGTTTCATATTATTCGACTTGAGTTAGCTTATGGGTCAACATAAATTAACTATAGATCATGGACAAATTCTATACTCCACAAAATTCCACATAAAAAATAATTATTTGAAACTGAAATTATAATGCGACCGTCAAATATCAGTATTTAATATTTAAATAAATAAACTACACGAGGAAGGGTTAAATTATTTGTGGAATACAAAAAACCACCCATTTGTGCATTAAATATTATTTTCATTAATTTATGATTATTATTAGTTGTTGAGACTTGAGAGTTTTCATACCAAAAGACTAATAGAATTCCGTAGTTAAATAAAATTATATTTGGGTTAATCGATTATTAAAAGTTACGTTTAAATCATTTAAATAATGAATAAATATATGATTGAGTCATTTTTCATATTTAAAAAGGTATATCGATTTGATCGTTTTTTCTTCTAAATCACTTGCATACTCTTGTTCGTTATATTAGTGTATTTTATTTAAAATTACTAATTAATCTAATACATGAATTGGTAATTTTTTTTTAAATACGAAGAATGACTCAAATGTAACATTACTTATAGTTGAGTGATACAAATATAACTTTTATTAATTAGGTGATCCAAATATAATATTACTTATAATTGAGTGGTCAAAATATAACTTTTAATAATTGAATGACACAAATATAATTTTACTCATAATTAAATGACCTCCAATATAATTTATTCTATTTTAACATAAAAAATTATAAAATATTTTATATTTAAACTATAAGATTTAAAACTTACAACTTAAATTATATAACCCTTTATACAATTAAATTATTATTCTAAAAAATAATATATTTACTACTAAGGATGAAACTACATGGTTGGGAGGGACAATCGTCCCCGAAGAATTTTTTTTATTTTGTCCTCCTATTTAAATTTTTTAATTTATTTTTAATTTTACCCTCTACTTATAAACATTTATGTTTTACCCTTTTAACTTCAAATCCTAATTCCGTCCCTATTTATTACTTAACCTATAATTATATAAATCATGATATATTTTACCTTTATATTCCTTTATCTTTTCCATATTTTCTGCGTTCCATAATCCATAGACTGAGAACAGAGGAGGAGTTCTTACATGCCATGGTCAAGACAAAGTTAAAAATCCACGTGTTTAGCACAGCTGCATGCCACAACTCAAAGCTGAAGTAATTAAAGGTAAATAAATTATTTAAGCTGAAGTATTATTTACTTCTGAAATAAATAATAATATTTTTAATAAAGAAGAAATCATTATAAACAATATTGTAGGAGAAGTAGGTGATGATAAAAGCTTTGAGTAAACTGCACAAATTTATGTGCACCTCTTCTTTCTTCTTCCACCCATTTGTTTTTTCTGAAGAGCTTCAGCTTATCCTCAAATGGTATACCCATTGCCTTTGACTCTTCGTTTTTATGGGGTTTCTCATATTTCTTGTCGGGTTTTTTTCCTTTTTCTGTCGTTTTGTTTAATGAATTTTGCGTGATGTTTTACCAGACACTTCTTATTCATGTCTTTTTTGTTTTCTGCATCAGTTTTTCGTTGTTGGGTTGTTTTCTTTTCGACATAAAATCCATTAGTTTTGTTTCTTAAAAATTCTAGTCTGTTATTGTGTTTGCAGAGAAACCAGAACGGTTTTGCAAGTTAAACGGTCGGGGGAAGAAGATAACAAAAACAGAGCACTCTGTTCTTTTCCCCTGTCTTGTCTCTTTTTCCCATGAATCTTCAAAAGGGAATTTAGTTTTGGTTCCTCTCAATGAACTTTACTAATGGAGAAGAAGGTTGACTCATGTTCTCCCACTTGTGTTCTCGAGGATTTCTTCAAGAGTGAAGAATTCGAAAGGAGCCATTCTTGTAAAGAACCAAATATAGACTCATCAAATGATCGAAACTCGAAACATGGTTCTCGGTGGCGATGGTTGGCGCAGTTATTTAGAAGTAAATCGAAGAAATCATTAGCCAATTTACCGTCTTTTGGATCATTCAGGCTGTCGTTTAGGAGTAGTAGTATGCGAGAAAATGTCGCCGTCGCACCGGATTTTCTCGCCGAGTCTTCGAGGAAAGTTTTCACTCTTTCCGAGCTTCAAACCGCCACCAAAAACTTCAGCACTGGTTGGTAATTCTAACACTTTGTGCTGCTTGAAATGGACCGTATATGTTGATTTGATGTCTTGTTTTTGTGCAGAGAATCTTGTTGGTAAGGGTGGTTATGCTGAAGTTTACAAAGGGAGATTACCAAATGGGCAGCTTCTTGCAATTAAAAGGCTAACAAAAGGCACACCCGATGAGATTATTGGGGATTTCTTGTCTGAGCTTGGGATTATGGCTCATGTTAACCATCCCAATACTGCAAAGCTGATTGGCTATGGAATTGAAGGTGGCATGCATCTTGTCCTTGACTTGTCTCCCAATGGGAGCTTAGCTTCTCTTCTTTACGGTAAGTTCGTGAACATGGAACGAATCGATCTGAATATGAATGGCGCTTAGCTCATGTGTTGAATTCTTACAGGTTCGAAGGAAAAACTGACATGGGGTGTTAGGTTTAAGATTGCACTAGGGACAGCTGAAGGTTTAAGGTATCTTCATGAAGGTTGTAAGAGGAGAATCATCCATAGAGATATCAAGGCTGCAAATATTTTGCTTACAAAGGACTTTGATCCTCAGGTAACGTTCAGACAAAGCCCTCAAATTCGAACATTTTGCTTCGGTTTTTACATTAGTAACAAATTCGGTAACAGATTTGTGATTTCGGGCTTGCGAAATGGCTACCAGAACAATGGACTCACCACACAGTTTCCAAGTTCGAAGGCACATTCGGGTTCGATTTTTGTATACCTAACACTGTACTTCTTTGAAGTTATCAGTTGAGCAATCTATAATTAAACTGATTCCCTTTATTGCCTTCTTTTGCAGCTACCTGGCTCCTGAGTACTTAATGCACGGCATAGTCGATGAGAAAACCGATGTTTTCGCCTTCGGTGTATTGTTGCTGGAACTTGTCACCGGCCACAGAGCTTTGGATTACTCTCAACAGAGCCTTGTATTGTGGGTAGGCCACTAGAAAGACACCAATATTGTCTGGCTCGAGGACTCCCATGTATGCATTTTCAGTTTATGTTTTTTATTATTCGTAGGCAAAACCTTTGCTGAAGACGAACAGCATTAGAGAGCTGATCGATCCTGCTCTTGGAGAAGATTACAGTGTTCGACAAGTGAACCTCGTCCTCTCTGCAGCGTCAATGTGCATACATCAGTCTTCGATACGACGCCCTCAAATGAGTCAGGCATGTTGCGAAGTTCACAATCAACACCAATATAGTGTCACAACCCGAGTCACCTCGTCGGATCGTAGCATAATTTGAAACATAACACATATGTGTCAACTTTGACAACTTCCATTTTTTTTCAAATGACCCTTAATATGCCATGCAGGTCATAGAGCTCCTTAATGGCAACCCCAACAGCTTAAAGAGCAAGAGAAAATGTCGGGTCCCGTTCTTCACAAAAGCTTTTCATGAAGAGATTTACAATGGAGAAGATTTACACTTCAGAACACTTTCCATGCAATAAGATAAAGTTGTTTTCTCGTACATTAAAAAGTGGAACCGAACAGATTTGGGAAGAATTGCAGTGTTTTTGGGACATAGAAGACATGTACATAACAGAATCAGTGGCCTGGGGGGACAAAGTTAAATGACACCCCATGGTTTAGTCGATTTTTGTCTGATAAATACATGAAAAAACAATGTTTTTTTTTTTCTAATTTATTTTTTAAAAAGCAAATTATGATACAAATCCTGAACGTGAATCACTTGGTTTCGTTTACCTCTTCTGTTTCAGTTGATTATTGATTGGTCAGACTTAAAAATTTGGTTCCTATATTTTGAATGTAGTCTGCCTATTAAATTCTCACGTGTTTGTTTATTTTTTGACCCAGCCCTGGCGGCACGGTACTCCGCTAGTCAATATAATATTTTTTATATTATATGTTATTCTTTATGTAAAAAATATTACATAATTAATTTTTTAAAATTTAATTTTTAAATAATAATTTTAAAATTTATACTTTTAATTCTAAACCTTTAGTATTAATATAGATTTTAGGAATATTTTTTAATGTTAATATTTGGATAATGTAACCAAAAATCTCAGCGTTCGTAATATTTTTTTTTCTTTCTATTTTAGTACCTTAATTTTTAACTTATTTTTCATGTTTTATGCATTTTTTATAAGAAATTCAGGCTTTTATGCATTTTAACTTAACATTTTATAATACATGCTAATTAATTAAATTTGATTTTTTTTTCTATTTTCTTGATGCACAAAAAAAATCATATTCAATATTAATTCTACTTTTACGGATGATTTAAGAGGGGTACTTTAGTAAGAAAAAATATTTATAAACGTCCTCTTCTTTATTCTTTAAAACTATTTTTAATTGATTGACCGAATTAAATTAAATATTATATGAACAATTTTTTAAATTTAGTTGTTGTAATATAAATATTAAATTTCAAATTATAAAATTTATTCAAAAAGTTAAATATTTTATCTCATTAAATCAAATATGTTGATTTTTGCATTCATATTTTTAAAAATTTGAAACAATACGATGAATTCATATGTTAATATTTGGATAATTTATTCAAATATTTTAAATATACTATAAATAGATAAATATAGACAGAGATAAAGTCAAAATTTAGAACTAAAGATGATATAAATATTTAAAAATAAAAGATAAATTCATAAAAATAATTTTAAAAAAATAAATAAAAAAATCTTTGTGGATGAGGGATATTATCCCATACTCCCTCCAACCCTTGTATACCTCCATCACTGAGTACAAGGATTATATACAGCTAAATTAGAGTTCATGGGCTAAGAACAAAACTTATACGTAGTACAGGGACTGATAGAAGAAATTGACCTTTCTTTCTGTAAAAGAAATATTACTGTGTTGATTTTAGTGAACAGAACTACAGAAAGGACCTTGTCTGGTAGAGTCCGTGTTTGTTTATAAAACAAAGAACCAAGCACTGAAACTGAAACAGAACCAAACCACCCGTTTCTTATTTATTATCACAGACAAAGCTGTTTAACGTTACAATATAAAATTAGTAAAGAATTTATTAATTGCAATAGGTAAGTCATTCAATTCTGATTTTCCTTAATCTCCGAAACAATTGCTATATATACGGAGTCAAGAAGCTTCAATTTTTTTCCCGAGAAACAAACAGAGAAACCACCATGAATATTGTCAATCAGTTGCAGAGACAGTTCCTTGACTACATCACATCTTTGCATCGTGAGGTAAAAAATATCTTTTCTTTTATGTTTTCACCAAAAAGATTTGGTATTTTCTACAGAATCTCCTATGGGTGGAAATATTTCTGGGAAATTGTTTGTTTTAAGAGAGAAACATAAGTATTTTGTTATAAAAGCCAAATCTTGTGGGGTCTTATCAGATTTGTTTTCCCTGGTGAAAACAAATTGAAAAGAAAGAAAAAAAGTTTGGGTTTTTATTCTTATTTGTTGTCCCATCATTTCTTCAAGTGTTTATTTGGGCAGGGATTTGTGGGTGAGCAATTTACTCAACTTCAAAAACTGCAAGATGAAAACAGCCCAAATTTTGTCGTCGAGGTTGTCTCTCTTTTCTTTGACGACTGTGAAAAGCTTATTAACAGCATGACCAGAGCACTGTGAGTTTCTTATTTCTACTGTTTCTGTCTTAGTTTTTAGATTCTGTTTCTGTGTTTTGAACTAACTAGTTTTGTTGAGTAATTGGGATTTATTTTGCCTATTGTCTTCTTCAGTGAGCATACTCAAGGTGTTGATTTCAAGCAAGTAGATGATAGTGTTCATCAGCTCAAGGGTAGTAGTTCTAGGTATTATACATAAATCTGCCTTTGACATTCAATTTGGAGTTTGGGTATTCAATCTCAAGCATTTTCATGTAACTAAGTAACAATCGTTGTCGTCGATCTTGAAACCGGGGAAAATCAATTCCTTTCATTGCTTCATGTACAGAATTGGATTGTGTTTGCTTATGTAAATGCTAAAAGTTCTTATATGTTTCTGTCTCTGTGGTAATAGCATAGGCGCAGTGAGAGTTAAAAATGTATGCATTGCCTTTCGAAGTTTCTGCGAGGCCCAAAACCGTGATGGGTGAGCTCTAGACTCGAAATTTCTCAATATATCTATTTCTGTCTGTCATGTATGCTGATTTGAGATGCTTAAAAATTGAAAATTCCCACTTTTTTTTTTAACCCTGAGTCATTCCATGTACTGTTGTTGAGAGCAAAGTGCATTTCCAATTTGCTTCAACAAGTTCACTTCCCTTTTAGATTGTTAAGCTGGCTAGATTTCGCTCCGGAAAACTTCGGTATGTATTTGCATAGCTCTTTACATGTTCTTCATGATTGTTTAATGGAATAAATTAAGTTCTTCAAGTTTATTTTCATTTCTGGTAGTTCTTGCTAGTTGTTCATGTATTTCGTATGTGACAAAGATGATGCCTTTTATGCATCTTTCCGGATGTAGATTGTAAATTTTCGTTTCGCATAAATGTTATACTGACTGGAGCAAGGATTTGTACCGGAATCCGATTAACTTGATGATGTTTTAACAGGTGTTTGAGGTGCCTGCAACAGGTCAATCATGAATACAACCTACTGAAGAACAAGCTCCAAACCTTATTCAGGGTAAGACATTGTTGCTAATAGAAATTAGTTTCTTCCTGCATTTCATTGATTATCTAATAACCGATTTTCATTTTCCTCGATGCTCATTTGTTCATGTTGTGTTTATCTCTTTCTCCCCCAATTAGTAGTCTTAATTAGGACCCTTCCGTTTCGATCTTTCAGCTTGAGCAACAGCTCATTGCAGCCGGTGGATCAATTCCAGGAGCGGATTAAATAACATTCGTATCATCCTCGTGGTGAAACAAAGGGAAAATGAACAGTCGATGTTGCAGATACTTATTCTTTATGAAGTCGGTGTTTCAATTATTGAAGGATTTTCCATAGATTTGTGTCTAAAACCTGCATGGGGTAAGAATAACGTTGAGTGTGAATATTTTGTTAGCTTTGTGCTGCATAAGCTTATATATGATAAGTTCTGTCATTCAGTGTTTGAGAATTTCATGTCAGTTAAAATAAACGCTAAAAGATGTTCACTGTTCAGCATTTGTCAATGATTGTGAACCACATTTTCCATACTAGATTCAGTTGAAACAGATTTGCAGACCGGGATTTAGTTCGGTCGGTTTCATAACTGCCTTTAAGAGATGATTTCTACTTTTCCAGTATATTTAGTATTCGAATCTTAATATCCGTAACCAGAAAGTGTAAAACCCTGTCTTCTGGTTCTAACTGTGTAAACCTCACAAGGAACTGTCACATGGGAAATGGCTAAACAACATCAGAGTTCAGTCAGTTCACACCCTACAGTTGACTAAAGTGTGAACCCTAAGACCATGCCTAACTCTAAGCAAGGTTTCCCAGTATTCCTGTCTCTGGAAAGAAGATCAGGTCACAGGAACATGAGACATGTTTCTTGAAAATTCATGACAAAGATTAATTGTGCGTGTCTGGGTCTGTTCTTGGAACATTTATTACAGACAAATGCAAAGGATATTGTTCTTGTCATCATATTAATCTGTTAAAAAATCTACTGGTTTTATTGTGGGGTCAACTCCCCCCCCCCCCCCCCCCCAAGGTGGGTGTTCCCTGTGTGCATGGTATCCAAAATCCAAAGATCATTTTCATGTCTTCACGTTTACAACTCCATGATGGAAAATGAAACGCACATGATGATGATGATTGATGTGCTTAATGCTGTTTTTGGTGCAGTCCATGTCCTTGCACGCATGCCCAGTGCACTCTTGTCTGGGGGACCAAGCAATAAATTAGCCCATGAAACTTGAATATTTTGAACAACATTTTTAAAACTTGAATGAAAAAGAAAATGAAGAAGAAGAATGCGAAGAAAAATATGGGTGGGAAAGTGTCATCACTTAAAAGGCAATAATTCAATTAAACTCCGTACCTCAAGCTTCAATTAAATTAGCCCAATAATTCAAGTACCCTACCTGATGACTTGTCTCCCGAGCTTAACCCTCTACCTCCCATGTAGGCTTGGACAACCTTATACCCCCGAACCTGCCACTAATAAGGCAGCAAAGACCAAGAACAGTAGAAGAAATTATAAACAACAATTAGACTCCTGAAAAACTAATATTAAAAAAAACATAGAAAACATGACCTTCCCAGTCTGATTCATCAGTGTCAGAATTAGAAAGTCCGCCGTCAACGCTGTGCTATACATCTTCTCTAAGAAGCCATTCACTAAAGGACCACCATTGCTTCTTCTTCAAGTCACTCTTTGTTTTTCTTCATTATCTATTGATATATATAATCTTGGATGCTGATAGTTGATTACTTTCGTCATTAAAGGTTTCAACTTTCACGTTTCTATCCCCACGAGAAACCCCTAGTCTTCTCTCACGGAAAAAGCTTCATTTGCCAACTCAAAAGCCTTACCTTTTTGTTCGTATATAAAACTCCACTTCAATACCCCACCTCTTTGCTCCACTTGGAAATTTGGGTCTTCTTTAATTCATCGATTCAATGCCTAAACAAGGGAGAATCCATGTGGGTTCTTATGCTCTGTGTTTGGTTGCTCTGTTCCAATGTGGATTCCTGGGGTTTGCGATTTTAGAACCTGCTGATTTCTTGGCTTTACAGTCCATTAAAAAGTCTATGCGTGATTTGCCGGGCTCGAATTTCTTGGCGTCATGGGATTTTACTTCAGATCCTTGTAACTTCGCCGGCGTTTACTGTGAATCAAATAAAGTGGTGGCTCTTAATCTTGGCGATCCCCATGCTGGTTCGCCGGGTTTAACCGGAAGGATAGATTCGGCCATTGGAAAACTATCTGCTCTCGTCGAGTTAACCATTGTTCCGGGTAGGATCTATGGGTCGTTGCCAGTGTCAATCGCGCAATTGAAGGGACTTCGTTTTCTTGCGATTAGCAGGAATTTCATCTCCGGGAATATACCGGCGACTTTAGGACAATTGAGGAGGCTTAAAACTCTTGATCTCAGCTACAATCAGCTCACCGGAGGAATCCCTCGCTCCATCGGAACATTGCCGGATCTCACCAACGTTATTCTTTGCCACAACCGTCTCTCTGGTTCAGTTCCACTGTTTCGTTCCCAAGTCCTATCCCGGTTGGACCTCAAACACAATGCTCTCTCCGGTTGGCTAGCTCCAAATTCCCTCCCTGCTTCCCTTCAGTTCCTCTCCCTCTCATGGAACCAACTGACCGGACCGGTAGACAAGCTTCTATTCCGGCTCAACAAGTTAAACTACCTAGACTTAAGCTTTAACCGATTCACAGGTCCCATCCCGGGTCGTTTGTTCTCGTTTCCAATCACGAACCTTCAACTGGAAAGGAACTTGTTTTCCGGTCCAGTCCAGCCGGCCGATCAAGTGACGATACCGACCGTCGACCTGAGCCACAACAGATTGTCGGGCCACATATCACCAATGTTCTCGACCGTACAGAATCTTTACTTGAACAACAACCAATTCACCGGTAAAGTCCCTGCCAGCTTCGTGAGCCGGATATTATCGGCCAGAATACGAATACTTTATTTGCAGTATAACTACTTGACCGGAATCGAGATTAATCCGACGGCGGAGATTCCGCTGAGGTGTTCGATATGTCTTCAGTATAATTGCATGATACCGCCCGTTCAGACGGCGTGCCCATTGAAAGCGGGTAAAGTGAAAACCAGGCCTGCTGCCCAGTGCAACCAACGGAAAGGATAGAATTGGTAATTTTGACATTTTCGGGTACAAATGGAATTTCACCATACAATCTATTTTCGCGGGCGATATTTTGCGGGTAAAAGGGTGAAATAAGCGAGTTTACCGTTGTTAATACATTAGAATTTAAAAAATAGAAATTTTGTAATCTTTATTTTTTTTCACTAAGCACTTAATTATATTTAATTATAATACATAAAAAGAATGGGTTTGGGGGACAAGTATTGTTTGAGATGTACGAGACCTAATGGATCGATTTAAATTAAATCAATTTTAAATTTATATCATTAATGATTGGAGTTGTGTTCGATCAGTTTGATTATTTTATATATTTATATTAAATTTAAAATTTTTAATTTTAAAATAAATAGGTTCAAATAGTTTTAATTTTTCCTAAGAATATAACTTTTTTTATCAAAATTTTGAAATCGAATGAAAAAAAATGTATAAATGGAAAGTAACATGATGTTCCACCATGACAATTACCTAGGTGTGGTGTGGTGTTTGTCTAATGTGGCTATTATTGGATAGTGGTGGTCCACACAGACACTACCATGTTCCACGTTCCGTACAAAGAAATGACCTTTCTTTCTTTGAGTGTTTTTTTTTTTTTTTAATTCTGAAACAAACAAAAGAAGCACGTTCATGCCAATGATGCCATGAAAATCTGACAGCAAAGCAGCAGCAACCTCAAATGTCTACTATTTGGAAGGGAGGTGAGAGAAAAAAGAAAATGAAAACTAAAGGGTTTGTTGAGTTTTTTTGCAGCTTTCCATTTGCACGAGCTTGGGGAAAAAGAAAACACGACGATCATCTTAATCTTACTCGAACATAGATTCAGGGACGGACGTAAGAGTGTCGAGGGCGGATACATTATTTAATAATAATGTAAAATATGCAAGAGCTGCTAAGTAAAACTCATGCAGATACATTTAACGATATTCTGTATGGAGTATGATTATAGCGTACGGATTTTACGAATCAACTTCAATAGTAATATTGCCTCTGGACTCTCTTCGTGTTCATAGGGGATGGTGCTGCTCCGTTGCCGGGGAATTCCCACTTAACCACGTCCCCGTCCCAGGAAGAGCTGACCAGCATGGGGTAAGTCGGGTGCCAACTACAGTCCCTTACTGGTGATGTATGGTGTTTTAGTACTGCAACTTGAGTTCCGGTTACCTGTAAGGTATAACCGTGTTATCACGCTCGATAAAACAGATGTTGGTTGTATAGCATAGGCCACCAGGATTTGGTATTCATGCAATGGCTAAGCACATTATGCTGCAGCCTGCAGTCTCTAATTTACACTCGTTTACGTATAATCATTCGTTGCATGCCATCTTTATCGGATGGCAATATACGTTTTTGTAACACTAATTTCAAAGGCAATCTATAGGAAAAGCATATCAAATTTTGGTTACTTACCACATCATAAATATAAACCCGAGAATCGTGAGAGCCGGTGTAAATATACCTTTGGCCCGTGCTGCAACAAAAGAATCAAGAAAATGGTGACATGTTGTTAAATACTTTAACCCCAAGCTAACAGTTGGGTAAAGGGAAATACATTGTCAATCTGACTAATATCAAGCAAACAGAGAATAAGAGTACTCACCTGTATTCGGGATCAAAATAACAACGAATAAGAGTACTCACCTGTATTCGGGGGAGAAATAACAACGAATAAGAGTACGCAAGACCGAGTGACCCTTATAAGTAGCCACAGATTGGTCACACGGGTGTCTCAAATCTCTAGCCTGTGGTGGGTAGTCCATCCATCTGTAATCCCATTCATAATTCTTGAGCCCTCCTAGATTGCTGCAGTAACATACAAAAATGACAACTTTAGTTTCAAACTATGGCATAAAATCAAACTGATAATAGATAAAGTTCTGTTAAATAGCATGCACACGACATATGCGTGCAGAGAAATCTAAACCATGCACATTCGAAGCCAAATGAAAAAGCATACCAAGAGGTATTGGAGGACATTTTTCTGATATCCCAAAGCTTTATAGTCTGATCTTTACCGTTTGATATGAAATAACGACCATCTCCATGACTGTCGAGAAATGTAATACCTTCTAGATGTCCCATCAAGACTCCTGCTGACTTATCTTTAGCAATGAAGCAACGTCTATCCCACACCTAAACAAATCAAAACATTATCGTGTTTTACTTCATCAAAAGCAAAAATACAGCATCTCTATACCCCTACACTTTCTGTTGCATGTTTAGGCTTTCTTTGACTTGAGTTTACCTTGCAGAGATTATCATCACTCCCAGAATATATCAAATTGCCACTTTCATCGGCAAAGGTTACTGTGTTAACATCTTCCTGCAAGAAGAAAAACATATCAAACTTTAGGTCCCCGGAAATTAGAGATCCAAATAGGGAAAGTGGTCACCGCATTACGTGACTTGAGAGTGGGAAGTAAGGTCAAAGCAACAATCCAAAAATAAAGCACATTGTAGTTAGTGATTTGAAAAACAAAATACATTTGTTTCCTAGGATATTCAATCCCTTAATTCTCTTGTTCATGCAACATTCGGCACTTTAATGACATATATCTACGGCAGGGGCTAACTTAGATACCACCACACGTAGACAGAGGCAACTAATACAAGAGAAAAATAATTATACGAGATAACCGTTCTCTGTTGAAAGGAGCGAAAGATAATCACTTGAACTGCTGTGACAAAGACTTCATTTATAAACATAGCCGTAAAATATTGTTGAAAGGAGTGAGAGATTATCGCTTAACAGTGATTGATGGGGCTAAACTGATATCTGGGATAAATCAACAATACCAAGCAATAAAATAATTATAAAACGACAAGCTTATCGTAATGAGAATACACAAGCAGTTAACCCACAGTGTGTGCCACAATTCGAAGGGAAAGCTTGTTTGCTTCAAGATCATAAACATATATTGAGTCATCACTGCTTCCAGCAACAAGTTCTCGTCCGTCGGTTGAAAATTTCACAGAGAATATTCCAAAAGAATAACCTCTATAGTCATTAGAAATAAAGTCCAATCCTTCATGGATCTCCTGATAAACATTAGAACTCCAAAAGTGAGACCAAAAAGATTGTTGGGAAAATTAATGCTTTGATGAATATACTAGACATACATGATCAAAATATTTCCTGTTATTCTACTTCAAACCACAAATGTTTACCACAAAAATACGATCCTTCTAGCCACTCTATTCATTCTGACCTTTTATATATATGTGCATGTGCGTGTGTGTATAAGACTGTATTGAATTGTCATGACCCGGCATGAGAGTTTTGTATGTGAAACCAATAAACTAATAGCCATCCTTATTTCAATTATTACAAACGAAAGCATTTTACCGTGACGTTTGCATGGGATTCCGTGGTAGCAGACCCAACATTAACAATATGAACTATGGGTGACATGCTGCTATAAACCTGAAATAAAGGAACATAAATTTGGTTAAGATATCTGCAAAAAAAAATCATTTAACGCTATTTTGAGACAAACCTTTGACTTACCAAATGCAAACAATATTGGGTGTAATAAAAGAAGCAATAGTGTGATAAGAAAATTAAAATTTGACATGTATTAAAGCATTCATTATGTATTTAGAGTTGGGAAAAAACTAAGTCTAAGTTAACACCTTAATTTCATATCTTATAAATCATAACAAAAAAGATTTGCTCGAATAATGATGGTTGCATTTCAGTTTAAGAGTCCTTTTCCATCTTTTATTCCTTGGTCATTTGATCTTTCTAGTTATGTGCAGTTTGTAGATTGTAGGGTTGACTTTAGGCTAGCAAAGAAAAAAAACACTGAGAAGTCGGGTTAACACAGATTGTCAACCTAGTTATCAGTAACAAAGTCATTACAAGAAAACTTGAACATGAAAGCCAACAGATAACCGGACAAAGCAGGCACGCACGGATGCATGTACAGACGTGCAGATAAATCTATTACATGGATTACAAGCTATGCGTAGGGAGGGGATGGTTCTTGCCTTCTTCTGCACAAGTTCATGAAACAACATCCTATATTTGTTCCTCTTTAGAACACAAAACAAAGATCGAAACATCAGAGACTAAAGTTTTATCAGGAATTGTTTTCTCATGTCTCGTAGAAAGTGAGACCACAAAATCCTATATGATACTCTGACACATTTGTCACTCAGAAGCTGTCCGCTTCTACCCATCACTGTGAACCCTTGTTTGTAACAAAAGTTGAGGTGCTGATAGAATACCATAAAACTTGAGAAAATGGTGATGCAAAGTGGGTTGCTTTTTATTGATTTGGTGCTTTAAATGCGCCATCTTAGCCGCAATGTTCTCCACACAAGATATGTCAAATACAGTAGTTTCTCAAAAAGTTCTAGTTCACAGGAAGGAAGACACTTAGACATGTTAGGGGGAGTTTATTCCAGCAATATATTCCCTTAGCATCAGAAACTTTGTTCAGAATAATGAGTAAAAGAACATCTCATATGAACTCACAAGATGGCGCTGGTCAGGAGAAAGGGATGTATCGGTTACTGTCCACCGCAAACTTTTAGCAAGAATGTTCTTCTGAACTTTCCAACCTCTATCTACGTCATATATTCTAATATTGCTTCCCTGAAACCAAACATTCACAATCAAATTAAATCAAATCTGTTACTAAATAAAATCAGATCAAATCAATGTCAAGTCAATCTCACTCAAATATAAGGCAATGACCAAATACCTGAAAGCCAGCAATAAACAGAGAACCATCGGCTGAAAATTGAGAAACATAGGCTCGGCTGGTCGTTTGGTCCACAAGCCAAGGACCATTTACTGGCAAATACCTGCTAAGCATGTGACAACGATCTGCGGATGAGAATCTTCCTCTTCCTGAAAAATTACCTTCTCGGCCTGCCAACATCCTCACAGGTGAAATAGGCAATTGCTGCTTTCCAGGCATGAGTTGACGCAGTCGATCAGAAGGCCTTGATCTGAGGTTTGTAAGCTGTGCAATCTCGTCATCTACTCTACGAAATGGTTTATTGTGCCTATTGCTGCTACCAGCTTCAGTAATGGCATTACCACCATCAAACAAATCAGATTCTATATCCAGCCTACTCATGGCGTACCCCATTTCACCAACCTCAATCCCGCCGGTTGTAGCAAACATTATTTCAATATAAAATCACTAATTCACTTCCAATATTTTCTTATGAACAATGCATACACATATCTTCTAACCCTTCATGCCAAAGTACATTTTGGGGTTCTTAACAGGTCAAACCTGAAGAAAAAAAGAAGCAAAAGAAACAGATGGAAATTGGGTATATGAAGAGTTTTGAAATGCTAAGAACAAATTATGGAATTCTAATAGACAATCGAACTCATGATCAATGGTCAAGCGCATAGTTTGGCCAACTTTAAGTCACTTTTCATACCCAGAAAAGATGCAAGAAAACCCAACACAGTGAAAAATCCTAACTTTTTAATTATCTAAAAATCTCATCTAATCTAGTCTAACACCATGAATTTAGTGACAGAACCAAGACCATTTCCAAAAACAAGCCAAACGGTAAACTGTCTTCCTCAGTTGCTCATAATATGCTATAGTTGCCACTAATTCTGACTTCCAAAGAAAATCCAAGCTTTGACTTTGAACACAACAACGAACAAGAATTGAAAAGTGGAGACTTTAAAGAGTTGCAATTGTGGATAAGACTATAAGAGACAAATAAAGCTTACCTTCTTTAGTTCTGTTACAGGATCCTGAAAATCTTTTAGATGCTGCTGAGAATCATTCAGATAAGGAGTTTGCCGGTAAATGTTAATATTAAAACTTTGATTTTTTGGAATTTGGGAAAAAATATTATCTTCTGGGTTTATGGATTTGGGGCTGTTGATGATTGGAGGGGTGCAATAAGGGCATGGTCGCTCCAAATATTGACACGTGGCAGTTTCACAAGTTGAGCTTGTTTTGTCTGTCGTTTCAAGTTTTTTAACTTTGCCATTCCCTTTCTCGAGAAAAATTATACCATGGGTCAGTTTCATTACCTGTTCATAGGACCAATCAATAAAAACTGTCTATTTTATCAAATTTTCTGTCATAATTTTTTTTAAGTGAATCTTTACTTGAAAAATTAAAAGATAATGAGGTGAACAGTTTTTATTGATTGACCCCATGAATAACGTGGTAGAACTGACCCATTATATGATTTCTCCTTTCTCGGTGATTCTCTCAACAATAACAGTTACCCTGTTTTTTCCCTTCATGGATTGGCGCGTGGATTAAGGGTGAAAGCAGTTTCCAAGTCCCTCTTCTATTAAGAAATGATTCAATTTAGTCCCAATGAGATATTTACTATTTGAAAATTGTCAAATATTGTTTAACAAAGTTCATAATTTATATTTTTTATTGTTCTAAAAATAAAATCTTTTCGTTAAAAATATCATATTTTAAACAATAAATGTTTAATATGTAAAACTTTTGAGCTTATTTAATTCTCTTTACTTATGTATATACTAAAATGGCCAATTAATAGTAAGATGATAATTTTGAACCATTCTTTATACTAGAGGGACTATATTAATCAAAATTAGTATTAGATGAATAAATTGGTACAATCTCCATGATAAAGGGATCTGGATGGTATTATTACCATGGATCAAACATGTTTTGTTACTATTTTAGGTTTGTATTGAAATTGAGTTGGTTGGATTAAAAATAGTAAGTTTTCTTATTTCAAAACATCTTATCATGAATCGTGTCTGAAAATAAGTGTACACCTTCTAAACGTGGCACATGCACTGATGCACACACTTTAACCACTTGTTTGATATTTAAAAATAAATAAATCTTTTTTCCATAACTAGAAGGCACATATTGGGGAAAAAAATAAATTTTCCCTTTTTAATATAATCAAAGGAGAAATAAAATGTCTACTGTTTGAACTATAGTAAAGGTTGTTGACGATTAAAATTTTATGTCAAATTAATTATCTTTATTATAGTTTGACGTGACGTAGTAGTTATAAGATTTAATATTAAAATAAGTGTTTAAATTATTTTATTTTTTTAGGTGTTTAAATTATGTTTTGATCCTTTTAAGTGCTTAAATTATTATTTTATTTTTTTAGATATCTAAACTATTTTTTTTCTTTTGAATGCCTAAACTATTATTTTATTAGAGTAAATGTATGAGTTATAATTTTTTGATTAAAGTATGTGTTTCAGTTCCATCTTAGAATAAAAAAATAAAACTTTAAACAATTGATTCAGTTGAAAACTACTTTAAACGACTATTAAAAATATAATTTAAATATTTATTTTATAATTAAATTTTTATATAATAATTTATCGGTACAATTAAAACTGTTAGAAATTTATGATTGATTTTTTGAGATCTTAAACTATATATTTATTAGGGTTGTATTCGGTTCGGTTTGATTTTTTATCAAAATATGAACCTAATCTATAGTTTTTTTTAAAAGAAAATCGAAACTGAATGGTATAAAAAACGAAAAAAACGAAAACTAAATTTTACGGTTCGTTTCGATTAAAACCCGCAGTTTTAACGGGTTTTTTAATTCAAAAAAAAGCAAAACAAATAAAATATTTATTAGACCCTTCAATATCATTTTATTTTGTCATTAAGAACATTAAAACACGTCTTGAGCCCCTGAGAAATCTAAGATTTCAAATAAAAATTTAAAAATAACAATGAATGCAAAACAAACAATATATCTGAAAAATAAATCATAAAAATATTTATTTAATTAATATACACTCAATGATTTTATATCTCCAACCTAAACGGCTAAACATATATATCTATCCTAATATATTGTTTGATTAAAGACAAATTCAAATATTTTGTCATAAAATAATTGTAAATAGTAAATATTATAAAAATATATTCGATTTGAAACACGATATCTAATCAATTTAAAAAATAAATACAAATTTTCAAGAGACTATCTTTAAAACATATTTAATATGGATCATAATGTTTGTTTTTTTTTTAATTCGGGTTGATATGAAATAAACGAGTTTCATATAAAAAACCTAAAACCAAACAAATTATAAAATTTAAATTTTAAATTGAATCAAAAATTGAACCATAATATATAAACCTGAATCAAACCATATAACTCGATTCAAATTAATTTTTCGATTTTCTCGATTTCATTGCCCACCCTTAATATTTTACCAAAAGAGTGGATTCAAGCCCAAACAAACAAAAAGACGAACTATTCATTGTGTTTAAGCTTTTTCTCCTTTATATTTTATGTTCACTGCTTGGTCCAACTCATTTAGGCCGGTCCAATACTCAATTACCTTATTCCAACGCATCACTAATAATGAAACTGTCAAAGCATCTATTTTTAAACCGAATTTTATAGTACTTTAAATATATTTTACCCCAAACCTTTGATGTTTGCGAGTACAATCGGATCAAACATCACAGTCCCTGTCGAATGACTGCCGACTCTTTGGAAACACACCAGTAAATAACGACATAAACCCCAGATTTCATCAAACAGATGTAAAAATATAGTATTTTTTCCCCGTAAACATGTTTTCCTACAGCAATACAGGGAAAGCACGTACATACCTTGGTATTAGCCCCATTATATCATCTATGTCGGATCAAACCCTTACCCGAGTGACACAGACCTGAAAACTGTAATATTTTGTACCACAAATAATGCAGGAAACATGCGGAGACATGTTGGACAAGGAAGAAACATGGGGTTTCTCTTTTAAGCACCTAGAGAAAACATTAGTTAAGATAAAATATAAAACAGATTTGCTTCAGTTAATGATCTGCATAAAAACAAAATTATTTGTTAATGTCTTTGTCTTTCATGTTTGTTGGATTGATGTAATGAAATCTTCTGCATTCTTTTTATTATTCACCACCTGTCTGTCTCTTTGTTTTTCATGAGAAGAACAGAAAAAAATTATTCCCATGTGACGCCAGACACTCCATTTCATGAACAAAAAGAGAAACATATTACTATCCTACATTTTATGTAAGGATGGATAGTAATAAATATAAATATATAATATTTAATTTAAATTAATTGATCAATAAATTTAAAGATTTATACGTAATATATTGATGGTGGAATCTATAAGTTTTTACAAGCATCTTATTTTTAGGGTTTAAGGATTTAAGAGTTTAGGGATAATGGTTTGACTTTAGAGTTAAATTTTTAAAATAATATGATAAAGATTTGGGTTTTAACCTATAAATTTTAAAATTTAACCATTATCCTTAAATTCTAAATTTTTAAACCGTATACTATAAATTAAGTATATAATCTTTAAAATTAAGATACTTGTAAAAAAATTTTAAGTTTACAATTTATACATAATACCTGCATAAAATGATAAACTATGGTTACAGAAGATACATGTTTATCCAAAGTCATAATCTTTAGTATCACAAGTAACTTAAGGACAATTAAGTTTTAAAAAAGGGAAATTTGTTGAAAATGATTCTAGATTTTGTCGTATTGGGGAATAATTTTCAACAAACAAAAACAGCTAATCTACAATGCACACAGTTTCAGAACAAGACAAGGAATTCAAACCAAGGGGCTATTGGAAATATAAACAAGAAACAGTAAAAAAAATAATTTAAATAGGTAAGTGTGAATTAGTTATATAATTTTTAACGTATTTAAGGTCTCAATAAAAATAAGAAAAGTATAGTTATATGGTAGTATTTATTTTTTATTATTTAAAATTTTATATAATATTATAAATAATATGTTTTCCAGTTAGACCATTCAACAAGTTTGTTTCATCTGCTTAATTATGATTAATAAAAAACAGAGCACTACTCTAAGCAAAAGCCTATAACGTCAATTAAATACGGACAAGGTTTCATGTCTTTATCTAAACCTTAGTACCACTTGGTGCCAATTTAACCATCCAAATCTGGTACCCTAATTTTTTTATTTGTTAAATAATTATTAAAAAATTCAAATTAATAAAAAATTTAAATGCTATTAGTTAAATCACGGCTTTAGAATTTAGTATTAAAATTAAAACTTAACATATTTGTGGAGTATTTTTCTTATATATTTTTTTAATTTTTTGTACAATATGAAGTAGTTGAATTGACACACATAATTAAGATGCCTTCTATGTAAAGCCAAAAAATCATGTCATTTTTCTAAGGGTTTTTGAAGTTGGCAACTAACCCTATTTAACTTGGTAAACAAGGAACCTACTTTATCAACACATTTATGGCATTTGCTATAATATGTAAGAAAACAAAAGGATCACCGTCTTTGGAACACTATACCTCCAAGTTCTTCACCGTGCCAACCAGACAAGGAGTTTGGCTTGTCGGTAACCGACATTCTCAGACGAACTCGAGCATTCAAATGTAGCAATGGAGGTTGCCATACAATGAAAAATCCAGAAAGCAAAGTTCCGAACATGAAACATGATCTTTATATTTAACCCTAAGACATACAGTGTACATATATAACATACAAGTTCATATAATTACTGCTTACCGATTCCTAAAACCGAGTTTATAAACCATCAAACATTACCCCTTGCGCTTCGCTATTCCGTTGTTTGTCACGGAAACTGACTGGGGTAAGCATTTTTATAACTGGTGGCTCGGTCGGAACCATGGAAGTTGGAACCACAGGTGAAGAACTCCTTTGCCACCACTGCTTAGGCTATATATAAGTACACACTGTCACTTCGAAAGGGAAAAACCGAGTGAATTTTGTCGAGCTTCGTTACGTATATGCTGCCTGTAGTTAAGGTTAAAGTAGGGACTATTAACAGTTAGGATTCACAAAGTTCTTTATCTCCTCCATGAGGCAATAGAAGTGATCGTTATTCGGTAAGAAGTAGAATCCGATGGTAGCTTTCTCCAGGAAAAGAAGTTTCACCTCTTGGCTGGATTTTTTAAGTCCTTCGACGTATGCCAATTGCCAGTCTTGAATGAGATCCAAACCGGCCACAACAACGAGACTTTTAGGAAACTTGAGTCCTTCCAGACTTCGGCCACGAGGGCCGAACGGATTACAAGCCGGGTGGTCCCTATCTTCCCCTTCAGGTAGATATGCTCTCCAATACCAATCACGATCGTGCAGTGTGACAAAATACTTCCCATCCAATCGTTTTTCGGATTCTGTTCTCCTCTGCCCACCAAACATCGGATGGAGAAGAATGTTTCCTAATATCTCAACATCGGCCTCTGCCGCTCTCACGGCTACATGGTGAGCTATGTTGCCACCAGAACTATCTCCAGCCAAGTATACGTAGACTTGAGAATCCTTTCCACTTTGAAGCCAAGTTCTCGATTTAACCCACTTAAGGGCAGCCCAACCATCATCGTAAGCACAAGGGTATCCATGTTCTGGCGATCGCCGATAATTTACAGACACAACAACAGCCTCACAAAGGCTAACCAGGCGACGGCAAAAGGTATCGTAGATAGCACTATTGGCAGAGGAATGAGCGAAGCTTCCACCATGGAAGAAGACAATGACCGGAACAATCTTGGTGGTGCTCAAAGGTTTTTCAAGGTCGATAATGCCCCATTGAGGCTCATTCAGAGAAGATGGCTGGTAAACCCTGTTGAGAAGTCCGGTGGCACCGTCGACATGATCAAAGGAGAAAACCCCATCAACAGGATTGATATTGGCAGGGACTCGACGGTCGAGGAACTCCGATAAATCTCGGTTAAATGTTCCGTCGGGACGGCGCTGCAGATTGTATGCTAGCTTGAAATTGGAAATGAGAACCCATGTATTCAAAGGAACAACCCTCTGCAAAAGAACAATAGCATGAAATCCAAGCAATTAGGAGCAGTACAGACACACACAAGTTCAAACTCCACAAATCAAACTTAACCCCAGAAATTATCATTCTTAAAGAAAACAAAAATAAAATCCAAACAACCCCCATAAATTATTCAGTCAAGAAAAGCTCATAATTAGACCCAAAAACCCCAGAAAAAGAAAAAAGGCCAAATCTTTACAACCTAAGTAGAAAACTCGAAACGAAAGACAAAGAAATCCCATTAGATCAAAAAGAGAAAAATACCTTGGATTCATTGAGGCTGACTTCATTGCTACCAGCCATGGCTGAAAACTCCAAGAAAAGAAAAAACGGAAAGAAACCCCAAGAAAGGAAACGAAACTTACCTTCACAAAGACATCCTCATAGCAACAAGGAAATTAAAAGGGCTAAAGAGTGAGTGAGTATGTACGTCGTATTGCCTACCACCTATCCCTTGTTTTAATTATCTTCTTTCTTGGGGTATCTTTTCTTTGTACTTGGAGACCTCTTACTCTCCTTTTCGTGTCGATTGATTCCTCGTTCTAAGGACTTTTCTTTTTCTTTTATTTTTGGTTCAGAACAAGAAGAGACACTTCCTTTCTGAAAAACAAACCCATCAAGACAAAATATAAAAGAGAAAGATAAACGGGATGAGAAAAAAGAATAGAGAAATAGACGGGGCGAAGCTATCTATCTATGTAGCTATGTAATGTTTAAACAAAGCATATAAATATACAAAGAGAGAAGGGGAGGGAGGATTTTTTTAAGAGAGTCAAAGGAGAGGGAGGGAAAAGAGGTTGGAGGAGAACGGAGACGATAGAGACGACAAAGGAAGACGGCCGAGTTTAACTGTTCATATGGGTCCATACCTAACCACGCCTTCTTCGCCATTTCTATATAATTATAAGGATAAATTACGCGGTAAGGCTTTAAATTTACTGCGTAATTTAAAAAATTATTGTTTGTTTTTACAAATTTTAATTAACAAACAGATATTATACGTGAAAATCGAGTTGTTTTAATTAAGTTTAGATCAATTTATTTTGATTTGAGTTATTTTTTATAAAATTCTTTACTTTTTTATCATATATTATGTCGATACTTTTTTAATCAATTATAATAATATCTGTTTTAAAAAATATTCTTAATTATTAGACATTAATTATTATGATATAGACTTATTTTTTAATTATTTTCTACTTGGGGTTAATGTGACGTGTCATAGATTTATTTTTTGATAATACATTAAAATTGTAGCATTTGATCAATATTATGATATAGATATAAATAATATTAAAGGTAACGGTTCAAGGTTTTGTAATATCATTAATCGGGTGAATGTCACACACTACACTTAAAAATATTTTAATTTTATAATTTAAAATTTTAAAAATATAACGAAAAATTTAAATTTATAAATCTTTAATTTTAATTATATAACTTAAATTTTAGTTATATCTCCTCGTTTCAAAATTTATACATTTAAAATACTTCAAAACTAGACAAGACAAATACAAAAGGAGACAGGAGTTTCCTGCGTGCGGCCGACGCCAAGGCACGTGGCGACAAAGGGTTCCGTCTCGACTCTTTTAGTCTTTTATCCCAACCCCTTTTTAAATACCAAAGTTACCCTCGCCTCCCCCACGAAAACTACGAAACAGCCACTGAGAAAGACACGTTGCTTTGTCCAGTACTAGAAAGAGCGTGACGGCATGTTTTTTGTCAGAGCCTGGGGACGAAGGCTTTTTGCCCTTTGTATTATTTTATTTAAATATTTTTCTTTTTTCATTCTGGGCTTTGGATATTGTCGCATTCCATGGGAGCATGTATATCTATCAATCGTGAGATTCGAACACGTGGCATTCTCTTGAAGCTCCTATTATTTGACGGGACCCACGTGAACACACTGCCTCAAAGATCTCACTGCTTCGATATACAATGTTTCGGCAAAATTACAAGAATATTGCATTTAAAAATAAATAAAGCATTTTTGGTTTTATTTAAAGATTTATGACATTAATTTTTTCAAACGAAATTGTAATTTTAATATATAAAAATTCTAAAAATGTATGGGACCCGTCGGTTCAGAACCATGATGAGCTATACGCTTTCTTGTATCGCCACGTATTCTCGTCTCAGTTTGCATCTGTCGAATGATTTGATTGATTTTCCTAATGGGATCCGACGTGCCAATGAATCTCTGCCGTTGGTTCTGTTTGATGGAAAGATCCATGCTAAGCCAGTGTCCTTGGATGTACAGGATCAATTTGAAATAGCGTAGATTATTATATATACATGTTAAAAAAAAAATTACATTTCTTCTTCTTTCAATTAAAACAAAATAAATTTAGGATTTGAGTTGGGAGGATTTTTAATTTAAACCCAGGGTATTTTATTGTAATAAATCAGAAATTAAATAGATTATAATTTATCGGGTAATATATTGTTTAGAGTCGGATTATAATTCACTCGTCTTTGAATAGTATCAATTTTTCTTAAATTTTTTTAATAAAATATTATTCAAAGTCGAATTATTATCTAAACAACTTCTAATTGCTACAGTTAAATACCCTATTAATGAAAATAATTTTTAAAAAATAATATTTTAAAAAAATAAAACATAATATTTGAATCAAATTTTTTTTTAACATACATATATTCTTTTAAATTTGATTCTTAAAAATTTAATAATTTTATCTCGACTCCCAATATAATCTATTATTTATGCCTATATATTATTCTAATAAATCCCAAACCCATGACAATGGATAAATATTGTGTGTTTTGACACATGTTCCACGTAGTGTGTTTTGTTCCATGTTGGTTCTTGACCAAACTTGTGAAACAAGTAAGGCATAATCCAAACACTAAAAGCCAAGTGTTTTTGTCCTTGGAGTGGGAAGGAAAATGTCAAAACAAAAATATTATTATATTTAAGGGATTGAGGTTTGTGAAGAAAGATAAACTCAATTAATAAATATTATTTTAATTATATTAATTACATAAATTATGTGTATGTTATTAGCAAACTAAAATTAATAAAAGAACAAGGATAAAGTTAGTTTTAAACCTCGATAGGGATTAAAATATTAAATTTAAAAAATATAAGAGTTTATTAATTATTTAAATTTAAAATTTATTAGATAATATATGTATAGAAATTTAAATTATTATTGAATAAAAAATTTAAAGAAAATATTCACTCTTTTTTTGTCTACTTTTGCTAAAACCACTCTTAAAACATGTACAATTAATTAATCCTTTTTCTAATCTTGACTAAGGGATATACTTTAAAGAATTATATATTTGGTGTATGGACCGACCCAAGACAAAGAAACAAGCACGACATAGAGTTTAGACATAAAAAAAACATTTGGAAATTATTAATACACAACAATTTCAATTATTACAATAATCAAATTGATTTTAATGAGAAAATTAATTAAATAATACAGTTTGATTCTATATGATTATTATCAGTATTTTTAATTTTAATTTTAATTTTTCAG
This sequence comes from Abelmoschus esculentus, assembly GCA_035048815.1. Lineage (NCBI taxonomy): Eukaryota > Viridiplantae > Streptophyta > Magnoliopsida > Malvales > Malvaceae > Abelmoschus > Abelmoschus esculentus. The sequence continues at coordinate 17,037,316 of JAUCBN010000034.1, forward strand.
CTCATCTATGACTATAGACTTATAACCTAATGATGATAACAAAACCAGACCATAGAAACTCCAAGGTTGTTGAAATTATCAACAAGGTAAGGACAAACAACAATCATGGGTAACGAGGAGGGAGGGATGGGTATTTTAATTGATTAATTTTGATCGAATTAGTTTTTTAATTTTAATTTTCAAATCAATTTTTTTTAAGAGAGGAGTTGGATTAAATTTGATTTTAAGGTATAAAATATTTGACCTAATCAAATATTGAATTAGTTGTGTAATTTTTTTAAGGATATTTATAATAATATTACTCTCTATATTTTTATAATTAGGTTCTTAAAATTATTTTTTTTATATTTATAATCTATTATTTAAAATTATAATTAAGTCCCTAAAATTACTATTTTTTATAGACCAGACCGAGATCAGATATAGGGTATTTATTTTTGGGTTGGGTCAAGTTTTTTAAAGAAAATATTCAAACCGAATCATAGTCGACTTTAAAGTATTTACGTTCGGGTTAAATTCGAGTGGACCAAAAACCTGACCTGACTCGACTCGTGTCTATCTTTAATAACGAGCACCTATGAAAACATACTAATACTTGTTCGAAATTTATTTAAATATTCAATAAACTTTATCTTTTAGTATCGAAAACTTCTAATTTATTAAAACAAGTCTAATAATTAATTTTTCGTGTTTTATCGATAAACACAAAGTATATATTAAACTTTTTAATACATACAAAATTGAATGTATCCCATTCAAGACACTAACATTGTACAATGAATTTGATTTTGACATGTTTTATGTTTTTAATTTTGTTTGAAAAATCCTGTCCTTTATCCCGACTGTCCCTATTTTCTAACGCTGTGCAGTGTATTTGATCTTCAGCTGATTCTCCTTTTTCCAATACAAACAAAACAACACACAGGCTGAAAGACACTGGTTTTAATTAAAGGAGACGTAACTTAAAAGAAAAATACACCATAAAGTTATAGACTTTCTTTGTAATAAAGTCGATCATAAATAAAAAGAACACTAAAAATCAATCGATTACTTGTTCGATTCGAGATGAATTAATTATATAATAAAATATGAATGTTATTGTCAACATTTGTGAACTATGTTTTGGTTGGGGGAATGAAGCGATTAATTGTTGGGTGGAAGGAGTCATGTTCTTGTGTGTGTGTTTTTTTCCCAAAAAAAGTCATTTTCTTACGAAACAAATAAATAAAATTAAAAAATATTAAGTGTTTAAATATGTTTAACTTATATTCTTTTTATATTGTACCAACAACGATAATAATCGGATTGTATTCAATTGACCATAAAATTAAAATAACATTTTTAATTATAAAAATAATTGTTTCTCATTAAGAAAAAGTATAGAGACATGATTCTCACTAAGAGCCGATCAAAATACAATTCACAATAATATAGGGATTGTGATTTGTGAAGCAAATTACCCTAAATTAGCTTATCGAGACTGGACAAGCCCAAGGCCCATAATATACTGATTGCTAGAAGCTAAAGTTTTGAAACGTCTTTGAATCGTTCATGGAGTTGCAGGTTTGGGAGCTCGGTGAATAGAGTAAATTGGCGTATGATGTTGGCTACTATAGTCTACCAGGAAGATTTCTACTTCAATTTTTTGGCTACTTCTTCAAGTTGATCAGTTTAGGGGATTCTAAAAAGAGAGAAAATAAACGCGCACCAGGTGTTTGTAAAAATGGATAAATGGCTTGAATCTATATTAGCTTTTGGTTTTTATTATTTTGTTTTATGGATTTGGGTTACTTGTATAATTGCAGGAGTAGGACCTTCTAAACGAAAAGATGGTGCCCCTAGAATCGATCGTACCGGCAGCTCAAAACAATATAAACACGCAATTCATATTACTGGAGAAAGGCAAGGCAACCTGGGATGGTCAAAACAAGATATGTTTGGCGCTTGCGGCTGACAAGACAGCAGCAGTTCACTTGCAACTTTGGGGCGACGAGTGTGAGGCCTTTGAGGGTGGTGATATTATTAGGATGGAGAATGGGATTTTCTCCTACAATAAGAACAACTTGGTGTTGAGAGCAGGCAAGAGAGGGAGAATCGAGAAAGTGGGGGAATTCACCATGGAATTTGTGGAGACACCTAATTTGAGCGAGATTAAATGGGTTCCCGATCCTAATCATTCCAACAGGTATGTTCGACACACTGTTATTTCCCCTCATTCACGAATCTTCCCCCCGATTCCATAGCTTTTTCATGTATTGATTTCATTTTGGTTGTCTTTAGTTCCCATGTCACCATTGACAATATGAAATTCCAAACATTTTGTCACTTTTTAGTGATTCTTATTCGTAGAGGAAGAATGTATTTGCTTAAGTGGAAATCAACTCAGCTTGACATGATTTACTAACTCCTGTTGCTTTGTCAACAAAAACCTTTGCACTTAAGACCCTGCCAAATCCTTCAAAAGCATTAGCCAACTCTTGATCACCGAATTCTTGAGGTATGTGATAAATAAATAGATTTGCACCAGGTGGACCTAGGTCAGAGCATACTAATTAATAACATGCCACCAGCAGCAATATACTTTCAAAAGGCAACAAAAACCAAAAAGATCATAGATAGCAAACCTTCAATCTGGCCTCCTGAATTTGCACCAATAGGGAAAGATGATGAAAAATTACTGCTTGCATTTTCTTGTGGCACTGAACCAGTCAATGACCGATGGCCCACGATTCCCCCAGGATATGCCATGGAATACTGAAGACCTGACACAGCTGGGTAACCTGAGCCCACATAACTTGTAGGAGGAACGGCATAATTTCTAGGAGAAATATTGGATGCAGGATCGGGTGTAATTCCTCGCAAAGAATTTCCTCGATTTATGGAAGGAATCATATTGTTGAACCCAGGTTGATTCTGCATTGGTGGCAAGCGGTACTGCATAAGTCCATAACTTCCTGGAGCCTAAATAAATAATGAGGTGATAAATATATTTAGCTATTAAATGCTTAGCCAAATCATCATGAAAAAAGTATTAGACGATCCCCATAGCTCACAGATAATAGGAGGAAACATAATCACCGATGACTCCCGGAATTTCTTTCAGTATTAAAATCCAGACCGAAAATGGGGGGAAACTACCTGATATCCATTATTATATGGGGGAACATAACCCATTGGCAAGGCTCCAAACAATGAAGGATGTGGTGAATAAGCATTTGGTATGTTTGAAGCTTGAGATTGGGCTTTCTGTGCCCTCCGAGCTTGTCTTTCCTTTTCTGTATCTGCCCATTTGACAACGAGAGGGACACTTGAACCCTAAAACAGAAGATTAAGACCAGAATATAGTACCCCACTTTTATTAGAATTGTCTAACGCACTACCGTACATGATAAAGAAAAGATGCTATTTAAGGTGAGTGACTATGGCAACCTTAACTCAGAATTCGAAGTCAAAGGTGAAGATATGCCTTCGAATAAAGACTGATTTCTGGTAGAAGAACAAAGTCTAAGGGATGCAACAACTTTAATTTGTGTATATGCATTTTCCAAACCTCTAGGGCATAGAAGCAAATTTCAGACACAACCCAAGTGTAGCTATGTGAAGATACGAGATTATGGACCTCTAAAGAGAGCTCACTAGCTTGAAAATTTTGATTCTAGAGGCAATATGCAATTATTTACAACGGTGAGTTCTGTTTTGTGGCTTGCAATACATAATAGGGATATCAAGCCGCAAAATAATCCTTTGGAGCATGTATAAATAATTCCAAGTTTGAACTGGAATGTTCAGCGACTTGAGCTCTTACAGGCTAAGCTAACAACATGAAATATGTGAAAATTGATGGTTCATTCCTATGAAAGAACAACTGTGTAAGAAAGTTGCCTGGTACATAACCTTTAAATACAACATTAAAGTAGGGAAAGATACTCGGAACAATCTTGAATTTAATCTGTTGATTTCCAGAAGCATAAATGAGTAAAAAATGCTAACCTCCATGTTATGATTTCCATTAAGGGCCTCCAGAGCCTCCAGGGCTTGTTCTTTTGTTTCATACTTCAAAAAGGCACAGCCTGCCATAAAGAAACCAACACAACCACAATTCACATATTGAAAGCAGCTTGAGGTTTAGGCTTGATTGTTTATGCAATCTAGTGATTAACATGTTTTCTTCTTAAAAGGAATAAATTGACAAAATAAATACAAGATCAAAGAATAAGTACCTTTACTTATTTGTTGAGAACCTCTTAGAATCTGTAGGTCCTTAATGGTTCCATATTTAGAAAATAAAGCGGAAACATCATTTTCAGAGACATTCTTTGGCAGCATACCAACAAATAGTTTGTGCTCTAAATTCATCAGACATAGAAAAGAAGATGACTATTCAGAATTTACCGAAGGATATGATAGAAAGAGCATTGTCAAATAATGAATGAGAATCAATTCTTCCAACCTCATACCAAGCAGAATTATAAACAATTAATGTAAAGAAGTTATGCATACCTAATCTTTCCAACTCGCCATCCGCATACTTCACTTGCAATGGACTAGATGCCTGAATTAGACAAAAGAACAAATAGACGAGTTAATTATGATAGGAGCTACTTTTGATGGTCAGCTGCTGAATAAGCTACACATGTGAAGTACTGAAGTTAATTATGAATTTACAAAACATTGAGATCAATAGAGCAAAAATAATGTGAAAATAAATCACTAAGAAAACAGGGGAAAAACAAAGGAAGATAAATTCAAAAACTGAACTAACCCCGGCTAAAGTCTTCTTATTATGATAGGCATTGACCGCCTTATCAGCCTCTTCTCTTGAAGGACATATAACAAAGCAACACCCTTAATCAACATAAAAAACAGGAGAAAATACCTCAAAATTAGGCTTCCAAACGCCATAAACATCACTAAAGCAATGCAAATCTAGCTCAAACTAAACAAATCACTAAAAAAAGACAAACGCTAAAGAAGAATGAATAATGTGCGAGATTTGAAGGTTCAAAAAGAAGATAATAACAAGTTCAAAACAGCACAAACAGAAAGTTGAACCTCTAGAGGCTCGAGTAGCCTTGTCCTTGATGATGTTGACTTCGTCAACCAAAGCAAACTCTTCGAACATTTCGAGAACTTGATCTTCCGTCATGTGCTTCGGAACCTGACCAACGAACAGCTTCACGCTCTCTTCATTCGTAGCTTTCGTCTCTTTTTCTACTTCCTCCATTGATACCTGCTGCTCTTCTTCCTCTACTTTTTTTTTCCTTGATTTTCTTTCTCTACCCGAAAGAGTATTCGTTCCCTTTTTCTGGATGGCAACGTTGGATCTTCCATGGGGTTTATTTTATTGCAATTAAATTTGCTGCAAAGTGGGGTCTACCGCTTTGGTTTATTTACGATGATACCCTTACAGCTGTGCAAGCTCTATGCTTTGAGGTGGATGTACCTGTACAGTTGTGAGCTGGAAGCCTGGAACGAGGATTTGTACTTTAAAAAGGAGCGCGATAGTTAATGACGCATTTACCCTTTTCATTTTCTTTCTCATTTAAATAAAGAAATATTACGTTTTCCTATAGATATTTAAATTTATATAGAATAAAATAATATAAATATTTTTTTCATTTCGCTAGGCGGCTGCTATGAAAACGTGTAATAAATATGAAAGAGAAAGGAACAGAATTTTATGTAAAAAATTCAAAAAGCAATGCATCAATCATTTTTTTAGAAAAATCCATTGAACTGTTTTGTTCTACTAGGTCAATTTTGATAAATTATAGAGTTTGGAAAAATTTGAGAAAATACATATATTTGAAAATATTTATGAGAATAAGTTAAAAGGAACCATATGGATCTCGCCACTAAATGATTTAAAATATTTAAGTTATCAACCATTAATTATTCTAATAAGATGACTTAAAGTATTCTAGTCAGATGGCCTAAAATATTTAAGAAACAATGTCTATGTAAAATATTTAAGTAACAATTATAATATTATAAGTTACCAACCATTAATTATTTTAGTGAGATGACTTAAAGTATTATAAGTTTAAATCTTGAGATTTAGAATGAAACAAAATTAATTAAGAAGGTAATTTTATATTAGATTTTTGAAGTATCTGATGTAAATTAAACAGATAAAACTTTTAATATTACTATTACTATTTATAACGATATCTTATTAATATGTCAATCAAAATATCACAAGGAAACTGATCGGATCATGATTAAAGAGTTTATGTGTTTAAATAAATATAACTTTATCCTTTGCCTATATCAACTCTTGGATGGACCTGGCGTTGATTTGGGAGGTGACTTGGACATTATGGCAATTACTTTTAAAAAGGTAAAAAAATGAGGTGATATTAACACGTGATTTGGTTGGTCAAAAGTCAAAACAGCCGTTTTTTGAGTTAATTAATTGTTGGAAATAATGTAGAAAACATGATTTGTTGAGGAAGCAGCGGGGTCGGCAGGGTAGGGTGCAATGAGGATTTTGCAAATTGTGACAGCCACTAAACTCGGAAATAATCAAAAATAGTGTGCGGATAATGGTTATAATCATTATAATAGACGAATAATTCATAAAGTTTGTTCACAATCTACGTCTTAATTGTCACAAAATCAATAACTTGTTAACAAATGTCTTGAATTAAGCTTTGAGTTGTAATCTCATAAAGCTCACCTACTGCCATTTCATACTATCTGATTTCTACTCATTTCTTCAACTACTACTAACTTTTCTCTCTCTCTCTCTCATCAGTAATATACTAATATTTACAGAAGCCATGTTTTCCCATATATGTAAATTCGCACACTAGGCCGATCCTTATATCAAACCATCTTTTCTTGGTGCAAAATTCAGGGAAGAAGTGGTTCTGTTGGTGAGCCGGGAACAATGGGAGCAAAACCTCTCCCTCCAAACATGGGACGCATGACGCTGTCATCAAACTTCCTCCAGTAGTGGTGGACGGTATTAGCCGGGGTAGCTAGGAGCATACGCAGGCTGGTCGGACGGGGAATGTTGTCCCTAACCACTTCAGAATCTACAGTCTGCCCGGTGGTGAGAAGTGGCAGATCTGTCATCGGTTTTGGAGGAAAAGGATCAATAGATTCAGAGGACGCAGTGCTGCTTAGGTTCTTGCTCGGAAGCAGCAGCCTTATTAGAGGCTTTGTCGATAATCCGAACACCTGAAACAAAGACGATAAAACTTGCATGAAATGCACAATATGAGTCACATTTCTTCTAACAAATAGCAGTCTTTGGCTTTGCCTCCTAGTTCCTTGTTCTTTGGCTGATCCTAATCATTATTGAGGAACAGTTCTAACTTTAGGATGAGTCCTTACCATAGTACTGAAAAGAACAACAGTGACGGTGCTGGTTATCATAATGGCATTTCCTCGCAATTGAGTGTGCCCCGATCTAGTAAACTGCATGCATCCAACAAATTACAACTTAGGCTCCACGAACCAAAGCGAAACAACAATTATAGTGTTCTTGATAGTTCACATAGAGAGAAGAATGACAATATAACATGCCAAAGCTAATGCACCTAACAATTACTGAAATGAATGGACGCCAGGAATTCACAAGCTTTTGGTACACATTTCTCAATTTCTGGAAAAGCATGATGAAGCATTCATCTGGCATTCGAATGCCAAACTTTTACCATTTTCGCTGCAAAAAAGTTATTTGACTAATGAGGCAAACAATTCAGAAAGCCAGCAAATTCATGCTGAGAACATAAAGTTCTATGCCTTACTACTATTAATCTTATATTGATGTCAAAGGCAGCATTGAAATGATTACTGATTTATGTTCAACTTTTGGGAAATAAATCAATTACAATGCAGAAGTCTAGAGATCATACATCCTATAACCAAATTTACCTGATTATAAGCAAGTGCCACGGACACAGAACCTCGCATGAGCCCAGCCCACCATATTGTAACCTGTTTGACTTGAATAATCAGTACATCAAGAATGTCAGAGGGAAGAAAAACTAAAACGTAACTTAAAATGCCGACCTGTTGCTTCAAAGTAAATTTGTCACTCTCAGACCTTTTGAATAAATTGGATATAAAAAGATAGAGGGAATACAGAAGCTGCCCTTCCAACTAGAACTAAGCCAAGAAGTATTGAACTCACACCCGCAGATGTTCCAGGACTGCAAAAACACACGATATATCCAACTGAACAGTCAATTGATATTGATAGATATTGCTTTGATATTCAAGTTAGACACCATTTAATAAAACAAAAAAGCATACAATGCTAATTGATACACGTACAATATTGATCATCTCTATTACTTAGCATTACATAATCAATTTCTTGATATGTTTAAAGATGATGATAAAAAGATATAATGCATAAAATTATACAAAACGGCAAGACAAGATAAATGAAACTGCACTTTAGCCAAAAATATATGAATTACCTTTTGCTAATAACTTTCCACTTCTCTATATCCAAAGCATCCATACCAACATACAAGAAGATGAAAATCTCGGATATGAATGATAATGTTGCAAAAGCATGCCTGCAATGATCAATAATCAGCAAAACATGTCTATTTGGGTTTGATAAAGAATACCTTAAAACAGAAAGAGAAAGAAGACAATTACAAACAGAAAAACTTTTCAACATGTACGAACTAAATTCCAAATTAACATACTTGGTGGTGATTCTTGAACTTTCAGTCACATTATGCCAGGTGTAGTGTGACATAACAATGCCACAAAAGAACATGGTGAGAATGCTGCTTAAACTGAACAACTGAAAAACAAAATCATTGTCAGAGAAAACAAGGACATGACAATCAATGTAAAAACAGCATCTGAAATATTAGAAAAATAGATCTTTAGGCACACAAGTCATTAAAAAGAATACTTACTTCAGCCATCATATATGAAAGGTAAGCCATGAGAATCATGAGAGCAACTTCACGATCAGTAGAGTGCCTGGTATTTGGAGAAGCTTAGCTACTTAGTCAAACATTAAAAGGAAATTTTATTTGTAAAGAACTATAGGATTCTCATGTCATGCTGGAAGATAAGATTTCAACAGCAAGACGTTTACAGAGGAGAAACAGATTCTAAAGAGAGTCCCAGTTCTATTACGTGAACCTAGGTTGGTGATAAAAAAATACCAATTAATTCCCAGTTCTAGACGATTGCCGACATCAATAAACTAACAAACATTTGACAATGTCAATCAATATTAGATGTTAAAGCCCTAAAGAGAAATGCCTAACAGCATCGTCACAGAACTTCAATCCACACATTGAAACAGTTAATTCACAAACATTTGACAATCATCAATCAATATTATAGATCTTGTTAAAGCTCTAGACAGAACTAACAACAAAGTTGTTGAACTCCAATCGGCACAATGAAACCCTTACAGAATGTAATGCTACCTAGTACCTACTAAAAGGTTCATGCATTTTCATTTTAACATAAAGGATGGACATATAAGCTGGGATAATTAACTATAATTTGCATCATGAAAGAGGAGACTAGAAGAAAAGAGTATCAATTCCCCTTAACAAGCCTGCCCATGTACAATTTCTTTATGATGTATGCACTTATTAGTCCAACCTGCAAGTGAAATTGATGTCAATGTTAGACTACTACATAAAGTAAATGAGTGCCTTCAATCTCAGAAGCCAAAAACCCTTGAAATAGGGAAGACTCAATATGCAAAGTCAGTGATAATTGGAAGAGGATGAACAAAACAAACAGCAGGGTTGATGACATTACAAAATTTCGTTAACGCAAAATAGCATACTCAAATAGTTATCAAATTGCAAGTTCTCTTTGGAAGAAAAAAAAAAGAGAAGTCCTCTTTATTGTTCAAGTCAACATCAAGATAAAAAACCTAGAGCTTCTAAAAATAACTTAAAACCAAATAGCTACTCCATTAATAATCAAAGAATAGAGTGCTTATTGTGATAGTAATCAGCATAATACAAGTAAACCTATTATGTGTTGTCAGTTGTCACAAGCTAGCAATGATTAGAAGAAAAGAAAAAAGGAATCCTATCTTCTGTCAGTCTAGAATCTAGATAGCATTGAACGCTGATTTTATCATCTCTTTAGGTCTTCCTTTGAAAAGACTAGAAGTTCAAACAAGAAATCTCCCTGACACTATGGCTTTGAATCCCGTAAATGTAATTTAGAGATGCTCACTGCACTTTTTGATTTAGTTATTTGACCGGTCATATATGTAATGTAAAATTGAACATAAAGAGCAGCTTTTACAAATATTCGAAACCATAAAGAAAAGGCAGATAAACACATTGAAAAATGCAAAAATTAGAAAGAAAGAACTCACCCCTACTCCTAACAATGTGCTTGTAATAAAAAAGTATAAGAAGGTCCCCATGAATTCCATAAAAATGCTCGGGGTGATGTGAGAGAGGTCAAACTTCTGAATTGCATTAAAAAGTACAATTGATGTGGCATCATTTACCACACCTTCACCAAAGACTACACTGTACAGAAGAGGTGTCTCATCCTGATTAAGCACCTGTGCAGGAAATACAAGATTTATACTACAATGTATGTTCAGTTATTCTTTTCACTATAATAAACTGAATAAATATCTATACCTGCAAAGTGCATACAGAATCTGTGGCCGAAAAGATAGCTCCAACTGCTAAAAGAAGAAAGCAATGGCAAGAGCCAAGAAAGGCATAAGACATAGTTCCATGAAAAGCATATGCATATGTTTTGTATTGTATGTATGTGGTTGTTTGTACATGTTTATATACATGTATTTTGTATAAAATATATACCCTAAAATATATACATCTGTTCAAAGTTTTCATAATGCAAGGATGAATAATCTGGTCCAATCTTTAAATGGTATTTTGCTAAACACAACTGCATATCAGTTGAAAGCAAGCATTTAAACTATGAAACATAAGCAAACTATTAATTGAAGACGCAGATATTACCAAGATAATCTCCAATGTCCAGGAAACCAATATCTAACTTCTTAAACAACTGCAAGGTACCTGAGAAGAGATAAATGTAAAGGTTGCACCACAATTAGCCTCAAACACACTCTTCCCTGGTACAAATGGGGTAAAGATAAATATACTAACAAAAGGTAGTATTTACAATGCAAAGGAACTTGCAATTGCTAAAGTCAAATCTTTGTTTTGAAGTATTCCATGTTTTAACAAACAGTGTATCATACTGAATGTCCATTATAACTTAAACAAGCAACTGGGTTTTCCCAAGAAGAGTAAACCTCAGTTGATCTAAATGAATATCATCTATGAACACTTCAACAGCATCAAACATGTTAAATTCCTTCGGAAATCCTGACAATATAAATATAATGCATGATAATCTTGGAATGTGTATAAAAATGTCAGAAGTTCTAATCCTCAACTTCAATTGGTAACTTGTTATAAATGTATGCTTTCAGGGTGTAGAGAGAGAAGAAAACAAATTTTAAAATTTTCATCAAAAAATCATGAAGATAATCATTCTCAATATATATATAGGCATAAAATGGTAAGGTTCCATGCCACATTTTAGTAGTGGTAGGTTAAATTATCTTTAAGAAATTTTATTTGTTTAGTAAAAAATTTGGAGAATAAAACATATAAAGGTTCCTATTACCATACATAAGAAGTATAAAAGAAGTAAATGCAACAAGCAAAAACAGTCCACTCTGATATATCAATTGCCTTTATATATGCATGGAACTGAACAATAGTAAAGAGACAATATTATCAATTGCCTTTATAAAAGACTAGAAAGGTTGAAGAAATTTGAATGTACCTACAGACACAATAACAAATGATATCAAAGTACCAACAGCACCAAACAATATTATCATCACGAAGTTACGGAAAAATTGCTTCTTTTTGACCTGGAATCTGGCGAATAGAAAAACGTCAGATTATCAAACACATAATATGAACAAAACGAAGATTAAAAAAGTACATTAAAAGTTTCAATTTTGAAGAAATATCAAAGATAATGCATCATATTTCAAATGACATTTGTAACATCAATGATCAGAATACTTGAGGCAACAAAAAACAAAGATTTGATAGTTTGGCATAAATCAGAGACTTACCCTGCATTGAATATGATAGGTGGAAGAAGATATATAAAGAAAAGCTCCTCACCAAATACTAGAATGTGTGAACTCCTTCCTTCGGTGGTAAGCAGAATGATAATTCCGGTACAAAGACCCTACAATCATACCCAAAATCAACACCAAATATTAAAAAAATAATTATATCCCTGTTACTAAACAACAGTCAAAACGAAACCAATTCAAACCTAACGTAAAAACAAGGTTAATGGATTAGGGAGTGATTGAACAACTCACAATTGCAAGTGCAGTTATCGACTCATTAAACCACCGATTTTTCTCCACAAGATGACCAATCACAATGCAGGAGCTAAGGAGTGCCACAAAAAGGGTAATAGAGTCAACCGATGCTTGATCGGGCTCCAGTGCCATACCTAAATGCTTGGTAAGAACAACCCCCTCAAATCCAGTACCCCAATGTAGCTGCCTCAGTCCAAATAATTCCACTGCTCTAAACACAAATATCCAGCTCAGGTCTTCAGTTATTAAGATTGATTGTATATCACAGAAATAACAAATTCATATATAAAAAACAACTTCATGAAAACCTGAAGGCAATTATTAATAACTTGATAATCATTTATGTGCTATGAAATCATTAGCATAAATTAAGCGTAAAAATGAAAGAAACGGCTAGCTTTTCCCATTGCGGTTAACTTTAAACTCCAGAGAATTCTAAAAAAAAAATGAGTCAATGCTACTATTTGATCTAAAACGAAGTTCTTTGTACAGTACAACACGTTAACACGAAATAATATTATATCTTACAATATTATTTCCCACTGCTTTCTCACAAACCAAACGAGTAAAATAATCAGTACGATTCCTCACCAAGTAAAGCCTAAAAGAACAATTCAATCTACTAAAAGTAAATAACTGGATTTTAGATATGCCTACTTTCACATTGCACTTCATTCATTAATTCAAGAAGGAAAAAAGCGAAAGAAATAGAGATCAAACGAGACTTAACGACTAAGTATCCCTTCCGTCATTCACATCATTTTTTTTCTCGGCATCCAAACAAAACAAAACAAAAAAAATAATTACCGCGAAATTACTCTGCAACTTCGGAGGAACGAGAAATCAAATGAATCATTTCCAGATTCTCTTTTGTTGTATTTCTTGGATTTAACGCGAAAAAAAGCGAAGAGAATACGTGGGAAAATCACGAGACGGGGAGAATCCGAATGTAGAGAGTAGGAAACGTTGCAAATGCAAAGACCGCGAAAGGAATAAATATGTAATGGAGTTTTATAACGTGTAGTGGCGGACACAAGAAACGTCGGTGTTCCGTTGAGTTTCTACCGTAGGATCTTTGAAACCAAACCTCGTGACGATGATGATGTTAGTTTTGTAGAGTACAGGTTTTTGCTGTGGGACCGTAGAGAACATCTTAGTGTGGACTCTACACTAACTGGTGCAGGTTGGTGTCTAGAAGAGTTTTGGATTGTTAATCGATATTTAGGGAGAGGGACAAGTGGCAATTCCTCCCTTTGGACAGTTATATTTTGCCTTTTTCTCTGCTTCGCTATTAGCTTTTTTTCTTTTTGTTTTTTAATATAAATATTTTTTTATATAAGAAGTTTTACAACGAGAAAAACGATAGCTTCAAAGTAATATACTATTAAAAAAACGGAATCATTCAAATAAATTAATATTAATTTAAAATATTATGTATATAAAAAATTCTTGATAAAAAATTTATTCATCAAAGTCAAATTTACGATATGAGTCGATTTAATTTAATCATGAAATTCTAAAAGTCGAAGAGCAACCAAAGACCAAAAAAACCAATAGAACCATCTATATTAGTTCGAATTAGATACTAAAAAAATGCTTACTATAAAATAATCCAATCATTCTAATTTATTTTATTTATCATTTTTATTTTAATAAAAATAATAAAATAATATTTATCTTAGTTGATTTAAATATCTTAAGATTATTTAAAAATAATAAAATCTCGTAAGTCGAATATACCTTCAAATAAGATGTAGGCAAAATGCTAGTCAAATCAATATGGGGTGGTGTAGAATAATAGAGCCCACAAGTGGCACCAAGTTTCAAAAATTTTGAAAATTATAATTTAGTTTCTAAAAATGTTATTTTATTCCATTAAGATTTTTATAAAATATGTTAAATTTTAAATACTTTTTCTTATAATTTTTTAGAAAAATCTTACTAAATTATTTAAGAAATAGTTAAATCTTCAAAAAAAAAAAAGTCTCAAAAATTTTTAATTACCTTAAATTTTTACCTAAAATGCTGTCCGCAGATGGCTTGGGAGCTTAATTCTAAAACTGATTAATTTTTGACGAATTAAATTATCGTCCTTGTGCGTGAAGAAACTGTCGAACTAGGCTTGCGAAGTTCGTGGAAAGGCCCAACAATATAGAGCCGCAACAATCAGCAAATTAACGACGGCAGAGGATTCGAATGGGGATGAGTTTAAAGTAGGTGTCTAAAATATATATATATTTTTTATTAAAATGTGTTTTAATTTGATTTTAAAAAGGGTAAAAAATGATAATCTTAACACCTAAAAGAGTAAAAAAATAATAATTTAAACACCTAAAAAATAATAATAAGATAGTTTGGGTATTTAAAGAGAGTAAAAAAATAATGATATAAAAGAAAAAATCGGATAGTTTAAGCATTTTTTTTATATTAAACCAACAATTAAAAAAGTTAACTTGCTCAAACCTCTTCTATACCATCTCTCTGACTCTGTCCGAAATGCATTTGATTCATCTGTACAATCGTAGCTTTTACAAAATGTAGCCCCGAATACCCTAACATTACTGATAAGAGGATAGTTACAGAACTTCATAACCTGAGTAATCACAGCAACAAAAGCGGCAACTATACAGATGATAAGTTCAAAACAAGGGAACAAGATTATGCATTGTTAAAGAATGACACACCGGCATGAATTCAGCTTCTGCAGATCCTCCTTGCTCTTGTCTGCAAGCAATGGCAAAACCAAGAGAAATTAGAGGAAGTTGAGAACTGAAGAATTTGTTCGTATCAAATTTTGAATAATGGAACAAAGGAGTTTATTAGAATGCAAAAAGTATCCAACATGGTTAGATGAAATTCCTTTGACATAGATCAATTATGCATCCTTGAAAATAATTCAATCCTTTAACCCCCACCCTCCTCCTTTAGTGAGAAAAAGACAACATTGAGACCGTGAGGGAAAAGGCAAAATAAGGCCCGGGGATTGTTACTTGGGTAGACAAGGAAACAAAAGTTTGGTTTCTTGCTTTCCACTAGCTTCACTACTACTTCATGAGGTTTAGGGTAGGGTTTGCTTCTTTTTTTTTTTTATTGATTTCATACTTAAAGCAGATAAGATCAAATAAATTCTTTATTTTGTTCCCTATGATTATTTATCTTCCATGAGAAGTAGGTAATAAGAAATGCGTTGGGGGTTTAGTCAAACAGATTGTTGTGCTATACATAAAGCAAAGACTACGTGCTGTGATGATGAAATTATAGACTAGTTAATTCTCAGTAATCAAATAAGATTCCCCGAAATACATTCTCACAAGCATTTTTTTTTTTCAAAAGAAAGAGAACATAACAAACCTGTTTTATTCTTAGCTATAGCAGGCTGCACTACCACGTGCATGGTGATAACACCAGCAGGAAGGTCACCAAACGTTATCCTGGAATCAGCGAGAGATTTGTTGTTTTCCAGAACTTTACCAGCATGTATAAGTTTCAAATCGTTTATTGACTTTGGTGTGACAGTTTTGTCTGAAAATACACACACAAAAATCCATTAACTCAGACAGCTGTTGCAGGGGAGCATCATCTTCAATGCCATTTAAATTCTAATTTGTTCCTTAGAACATCACATTATTTCTCCAAGCAGAATGGTATCATCAATCTAATATAGAGGCTTCGGGTTTGTTTGTTCATCACACGCATGAACACCGTGGCTAAACGAATTTTATTCAAATCAATCTAAGCTAATACGCAAATTTATTTCCAAATTACCACGCAGCAATGTCACCACTATATTGAGTCTAATCAATGATAATGCCAGCAGCAGAAAACAGAGAAAAGAAACTCAAGGCAAAGAAACAAAAAGGAATGAGTAACTGATCCTCAGGAGTCAAGCCATGATGCTTAGGTCAAAAGTGATCAGACTAAAGGTAGAAAGAAACACAAGCAAAGACAATGAAACTGAAACAGAATCCGAACACCTATGCTGTTTAATCAAATTATAGATTTCAGAAAGGAGTAAGTTATACAAGGAGGAAATATGTAAGCAGAAACATATTAATAACCTTGTGGCCACTCAGCAATAATCTTTTGCTTAAGGCTTGCAACAGTCATAGATGATGCATAAGTACTGTGCGCTACATCTGTGCCATCATATATGCGGAACTTAAGCTCAATGCCATCAGCCATAGCAGTCTTTTTCCTCTGTTTTCCAGCAAAGAGGTCGAATGTGATAACAAATGAAAAGTTTTAGTCTCAGAATTTGATCTTCCTTCACTCACCTGCACAAAAGTTTCCCATATATAAAACCCAAATACAAAACCTTCACGCCGCTTAAAAGTAATACTTGAAATATTACATAATCAACTCAATTACCTATCGTAGTTTAACTAGGCAGCAGCACAGAGATTTACACGGTTTCAATGATATCAACTAGAAAGCAGAAAATGCAGAACTCGATGTTACTTGCTACCTGCTTTTAAGATTGCTCTTGTATTGGTAGAGAATCATGCATAAATCTAATTCAAATTACAACACAATCAACTAACCTCATTACCTCAATTAGTCCTCGGTGAAATTTGTTTGGCAAGAGTTCAAGAAAATCAACTTCAAGTTCAAGAGGACGTCGCCAACAGAGTGAACACTTCATATGTTCTGATAACTCACAAGGTTCCCGGTCAATAACTCTCAGCCAATGTTCCTTTAACAAAATGCAGATCTCAACCTCAAAACAGACCACAAATAATAATAAAATCTTAACGCTCTACTATCTACTGATCGGAGAAGCACAATCGAAATCAAACAGGCTTCTATAAATATCTAATTAACCAACAAAAAAAGAGTATAAAAAAATCTCATTTAAAAAAATAAATAAAAAAACTGATAGAAATTATTTCGAGTAAGATTTCCTATTTTCCATTACTTTTTTTTCCTTTACTCATTTCATCAATTCATAAAACCGAAATCACAACAAACATCGCTCTTTTTTTCTTCCTCTATTTGTTTTCGTTTTTTGGTCAAATTTACTCACCATCCAAATAAAACACGATAGAATCAAGTAAATTCATCAGAAAATTGTAAAAATATGACAAACAAATTATAAAAAAGGAGGAAATAGAGAAAATACCAGATCAAGAGGCCATTGATGAAAGATCGGTAAGAGAGAGAGAATTGAATCAAGCAAAGACTCTTTCTGGCCACTCTGTCGGTGTTTGATCGAGTAAAAAAGGGAGAAAGAGAAGGCTCAGTTCCTTTTTTTTTTTGTAAATTATAAGAAAAAAAAAATCAAATTTCTAAAGATGACGAGAATCGAGAGAGAAGTCTCAGTTCCTTTTCTTTGGTAAATCACAATACTAAACTCCTTCACAGGTTTAATAAAACCCATAAATTCCCCAATACAAGTTTGCCACGTGGATTTCAAAAATCAGATAGAATGACTAAATTAACCTTAACACTACACGTGGGATTTTCCTATTGGTTTCTTGTATAATCGAAGCGGTTAACAACCATTTGAAAAAAGGTGGTAGCTACTGATCGTTATTTTCCCTGAAGGACTGAACTTATTTTTTTTTCATTTCCTTTCCAAGCCAAAGCAATATATGCTTGTAAATCAAATGAAATTATGTTTTAAAATAAATACTTGTATTTAACTCATTGACCGATTAATTTAAATCGAGTATTACGTAAGTTTATTATAGAACAACTCTCTTAATTATTTTATTCACAATGATAGAATTCGAACTCTTAACTTGATCTATAACGCCTCATCTCCCCAGAGCAACAGATTGTCGGAAAATTTTTTAGGGCAAATTAATGGCATTTTCCGGCAACTATATACCAAGCTTTTTCCTTATATATACAAACACCAATTGAAATGTTTGGTCCATTAGTACAGCTTGGCCATCCCTATAAAGCAAAGACAAGAGAGAATATAAAAGCAAGAAGATGGAGACTGTGACACCCATGATGCTATTGGTGAATGTTAGTTGCAACCCCACCAAGGCAACTGAAAGTGGGTGGGCAGATCACAGGGGGAAATAGAGGTGTCCATGATTGGATTGGATTGGATTTGAATCGAATTCAAGTTTAGTGTCGAAGTTTGTGTGCTGGGGTATGTTATAATAGAGGAGGCAAAACTCGAATCGAAAAAGTTGATTTCTTTTGGTTGTGACCTGCCTAAATACAACTACATGGAGCTTGGGAGGAGCCCTGCCTAACTCCTGATTTATGGCCGGTAAAATTTGAAGTTTAGTAACTTTACCCTTCTTAGTATTTGATCTTAGTTTCGTCTATGGATATTACGTATCTAATGATAAGACTAGCATAATCGAGTATTAGAAAGCTGACGAGTCCCGATGTTTGTCATTGATTCTGCATTTGCTTTCTTTGACAGAATTCATATGCTTATCTCCATATACAAAGGAGGAATCTAATGACACTAAAACAGTTTATAGCCATGTAAATTGATCTGTTCAATCAAGAAGATATCTTTTTCCCTGTGTTCTGTCAGGTGGGGGAGCCGGGACCAGTCACTACAAACCGAATCTCAGCCACTGTGGGACTTAATGGGATGTTCTAATCTTACAGCCTAAATCATCAATAACAGCTTGTTTAGACTAATGCTATACTCAGGTACCATGCAGATAGTATGTTAGACTTGTGTCCCAAATTCTAATTTGGACTGACCAGAATATGAAGCAATGGTAAAAGTGGGGGCCTGCTCTGTATGTATTTGTCCCCTTCACTCTAGAAAGTTGCATGCATTTATCCACAACTATGCTGAATTCTCCCCTTCACTAGCTTTCAACCAAAACCTATTAGATTAAGCATCGAAGCATTGTCAACTTCATTCTGCAACAAGCTTGTCCAACTCAGAATCCATCGTCGAAACAATTGAACCAAAGCTGTAAATACTATTCCATTGGATCCAATCTCTCTACAAAGTAACTCAAAAAGCATCTCTGCTTTCCAAGACTTTAGCAAGTTTGTCTCATTTGAGGACTACTATTCAATGTTCGAAAGTGAAGAATATATATGGCACATTAAACTAGATAAAGCCATCTATATGCCAGAAAAGTCTCTCTATATAGCATCAGAATTTACCATGTTTTTTGTTGCAGGATCCGAGGTAAAGTTATCTAGCATGCATTGATATCGACGACCATTTCACCACCGTTGGAGAAGAAAAAAAAAGAATCAAAGTAAACTAAGTTAAAAATAAAAGGAGAAGGAATGTAATGCCTTTCTTTATCTGAGATAAAGTGGAAGAACCAATGGTAGCAGACAACATCAAAAGTTTTAGAATTTTCTTTTTGCATGTGGAGGAATGCAATAGAGGAATCCAAAGTTGAGAAATGCAATAGGTAACCTGTTATACACTTATACCTCACTCAAGTCAACCACTCTGATTGACGGAGAATTTGTTCAAATAACAGTTTGCCACCGGAGAACCATCACCTATTCTCACCGGGATCCATCGAGACCCTTACCGTTGCAAGGCTCACTATAACCCTGCTCTCCTTCTCTTGTCACCAGAAGGGGACAAGTCTTCCAAGTTCTGTCATCTTCTTTGACATGACTAAACTCCTCTTGAGAACATCTAGCGGCTGTCAGCACTGTCGTGTGAAGTGCAAGTAACCACTAAATCCTAAATCTTGTATCAACAAACCCTTTTGTTAAATTTAAGATGACTTTGCATGAAAGTTTTATTCAAAAATCTCGGGGTTCATGTCAACCGAGCCTGTGGTACATTGAGATCAAATCTTAGGTTTGATCCTTGGACAATTCATTCCCTTCCCCTTGGAACTATATCTAGATTATGTTATCCAGACTTTTATTAATCTTAAAGTATTCGATTCAGACTTCTGTGTCTGACACATATTCGAGTATGAGTACGAATGACATGGGGGCATGTTCTTCCAAATATATTAAAAGCATAAAAATTCTGTTGAAGGCTAAAAACATAAATGAAAGTATATTAAGTTTACTTCATTAAGAAATAGAAACTGATTACATGGTAGAGAGCTAATCCAAAGCTAAAAAGCACATAAGACATACGAAGGCCTACATAAAGACTACACAATACACAGCTCAAGATCAGAGATCAGTAGTACTAATAATATTGAGCCAATTTTATTTTTTCAGTTTGATATTTGAAGTTTACTTAAAAGGTTCTTTAACACAAAGTCTGATAAGGTTTCAGCATAGGCATCAGCCCTCTACTTAGATGGAGGGACATCACTTCATTAGTGGAACCCACCAGCTTTCCACCAATGAAGATTGCTGGAACAGGACCATTACACCCCAACCTCATCAGAGCTTTCTCCATTTCCCAGCCTTCAGGGTCTTGGTCGAGCTCATGAACCATAGGGGTCACCCCTAGCTCTTGGAATAGGATTTTGACTGCATAACACATGCAGCATGAACTCTTGCTGAATAGCACCACCCCTTTCTCTGAGGCCAATCGTGTCACTTTGTCCATGCTGAAAATCCTGGTTCACAATATGTGGAGAAAGTCCCTTGGTTTTCTGTAAATTTCACTTAAAGGTTGGCGAACATGGATCGAAATCATACAGCATTCGATACGATCGTAGCGAAAGTTTGGACTTTTAGAAGGTGAAGTAGGAAAAAGAGAGAAAAGGGTTTCAAAGCTTAAGGTTGCTGGAACTTAAGCTTCCGTGATAGAGTATTTATAGGGACAAGCTGCAAGAAGAAAATGTGTTTCAGCTAGAGATGCTACTTTACGGGATGGGGGACTACTGTGTTTCCATGGGCTGAACAAGTTGGCTAAAACAAGTTTCTGCTAAACATTACTCAAACCATATTCAAAGCGATTGACTCTGTAAGCCTATGTATACTCATCTGGTATAATCACTTCTTTAACTAGATGGATCAAGAAAACACAAAGGATAATAAAGTAGCAAGATTCATGTTAACTTGATTCATCTGCCTACGTGTTTAGCCTGATAACCGTATGTATTCCCACTTTTTTGGTAGATTTTATGGATACGAATACTTTCTAACTCCCATCAAAATGTAACAAAAGTAGAAGATTCCGAGGCTGGTATGTCAATTTACACTAGATCCTCGAAATCGCCTCCTTTGAATCCTTCTTCTGCAGAAAAGATTACGAACAAGATTGTGAATGTGATGTCTTTCGGTGGCAGAAAAATTCTTACTATTGTGCTCTCCAACTTGCAGTATTCTTCACACATGTGAGCACTCATATAGGCTCTCACTTCATGCGTAGGGCTGCTGCTCTTATAGATAGCAGCCATCGATATGTGCGAGTGAACCGCCTGTGAACGGTGCCAATGTTAATATGTGCAATGACAGCAACTCTTCCTTCCTCAATGGTGGGGCCATATTCTCCATTCTCAATGCTATCTCACTGCAAAGAATAAAGTAA
Organism: Abelmoschus esculentus; assembly: GCA_035048815.1. NCBI lineage: Eukaryota > Viridiplantae > Streptophyta > Magnoliopsida > Malvales > Malvaceae > Abelmoschus > Abelmoschus esculentus. Next base: position 17,059,074 of record JAUCBN010000034.1, read on the forward strand.
CCAGCTTACAGGAAGTGCTCAAGAGTATCCATGAGGTAGGTACAGTAAAGATTACACCTTTGAAACACTCTGAAATTAATAAAACGATGCTTTGTGTGGATGAGTATCCATATGCATCTATGAACTACCATGGATGTTAAAAAAATAAGTTCCCAGCCTATAAGCTGCAGCTCTTTGTCTAACAGATAAGGTCATATAGACATAAATTTATACAAAAATCTTTACTAAACATGCAAATTAATAACATTAGTGCTATCTGGTATGCCAAGTGTCTAGTCAATGGAGTAACAGGGAATGAAAGTCAAGAACCAACCAATTAGATGTCACTTTTAGTACTAATTAACATCTTAAAAAGAAAAAGGCACTGTGAACCTGCAATATCCTAAAGAATATCATCAGCTTGATGTTGCTTTCTTCATTAGTTTATTCATGCTGCAAAAGGATTCCTTTTTGTAAGTGGGTGAGTTTTAAATTAGAACATGTTTGATTGCCAGAAGAAGAGACATATTCCATTATAGTTTATCTTTGTATAGGAGAAAAGTTCTAAAATATTCTTCAGTGGGAACTCCATGAACACAATGTGAACAAAATCTGATTAAAAGACCATGAACTTGTATCTGTTTCTGATACTAAAGAATCCTACAAAGTGAAATGCACCGTTTATGATCATAAATCTGTTTCATTATATAATCATATCCATGGTAATGGAAGCGTTATCCAACAGGGCAGTAAAGTATTTAGGATACTTGTTGTACCTCCGATTTTCGAGTCCTTGGTTTCGACTCCTCTGCTGTCACACCTCTACGTGCAGGTTCTCGAGGCCTCCGTATTTGCCTCGAGTCCGCTCAGTTACAGTCCCTCGACATGATCACTGTCAAGTCCACTTGACTCATCTGCTAAGAAGCTAACTCTAGAACCTGCCATCAGGCATCAACAATACTATGCGTGAACTATTGATTTTATTCAAGATGCCGAAGACAAATCAAAGCCCTTTATACAACATTTTCCCTTTCAACAGGAAGGAATATGGACTATTAATTTTAGAAGTGATGGTGTTTTTATATTCAACTTAGGACTATATCCCTATTGTTATTTGATTTTATATTTTTCTCTTAACATACAATACAATTATTATTCTATTCTTATTAGGACTATTAAAAAAAATTTTATTCGATAAAATAAGAGGTTAATCGAAAAAAACACATTTAGAGTGGGAGCATTACAATAATTATTCTATTCTTATCAGAAAAAATATGGACATAACTGAAAAAAATATATAAAAAGAGAGCTATTTCGAGTTAAATTAAATACTTTTTACCCTGAAATATAAAAATAACCCAATTTTATCTTAAAAAATTCAACCTAAACTTTATTTATTTTAAATGAAATTTATCTTTTTATATTCGAGTCAAATGATCATTCATACAAGAACCAAACTAAAAATGTCGGACACTGTAAAATTTATGCAGTACATTTGGGCTAGTCCACAATGAATCTTACTCTTGCAGGCTTTAAATGGTATAAAGTATTGAACTAAAAGAAACTGGGCTCTTAGTCCAACTTTTAATTGCCTATTTTAAGCCCTATAAGGCATAAGCACTTTTCTCTACTTTTTTGGTCAAATTCTGTGAATAATCCATGTACTGTGTGTTATTATGAATTTAGTCCCTATACTATTTACTCAATTTTACTGATATATCTTTTTAGTATTCAAATTTCAATTCTATATTGTAAATGGCACAAGATAATATAACTAAATCCAGAATTTACCAATTTGCAATAGCATTGCTCGGTCTTTTAATTATTTTAAATTTTTAGATCGATCTTAAAATAACGCATAAACTTTGGTCGGAGTATCGAAAACAAAAAATCTTTTGCTCCTAACCGTGAAAATACTTAAAATTAAATTTTTAATTTTATTTTTAATTTTTATCCAAACTCTAAATCTTAAAAAATATACCTATGCCTAAAACTTGGGGTATAAACTTAGTTCGTTGAAGAAAATACGAGAGTTTCAAATTTCTAGTTGCTATATGTACAGTTGAATCGACCAGAGTTGACATTCCCGAACTGTCAGTTTCTTCACCATATCCGTATGTACTTGTTATCTTCAGTGTCACTCTTTCTTTCATGCAAATCAAGAATATTATACATCTGTGATGGAAGTATTTTCCAGTGTGCGTAAAATGAATGGTTTCAGATCAAGAAAGAAGGAAACCCCCCGAAGATATCAGAAAAGGATCTTTGCATAGGAAAAAGAAAGGGGGAAAAGACTGAAAAGTCGATATCTTTCACATAATATTCTTTGATAGATATTACTAGTAGCATATAGAACAATCCATGCAGATGCAGAATGCATGGCAGCTCTTAATGCAATTATATACACACATATATAAATGACATGGATTAATTGACCCTGGCCCTTCGCTTTGTCTCGAGCCAGGTTTGGCTAGCTGCTGATAATATTACGTGGTGATATCTACTGGTACCGTGGTACGTACTTAAAACTTGGAAAAGTGAAGAGTTTTCGACAGACAAAGAAGATAAGCATTAAGCAGATGCACCATAACTGTGACTCTGTGAGTGTGATTCAAATTGGTGGTGGGATTGAAAGGGTTCCGGGGATAAAGTGATCATGATGGATCCAGTTGGTCAAATGTGAGAATATATTCTGACCTAATAAATTATTTAACACAAAAAGAATGCAGATAAATATGATGATGATGATGATATATAGGCAATCTCATATCAGATACATAATCTGATGATCATGATGAGGAGAAGATGAAATAAATCCCAATAAACCCCATTCTTGAATGGATAGTCAAATGAGTAATAGAAGTAGTAATTTCATTTGTTAATAAACCATGTGAAGTGTGGAAACCATTTTGTATCTTTTCGGTACCTTATATCTCATCCTTAAAATAATTTAAATTTAGAGTTTAAAATTATGATTTGAGGTTAAAGATTAAACTTAAGGTTTGAAGTACTAGGTGTAGATTGTATTTTTAGGGGTAAGATTTAAGGTTTAATGATAGATATTGAGGAGTATCAACACAATGATTTAAGGAACTTGCCTGTGGGAGTCCCTTCCCTTATCTGCCTGCATTAGTCAAACTACATATAGATGGCAAAAGATATGTTAAAAGAATCATAATCTAGCCATTAGCCGACCCTTTTTAAATTTATGATCAATTGAATTAAGATTAGAGATTGCATTTAAGTGATTTCTTTGTAATTTCAACCCAAGTCACACGGGGATTACTATTGGTTGTAGGCATTTCGAATAGTTGAGTGCACTAACAATGGGGTGCCATACTGCCATGTGAAGGAATATCTCAGATTTATTACATTCTTTTCGAGCTAAAAACGCCATGTAAGAGGAAGTACTAGATCATGTTTGCGGCTCCTCAAGGCATCTTCTTGCTACTTGGTACGGCCATTACATTCGTAGCCTTTAAAGTAAGCATCTCTTTTCTCTCCATTTCCCCCCTTTTTCTCTTTGCTTTCTCTGTTGGCTTGTGGTTTTCTTGGTTTGGAACTAATGCGAATCAGTGATTTAAGAGAGAAAGTGGTGTCTGATACATTGGATAAAACAAACTTCTTTTCCAACTTCAGCAAAGAGATGCCCCTAAAAGATAGAGAAAGATCAAGTAAAAAGTTTTAAAAAAACAAGAACGGATATGATATGAATACACATATCGGTCTATATAACACGAATTCTTAATGTATCTCATGGCTCATGCATGGATAGTTCTATAGCCTACAGAAATATTTTGATCTCTTTGCAGACACGAATTTTCATACTGGTGTGTGCAACTTGTCAGTACTGAATGTAAGGAAATTTGAATGTCTTTATCAATTTACTCATCAAGGGGAATATGGAGGAAAATCTTTTGGATTATTTTATTCCTTCTCAACAATGCTTGTGGACAGTATAAATATGTGTCCAAGGTGGCTAGTTCTTCATCAAGCCTAAGCAGGTTAAAAACACTTTAAAAGTTTCCAAAGATCAATCCAGTTTTCACATTAAATTAAAAAAAAAAAAAAAAAAAACCTTCACTGCTGCATATAGCAATGGATTTGGTCTCAAGCATGGTTGAAGACAGGCCAGTGGTAATCTTCAGCCGGACCACTTGTTGCATGAGTCACACCATCAAGACTCTCATCGGTGGCTTCGGAGCAAACCCAACTGTTTACGAGCTTGACAAGATTCTGAACGGGAAACAAGTCGAAAGGGCACTGCAACAGATGGGGTGCAGTCCCAGTGTACCAGCTGTTTTCATAGGGCAGCAGCTCATTGGAGGAGCTAACCAAATCATGTCCCTCCAACTCAGGAACCAGCTTGCCCCATTGCTCATAAGGGCTGGAGCTATATGGATTTGAAAGATAAAGTATACTTCCATAGTTCCATTAAATCAAATAAAGTGATAAATGGTTTTGAAATAACCGTGTTTCCCATTTGGTTTTAGTATGAGTAGTGTCACTGTCTACATATTTTCCAGAGAGTCCCTGTACACCATTTTTGGGGCTGACCAGGGTTACATATTATAGAGTTTTCCTTGTACTAACTTGTATTTTTATTTGCATATGTAATATCCCTAGTCTGTGCTTAAATAAAGGTATATTTGCTACTATGGTTTCACCATAAACAGGGATCATTCAGCACATAAAATATAGTAGTAGAAACAGCACAGATAAGCTTTAGAGCGAGCAGAAAATGTAATAGATGCGTGAACTGAAAAAAACAAGGATGACCTTTAATGGAAGAAGGCACCTACATTGGAGGAGACTCGATGTTGGGTGGATCAATCTGGAAGCTCAATATAGCCTAATCTGGCTAAAACTTGCTACACACCTCAGCTCATTTAATTACTTAACAATTAGCTGCAGATACTTTTAAACATGGATTAAAAAGGCCTAAATAAGCAGTAATTGGTAAAGCTATGGTCAACCTAATGATAAAAATGGAAGTCTAAACACCACCAAAAGGTGTTTAGTAAATAATATATTTTTAGCTGTATTCATAGGGCAAAATCTCATTGGAAGTCTTCATCAGGTTATAGCAGCTCATGTGGATCATCAGCTAGTTCCATACTTCCATTGCATAAAAGACAGGAGTAATATCAAATATGAACATAAAACACAAGTACTTTCTCAACTCAGCTCTGATGCCGGGTGGGAAAACATGTAACACCCATTTGCCCATGTATTGAATTACATGCAATTGTTAATGGCATAACCATGGATTCAAGCATTCAACCTGATAGCACACTGTGCTGGTGGAAACATCCACAAAGAAAATCCAATCAATTATCAGAAACAGCAACTCGCCATGTTTCGAATCCAGGGACTCATAGCAGATAACCGCATAATGATACCGTGCATTCTGTTTTAAAGAACTTAAGTACAATGTATTACAGGAATATCTCCCCGTATCCGGAAGAACAAGCCAATAACAAAAAAAGGAAGCATCTTGTCCAAATTTTTTTAGCTATAAAATCTTTCATCAGTATACAAGAAAAATTCCATTGAAAGGAAAATTGGATAACTTTATTCAGAATTTATAGCAAAGTCTACATAACAAGATAAACACCAAACAAAAGTTTTTACTTTTAACATTCTCTTCAAAGTTCCTTCTATCAATCGCACACTGAAAAGAACACAGCTGCATTATGATTGTTTACCTGTGAATGTAATCTTTCAAAATCCCGTTTCTTTGCTCTGTAACTGCATTCCTCCGCCAATTTTCGACGGCTCTACGAACAGTAGCAGTTGCCTCGCGAATTTCTTCAGCGGAGAATTTATGCTCGATAATTCCCAGGGGTCCAGGTTGTAACACCTTGATTACGGTTTCCATTTCTTGCTCCAATTGCCTGAAAAAAAATATCAGGGAAAAAGATTCAATCTTTTTCGAGACTTGGAATTTGGAAATCCTAAAAAAACGAATTCAAAACTGAAATTTGTAGTACCGGAAGAGCTTCGGAATGGGCAATATGTTGCCTAATTGAGAAAGAGAAGCCCGCATCTCGTCCTTACCGTTTTCAATTCGAAAGGTCGACAGAGAAAAATGGGGGAGGATTTTTAAGCCTCGCGCCGCCGCCAAGGAACAAGTAAACCTCCAGGTTTAAAATCGTATATGAAACGCAGCGTTTTATCAAACTAATTCACTATAGATTTCTGGGTTAAAATTACAAATTTGGTCTCCTCATTATTCTCAAATTACGTATTTAGTAACTATACTTTCAGTTGTCATAATTTGGTCCCAACTTCTATAATAATAGATAAAATAGTCCCACTTTAGCCATTCTAGTTAAGATTCTAATGTGTTTTTAAGCACGTATTGTTGACACGTGATTAGTTAGTCTAAAAATATGTTCGATTGAGTATTAATTTAGTTAACATCGATATTTAAAAAAAATTGAAATGGCACCAAAACTATCCCTTTGTCTACTTTGATTCATATATAGATTCTTGCAGTCACACATTTAAGATACACAAATTTTGACTGAGAAATGCCCCTTCTCTCAAGACTCTTTTTCAAAATGTCAAGGCAATGATCTCACCAAACAAAGCAATCCCAGAATCCAACACTAAATATATATAGCTACTATCAACCCTGTAATTATATCACAAATATCACACTACATACACATAATAAACTATACACTCTTTCAGTTTATCCACACCTAGTTAACTATGATATCGAGTGACACCTTCGCCTTTGGAACACGAACCGAGATTCTGTAATTGGTTTACCCACTGTAGGCTTCAGATTGTTGATCCTGAACAAAGAGTTGAGTTTGCTTAATTTCTTGGTGAATGATTTGAATATCTTGTTACCAGGGTGAGACTTGACCAACTCTTGTTTCATTGACACATGATCCTTTTCAAGGTCGGTTAGCCTCATTCTCATCCTCGCAACTTCGAGTTTCAGCTCTCGGTTCTCTCTTCTGACCGATGCGTAGTTGTCTCTTGGTGAGATGGCTCCACTCCCTGCACCGTTGCTCGAACGTTGAGAGAATTGCTGCCCATTGATTGTGCCAAAAAAGAACTGGTTGTGGCCTCCGTCCATTGCGTTACGAAGCCTGATTTGCTCGAAATATAGCACCTGGACAGCCATTTGGACCGGTAACCTTTCATTCTGTGCTGCATGACTACAAGCTTCTTGAGATAATTTCTGACAATCTATGGTTTTGCATAGTCTGTATCGTTCGGAATCCTTTATGTTTGGATGAACCTGTAAAAAGCAAAACAGAAAATGGTTCTAAGAATGCACTAGCTATGGGACTACTTATTAATGTCTTCTTGTGAAACACTCACCTTAAGGAAGATATCGACAGCTCTGTATAATCCGTCGCTAACGATGCGAGCATGGTCGGGAAGTAATTCTGCAAGTGCTATGAATTTTGATGGCAGCAAGTTTGTGTCCAGTGCAACTTCTGCAAGATAAGTGTCCAGTAACTTCGATACTTTGAGGATGGAACTTTGTTTCGGAGATCCCGGGAGGTCGAAATCATATGCCATTTCACTTTCATCTCTCATGGGGTTATCTTCATCATCATCATCATCCAAGTTCAAAAATATGGAGAAGGTCCTTAAAATTGTCTCTGTATCATACAAGGTTGTATGATTGTTTCCATGTGAATTGGCTGGTATTAGGATATCTTCAAGAATTGTCTGGTCTAGTTGCAGGCCTATCCTTCTCTCGAGATCCGATCTACAAGAAGTGGATGCCGATGAGGCTATAGCGGTTTTCAGTAAACTGGAGAGAAAAGCCATGGGAACCGAACTCTTCCTCGATTGAGTCGGCAGTAAGCTAACCATGGCTTCAACAATTACCCTTTGTTTCTTTTGCAGCTCCAAGTCCAACAGGCTTCCCCTTACCATGTGATGATCCCTGACGACCAGACCTTGAATAGAATTATGGGTGTAATTTATCAAAATTTTGCTGATCATATCCTGCTTTAGACCCTTCGACTTCACAGCAGTTAAAACTCGTTGGAAGAAATCAAGATTAAGTATCGCCAGAGACTTTCCCCACCAGTCAGATGGTGTGTCCGGTTCAATGTTCGCCATAGCTTTTGATGGGAAGTTGTGATCAAGTTTCAGTAAGCCTGAAGTAAGCTGCTCTTTGCATGCATTGTTTGCAATTGCATTGACAAGCCTATTAACCAAGTTGATCTCTTCAGATACAGGCAACAGGTTTTCGCAACGTTGAAGAACAGATATCGAACTCGATATGTTGGGGAGTACCATGTCTTTCAGATACCCTTCTGTACGAGCTTCCAGATTCTTCTCCGCAAACTCTTCTGTCATCTCCAGGAAATGTGATGCACATCTTAACACGGCGACATTCGACAACGTAATCTCGATATTTATTCCATAGCAGAATTTGGCAGCTAGCTCAAATGCTTCTGGTCCACCAGGAATAAAAGAGAGGTTCATACGCGAAATCGTTGCATCCTTCGCTTTGATCAACAGCTTACGGATTCTTCCACTTCGAGAAACTAGAGGGAACTGAAAAGAAAATTTACAACCAGGTCCACATGACTAAAGCTTCTATCACAAAGGTGCAACAATTTCTTGGTCGCAAGGTAAACATCATTCAAATACCATATGCATACTTCAGAACTACACACTGGCTGCTAAGGAAATGCCAGAACAGTTTCAGCTTACCTTGTGCAGTGCAAAGCTTGATGCTCCTACTTCAATGGTGAGATCACTAGAAACATCAGAAATAGGCCTGCAAGGTTAAAAGAGACTAAAACTATAAAATTCAAAAATAAAAAAGGGAGAGCAAGATTAATGAAATTCTACATGCTGGTTAGTGTAAATAGTTTAGATATCATATTGTTGCTTGAACTCACAAATTCCTCACTGATTCAGTCAATTATAATTGTTTCATTGAACATCTCAGTAAATGGGGGAGAAGAAAACTACCATGGTTCGGCACGACATAGAGGACCCCAGATGGGGGGACTGCCAAGAACTCAATAATTATAGCATGAGTGGTATTGCTTAAACAGCAGTGTATGCAATAGCCAATAAGGATCATTTTTTCCTATTAAAAGGTTAAAAAAAATCTAAAAGCATACACAACAGAACTGGTTTTAGTTTGGAAGTGGGAAGAAAAACAATTAAACTATTTGGACATGAATTGCTGTGGAACCAAATGGGACCCTTAGTTTTATTTGATAGCTGTGTGTGTTTTTGTTGCATTCTAAGAGTATAGAAACTACTGATAGGGCAGCTTTTATGAGAACACACCCCCACATCCGGCAACCAAGCCTCCTGCTGCCGTCACTTCATAGGGAAGACTTCCGCGGCCAAGATCTTAGGTAAAAGGGGTTAATCGGTCGAAGTCGACGTGAATGTATTCAATCAGTAAGTGGTGCTGTCTAATTTTATTTTACTTGAGAGGGCCTTAGATGAGCTGAAGCCATTGATATAAGAAAAGGCTGAAATAATTACATAAAGAAGATTGCACTCTTTGCATAGACTATGAACCTAGGAAATAATGCATAGCAAGATATATGCTCTTCTTGTTGTGTCAGAAATGAATGAAATGGGAAAACATCACGTTCCAAAATTAAATAAAATATCTGAATCAATTTACTGCGGTTTCAGAAACTGTTTTTGGCAAGTGAAACACATCGGTCTAAACTCAATTAAATAGCAAGATTTTTCAAAGTTCCATGTATCAGAAGTAATTATTAAGTTCAGAAATGTTAGGGGAAAAGAAGAAGAAACAACCTACCAACTACTGAAAAAAAAAAACACACATTAAAATCACTCTGCAACAAAGAAGAAGACGAAAGTTATTACCATTCAGTGGCATGCCTTGAACTTGGACGAAGAGATCTCTGCCCGGATATAGTATTAGTAGGTTTCGCTTCTCCAAGAGTAATAACACCCATCTTCTCAAAAACCTGGCAAAACTCAGATTTTAGCCCTATGAAAGTATGCAACACAAGCAGACACTAACAAGTTATCAACTCTTTATGGTTTCTGTCTGAGAGGTTGTTTAATGACACCAAATCTTTCCTTTTGTTCTCGCAATGATCTATATTATGAAGGAGAAAATCTGGTCTCTAGGGTGAGGTAAAATTAAAGTTCATGCAGGATTAAAGGGTGATGGTGGCTTTAAATTATACTAAAGAGTATTATGTACACAATGTGGTTGATCTAAAGTCATGAACTAATTGGTGAAAGCCAATGACAGAAGAAGGGTTCCAGTGCTTTTTGTGATGTAATCAATGGCTAGTGAAAGCTACATATATAAAAGATTAGCTTAATTAACTCTTATATTATGTTAAAGTCTTTACTAAAGCAGGGTGTCAAGGGGATGAGTTGGATTACATGTTATAATTAGTACCACTCTCCTCTGTCCAGATTATATCACTCAAAACTACTTTAACTTTTGCAGATATATATATGTATATAGCCATTTTAGGTCCTAGCTAGAAGTCAAAGCCTGCAACTATGGTCATTTCTTTGCCAGTCACTAGGACATTACCTTAACAGGCTACAGTTTCCTTAGTTTCTCCAAAGTTAGATGGCATTCCTTCTCCCTTACACAAACTTTGGTGCTACAGATAACACACTGTTTATATGATTAAATATGAACATTTTAACAGACTGTTTATATGTTTATATATATATATATATATACATAGCCATTAAATAGTGTTGGTTTTATTGTGTCAAACTTCATTTAACCTAATCAAACAAGTGTATATATGTACTCTTGGGGTGGCTAACTGTTGGCTTAATTATGACCAAAGATAGCAGGGATCAAGTGTTAATAACGATCTCATCAACTCTTGCTATTTTCCCCTTTTGTATGCATGACTAGAATTAATGGTGGCATTTATTTAGCTTCAAAGTTTGCCTCATAAAAATCTTAGTCCGGATATTATTTAGAGTCTAAAGTCGAGTTGAATATTTAAGATAAAATTATTTCAATATTTTTTTATTTACAACATACAAATCAATAATTTTATTTTAAAAGACATCAAACTCTTTACTACTCAGACTCAGCCGACAATAATGGTGAAATTTCATTTGTTTCTATTATCTCTTAGGTAGGCACATCATGAATAACTTATACTTCTCTTGTGACAAAAGACTATTTAACTTTTTTCCTTTCTATCGTTAAAACAAACATTTCTTTAGAGCACACCTTTATATTTTTAAATGTTTGAACCAGACATTATGACATTGAGCAGCTACACCAGAAAAAGCAGCTTAACAAATTGGCTTTTAATATGTTAGCTTAACACATTATTAGACAGACGCCTGAAGAATTAATCGCCAGAAAAGGTGGCTTAAATATAATTATGAAACATCTCATCACTTAATTTATTCATTTTTTTTCTCTCACTGAAAATGTATTAAAAGTTCAACATATCTAGATCGAACACATAAGGATCGATCTCCGGTTTACATCAGAAATGAAAAATCACGGTTTCGGGTTCGGTTTCTTTCAGAATATCCCATTTATTAAGGGTTGATTTTCTGGACCACAGTGGGGTTGAAAATCTGTATCAGCCAAGAAAATGGGAGTACAGATCCCAGAACCGAACATTGATACTAAAAGCCAAAAGGGAATTTTCTTTTGCCACTCTTTCCATTTTCTTTTCAAGTAAAATACAGGTGAAGAGGGGAAAGCAGTTTTGAATCATTATTACAGCAGGTGGATAAGCAAAGCAAAGTTGGTGGCTACAATTATAATTACAGAAAACATGTGAGCCCACCCTTTGAACCCCCTTCATACCCCTAGCCATATGCTTTACTGATTAGCTCCTATTATCATAGTAACTTGCTGTAAATCAAAGGCTGTTGTCTATAATCATTGATGAAGCTGAGGATTTGTTAACCAGTACTGGTCTTTGCCATGTTTGAATCAAAGGGGTTACTTTCAAATCATTGAACCATGGATTGTCTAATTGTCTTCTTGCACGTGGGTTTGTTCATTAAGAACTGTTCTTTCACCCTGGTTCTTCTAAACCTTACCCAGTTTATAGGCATTTTCTTACAAGAAGGAAGCAACTAAAAATGTAAAATTGTTGTCGATCAAACTAATCTTAGGTTAGATAAAGAGTTTGATATTAAATTTTCAGCTGAGCCAAGATTCAAGTTCGAAAAGGTGGTTGCATTCCGGACTATTACAAAACCATGTATTGGTTGGGAGAGACTGTTACCCCCTCCTAAAGGCTAAAATTTTTGGTACAATAACATTCTAGATCCTTTTTAGCTTAAACGTTAATTAAATAAAATCTTTATTTCTCTCAATTTTTAAATTTAGCAGCTTAATAGACTCTTTCCGTCCCAATATTTGACACATGTACCTCTCCTAATTTTCAACTTTTGTTCTCCTAATATTTGATCCTAACCTGATTGCAGGTATATGTTTTGTAAAAGCTATGCCTTTTTGGTCTAGGATTTCTAAAAAAACAGCAGTAATGATGGGTTCGAGGGGAACTGTACTGTTACTTTCATGCAAGTGAAACATGGGGGTTTATGCACAAGTTAAAGCAGAGCAGGAAACAAGGCTTTGTAATCACAAGAGGGAAACACTTTAAAAGTGACTGTTGCGCATGCTCAAAGTTTAATAGTGATATGTTCAACAGAATGATATTAAACGTTGAGTTTATATACAAAGAATCCGGTGAAATCTAATGATTAACTTTCAATAGTGATTTGTTCAATAGTGATATATATTCTATCAATATATGTGTGTGTGATGCAATGAACCATCTCTATCAAGCCTTTCAAAGCATTTCCTGCCTAAACCCTCAACGAAAAGCAGCAATAGCAATAGCAAAATTGCAAGTCACTTTAACAAGGGGGAGAAGAAGCGCATGGAGAACAATCCACCTCAAGTGTTCATTGCAAAATGAAGTATACAAAACATCAAGCTCAAAGGATAGTCACGGTTAACCTGATACAGTGGCTTTATGTTGTAATTATTGGGAAGAAAGGGATACTAGTACATACTCTGCTACAACAGCTTATTGCAGATAATATTGATGGTAATAAAAAAGGACAAGCTAGACATAAATACAATCAGTTCTATTCTGAGGTAATGCAGATTGGTTGATGAGCATTGCAGCTGATAAATGTAACTTTGCATAATTGACTATGATGTACCCAGATCTATTAACAGAAAAAGAAAAAAAAAAACATACCACTGCTGGTCAAACCATATCTGCCGGATAATGAAGAATGGCTCTAGCATTTTACATCAATTTGAGAGACAAACCTCACCTCCCTGTCTTGTGCTTCTGCTACTTCTCAGAGGAACAGAACTCCGACTTGAAAGGTGCAAATCAGGAAGGGGAACAGAACCCGTCTGCGAAAAAATCAAACCAACCGAACTACTAGGTGTGCTAGCAGTAGAAGGAATTCTGGTCAAATAAGAATCCTTCTCAGGCCCTGAAATAAGCTCTGGTCGTAAATCAGAAGAGGAAGAAGGTGCCAATGTAGCCAGTAAAGACCCAACTTGATACGGAGCAACAGGCATATCAATGAGAGATGATGCTGATGGACTAAATCTTATTGTTCCAACAGGGTGATCGAATTTGCATGTGGACCCAAACTTGCAGTGTCCATTCTGCAAGTAGAATGAACAAGGCTGCACACCCTGTTTACAAGAAAGAATAAAATCACACCAAACAAAGTATAAGTTCTTAGGATATACACTTCAACTCAACATCACAAAACTGTGAAAGTAAAATTAATTGTATGAGATAGCATGCTCCAAAGAAGAAGAAGAAAAGCTGATGAGATAGCAATAACAACGCATTCTAATAAAATCCCTATAAAATCTAACCAGACTTACTTTAATAAAGCAAAAAATTGAAGTCAAGATCCCTATAAAATCAAAGTCCAAGTGGCAGCATTCTAATAAAATGTCATCTTGAGCATAAAACACAAGATAAAGGGATTAAAAGTGTTCACATGCCGGACGTAAAGGAAGTCCCATTGGATTGAGGGCACAATTTGTTTGTGGCACAACCCTGTCTCTGGGATGATGATACCTACAAGATGATCCAAATTTACAATCACCAGTTCGCAAATAGTATTGACATTCTGGTTCGCCAGGTCTCTCCGGGAATGTTTGTTCCTTCTGGTTACTGCTTGAAGGGCCAGTAGAAGAGGACAAGGAAGGATAGGGTCCTGCAAGTGAGGGTGTTGAAGAAGATAGCTGCGTTAGTCCATAGAGAGAAGTTGCTCCAACAGCACGTTGCACACCAGGAGAGAGTACTGGACTTATGGGTGCCTGAACAAAGTAAGTCAAAAACAGCTTCAGAAATCCAATATACTCTGGCATTATCAGAATGCAACAATGCTGATTTTATCCTACCGAGTAATGACTCCAACCCGGAATAGGAACCACTCCAGGGGAAAACAGCACAGAACCATAAGCCCCTTGAACATATGAACCAGGTATTAGTGGAGGCCTTGCCACTCTCACACTGGTGGATGCTCCCCCATAATGTTCAGGCATAGGAACTGAAGGAGACTGCACCGACTGATAAAATTGAAGTGCAGATTCAGGCATTGATGTGCCAGCAGGCTGAGGATGATGGAATTTACAAGTAACACCAAATTTACACTGCCCCATTTTCAAATAGTAGGAGCATTCTTCCTCGCCCTGTTAATAAATGCACATCAAAAACAGGTTCAGGATGTTTGCAAGAATACTCAAATAGATATATGCAAATTGAGAAGAAAAGATGAGAAGAGATCATCCAAACTGGTCGTAATGGATATCCATGTATATTTAGTGGAACATGGCTAAAGGATCCACCTCCGTGTTTTGGATGGTGAAACAGGATGCACCAAATTTACAAGTCCTGGTTTTTAAATAAAACTGCAACGACCACAAAAGCACAAGTTAGGAAAAATAAAGAAAAGGTATTTGCAGCATTCATTAGCAAAGAGGTTGATTCATTAACAAAGATTTTGCATTTTTCCATAAATATTTTCTTCTTTTTACCTGGCATGCGTGTTCCCCTGGTCGTTCAGGGTACTCCCCTGTAGCTCTTACTGCAGCCTCAACCTAAAAGGCATCACAACCAAATAAATATGAGTAACTAAACTCTGACAAGAGGCTTACAGCGAAGTACAAGAGATAAAGCCATCAGCCCAGACATCTGATAGGTCATTAAGAAATAGTACAAGTGAAGGACTACTTGTATTACAAGTTTTAGAGAAGATAATGAAAACACACACATATACATAAGTTGGAGGTAATGTGTTAAAATCCGGAGCAGAGGATGTCGATCATAACTTGTAAATTGAAGTAGTCAGTTTCTATTTTGAGAGAAATATCATATTATCACTATCCCTATGAGTTATAAGCAACAACTGCAGCACAGAGAGATTATAACTGGGGGAAAATACTTCATTTATCCACTATTACGTAATAAGTTCCTTATTCTTATTCTTAGTGCATTTTGCACTTTCATAATTGATACGATACTGCAAATATTAAGTTCACTTAGTTACACGCCACCTGTCCCTCACTCACCGCTAACAGTCAAATACAACAACATCAATAAATACTCTTCATTCTATTTCCATTAACCAATATCAGTTGAATGTAGACAACCAGACACTGCAAACGAAATCAATAAAGGGAAAAAAGAAAGAAGAGGAAAACCCCATTTATTGAAGCAAATGATAAAAGGATTTTACTTACCGCAGCACGGTTGCGAGGGTGATTGTACCGGCACCTACCACCATACCCGCATAGACCGGTTCGCATGTAGTAAACACAGTCAGGTACCCCAGGCCTTTCCGGGTAAGATTCAGTACCCCTCAACGACAATTGCCACATCGATTCTGCATCATACCAAAGAAACACTAATAAAACTCCTAACTCACTCTCCGCAGGGTAAAACCCTAAATCCCCAACTAAAAATAAACTCAACCAATGTGATACCGTTACAATGTGGGTAGAAAACCGGGAAGAAAAAAAAAACATAACGGAAAATACCTTCCAAGCCAGTTCCGGTACCTGCGGAGCTCCATTCGGTCTGGTGAACCGATTGCGACCCATTCCTTGTCGGGTTTCGACCGTACAAGTCCATAAGAAACGGGTTCTGTTTTTATCTGTTTGGAGTGACGGAAGGCGGTTTCTGTTACTTCTGAATACCTTACCGTACAGACTACACAGAGAGAAGAAATAAAAAATGGAGGTTCTACAGAGAACAATGGAAGGTTCTAGAAGATCGGATAGATGTCGATCCGACGGTGGAAATAAGCTGAGAAACAGTGAGGAGGAGGAAGATGAGAGATAGAGATACTTAGGCTACCTTTAGCATTCATTTCGTTCTAAACCAGTTTCGGTTGGTTTAAAATTATATTATATTATATTATATTTAATTTTTTTAAATTATAAAATTATAAAATAAATTAAATAATTAAATAAATAAATTAAATAATTTATTTTTTGAGCCTAGTAGAATTTTAATCACCCTTAACAACAAAGACCAGAGAGAGACCCTCTCTTTTCTCCCTTCTTTAACTCTCGCTGCTATCAGATTCCGGCTAACGGGATCGCACATAAATATAACAAAACAAAGAACCCCAAATCAGAAACCCTAAAACAACAATAAAATTTCCGAGACATCCTTATGGTCGAATCCCCTTCCTTTTTGGAAATTAAACCGTTTTGAAGTTTCATTTAGGTGTTCTGGTTCATGATCGAGTTTTGAATTTTGGTTGAAATTAGTGCAAAAGCCGTCTTTCCATTTGGTGGGTTTTAGGGTGCTGTGGAAAATGGTTAGGAGAGAAACATGTGGTCTTGGAATTTAAAAAAACACTACCTTTGAGAAGTTGGTAATTTAGGGAGAGTTACCTTTATTATTTGATTTTTTGTCATTGAATGATTCCGTTAGGGAGTAAGAGGCGAGGAAGGGGCTAGGGCTAGGGCTAGGGATTGGTGGAAGAAAAATGGAAGAGGCTGAGCTTGAGGAAGGAGAGGCTTACTCCTATAATAACAATAACGATGATTATGATGCCTCCACTGGCCCCGAAGCTGATTTATCTTCTCTCTCTTACATAGTAAGAAATTTGGGCTCTTTTTTTCTTAACTGATTAGATAGCTTTCCTTTTTCCCTCATGTTTAATTATACTGCGTTGACTCTTTTTTTGGTTGGGGTTTTAGTTTCGAAGTTTAAGATTGTTATGCTGATTAATTGTATTGTTGGATTTTGTAACTTCAATTTAAATGCCTTTACTACTTAATCATGTTGCTTTTAGAAATATAGGATTATAGACTGAACGACTGGTATTATAGTTTTTTTCCCTTTCTAATCTTTGGAGTATTATTTTGTTCGTGATGGAGATATTTAGAGGTTTAATTAAGTGAAGAGAATTATTTTTGGTTTTGGGATATTTTGAGTTTTTGGGTGTGAATTGGAGTATTGGACGCCTGTCTAGTGGAGAAGGCTTATTTCGTAATTGGAATTAGAGGAGTAAGATTCAAGCTCATTCATTAGCATCTGGAGATACTGTGCGTTACTAGTGCTTCTAGAGGATTAGCCACTGACTCTACAATGTAATACTTTATGGTTTATCACTTGTCTGATGTTTGTTCTTAGTTCCATTTGTTTTATGATCATATAGTGATATGTGGTTCTGAAATATGTTTGAAGGATGAGAAAATTCAACATGTTCTGGGACATCTTCAAAAAGATTTTGAAGGTGGAGTTTCTGCAGAGAATCTGGGTAAGTCAAATCAATAAGAGATCATGGTTCTTATGAGGTCAAGAGTCACCATATATTGGAGTTTATAAATCTAAATGGATGATTTTGGGATTTTTGACATTGCCACAGGGGCGAAGTTTGGTGGTTATGGATCATTCTTACCAACTTATACACGTTCTCCTAGTTGGCCTCATCCAAATAATCCATCAAGTCAGAGCTGCAATGCATCCAGATCCCCCAAAAATGTGGCAATGGAGGTAGGAGTTTTTCTCAATTTGTTTTATCTCCCACCCCATGAAATATAGTTTATTTCATGCGAGGAATCTTTCTATCTCGGTTTATTTGAGAAATTTACTTAGTGTGAGCTCTTAGTTTGTTTTATTATATATCATATCCATCGTAACTCTGGGTATTGGGCAAGTGGTTCACAGTCATGGAAGGCTGAACCACCACCACCTATAAATTTTGGAACCCTCCCTGCTTTGAAGGCATCATCTGCAAATGATTCGATTGAACAAGAGGTCAGCATACCGTGTGGTGATGCTGATGAGCTTGCCTCTAGGTGCGAATCTGTAAACAAGAAAGCTGCTAATATGCCATACCAGAAAATATTAAAGGTGCGAATCAAAGTGGGGTCAGATAACTTGTCGACTCAAAAGAATGCTGCAATCTACAGTGGTCTTGGCCTTGATGTCTCACCATCTTCCTCCTTAGATGGGAGCCCTTCAGGAAGTGAAAGGGTGTATCGGATGACTCAAGAACCATTGTTTGAATCTCCAACCAGTATTCTTCGAGTAAATCCTCCATTTACTACTTTGTTAATCTTCTCATAGAAAGAACTTTCCTTTTCTTGTATCTCCTTGCATTTGATACACCTAAAATGATCTGAATATATAATTTTTTTTTCCTGAATATTTTGAGCAGTTTATGACTTCTCCCCCACTAGCTGGTGAGACACTGGTATCTCCTCTCCCTGATCATCTACTTAACCTGATTGCAAAGGGAAAAGTTCCAAAAGAGAAGAGATCTGATTCTGGAAAGGGTGATGGAATATTGTTGGGAGACAAGAAAGCAAGGTCGGTGGAGAAAAAAGATTTTCCAGCAGAAAGGAAGAGTAGCAATAACAGGGAAATGAGGAATGACAGTGGTGCTGTGTCAAAGACGGAAGTAGATATTGACATATTGGCTAGTGGGGAACTTGTCTCAAAAACGTTGAAGCTACCTCTCTTATCTGATTCTTGTTCTGCTGTTTCCAAGGTAAAAAATAAGGGCATTGCAAGAAACAAATGTGTCCATGATGAGGCCGAGGAGTCGGTGGAGCCTAGATTTGCCCAAGAGATTGGCTCGGAGAGTCCAAGGATTGGTTCATCTCGAAAGATTTTGGAGGAACAAAAGACAAGTCCTTTGGGTGATATTTCAGGTTGTGTGAAAAAAAGTGGGTATAATATAGCAGACAAAACTTATGGTTCTGTCAAAGCTGACACTAATACTTTCAAAAGTAGCAAAGCTCTAGATAGTGAAGTGGTGGATCCTCCCAATCTGAAGATCATCCCGAGAGTGACGTCGCATGAGCAAGACAATATGAAGTTGCATTCTGCAAAGGAGCATGTCTTGTCTGGTGGAAAAAGAAAATCAAAAGGTAGTCACAGTAATGACAGTGTAGATGCAGAGGGAGCAAAAGAAAGCATGAGGGTGGGTTCGTCTTTGATGCCAAATAATAAGCAGACTGCTCCTACAAACAGTTATACGAACAAAAGGGAAACAGGAGGCAAAAAAATTGAAAGATCATTTCAAAGGGGTGAAGAAATGTATAGAGACGTTTCTGAAGATATTGGAGAATCAGAACGGGAAGAGAATCAAACAAGTTCTTTGGAAATTCTTTCTGAAGATCGGCCGAAGATAGCTGATAAGATTGAAAAAAGCACATCAGCCATTCACGATGGACATAGTGATAAACTAAGCAGTAAGAAAACTGAGGGTGTATTGGCAACTGAATTGTTCCCTAGAGCAACTATGGGTGCACATTCAAACTCTGCTAATGTGAATGTTGCTGGAACTTCCCTTGCAACTGCTGCTCCTGTATTGATAAGAGAAAATTGGGTTTGTTGTGATAAGTGCCAGAAGTGGCGTCTACTCCCAATAAACATAAATACGTCCGACTTACCTGAGAAGTGGTTGTGCAGCATGCTTAACTGGCTGTAAGTTCTTTATTGTCATCCTTTCTAAATTTTTATGAATGATATTAGTGGTTGTAAAACTTTGTGATGCTGATAGTTAATCTTTGTGATGAATTAGGGCAAGATATCTCATCTTCCTCGCTAAAATGTCCAACATCGTTTGTCCTTTTAAATGTTTAGGCCTGCAATGAATCGCTGCAGTGTTGAGGAGGAGGAAACTACAAAAGCTGTTTTTGCATTGTATCATGTTCCTGCGGTAGAGAGTACTCATCTGCAAAGTAACCCCGTCAATATTATGTCTACATCAGCCTCATCAGATGCCTTGCAAGCTGACCAAAACCAACTAAGTCTTGGTTCACATTCCATGCTTCCAAAGCCTCGAAAAAAGCACATTTTGAAAGAAATATCAAATGCAATAGATAAACATGGGCCAATTTCTATTAAGAACATACAGTCTTCAGTTCAATCTGGAAGCCTGACTGATGTGATTCGATCTCCTGTTGTTGGTGAGCCAGCTCTAAAGCCTCTAATTAAATGTGATTTACCCATTGAGAAACACAAAAACAATCAGAAAGAGAAACACAAATTGTCGGAACACAGTTCTGATGGAGGTATTCTTTTTATGCTGATACTTATTGTACTTGAAAACTTCTTTTTTAAATTATGTAATGTGTTGTTTTTACTAAACACGGAAATAGGTGGTATCAAAACTTCAAAGATAAAAGGAAAAAGGATCACTGATCCTCATCAAGATTCTTTAAGGCCCTCCAAGAAAATTAAGAGTGAAACATTGCATCTTGCTGACGAAGATTGGATGTTTGACCGTGTCGGCAAGGGTGGGACTAGCACAAATAATGATCTCCCTAACACATCAATAGGAAAGGCTAAGCCTAAACAGAGTCAACATTTCTCTGATAAGGATTTAAAATCGGATAAGGACGGGCAACAGATCTCTGGTAGAAGACTAAAGGGTAAAGTTCAGGTTTCCTTAACTGATGGACCATTGACTCCAACGAATTGTGATAGCGTGGAAGTTTCAAGAAAGAGGAAAGATGATGAACATGTGAGTAATCTCCTCCATGATAACAGAGTACTTGTGAAGGAAAAATTCAGTGAGAGTGAAAACAGGAGGGAAAAGAAGGCAAGGGTATCCAAATCTGGAGGGAAGGATTCTTCAGCAAGTAAACACAGTGGGAAACTAGATAATAAAGGTAAACATGAAAAGAAGCACCTAAGTGGGCAGGATCTAGGTAGCACTCTATCTCAACGGAGCTTAGATGGTACAGATTCATTGAAAAGGAATTCTGGATCCACCCAGCCTTCTTTAGCAGCTACCTCAAGCTCATCTAAGGTTTCTTGTTCACATGAATCTAAACCTGGCTTCCATGAAACAAAAGGCTCATCTGTAGAATCAGTTTCCTCATCTCCTATGAGAATTCCTAATCCTGATAAGCTTCCATTGACAAGGAATGTTGTAACGAAAGATGAATATTGTGATACTGGCCATTTTGTTTCAGATAGTCCAAGAAGATGTCCAGCTATTGAAGATAATGGTGGGAGTGACAAATCCGAGATGGTAAGGAAGGGAAATACTTCAGCTGCATCTCGACATGTGTCCCCTGAGCCCCTACTTGATATCCAGGATAATGATGGTGATCAATTAGGTGGCAGTAAAGTTAAGGCACCGATTAAAACTTCCCCTGATACTGGAAAAAGGCTATTCATGAATGGCACTGATGACTATTTACCCCAAGATGCCCAATTTTCTGGGAAATCAGTGACGATAAATGAACACCGTGGTGATGAAATTCAGTACGAAAACCATGGCAATGTCAATGCCTCTCATTCAAGAAAGTCAGGCAAAGGGTCTTCATGGTCAAAGGATGTACATCAAGATCATGCTCCTTCATATGACATGAAATCTAGGGATGGTAGAAATGAATTTCCGGAGAGACCTGGAGTAAAGTCAGTCGAAATTGAGAATGGATTTGTTGAAAATAAAGAATCTCTGGGAAAATTGACTGGTGAGATTGGTAAAAGAGAGAATCAATCAAATGGTAGGTCAGATGCTAAACCGGTTGCCACTGGAGGTCAAGATGTAATGTCTACTGTGAAGCAGAATCTTGTGCAGGGCAGGGATGGTGAAGAATATACAAAGAGGTTTCACTCTGAAAACTCTGATCATGCAGAAATTGCTTCTGAGAGAGAGAAGTCACTATCTCTTCCACCCTCTCGAGAATCTCAAAATGAGATGCTGACTCGACATCCTAACGCCCCTTCTGGGTCCCAAAAGGGAAATGGAGCTGATGGATCACAAGCTCATGATGCACTCAAGGTACAGGAACAAATAAGGAAGGCCGATTGTCAAAGTTGGAGTCAGCAGAATAATTCAAGACATTCCACAGCAGGTGGACGTATCAGGGATGTTGGTGCCCCAAGTCCAATGAGAAAGGATTCCTCAAGTCTGGCAGCTAACAATGCTTTGAAGGAGGCTAAAGATTTAAAGCACATGGCTGATCGTGTGCAGGTTTTTCCTTGAACTTATTGTTGTTATTTTTTTATTTGTCCTGGCCTCGAGTATTTTTTTTTTAAATTTTAAACATCCCCTCAGAATTCTGGATCAAATGGGGAGAGCACATCACTTTACTTCCAGGCAGCACTGAAGTTTCTTCATAGTGCTTCTCTACTAGAATCTTGCAACAATGAGAGTACCAAACATGGGGAGATGTCGCAATCTGTGAAAATTTATAGTAGCACTGCAAAACTATGCGAGTAAGTAAAATATTATTAGGAGCTCTTGTTGGTGTTCTATTGCTTTTGTAATCCTAAGTTATACATTTGCTGGAGCTTGATCTTGTATTAGTTGAAAAAAATCATGTAACATGGAAATCTTCTGTTATTGCATTTTATTTGGGATGATTTCATTTTTTCAGGTACCTGATTTTATTTATTTTTGTTTGTTTACCGATCAATATTCAGGTTTTGTGCCCGTGAATATGAGAGACTGAAGGACATGGCTTCTTCTTCTTTGGCCTACAAGTGTATGGAGGTGGCTTATATGAGAGTTATTTATTCCTGTCATGGCATTGCAAGTAGAGATCGGCATGAGTTGCAGGCTGCTTTACAAATGGTTCCTCCTGGTAATTCAAAGAACCGTCATCATACTGGCTGGATCCCGTAGCATATAAAATTAAATTGATGTTTACTGGTCCTTCTACCACATCCTGAAACCCTTACCTATTAGTCTGCGTAGCATATAAAACCATCATCTGGACATTGCAGCATATCATCTCTGGTTGCTTAATTTGTGGAAGGACCCCTGCACATAAGACAGTTGCATGTTAGAATCATAGCTGAAACGAATTGCACTTCATGGACGGTTAGGTTGCTTGCTTAGATACGGTTAGTTTGTTCCTTGAAATCTTGAAATCTGAGAATCTTCAGACGGAGTGCCTTTTCGTTATTCATGTTTTGGGTTGTCTTTCATTCGCACAGACATACACATTGATTGGGACAAACTGACAGTTCATTTTAACTTCTTTTCTTGACATATGTGGTTTTTTCATATCAGGTGAATCTCCTGCTTCTGATGTTGATAATTTAAACCAACCAACATCAGCTGACAAGGCTGCTTTTCCAAAAGGTGTTAATTCCTCCCAAGTTGCTGGAAGTCATGTTATTTCAGCTCGAAATCGTCCTCACTTTGAACGGTTGCTCAATTTTGTAAGTGTAACTTTCCTTGTATATAATTTTGAAAGTCTAATTCATGTATTTTTTACATAGCACGGGAGGGAAAGCATTCTTCAACACATCTTCCCCCAACCACTGAAACTATTATACACCTATGTTCCTAAAACTAATTTTCTTTTTGTTCTAATGCCTGGAAGCTGTTCTGACGTTCTCACAACCTTTTATAGCCCTTTGCCTTGACTTAAAGGCTTCTGGTTACTGTATGTTCAAAATTGCAAGTGTTCTAGTCCTAGCAGCTTTATACATTGGACTTTTGTTGTTATTCCCATCGACTGTATATATGATCTCTCTGTTTTTTGGATAAAATATTATTAATTATTGTTGTTGTTATCTCTTTCTTACTTTAATGTTTCATGTCATTTTGAGCTCTATGGTGTGTATATATATGTAGGTTTAGAGACTTATCGTAACTAAAATCAAATGTAACTATTTGCAGGCACAGTATGTAAATTATGCTTGCGATTGCCAGTTCAGGTTTGGAAGGGGCTAAAAGTGGGGAGGCTATATCATCTGTGAAGAAAGCTCTTGATTTTAGCTTCCAAGATGTAGATGGGGTGCTACGTTTGATACGAGTGGCAATGGAAGCTATTAGCCATTAAGGGAAAAAATCCTCAGTAAGGACGATTGTATACTAAGAGGAAATTTTGTTTTGATGGTTTATCCTTGGCTATGCAGATCTTGATCTGAAAAGGAAGAGGGGTTGGCCAATTATTCCTTATTCAATCCTAAACACCTCCAAGCTCACAACTGCTTATTTTCTAACACTCTTTGCACACGAGGATTCTGGGATTTTCAGTAATTTTTTTCACAAGCTTTAACTTCTTTCTGACATGGTATTGAGGATACGGGATTCATAAGGTTTATGTGCACGATTATACCAAAAAAGAATTGTGGTTGAAGAAATAATCATGTAAATATAGAGATGGCAATGGTAGATTGAGGTGGATTGGTAGAATTTGGGCTCCATCGTTCCCTGACGTCTGTTTTAGTTCACCTGACATTAATTTATCCATACTATATTAGTCAGAGACCTCCTTTGGACAGTACCGGTATATGCAGCAGCATTTGTTTTCTCAGTTCAGGCACTATGAAGCATAGCGCTGTAGTTGCCAGTCGCAGGTTTGCTATGCTTAAATTCATTCTGCTATAAAAAATTAAAGTTCGACACATTAAGTCAATTTTAGTTCCTTCTCTGCTGTCCTTCTCCATTTCCATTTACTTTTCTGTTTATGTTAAGGCTCACCTTTGTTATTCGTATTTGTGCAGGTTAGCCGTTGTAGTGCCTGCCATTGTATATACTTGTGATTAATCAAAGATGAGTTGGGAGAAAATTTATGGAAAAAATAATTGGTGGCGCTAGAGATCCAGATAAGGTTGCTGGAATTCTTTCTTTTCTTTTCTTCCCTTTAAAGGTTTCTATGTTCTTTGTTTGTGATTGCTTAATATTTGCTTTGACATACCATAAACTCTAACTTCTAAACCCTTGCACTTAAACACTTGTAAAACCTTTTTGTTCCTATTTGACTGTAAAATCTAAAATCTAATTCCCTAATCCTAAACCCTTAAAACTTGAACTCTAAACTCAACCTTAAATCTTAAGTCATAACCCCATAAACCCTAAACTAAACATACACAACCCGTGTATCAAAGTACTTTCCATGTGTTTATGTATCATGACCATATTTTTTTTTTGTAGGGTTGTCCATGTGGAATGTAGCAAGTGTTTTTGTTTGTGTAAGAGATCCTTCTGTCATTCATGTTCAAGGTGGCCTTGTTGATGCTGACAGGTAAAAACTCTTTCCCCGGCCATAATTGTTCTAAATCATTTTTATACATTCAGGAATTTACTTACCATTGTAAAACTTGAAAAATATGATGTCTTTTATTTTAATCTAATAGTTAAACTATCATGCACTTTGACTCATGCTAAATGTACACTATGATTTGGTTTCAGGTTATATATAATTTGTGCAGTTGCATAAGACTATTGTAGCAAAATCAGGACTTGGTCTTGCCTTTATTTCATCCTCCAGGTGTCATTTATATAACAAAAGTTTCAACTTCTTACTGCTTTTCTGTGTATATAGAAATTGGCATTTGATTTGGCATAAAATCGGAGGTGTTTTTTTCTTAAATATAAATACCATTACTATGTACAGTCGAGGCCAATGTATCCATGGAAATTGATGTTTTTCAATCACTTTGCCTCTTTCAAGTCTGAAACCCTAAACCCTACCCTATTAATTGAGCAAAACTTGATTCGAAAAAAAATAATTTTTTCGATTCGATTATTTGAGTTAAATTGCAATTTCATAAAACTCTAATTTTATTAATATGTGGATCAACTTTTAAATTTGATAAGTCCTTTAATCTTGCCTAATATATTTGTTGCATATGTAAAATTATATATTGTATATGATTATAAAGATTTGTTTAAATTATAAATAATTGTACTATAATATATATTGTATATATATTGTAAACAATTTTACTTAAATTTATAAATTCAACTTAAAAGTTTTAAATAAGTCTAAATCGTAAAATAACACTCATTTACTCAGTCAACTACATAGTTTTCTCATCAATTAGAAACAACAATTATTGTGTTTACCCACACAAAAAACAATTACATGCATTTATTTAGTGGGAATATTCATTGATACTTAGATTTCCCAATCCATAAGATTTTCTACTTGGAAACTAGAATTAAAATCTGGAAAGTGAGATTTTAAAAGGAATTGTGTTTGTATTAGCTCATAACTTCAAGAAAGTCTTGAAAGAATATTTACAACTTTGGAGTTATTTATAACAAATATTTGAGGAATAACAAATATTTGAGGAATACAATCCATTTGTCTGCTACATAATCTATTTTCCATTTTATAGAACACTATCGGAATTACAATGAATTATTTAATTACAATTATATTTTGGAATTTAGTAACCTATAGCTCAAGGTGTGCCGATACATGAAAAACTGGTTGAATATTTATTTTATTGTAATATTTAATACAAAACAAGAAAAAATCACTTTTAAGGTGAAAATTTAGAGTTCATTTGGAAAACGAAGGCCTACTACTCGTATAATACAAGAAACTTAGAGTGAAATACTAATCAAATTCTCAATAATTATTCTTCAACATATCACTTCAAACAAATCCCATTTGCAAAGGGACAACAAATTTCAGGCCAAGTACCTAAACGTGTTGGGATTCTCCTTGTCTCTCTCAAGATGGTCCCTTGTGATCAGATCTTCCATCCTCTTCTTGATGGCTTTAATATCCGGCTGAAAAGTCCGACCAACATCCATGCGTTTAATGGATTTTATTACGAATATGACCATAGATAAAAAAAAAGGGTTAGAATATATTAATACCTTGAACATGCGACTCAACTGCTCGACACATTCTGAAACTAGTTGTTGGTGGCCTAAAACCTTTCTACTCTTCATTATGCGCACAATTGCAGCATCGATAGCATAACGACGATCTTTATCCACATCTTCAACAACTTTCTTCCTTTCATCCACTGGAGGGAGGGGAATCTATGTAGGATAATATATACAAAGTTAAAGATCTTCTCGTACAGATAGATACGAAAAGAGAGGAGTTGCAAGACTGTAACAGACCTTAATCCTCCTCAACTTGTCAGTGAACTTGGAGTTGAACTCAAAGTAGTCACTCTGGGAGATGGTTTTTGTGCTTGGCTCTTTAATTAGAATCTTGTACTTGGCACATGACAGCGAATGTAGCAATCTAACCAAATCATCATGGGTCAAATTCAACTGAGCCATAATCTCTGAATAGCACAGACGATCAGACGCATTAAAGAGCAGAAGCACAGCAGCCTGTTTACATAGGCAACAGGAAATTAGATTCTACCATTGATGTTGCATATCAGATACCATCAAGAGACAGACATGAATCCAAACTACATATTTTTTTGTTTAAATTTAAAGAACGCAGAGTTCAAAAGTCTGTTTACCTGATATGTTGAAACAATCAATTCAATGTTTTTTTGCTCAAACTTGCCATTAATGTGGCAAGTACCCAGTGAGTATATCCATGTAAGCTTTCTGTGTTTTGTTTTAGTTTCATAGAATCCTTTGAAAACTTCCACACACTTCACCTGAAACAATGATATTCCTAAAGATAAATAAAACTTTCAAACACATTGCAGAGTAAGATACTTTATATGGTCATCATGCAAAAAACGTGTTTGAAGCCATTACCATCTCAGCAGGTAGATTGAGGTCAAAAGATTTATAACTTGGCCAGAACCCTGTAGTAAGAACAGTAACTGTTAAATCAATCCCAGGATGCGCAGCAGCATTATTCCTAAGATAGTCCTCAAAGCTGGCTTGGTTTTCCCTTGCCAATGTCAGATCCGTGACCTGTTAGAAAGGCAGAACGTGGGTTCCATCACAAAAAGACGGAAAAAAATCAATGCAGACAAATACTAAACTAGAGATACACAGGCTAACTCACCATGCCCTCCATCTTTGAGGTGAACTGTCCACCACATTGTTGCTTTAGCTTAGTCAGGATACTCCTTTCATGATCGTCATTAGCACTACGATCAAAAAGTAATCGGCGAGCAAGCTTCTTCCTGTCAATTATTGCACATCAAAATAAACAAATAAAATTTACACCATAACTGGTTTTTTCCACTTCCTGGCAAATGATATGAAACTAATTGACAAAAAAATATCCTCACCTGTAGAATTCAGCAAATAGGTCTTTATCACTAATATAGGCAAGCAACTTAACTACCTACAGACACCAAACAGATATTTCAGAATCAATTCCAGATCACAATAAATTTACATGAAATGGATAAGCTACCTTCTCAAGTGTTTCTTCAATTGCTTCATCACTTAATTTCTCACTTCCACCCTTTTTGAGGATATTATCACAGAAGGTAGCCAAAAGCTCTGCACTTGAGCTGCCAGTAACAGTTTTGTTGCAGAATACTTCAAAAGCCTCTTTCAAGGCCTATGAACATTCCGACAAAACATGGGTCAGGGAAAATGGTGGGACATGATCCATAACAAACATTTAGGACTACAATTTACAAGACTAACCTTGTGGAAGAGAGTATGGTTTTGAAAACAGTCAGTCACATATGCCATATACTTGTCATGAAGCTCGATTATTTTCCTGATAAGAACCTGGTAATAGCATACAAATTCTAAACATCTATACTGATATCAAGAGAATCCATAGCAATAAAAGTGGGGATATTAACCTGTTCCTGTACACCTGAAGAACTTGAGGCCTGTGGAAATGAGTAACTATTAGCACTTAAAACCAGAAACATGCTAGCATTAGAAACAATAATTATCATATATTTTTCTCTTAATGGCGGAGAAATTTTAGTCTGCAGTAGTATGTGTTTTTTCCCTTTTCCCCCAAAGAGAGATAACAAGGGAACGTTTGTGGTGGGTAAGTCAAAAAGGCACATAAAACTAAACCATTAAGAGAACTGTGAAACCATAATAACATATCTAGATTAAAAAAAACGAGAACAAACAAATGTACTTAAATACTACTCATGAAATACTCTATTATTTTAAAGTAAAGGATTTCACCCCTTAGCAAACAAACACTTTTATCCAGAAAAAATCCGGTTACCTGGTTACTTGCAGCATCTTCAACCTGTTGGACCAATGCATTACCTTCAGCAGTTATATGCTGGAAAAAAAAAAAAGATGCTCTGTAAGCTTCAGTAAAATCAAGGAGTAACATAAGAATGATGGCCTTTTATCTTGCAGAATAGAATAAACAGAAATTCAGACCTGCTTGAATATATTGGCAACAGGATCCAAGCCTTTGGGTATTTTACAATAAAGCCTATACATTCTAGAAAGATCCTCCACCTAGAGAGTGTTAACACAAAGTCAAATAAGTATCTGATATACATTTGCTAAATCAAACAGACACAAGTTAAGCCTTGCTAGCAAAGAAACGATGTTGAACAATACCTTATCATCTCTAAGCAAGGCCCTGCATCCTGAATGTTCCTTTTCAAGTAGCCGGTTTGCATACACGACCAACAACTCATGTTGCACTTTCTAGAAACAGAATAAACAGCTATTAATAGAGTGCTCTTGAAATTATACAGTTGTCTTCATAGGAACTATATGTTAATTCTTACTATTACAGTATTCCATGTCATTGAATAGTCAAAAAATGTATGAATATCCAATTAATATAGATGACACCTCAAGAGGAATATTAAACAGATTTTCTCTAAAATTGAAAGTTTACACACTCAAGCCAACTTAAGCTCAGAGAAAAAGCTTGCTATTAACCTATAAATTTACAACCATTCAACTGACCTCTGACAATTTTGTCTCACTGCTTGAATGTAGGTAGTGAGACACCCTGTCCCTTTCCTTCTTCAGGCATTCTTCAGACTGCAATTAGCATCCGTGTTAATCAGGTAAAATTCCTATAACCTATGAAAAATAAAAACGCATGAATATTTTAGCACTTGCCACTTGCCTTCAACATGTAATCTGGACAAGAATCTTCCTCAATCCAGCTTGATGCTTTGCGTGAGTAGTAAGAACCAGTATCCTGAAGCATGGCTCCTTCAAAATCTTCCTCATAACGATCCATTTGTCCCATGCCAATCTCAACAAAAATATCTAAGACATTCTTCAGTAATGCTCGGTCTATCGGCTCTCCCTCACGTTCTTTATCAATCTGATATGAAGTAACCATTCCACTTATGTTTGATATCAAAATGTGAATTAAATACAATTTACCATGACACAAAGATGTTAACTTACAAGCGCAATTACAGCATCTCTGACTTTTTCATGCACTTCCTGATATACCTGAAATGAGTAAATTAAGTAAAGCATAGTTAATTAAAAATATAATGGAAATAATAGGCAGCCAACTCTCCAAACCCAACTCATCATAGCAGAATCAGTATCATATAGAGGTGTCACTTGAAGAACTAATAACAAACCAGATCACGGAAGCAGGTCAGCCCAACTTCATTAAGTGCAGGGAGTGATCTCCGGGCAATAAAGTACCGATCAAGGTAGTGGAAGAAGCGTGATAACCACCTGACCATTACTTTATGGTTGGCCCATCTTTTAACAAGCTCCCTCAGCATGAACTCATCATGCTTCTCTCTTAAAGATGGCAATACCTAATTTTAAAATAAGAGGAAATTTGAGAGAAAACACACAATTAGCACAGAAAAGAAGATAAAAAGCCCTCATATATTCTATTGGAGAAAACTATCAAAACTAGAATTTACAGAAATATCCAACAATAAAACTTAAAAACAATTACTAAAACAACCAAAATTATCTAAGCATGGAAGTTTAAATAGAGAATTGACATGTGGAGCTCCTTTCAGACCCAAGAATAGGCACTATAAAAGATGTTGGAAAAATCCATTTCTCATTTAATAAGGATTTCAGTAAGATTTCACAAGAGAAGACCGGTTCCATTGGTTTTATGTAAAACACCAATCTATACACAGAGCAAGACAGACAAGTAGTTAGCACCAAAATTGTTAGCTAACATAACACCAAATTCATTACCGTCATAGTAATATATTCTTCAAATGCCTCACGGTACTTGTCATAAAGCTGTTGAGAGTAATCATAAGGTGGCTTTTGAGTACACATGTTGTAGATGGTCCTATAGTAGTTTCAATTAAGGAAAGATGATCAGAATCAGTACAACAGATAACAAAAAATAATCAGCAGCTTGAAAAACAAAATCAGCAAAACTCGAAAATAAGTAATGAGGAATACGTATAAAGCATCATATATTCCTCTGAGCTAAATGGAGGCTCAGGCAATCCTTCCAAAATCCTCTTCAGCTTTGTGATTCCCTTATGCATATAATCCCATCCCTGATCCAATTCAATAGTCTTGCGCTCCATTTTCCTAAAGGTGGCGCAAAGATTTCTTCAAAATTAAAACCTGTAAAATCCCTTGCATTAAAGAAAAACCATGGAAAACAAAACAATCAAACCCTGAGATCATATTTGGCAGATAAACAATTCAACCTTCCATATAAATAAACCAAATAATAATATATCAAGAAATGAAGGTCAAACATTGACGAAAGCCCTAACAACAGAGCAAAAGAAGCCCAAGAACCAGCACAAAATATAATTTCTACGCAATGTCACCTCAAACGAAGCAATACCCAAAAATAAACATTCTCATATAATCATCAATCAAAACAAATTTATTAAAAAAAAATGACCGAAAAGTAATGAAAACATTGAAAAATTAACCGATCATGCAAAAAGACTGAAAATGAACGGAAATAGCGTACCGGTAATTCGATCGAGAAGCCGTTCGATGAAAGAAACCCAAACCCTATCGCTAAAGAAGAATCCAGTCGGAAAAGGGAATTGGAGGAGAGGAACGTAATTATGGAGTAGACGAATGGTTGAAAACAGGCAGCTGAATGAATTTTTATGAAGAAAAAAGGGAGAGAATTTGTTTGAAAATAATTAGATTTCGACCCCAATTGACAAGTCTAGCCCGTTTGAGCTTTGACCTCTTACTTCTCATTGGGCCGGGAAAGAATTGGTCTATAATCAATTTTTAAGATATAATTTAAATTTAAATTTTAATATTAATTAAATTTTATTTTAATAAAATCCATTTCTAATACATTCTACATACAATTATATAAAATTCTAAATCTATTTAGAAATTATTTTTAAAAAATTGAACATCATAAACAAATTAAATTCATAATTGAAATTTGTATGACTTAAAAAAAATAATTATATATTTAGTATCCTATTTTAATTAGTTTTTAAAATTTTTTTATAAAATGATACATAATGGTACATTTTGTTTTATTTTAATACTCATCGTTAAAAAATCAATATGTTGATTAGGAAAAAGAAAATCTGAAAAAAATTATATTATAAAAAAAAATTATACTTTGATAGTCATTCTCGTCACACTAGTTACACGATTCATGAAATTACAGTCATTTAATAATTTTTTTATCTTGTTTTTTTATTAAGTAAATCTTCATTAATATTTACCGTAAATTAAGTTAAAAAAATAATTTTCATCGTAAAGATTTATTTTGTAAAAAAGATGAAATAGAAAAAAATATTAAATAAATACTTTTAATTAAATATGTGACGAAAATGACAGATGAAAAAGTCTTTCTAAGATATTACGACCCCCAAATCGGATAACATCTGTCGAAACCGACTTATTTTTAAGATGAACATGTTTGGAACTTCCAAATTGTCACCGGACATTGGTCACGAATCTGCAGTTAGTTGGGGTGAATACATTATTGACTAGGAAAATGCAAAAATCAAAACCAGCCCGAAGAGACAATGCTTCGGAGGACATGGTGGGGGTGTGGCTTCTTTCTGGAACAGTTTGTATATCACAGTTCTCTTCATTTCTCGATGTATCAGAGTATGAAACCATACTAAATTTCACCCATGTTCGAACCATTAGCGCCGTTTCTAAAAAGGGCACTAACATGAGGCCTCGAACGTACTCTTCGTGAGTTATTCTGGGAAGCCTCTGCTGGCTTTCTCTTCCTCTTAGGACTTAAGAACCCACATTCAAGAGCTTCTAATGCTTTTGTGGTTAACGGTCGGTTCCTAGTACTCTGCCTCCGGTTTTGCGTTGTAGGATGTAGATTGATCTCTGCACCTTTAACAGGAATCGACGAATTCAATGACTCAGGCTGCATTGTTATTTCAGACTGAAAGAATGGTACTTGTGAACAAGCTTTGTCACCATTTTGCAACATCTCTGTGATGAAGGGTCCATCGGTTTCCAAACTCATTGGAACTTGAGGAACATTTAAGTCTATCAGTGTATGTAACCGAGTCTTCGTCGGAGATTCTTCTATATGCAGGCAGTTTTCAGAAACAATGCCTTCCTTCCTTTGGTCAGGACTGTCTTTAGACAAAGAACTCGCAGGTGACAAGTTTTGTGATCCTGTTTGAATAACCATATCTTCACAAGCATCGGGAGAGTTAGACCTACAGATCGAATTGTCTTCATTTAACATCCTATCGACTGAAATGTTTTCAACACTGCAGCTAGATTCTCCATTGATACAATCAGTTAAAATCCGCTGTTTAGATACAGGAACCGAATATTTTGAATCATTAGACTGCACCTTTTGGCTGAAAATATTCTTCTCACCCTTTTCTTCCTCGTCGTGAAGCAGACTTTTGCTGTGGCTTTCTCGATTTTCTGCTGATATAATGCTTGTATCAGAGGTGTGGGGAACAACTACATTTGAGTTACTATTTACACAATCTGATATGTTGACACATTCTCCCCCGTTAGCTAGGACAGCACCGGAGGAATTTGTAGTGCTAGTCTCTTCTGATTCATCTTCAGAGTCATCCGATCTATCCTCGTCAGTATCACTGGAAATACTAGAGGGGGTGGATAAGCTAGTCACTTCAAGAGGTAAGCTTCTTAGTTCTCTAACTTTGGATCGTTCAGTCCCCTTGACCAAACTAGTATCTACAATTGTGAACTTCATTAGATCTCGACTGCAGCCAGATTTTCGTGGCTTGAGGTAACAATTACGTTTATCTTTCTGTTTCGTAGAATTAATATCAGGATCTTGTTTTATTACTGGGTCCAACTTATTTTCTAGGTCCTCTCTGCTGCCATTCGGCACTTCAATTTCAAGCTCAAGAAGGCCCGGTTCTGATGCAACTTTATTAAGAACATCGCTGATGGAATCAAAATAATGGTCACCTTTCACTAGTCTCCTCGAAAACTTCTTAACACCAGGTACAAGGAACACCAGAGAATTCTTTAAACCAGAAAAGACCTGATCTTTTGGCTGTTCAGAGTGCCAACCCCTAGCTAAAAGTCGAGGCCAAACAGCTTCCCAGAAAAGATCGTTTGATCTAGCTTTGCTTAACCTAAAATCTCCAGTTAGGAACTTGATAATCTCTGCTGATGTAAGACTAGAACAAGCTTTACCAACCGGTATTTCCGGACGAAAAGAAACTACATGATTCGCTTTTACTGGCTCCATAGCATTGCTAGTGAGGTCTAGCTTTCCTTGGCCAATACCTACGGCTTTTATGAGCATACCAATGCCTACTGTTCTCTTTATAGCGAATACATACTCCACGAATGTAACTTTTCCCTCACCAAATTTCTTAGAAACCTACAACAATCAGAATTCATAAAACATCATTGTGAAATAATTTTCTCTGAAAAAAATATAGACTAAATAAGGCAGCAAAATCATGTTCAAAAGTTCAGTAGTAAACCGAGAATACCAAAAGTAAGTAGGCTCCAAGAGATGTTCTTGATAGGTAGGTAAGAATCAATGGAACACTCTTACAGAAAGATCATACGAGTAGGTTTCGAGTATAGAAAAGTCGGGAAAATACCTCGAGCAACATATCTTGACATTCTTTCGAAATATGAGAAAATAATCGAGATAATAATTCATGTTGCCTCCACCCTGTGAACAGCTTTTGTCCGTGAACACTCCGTCTGCTCCGTAACTTTCGGGACTCTGACCATCTACGATATCCATCAGACTTGTAAAACTTTCCATAATAGAAAGACAATATCTCTCCCATGGCTTTACTCTCAACAAATTTTTTCACAAGGATAAGGTTTTTTCCGAAGATGTATAGCCCAAGAAGAAAACTGTCAAGTTCGATATCCTTCCATACTTCACTCAAAGAACCTGGAAGAGGACAGGTACCTCTATACACCTGATTCAGCTTAAACTTTGGCTCGAGTGTAAAGGGTAATCCGGAATCCATCTTAGCTCCAGTTATAGGTTGAATCTCAGAATTCTCTTTCATATCTTCCTTATCACCTAATGTAGGACATTGATTTTCAACTTTATATTCTCCACCGCCATGGCTCGAAGTAATGTGGCTCTCATCAGTGTTTTCATATTCAAAAGCACAATTTATGCTCTCAACTTCAGTCTTTGTCCAGAAAACCCGGATAGGCAATCCCATTGGAAAAGGGTTCGACACATTCGTTATGAAACTTGAATCCACTGGCTGCATTACAACCTGTAAACTCCGACATTCGCCAACTAGAGGTGGAATTTCTGCTTGGTATTGATCTCCAACACGAGGAATCAGCAGTGAATCTTCAGAAATTTCATCCAAAAAGGAGCACAAAGCAAGTGATTTTTCAGATGGTTCATATTCGATACCCTCCATGTCATTATCCAAAAGAGCATCGCCCATCTGCTCAAGACTCGAACCAAACATAATTAAACAAAGAAAAGTACATTGTAAGTGTGCATAAAACCAAACCCAGAATCCTAATTACCAAATGTAATATCTCTAAAGTAATTATTTTTGTTCGAGATAAAGGCGGTACCAACTAAAAAATAGAGGAATCGTTTTAAGACATGAAAAACTACAATTACCAGCATTCACCAAAAGGAAAACACACTTTTGCAGACCAAGTTCATAAAAAACAGATCATAATCACCTCATGAAAATATATTCAAAAGATATATAAAATTAAACCGAAATCAGTGCTAATATTTCCAACATATTTCTCGAACCAGAAAAATCGAAGCACGAACCTTCAACATTGCAATTGAAATAGATAAAATTCACATTTCAAGCATTCTAAATTATCAACAGAAAGAACCAACAGTCCAACACCAAGAGGTAACCGACATTCAACTGCCAAGGCACATACTCATATACTAATTCAGCAGATTAAAAACAAAACAATTAAAGTCCAAATCCAAAGTCCAAACTGTCCCATTAACACATAGCTGTCTGTTCGTCAATGTCGAACAATCTCATTGAAGCACATTAAAAAGATCCGGAAAACATATCCACTGTTTCAGTGAAAAACAAACATACAATTCCCTTTGATTAAATACATAACAAAGTAAACAATTAGAGAAAACAGAACAAAAAACACAGATTAACTGATAAACAGTTGGTAATAAATGTATATAAACATGCAAAAAAGAATGGTTTTTTTAAAGAAGAAGCATATAGCTGACCTCCATAGAAAGAACCCGAAGTTAAAATTCACGTACCAAAACCAACCTGGAAAAAATGGGTTTTCATCGTTATACATATATAAACCTCGATTCACACTTTTTTTTTTCTTTTTAACATAAAAAAACTACAAAAATAAATAAAAGAAAATAACAAAGAAGACAAAATAAAGGTCTTGGTTACCTTGTAAAAGAGAGATTAACTTTCATGAATACGAAAAACAAGTTGGATTCTTGAGGACTTAGCAGAGAGAGAGAGAGAGAATAACAATAAGAGAGCAAAGAAAGAATTTTTTTCTGCTAATTTAAAAGGAGAGAGAGACATAAGGAAGATTAACGCTTGTGTTCGGTTCGATTTATGAGAATTGAAACCACGCGCGTTCATAGGTAGGTTTTGATACGTGAACGAAATGACTAAAAGGGACATGTCTAATTGTCTTACGTCGCCTTTGGACAAACCTGTTTTAGGAAATTTAGGGCAGTGTTTTGTTTTTTGAGCTTCATTTTCGAACAAAAATATATACTAACAATCTTTGGTTTCAGGAAAAGGTTTTTGGTAAAAGAAAGAAACAAGCGGCGTTTAACAGATAAAAATAAAATGACATCATCAATCATTATTACGTATAATAGTGAAATATATTATTATTTTTTATTGTTATTTCAGTTTTCAGGATTTTATTAGGTTTATTTTAAATTAATTTGTATTATATATTTAATTTAAAGGAGGAATTTTTTATTAAAAAAATTCACATACATAGTATTTTGAATTCGAGATTTATTTAAGTGAAATAAAATTAATTACTACTTGAACTAATTTTAGTTTAGAATTTTTAGGCAAACGTTATACATTAGTTAAAATTTTAGAGATGTAAGATACTTTATCCAATAATTGAAGTTCTACAACAAAAACTATAGTAACTCAAAGACGTTACCTGCAGGTGATGGTTTTTTAATTTTTTTTAATAAAATTAAAATTTCATCAAAGAGGTCACTTATAGGTGGTATCTTGAGCCGAATTATGAAATTTAAGTCCTAAATCAACAGTTTGACCATATGCACATTTCATCTTATATCGTAATATGGCGACTCAAGTTTTGTAATTTGGCTGAAAACGCCACCTACAATAAATGACATCTTCAAATTACTATAATTTTTACCGTAAATCTCTATTTATATGACAATGTATATTATATCTAAAAATTTAAACTAAAATACAATATTTACCTAAAAATTCTATTAATTTTAAATTCCATAATTTGATATAATTATCAATTCAATTAATATAATTTATTAAAATATAACTAAAAATATATATTAAAATTATCCACGTTGTTTTATATTAAAAATGATAAATCAATTATCTTCTTTTGTCAACAAAATATTTTTCTAAAATATTATCTTTATCATCCTTATAATTTTTATATTGAGATTAGAGTACCTAATTTTATTCTCTTTTATAATTACTAGGCGATACAATTAATTAACTATTTAATGGCTAGTTGCATTAAAGAGTGATTAAAATAAAAGATACTTTTAATGTATTTTTCAATTAATAAAAAAGACTTGTTAAAGTGAAAATTATAAATTCAAATAATAAAAAAAATGACGACTTTTCTTTTTATTATGTTGGTCGGTCTGAGGCACTGAGCAGTGAGCACCCTTCAGGCTGGATCCGAGTCCGAGTTTATTATAAAATTAAAATATTTGATTTAATATATAATTAATTAAAAATGAATTAATGAATAATAAGATTGTATCTTTAAATTTTTTTGGTTCAGTAATAATTATATTTTAAGTGTAAATATCTGAAAATTAGTTATAATCTGAAAAAAAATATATGTTTAAATATCTGGAAAATTAGTTATTATCTAAAACAATAAAGACAGAACTGTGTGGAGGCTTCGTGGGTCCTACCCTGATAAGACCGTTTTGTTTTTCATAAAAAGCCACTCACCATTCAATCACTGGAGGCCCAAATTTTATCATGTCGTTGAGATTCTTCCGTCAGCTGCTTTAATATTTATGTGAATTTAAGGTAAAATATGTTTAAAATAATAAAATACACCGATAATTATTAAATTAAAATTAATTTTATTTTGATTATTAAATTTTAAATTTATATTAAAATTATTTAATTTTTAATTTATTCTTATTTTAATGCCGTCACATATCACCGATAAATTTGAATAAAATGTTATAAATAATATCATAAATCAAATTTTTATAATAATTTCTCCAAATAAAAGTATCATGATATGATGATCTGTTGAATATTGAATATTAATGATAAAATGTCATTATAATAAATTTTAGTATATCATAATTTTGCATGTCAATTTTTAAAATACATTGACGATGTGTAATATTATACTTTAAAATATACTTAAAAATATTTAAAAATAGTTTAAATTTTAGCATTTAGTATACAATATATGTTAAATATTCATAAATTTTCTGTATTTTATATATTATATTAATAATAATATCTATCAAAATACAAATGTTATATAGTTTAATATATTATATAAACAAATACACAATTATTAAATTTTATATAATTTATGTATTAATTTTTTTAATTATATATTGGAAATACGGCAAAAATGGTAGAATATTGTTTTTGATTTATTTATTTCAAAAGTATAGTATAGGAAAAAAATATTTTAGAATCTATTATTGTTTGAATAGTGATTTTTAAAGTTTAGAGGATTTCAATCCGACTTCAACCAAAAATTTTAAAAAATTAAAATTAAGTTATTATTATTGGATTATGACGTATTCATTTAGGTTATGTTCATGTGAAATTTCAACTTTGTAAATTTGGAAATAATGGGAAATTAAAATACGTGTAAAATTAGTGTGGATTAAAAATACCAAGATTATAAATTAATTAAAAATAAAAGGAAGATGGAAATCAGTTTTATAGAAGTTAAAATATTATATATAAGAAAAATCATTTTATATGCAGATAATGGTTTTTTAAAAGCGGACATATAATAATATTAGAGGCTCGCTTGTGAAAATACACTACTATCCTTATTAAAATTATGTTTGTTTTAAAATTTTTGAATTTATATTATTTTATTTGTAAAATATTTGTATGTTAAAAGTTTATATATATATATATATATGAATAAGTATTAATTTATAATTATATTTTAAAACTTAAAAAATCGTAAAATTATAAATTTGATTTTTATAAATGGTTTTGTCTAAACCATGTCTTAGGGTATAGGTTAAAGTGTAGTAAAATTAATTAAGTAGAAGATTCTATTGTTATGTTTAATATTAAATATTTAATAAAAATATTATTTAAAATGTTTTTTTATTTAATAATTTTAATTCTCGCATTGTTTTTTTATGATTTTAAATTTTAAAGTATAAAAAATGTGAGAAATTAATTTTTTTTATTTAGTCAACAGAACTCATATTTTATATAAAAAAATTCAAATTCGTGTTTTCTTACGTGAAGCGAAAGATATTGTTTTGTCTAACCTATGCCTTAGGGTATAAATGTTATTTAATATTAAAAATTCTATTGTTATGTTTAATATTAAATATTTAATAAAAATGTTATTTAAGATGATTCTTTTATTATTTATTTTTTTTTAATAATATTAACTTTCATATTGAATTATTTTATGATTTTAAAATTTTATTTAATATTCAAGATTCAAAAAAATTATTATTTATTTTATGATTCTATTGTTTAGTCTTTGCTGTTGTGACATACATCGGGAGAGATTGGACTGGCCTGAGGAGCTCTCTTGGATGTTGTCCAGGTTCAAAGGGAGATCAGTTGTAGCTCTGATTGATCGACTTACATAGCAAGCTTCTCTATATTTGATATAGAAAAAGCATAATTGTAGGTATTTTCGAGGAGTACAGAGGACTAGTACTAAGTTGTTTGATTGTTTGAAAGACATTATACGCATTTATTTACAGCATAAAAATGTTAGGATATGAACTGTACAAAAAGAATTATTAGTTGTTTAAGGGATTGGTTTGTAAATAAGTAGCGGTTGTTTATGTTTTTTTGGATTAATGAATAAAAAAAACTTATCCAAAAAACAAGATTTAAAATTTTTATTTTGAGTTAAAATTAAAAGTTTTGGTTTAAGATATTATAACTTTTTAAAATATAAAAGTTCGAATTTAAAATCTAAAATTTAAAAATTAAATAATTTTTTTAAATAATATTCTTATTAAAAAAATTCATATTAAATATAATAATAACAATAATAATAATAATAATAAAAAAAAAAATCTTTTACTTAATTAATATTATTAAATATACATTAGCTGATGTCGCCTGTTAGACGAAATCTTTATAAATATTAAAAGTATCCCAAATATTATGCATTATTAAACAAGCATTATTTTTTAGTACTTACTTAAAAAATATCTCTCAAATTTAATTTTCTAGAAAAAATATTTTTTAATTCACGTAGTCTAAACTTATATTTTATTTAAAATAAATTTCAAACACATATCCTATTAAAAATAAATTATGTATAAAAATATGTTAATTTATTATTTTTATTTAGTCAACACAAAACTCATATTTTATATATATATATATATATATAATTCAAATTTGTGTTTTCTTACTTGAACCGAAAGATATTGTTTTTTTTTTTTGAAATAATCAAATTTGAGGTTATTTTTTTTAATTAATCATTACAAAAAATTTTGTATAAAATTGCCAAAATTTTATGTTCTAGAATAAGATTGATAATTTTCAATTTTCGATTTATTTAAGGCAATGACGGAAATGTCTCCTGCTCCGACGTTTTATATATTTAAGGCAGAAAGCCTTCTCTGTTCCTAAACCCGACAAAAAAACAGAGTACTTGAAAACGTCATCGTCGTCGTCGGAAAACTATGGCAGCCATCAAAGTCCACGGGAGCCCTTTGTCCACAGCTGTTCAGAGGGTGGTTGCATGCCTTCACGAGAAAGGAATTGATTTCCAGTCCGTTCCGGTAAACATGGCCGCAGGTGAGCATAAATCCGAGAACTTCCTTGCCCTCAACGTGAGTATTTCCATTTCACAGATCTTTTCATCAGTGTTTCCCAGAAAATAATTTCCCCCTTTCATTCGTACAGCCGTTCGGTCAAATTCCGGCTTTTGAAGACGGGGACTTGAAGCTCTTCGGTACAGTTTCCTGACCCATACCATGAATTCGTCTTCAGTTTCGCTATTTATAGCTAAATTTAAAACCCAGTTTTTGAGATGCAGAATCGAGAGCAATCGCCCACTACATCGCCTATGAATACGCCGACAAAGGGACCCAGCTATTGATCCCCGGGTCCAACAAGGACGCGGCGGTTTTACAACTGTGGACGGAAGTGGAAGCCCACCAGTTCAACTTTCCGGCTTCAGTTTTAGCTCGGGAACTGTTTTACAAACCTATTTTCGGTCAGGCTACCGACTCCGCTGCCGTTGAGGAAAACGAAGCTAAGCTGGGTAAAGTTCTTGATGTGTACGAGAGTCGATTGAGTCAGTCCAAGTACTTGGCTGCTGATTACTTCACGTTGGCCGATCTTTATCATCTCCCCAACCTTCAGTGTTTGTTGGGTACGTCGGCGAAGCCGCTGCTGGAATCGCGGCCCCATGTTAGCGCATGGGTGAAGGAGATCACCGGTAGGCCGGCGTGGTCCAAGGTCCTGGCTATGCAAAAGCAGTAGAAGAAAGACTTTTGGCATTACCTACGCCGGATTAGGAATATATTTAATGAATAATGGCAGGGTGTAACCGGTAATAGGGTCGATAATGGGTTGAACTGGTCATGTTCGACTCAGAAATAGTATTATTGGGTTCGGTTCGGTGAGTTTGGAATTTTAAGTTTGTGTTCTATTTAAAAATAATATTATTGGACTCGGTTCGGTTCGGGCTCGAAGTTTATCGAGCTCGACTGAGGTTTGTCATGTTCGACTTAACTCAAAATAAAAAAAAACCTAATTTATTTTAATTAATTTATTTTTAATGATTTATCGTATTTTATTTTATTGTTTTTTTTTTATTAAAAAGATTATTTTTAGTGTATATGAACTATATATATATATAATATAATTATTTTAAGTATGTTCACGAACTTTTTCAACCGAATTTGAATTGACTCGGTTTATTAAGGTCTCGAACCGAACTGAAACCTAAATCGAACTCAATAGAGTTTAGTTTTGACCGAATCAAACCCGAATAGTTCACGAGCTGGTCAGACTCTTAATCGGTATAATTACAATATTTAGTTATAAATACTTATAAATTCTATCGTTTTGGTTGTAATTCTAATAATTAATAAATTCATCCCACACATTTATAGATTCTATCAATTGAGCTCTCCATATTTACAAATTTAATCCTCCATATTTGCAAAATTTATCAA
This sequence comes from Abelmoschus esculentus, assembly GCA_035048815.1. Lineage (NCBI taxonomy): Eukaryota > Viridiplantae > Streptophyta > Magnoliopsida > Malvales > Malvaceae > Abelmoschus > Abelmoschus esculentus. The sequence goes on from JAUCBN010000034.1 coordinate 17,102,116, forward strand.
TCTGATTCTAATAATAATAATAATAATAATAATAATAATAATAATAATAATAAAACTACTCAACTGCGTTTACCAGAACGTATATTTGTATTATTTAGAATAACTAAAGTTGTTATTGTTTACAATAATTAGTTGATATCGTGAAGTAAAGCAGTAAACATTTTAAGTAAAATAAAATAAATTTTAATGTTATAATTAAATCGAATAAATTAATCTCATAATAAATATATACTATGTTTAATTTGAATTATTTCAACAATAAATTAAATACTAAAAATTATAATAAAGTTATTTTTCTTTGACCAATTTTAAAATCTCAACTCCAATTTCAGCTTGGGGAAAATCACATGTGAGCGAGCAATTTTAAATTCCCAAATGACCCAAGTGCTAGGGTTTTGTTTTCCTATGATCGGTATTCAATATTACTTTTTTAATCATTTACAGTGTTTTCAAGATTTATTTTTGCTAAGTTTCATTATATGTGGATTAAGCTTGATATATTACCATTATCAGTTTGATAAAAATACAGAAGCCATTAATTGTTTATAAGTTTTCGGAAAAGTAGGTAAGGTAAGCAGAGAAGGAAACAGGGGATTGGTCAAAGGGAGTGATCTGAAGCAGAGAGTGAAGATGAGGATGGTTGGGCTAACCGGAGGGATTGCATCGGGGAAGAGTACGGTCTCGTCCATGTTCAAGTACAACAATATTCCCATTGTAGATGCTGACGTCATCGCTCGTGTAATCTTTCCTCTCTATTTTCAGTTCCCCTTTTTTGCTTTCGCCTATTACCTGTTTGATGGAATTACAATTAGAAAAAGGAAAGGGAAATTAGTGTTTTCTTTTGCAGGATGCCTTGAAGAAGGGTTCCGGAGGGTACAAAAAGGTGGTGGCGGCGTTTGGGCCGGACATTTTACAAGATGATGGCCATGTTGATCGTTTTAAACTGGGCCGAATCGTCTTCTCTGAAGCTGATAAACGTCAACTCCTCAATCGGTACATTTTCTACAACTTCCTCTTCTATTATACTTATTCCGGTTGCCTACTAGTTCTAGAGGTCGGAATTTCACCTTCACAATGCAAATTTTGTTGGCGTGTGTAGTGTTTTGGTCCTTTTTAAGATAGTTTTATAACATGATTTTCTCAAGTAGTCTCTTATGACGCAGACGTCATAGTAAATTGATATCGTGAGCTCCCAGGAGCAGGGATGGATAGATGCCCTCGAAATTTGAAATTCGTATCTGATTTAGAATTTTTTAATGTATTTTTATTAAAATTTTATAAGTCCACCTCTGACATAAAACTTTGCATTCACCCCTGACTAGGAGATTGCTTTTTAACGATTTAATGGCATTCAGAAGTTACGTTGCCTTCTGATCCCTTGTTGTGCTTGTCAAATTCTATTACTATGATGTTTTATTTTATCTAGGTTAAATGCTAGGAATGTTAGTGTCCTTTATACCTAGAGGTAATCTTGATGGAGGCTTGATTCTGTATCGTCGTCGTTTACCTTGTTATGGAATGGTGGATTGTATTGATTCTGAAGTTTGGTTAATTTTCTTCTCGTAGGTTATTGGCTCCCTATATATCTTCCGGCATCTTTTTAGAAATTTTGAAGCTCTGGATAAAGGGTCATAAGGTGATTGTTCTTGACATTCCATTGTTGTTTGAGGCCAAGTTGGATAAGTGGACACAACCCATTGTTGTTGTATGGGTTGATCCCGAAACACAGCTTCGACGACTTATGGCAAGAGATAACTCAACTGAGGAGGATGCCAGGAATAGGATAAATGCCCAGATGTCTCTAGACTTGAAGAAGAACCGAGCTGATATAGTGATAGATAACACCGGATCACTTCAGGACTTGCAGGAAAGGTTTGGCGAGGTACTGTTGCAGGTCAAAAGACCCTTGACATGGACTGAATTCTGGCTTTCCAGAGATGGAGCCTTCTCAGCCCTTCTTGGTGTTATAATAGTTGTTCTTGTGGCCAAGAAAATCTTTCGGTGATTTATATGTAACACAAACACAATCACCATCATCTTGTGGTTTAAAATTGGTTACAACTCGTCTTTTCTTGATGAGGAGGTGATGTTGTTGTAGTTTTAAATGACTGCAAATAAGATGAATTACTCTTGTTGTTGCCAGTTCTATATATGAGAATTCTCTACTGCATCTCTTACTTAAAGACTACTCTTGATTGCTTACTGTTAGATGTTGAAGTGCCTTTCTGTTTGATTGAATGCTTTGAACCTTGACCTTGTTTAATGGTTTTAGTGCCTTATGCCACTAGACTAGATCAACCGGTTAAATGACTTGGTTGGCCCGGTGTAAGAAATTAACCCTAATTATGACTGCATGTCTCTCGTAAATAGATACTAATTGGTTGAGTGGTGAAGGATAATCATGTTATAATGTCTTGTATGAGTTTGAATCTCGGAATTTACCATAGAGATATAATACCTCTTTATTTGATCAAAAGAAAATAGACAGTCACGTGATTAAGCTAAGCTCGTGTGTTAGAGCTTCGCAAAGTTTTAGTGCTTTTATAGTTCAATTCCCCTCCTATAAATATACTTTATAGCTACTTGTAATCTTTCTCATTTTCCACTATAAATACATGTAGAGCTTTGGCCAGAATCAAAGCCTGAAAAGGAAGACGAAAAGCTCGGAAACACAAATAGCAATGACAAACAAAAGGACGGTGGAGCAGAAGTCGGTGGTGGTGATAAACATGATCCAAAGAATAATAATTCAGCTAAGAAACACAAACCAGCCGCTTCCAAGAACGGTAGTGCCGATGCTGCTGTTACTACTGCTAAAGGCTCTGCCAGAGGTGACCAGCATCCAGCAGGGGACCAAATGGGAGGCAAAAGCGAGGAACCCAGACCTACCCAAAGTACTAGTAGTGCTAGCAATGGAGGTAATAAAAAGAAGAAAAATAAAGGCCAAAAGGCAACCCTGTTCCCAACGCCAAGACACCACCCGGTGGTGACACTCAATCACATCCGGACCATTCCCAACCCGACACATCAGTCGATCCGAGCCCTCCGAATCAGCCAATGTACCCTTACACACCTTTGCTCTACGGCTTTCCATTTTGTGGGGTAAGTTACAAAACCACTTTCCCTAGCTCAACCTCTTTATATTATTCCCCTACGATATGTTACGTGCCGCCAACTCCACCGTCTGGTCCGAACAATAAATTCAGTGAAGATTATTACTACGACGATGATGAAAGTGGTTGCTCAATCATGTGAAACTTCAAATTATCTTGAAGAAATCAAGTACAGGCGGAATTTTGTGTTGGTGCCTACTGCTTAATGAAGGGGTTAATTCTGTGAGATGCAAATTAAGTGCTACTTTTGCTTAGGAAGAAACAAAAGGCTGATTTTCACTTTTTATTTGGGTTTGAAGAGTTTCATAGTTATTAGGTTGTCTTTGTTTACGTTGTCCGTTACTCCGTTATATCTTTTGTTTTGGGGGGTTATATGCCCTCTTTAGGGGTACTGTAGGGCCTAAAAATCTTCCCCTCCTTTTCCTTATTTTATGAAGAATTTTGTTAATGTTTGGTCTCTCATTGTCCCATATGAAAAAAATGCTTGAAGATATCTATTTTCTGTATGTTCTTGAAAAACTACAACACACAACTGGAAAAATGCAGGACAGTTGATAATAACAAAGGAAAAAAATTTAGTGCAAAGGGAACAATCAATATTAAATTACACACCTCAGTTTTGTCTTTACTTGGGTTATGAACTTTTTGATACACTATAAATTTTAGGTTCAAAGGAGAAAAAAATAATGTAAGGAATCATTAATATTAAATAATTAATCTGAATTAGATACAAATTGAAGGATATTGTTATTCTATTTATATTGTTAAAATTTAGCTAATAAAAAAATAAATTAAATAAATGGCCACACAATTAATTAAAAATATTTATTTTGGTCATCAAATTATTAAACTCATCAATTAGGCTATTAAATTTATTAATTTTATTTTAACAGCGGTGGCTGATATAAATTAATTTAACAAATTTAATAGTCTAATTGATGAGTTTGATAAGTATGTGACCAAAATAAATATCCTTAATTAGTTGGATGGTCACTGAAGTAATTTATCCTAAGAAAATCCAGAATGCCAGGTGCCAGCAGTCGTGTGGCTCAACAAAAGCGGTAGCACTAGCGACGTGTTTATTCTGTTCAACTCTTTCACAAGCCGTCGAAGCAAATCTTAGATTTCTCATCTTTCAACCCCAAAATGGCGTCGCAATCTGATTATAAAGCCACCATCATCGACGGCAAGGCCATCGCTCAGACCATCAGATCTGAAATCGCCGATGAAGCCCGTCAACTCTCCCAGAAATACGGCAAGGTAAGGCTTACCATCTCCATTGTTATCTTTCCTTTCCCCTAATTTATCTAGAACCTACTCTCCATTGACTTTGATTTCCCAAAGTGTCCGTAAATTTCATTTGTGGCTAGATTGAAAGAGTTTAATACTATTCAAATTAGGTGCCAGGACTAGCCGTGGTAATTGTTGGGAATAGGAAAGACTCTCAAAGCTACGTGGCAATGAAGAGAAAAGCCTGTGCTGAAGTTGGGATTAAATCTTTTGATGTGAATCTCCCCGAGGAAGTACTCGAATCCGAGTTGATCGTCAAAGTTCACGAGCTAAATGCAAATCCTGATGTACACGGTTGGTTAATGTTTCTAGCTTTACAGTAATCAGTATTATAAAACTAAGAGATTAGTTTTTGATTGGTGGGAAATGTAAAAACCTTATCTTTATTGTAATTTGTTGATCAATTGCTTATATGAAGGCTTCCTTTCTTTAATTGTTTGTAATTATGTATTTTCTTTTGTTGAATTGATAGGCATATTGGTTCAGCTTCCCTTGCCGAAGCATATAAATGAAGAGAAAGTTTTGGGTGAAATCAGCCTTGAGAAGGATGTAGATGGTTTTCACCCTTTGAATATAGGCAAACTTGCGATGAAAGGCCGAGAACCCCTTTTTCAGCCTTGTACACCCAAGGCAATCCTAGGATGCATTCGAATGTTGTAATGATGATGTACCCTTTTTCTTTTGCTATGATGTGTTTTGATAGTTTTCCCTCTTTTCTACAGGGATGTCTTGAGCTGCTCTCTCGGAGTGGTGTAAGCATAAAGGGAAAAAATGCAGTTATCGTGGGTCGAAGTAACATTGTTGGATTGCCTGTTTCTTTGTTGCTGCTCAAGGCCGATGCTACTGTTAGCATTGTTCATTCATGTACCCCGGATCCTGAAAGGCTTGTTCGCGAAGCTGACATTGTTATTGCTGCAGCAGGCCAAGCAAGGATGGTAACAGAATATTTTAATTTTAGTTAAACAGACATTTTAAAGTCCTGTTCTTCCCTAGCATAGTCAACAATTCATCCTTCCTTGCTTTGCTTTCTCCCTTTGAGTTTTAGACTTCACTCGAAGCACTGCAAGACATCAAATATCCATAATATAACCTTTTCTAAAACTCTGAATGTATTCATCTTGGGGGGGAAATGGGTGAATGAAAGGGAACCTTAATTGTCTGCATTGCTGTGGATCAAATTCATCTTGGTTGTTCTGTAATGGTTTGCCATCTCTTAAGTTATTCTAATTTACTTCCAGATCAAAGGCAGTTGGATCAAACCCGGTGCTGCAGTTATCGATGTTGGAACCAATGCTGTTGATGACCCAACGAAGAAGTCCGGATACAGGTTAGTGGGAGATGTTGATTTCGAAGAAGCATGTAAGGTTGCTGGATGTATCACACCTGTACCTGGTGGTGTCGGCCCAATGACGGTCGCAATGCTGCTCCGGAATACTTTAGATGGTGCTAAGCGTGTGATTGAGAAATGAGGTATCTCGTTTCAATTTGCTCAAGTCTGAGTTGCATCCCCGAAGAAGAAAGAACTTTACACAGCTGCTTTATGACTTGGGATTTTGGTTGTTCCATGTTTAAATATTTTCACCTATGCCCCTCCCCCCCCCCCCCCCCTTCCTTACAAAAGAGTTTGCGATTTAGGTACGGTTTTGATAAATTGAAAAAAATAAGTGTTTGAAAAAAAAACACAATCAAATATACATAATACCTTTAGAAATTTCACATTTTAAACTCTAAACCTTATCCTTAATTTTCTAAATTTTATTCACGACCTTTAATCTTTAATTTTGAACCCACTAATTTAAAAAGAGACAACAATACAAGTACAATAAAAGAGTAATCATGCCCCTTACTTAAAAATTAAATTCTAAATTTTAAAATTAAATTCTAAATTTTAATTCTATTTTTCACACCCTACGCATTAAAGATACATAATACTTTTAACTTTTAAAACGCTAATCATAATCTCTGATTTTAAATCTTAAACATTAAATTCTAAACTTATTATTTTAAAAGAAGGAAAAACAGATAATTTATATTCGTTGAACAGATATATAAAATCAATCTTTTACGAATTACTTGAGTCGTACATCTTTTTATATTAAATAGCCATTTAACTGAAAAACCAACCCCACCATCCCAACTCTCTAATAATTTGATATATTAATTTCCTTCGATCTTGAATTTACCGGTGTGAATAAAATTTGATTTTATATAAAAATTGATTTAATTAAAACAAAAATTATGTTTAAAAGAAGATTTGATTAATTTATTTTTGATTTGATTTGATCAAATATTTATCCTTGATTTTTATCTAAGCATATAATTTAAATAAGTGAATAACTTTAAAATAAAAATCTGAAATTGCTTATACACGTATTTAATATATAAAAGTTGCCTAATGTTTAGGAACTGACTAATTGATATGAATGGTGTTTTTAATGCCAATTCATTTCTCAAGACTTCATACAAGTTCTTTATTTTGAGGCAACACAATTGGTATCGATTTTTTTTTATCAATTTAAAATTAAAATTTAAATAAATTATTTTTAAATAATTATTCAATGATTTTAAGTTCGAATTAAATCTTCTAATTTTGTCTAATTTATGTGTATATAACATTTGAAGAAAAATATATGTATATAACATATAATTAATTATGGATAAATCAGTTATTATCACAATATTATAAATATTTATAATAAATTAAAAGAGAAACTTGAATAATTCGATCTAAATTTTATAAACTCGATCAACTTTAAATAAATTTTAAATTATAAAAACAGAAATCGACTAAAACATCATGTAGCTTCATTACCACTTCCATTATTAATAACTTCGTCCATATAATCATATAATAATATCATAAAAGATTAAAAGGGTAATTTATTCATCTTTTATTTATGCGATAACATAAATTACGAAAAATTATTAGACGAGTTTAATTCATCACGTTATCTATAGTTTCATTTAATAATATTCAATTATATCATTTTTATCTAAGATAAATTTTTATTTTTTTTATACATATAAATAAAAAAATATAAAATTTTTCTGACATAAATGACGTAATAAAATGAGTATATGTAATAATTTTTTCAAAGGACGAAAGATTTTTCCCATTTCTGTTCCTCTCTATAAAAGGAGACTAACAATGCCGGTGATGATCATCAACCCCTCAACGCATCATAGATTTATATATTAATCAAGCAAGTAATTCAAACAAAAATGGCTACTCGATCATGCTCGTATGTTGTTCTCTTTCTTGTTGCCTTTCAACCCGCCATTATTAAGGGGAACATTGTTCTTCCTCCACCTCAGTGCAGGTCGGTACCAGCTTCAACATTAGAAAAGATCGAATTCCTACTCAACTTGATCGTATATAAAGCAGAAATTTTTCTGCGTTCTTCGGTCGGACTTGGAATCAACGATATATCTCCAGGTCTGGTCCAAGGCCCCGTTCCCATTGGCGCTACCGTCGCAGAGCTCGATGACGGCATCCGCAATGTTATCCAGGAATTTGGTTTAAGCAGTGTTGGACATATCAGGTTCTGATAATTTCGTATTTTTCGAGTAAAATTTCTGAAGATTAAAAAAAAAAAAATCGATTTATGCAGGGCTATCATAGACTATACGGGAATTGATGCTCCGATTACAAGGCCTCAGCTGAATTTCAGCGCAGAAATATTTTCAGGCTTAATCAACCAAGTTGTGAATGAAACTTTGATTCCTCCGTTCAATATTTACGCTAACAACAACTTTCTGTTCGCTGCCGCCGATGCATCTTCACTTTTACGGCAATATCTCGCCGGAATTCTCCCTTCAATAGTCGGCGACGTTGAACGACCGGTAGTAACAACTAACAAATCTATCCGATTCCGATCCATTCTTCTTTTGAATCTGATCTCAAATCACTGCTTTCTTTTTTAGCTGGTGGCTGGAATTGCGCTCGACGAAGCAGCAATTTTTGGAGCTATCCGAGCACTACTCAACGCCAGGGTGAATTCAACGGTGTCGCCTTATACGTTCACCGTGGCGACTCTCACCATGCGTATTGCACAACTAGTTAACCAACTTGCGGGGTGTGGTGTTAAAGATGAAGGATTGATCGTGCACTCCAATTTGGAGCAGAGAATCGAACTACCAGCAACGTTGTACCGGCGGATGTCTATTCCCTTGCACCTCGACGATTTGAACGAGAGATCATGAGGGTCCTGTTCGGAACTGGTAACGCCACCAGACCCGGTGGTTTTTTCCCAAGTGGTTTCAATGGCAAGCTTTCTCGAAGAATTCGAATCCTAAGACTTAGCTAACAGCTTTGAAGGCGATCACATATTCATAAGAAAAGCTATTGTTTTCTCTAGTTCGAAATTAGACCATGCATGCCATAAGATATGTATCAGAACATAAACATTAAGTGTGAATTTCATTACTACCGATAAATTAAAGATAAAAATTATTTGTCTTTTATGTTCTAACTTTAAAAAAATAGGTTTAACATTTATAATTAAAATTTAGAATTAATATATAATTTAAAATTTTAATATTGATATATGTATATTTAATTTTAAAAAAAATCTCGCTAAAATTTCTCTCGACAATCAAATTATAAAGCCTAATGTCAATCCTAAGAAAAAAAAAGTATTACCCATTAGCATTATTCGATAATATGTAGTGTTATTAATTATAATTTGTGGGAGAATTGGCAATCACAAGATCAAATAAAAGCTATCAAAAGTAAAATGACTCAAAAGACTTGTAGACAAATCCTTGTCCGGAAATTAGACCATGCATGTTATAAAAAAAACACATGCACTATGTACGTAAGTTGGAACTTCGAACAATGAATAATAGAGATTTGGGATCATGTGATTCAGCAGTAGTGTTATATTCTGTGATTACTAATATGGAGTAGGAAAAACAAATGGCTGCAAATGGAGAGACCTCGGCCATGCCATGGAGGAGCCGTCAAGTGGGGCACTGTCGGCAGGGACGAAGCCAAAATTTGAGTAATTTTGGTGATAAATAATATTATTATTTCTTTTAAATGATTCAAATTAAAAAATGAATTGAAATCTTAAAAAAATATTACGTTGGAAGCTTTGGTCTTAAAATTAGTCCAAAAAGTCCATGTCAAAATAAGTTAAATTTTAAAATAATTAATGTCAAAATAAGTTAAATTTTAAAATAATTAATTTGAAAAATAAGAACTAAATCTATAACTTATATATTATATAAAAAATTAAATTAACGGCCATCATTTAGACTAGGACTAAAATTTCAAATTATGATTTATATTTTTTTAATAACAAATTTTGATAATATAAAGATTAAAACTTACCAACTAAAATATAAATATTAAATTATTAGACAAATAAAGTTGTATATTTCTATATATTCACGTGCTCGCGTTGTGTAATTGATCGTGATGTAATTATTCTTTTCATTAATAAAAAATTATTATCAAAATCTCGTTAAATTTTTTTTTAAAAATTAATAAAAAAAATAACATCAATATAAATCTAAACTAAACTTATTTTTATTTAATATCGGAATTATCCAAACTTTTCTCTTATATTTTTAAATTAAAAGATGTTATATATTTTAAACACGTTCGAATTTATATCCTTCTGAATATTATAATAATAAACATTATAATTTAAACTCGAATTCAAACTCAAACGTAAGATTTTTTTTTCCGATTGTAAGGCGCAACATTAAATGCTAATCCCAAGTGCCGGGTTAAAAAAGTTGGAAAAAAAATATTATGAAATCTATACCGACATGCTAACACCTTTGTTACCAATTTAGTAGGGTTTATGGTTTGGTAAAATTTAATTTTGTGGACCTAATTTTCTTCCGAGTTTAATGGTGGACTTATTATTTACAAATGGAGAATATTATTTCAACTCAGCTCTTAATCAAAACTATTTCAAATAATTAATGATGTTTTAATATTTTAATATATATTTTTTAATGTCAATTAATTTCTAACGGCTTTTAAATATATATTTTTTAATTATTTTTTGTTTAACCATTTGCTAATGACACTTTTAGTAGGGTAAGGGTTCGGATCCATTAAAAAAATTGAGTTATTTGAATTGATGCATCATATTTCACGACTTAAATTTTATTTGAATTTTTTCGATTCAAGTCATGTTTATGAAATTCGCGAGTCAAATTTTTGAGTTTTTATACAATTTACTTGTAATTATTTATCATGTTATAGTTCAATTTGATTCCAATTTAAATGAATTTCTCTAATCATATAAGATATACATATATATATTTGTCATATTTTTATATGTGGCACATTTTTTTTTATATATTTTTTATATCGATACATATATATAATTGAGAGATTTGACTCAAACTTAAAAATCAATCCATTAATTAATAAAAATTTTGAGTTATTAGAGTTATTCAAAAATTTATCTTACAACTCAAACTTTATTTGAATTTTTTTGAGATGAGTTTATAAAATTTTGAGTCAAGTTAAGACGAGACGAATTTTTTTATCTCGTGTCAAATCAAAAAATATTATTTTTTAAATCGAATCAAATTTTACTTATTTCTGTTTCTAAAATAATATTTGTTAATTAGAATTAATTTAACTGACATTACTATTATTGCAATGTTTAGGAGGTTGTGGTTTTGAGTGTGTTACTTTTGACTTAAAATATAGAGATTATAAATAGTTTAGACATTTGGTTTCGTACGTTTAAAAATTTTAAAATAACATTTAAAGAAAAAAAAGTTTAATTATTCTTTTTTCTTAAATATAAAAATAATATTTTAAATCGATATTAAATTAAGCATCAAATATAAGAGTAACATTTTTATGTAAAATCCCTCTCTTTTTTTCCTGTGGGAACTGAAAATTAACATTTATGAATACTGAATCAAAGAGCTAGAGAAGGAAAAATATTAGTTATAGTTTAAAAACGAAAAAATATATAAAAAGGATAATTAGAGTAGATATCTAATACTATCACTGTACATACATTTATTGAGCAAGTACTGTTCGGCCAACTTGTTATATTACGTCGCATGCAATGCACGAAGGGGTGGATTACCCAGATTTTCCCTCTATAAAAGGAGACTCAGGCAGCGGCTGATGAACATCAAATCCAAACAAATCCTGAAGTATTACCAAAACAAAATGGCTACTCGATCATGTTTGTGTGTTTTTGTCCTCCTCCTTTTTGCATTCCAGTCCTCCATTGTTAGGGCAAACACTCTTCCGCTTCCTCCACCTCAGTGCAGAAAAATACCATTTTCCAGCATAAACTTCTTCGAATTCCTTGCTTATTTGTTGCAATTTACAACAGAATTTCTTCTGCAGGCTTCGCGTGGTGTTGGAATCAATGATATATCACCAGGTCTGGTCCAAGCCGGCCCCGCTCCCATCGGAGCCACCGTTGCCAGTCTCGATAACGTAACCAGAAGTATTGTCGAGCAGATGGGTTTAAATGGCGTCGGAATTCTCAGGTTCCCGTCCTTTAATATTTTACACCTTCGTTTGAGCTTAATGGAATCGATGTGAAATAATGTTGAAAGTCATTTGATTTCTGCAGGGCCATGGTAGCACAAACAACGCTGACTGCTCCGCTCTCAAGGCTACTGGTGGATCTTAGAGAGGGGGCTATTGCCAACGTTTTGGGTCTCTCCGCTTTGGTTCCTCCGTTTAATTGTTACAATGGCACGCGCAGTTTTCTGATCGCACTCAACATTATTACTCATGTTATAGTAACACTTGAAGGTGAAATGGCTACTGCGGTTATCACCAACGCTCAACAAGCGGTAACGACTAGCGAGCTACTACTATTTCTCTCCCATATGTTCTTCTTTTTAACTCACTTCTCAAATTCCTTTTTTCTTCATTCAGCTGCTGTCCGGAATCGAACGCACCAACACGGCGGAATTGGGAGTTATCCGAGGCCGACTCTTCGACAGCGTCAATGAGACGGTGCCGCCTTATACATTAACGGTGGGGGAGCTCGTCAACATTACTGCGGATACGGTTAACCTACGTGGGAGGTGCGGTGTGAAAGAGGAAGGTTTGATTGTGCCGCTGCAACTGGGAGCGGAGAATCGAACTAGAGTTAACGTGGTGGCAGGGGATGCCAATTCCTTGGGATACACACGTAATCCACCGGAGGTCCTGAGGATCCTTTTCGCAACCGGCAACGCCACCATACCCGGTGGAGTTCTTCCTGCTGGTTGCTCTGGAGGAATTTGTCAACTGATTAATCTCCTGTACACAAAGATCGCCTAAAAGCTTTGAATCATTGGCGATGACAACATCCCATGAGAGCTGGCTGTTATCATACTTATCCCCTTAGATTAAAACGTAGAATCACTACAAGACTTAAAAGTCTTTTTTATAGTTTGAAAATAAGACACTGCATGTTATAAAGCAGACAAGACATGCACTCTATAATATGTTCCATGTAGTTTTATCATATGTAAGTTCAAATTTCGAACATTCAAGAAGACAGCTCTGGGATTATGTGCTTCAACAATATCATTAATCCATAAAAAATATTGGTAGAAAGTCAATACAATCGAATCCATCGAGAGACTTGAATAGAAAATAGAATATAATTATTTATAAAAATTTAGATCAAATAATATATCTATAAAATATGTATAAATTATTAAAATATTTAAAAAATAATAGATACTAACTAAATATCGTACCAAATTAATTCTTAAAAACAAGAAGACCAAGGTAACATTGATGACATACCTAATAAAAGAATCTGACTTTGATATTAGTGTATCACATATAAATTTATAAAATATAAGGAGGATTAAGGAACTAAAATCAGAATCAAAAAATATATTCGGGTAGAATTTATTTATCTATAAAGTATGTATTATTAAAAGTTAAAAATATGTATAAAAAGATGTTAAAATTATAAAATGAGTATGTAACGGTATGATAAAATATAAAAAATAATCTCTTAAAAAATAAAATAAAAGTTATAAAAATTATGTGATCATTACATCACACATATTTACATATATTATATTTGAATCATGTCAAAATATAAGTCACCCTCCTCAAAGTGATACTATCATTTTTGAGGGGCAAATTTATAAATAAACTTAGCAAATAAACCAAAACTTTGAGTCAAATTTTCAACTATCAACTTAGCAAATAAACTGTCGCGACCATTTTAAAACCGAAAAGTGTGAAAAATAGCCTGACGATTAATTTTGAAAAATCCGAGTTTTATTGCTTTTAATTGTTATTTATGAAAATTTGAAGTCATGTTAAAACGTGTATTCTTTTAATTTTGAAAATAACTTAGAGTCGCCACCGGCCACTTTGGTAGGCCAGACACCATAAAATAAACCAGAGATTCATTTTGAAAACATTTGGGTTCGGGAGTCGGTTACGTGTAAGGACGACCCTTACAAACGCCCAAGATTGGTACCTTATTAATTACACATGGCATTTTGGTATTTCGAATAATAATATTAATTTAATCTGTTATCATCAAATAAATATCGCTCGAATAAGAATATCCTTTTGGGTAAAAGGTACATTTCTTTTAAATACGAGCTTTGAAAAAGACGTCCTAGAATAAGAGATCTTAACTCGTATTTAAAGAAATATAAATTCTGGCCCAAAAGGTTTTTAATGTATGATCAATTTATTATCTGGTTCATTTTAAGTTCTAACCTAAAAAGGCTCCATTGATTAAAATATTTAAACCCTATTAAATTATTAATTTCACCGGATGTATTATGATAACGTCCGAATGCACGAACACTACCATTTTGACACCAAACAAAATTAACAATTACTATTAGTGTTTCTAATTATTTACCTAATTAATTTCATTAAATTCTAACCCTAAATTATTTACCATTTTTCTATGTTTCGATGATGCGCCAAATACGATACCAAAGTACACTATTGGCCAACATAATGTTATTTCAAAACACTGACCACTTAGTGTATCCGAGATATATGATTAGAACATCATCGTTACTAAATTATCTCTCCTATTTAATTTATTAATTAATTAAAGTGACTAATCCTAAAAAGGCTCTAATTTTAATTATCTAGGTGTGAATTAAGTGACGTCCTAAGCAAATATACTATATGATTTTAAAAGCATGCAAGCAAAAACAAACAAATTAAATAAAGCAATTAAAACAATAAAGATGACAAAAGAACTAAGTTATTTTCATTAAAAAGATATAGGAGCTCGAAAATAAACATCGAAAAATTAAATTAAAAGAACGGGAATTACATGGCATAAACGGGAAGCATGAATTAAACATTCAAATATTCGATTTCAGGGGTTGAATTAGACTTAATTAGATTCAATTTAAATTAATCCTAAGCTTAGAAAATTTAATTAAATCCAATTAAGTATCTAATTAAATTAAATCTAAGTTTAAAATTAATTTTAATCCTAATTAAAGTCTAAATTGATGAAATTTTGAATTATTAATTCGAATTGAGTCCAATTAGGGGTTAAATTGAGTGAAAATTGAAGTTTTAGGCCTTAATTAAAGGAAAAAGGGACTAAAATGAATTACAGTTCAAAACCTGGGGGACCGCGGGAGTAATTATCCCCTTTCAATCAGAAACACGCGGATCCGGGTTGACCCGGATCCAACCCGTGTAAACTCCACAAGCAAAACGACGCCGTTTTGCATTTGAATTACCTCCTCTGGTCCGAGTCAACTCGGTCATTCTCAACCCATACTTAACTCGGTTGACTCACTATACTCTAAATTCTCTCAACTCAAACACTTTTAAACCCAGAAAACTACACTAAAATGGATCAAACACCTTGAATTTACTTGGTGTTCATCCATGTTCTTCATGAAAAATGAAGAACACGAAGAACACAACCAACAACCTCCGTATGCTCCGCCACCAGATCTGCATAGCCGCCGGTAACCACCACTCCGGCGTGTTTCCCGGCCACCGTCCAGAAACCATTTCCGGCGCCGGTGACCATTTCCGGTACCGGAAAACTCACCGGAATCCTTAAAAACACCTAAAAACCACCCGAAAATCCATATTTTTCGATCTAAACCCCTAAAACAAATCTAAACTCATCCCTAAACATTAAAATCGCTTAAATAATACTCTATATTTACCTTAATTCGGATTGGCATCCTAATTAAAAACCATACATCATCTAAAACATAAAAAATAAAAAAACGAATCAAACACTTACCTTACCAAATTGAATCTGATTTGAAGGTGCTTTTCTTTTTCGAATCACCCCCACTGCTGCCGTGCTTCCCTTCCTCCGCTGCTATTTTCCTTTTCCCCTTTTTCCTTCTTCCCTGTGTCTGTCGTGAAGTCCTCTGCCCCAACTCCCTCTTTCTCTTTTATTTTTAATTTTTTTAATTCAAAAATAAACTTCCTACAACTGCAGGTAACTGAACCAAACCAACTCTCCCATTATCTTTCTTTTTATTTTTTTTAATTATTTATTTTATTTATTTATTATTTATATTATTTATTTAGGTCCAAGCTTGGACAAAATTCATGTTCTACATAAACTTAACAAGTTTTCAACTAAAAGAAAATTAATTTAGTGGATCCTTAAAAAAAATTGTTCAGGTCGGGTCAAGATATGTGTCAATTATAAACGGTTTTTAATTTAAATATAGGTAACGGATTTATTTTGGGTTAACTTATAATTAATTTAATAGATGTTTTGGACAGAACAAAAATGGGGTTTACTTAGAGCGTGGAGCATAAGCAATGTCACAGTTGGGGCTTGAAGAAAATGTTGAAGTTGCGAAGCAAGGTGCAACCTTTTTTTGGCTCGAGGGACTGCGTTGACTATAGACTTACTCTGGAACGATGCTCGTGAGGTTTGGCCAAAGGTCTCATGGCATAGACCGGTATGGTTTCCATTACATGTTCCCAAGCACTCTACTATTCTGTGGATGGTTATATTAGATAGGTTTTCCACGATGGATCGATTACGGCGAATGGGACTGGTGGTAGAGGGTGATTGTGTCCTTTGTGGGGGCTTGCAGGAAACTCGAGATCTTTTGTTCTCGGCTTGCAGCTTTGCTAAGAATGTTTGGACGAGGGTGATGAGATTGTGTGGTCTAAGTAGGAGCACTTTGGATTGGGGAGAAGAGCTATGTTGGTTGTATTCCCATTTGAAGGGGAAGTCTTTGCTAGTGCATATTCTTAAAATTGCTTGGGGATCCTTTGTATATCACCAGGTCTGGTCCAAGGTCCGGCTCCCATTGGAGCCACCCTTGCCAATCTCGATAAATGCACCAGACAGTTCGTGGAGGAGTCTGGTTTAGCTAGTACCGTACATATCAGGTTCTGATCGAGTGTTTCATATTTTCCATGATATGGGGCCTTATCATGTTCAGTTACTGTTGTGAAATTGATGTTTTGCAGGGCTATTGCAGACATCTTATTACTAAAGACTCCACTTCCAATGCCACAGTTGGATATAAGGCCAAAAGCTTATAGCAAATATCCCGACGTTTTAAATGCCAGTTTGGAACCTCCATACAATCCTTACGCCAACACAAACAGCTTTCTGTTTGCAGCTTTCTATTCTTCTGAATTCTTAAGACAGTTTTACACTGGAATTGTGCCTTCGATTGCCGGCTACAATGAACGGGAGGTAAGTGGTGACTGGTAACTGGTAACTACTCCCTCTCTGTTCATCTCCTCTTTTGAATCTAATCTCAAATCACTGCCTTCGTTTTCTCCTATTTAGTTGGCGGCTGGAATCGCGTCTTACAATGCTGCATCGTGTGGAGTCTTCCGATTGTTACTCTATGACAGGTTTAATTTAACAGTGCCGCCTTATATGATCACAGTGGGGGAGTTTAGCACACTTAGTACAGAAATTGCTAACCACCTTGGGGGCTGTGGCGTGAAAGATGAACCTTTGATTGTGCCACTGTCACTCGGAGCTGAGAAACGAATTACCACTAACGTCATAGGGGCGGATGTCAACTCTCTTCCATATACACGGTCTCCACTGGAGCTCTTGAGGGTCATATTTATAACTGGTAACGCCACCAAGCCCGATGGACTTTTTCCGTGTGGTTTCATCGGTCGGGAAACTTTATAAACAGATTCTTGCCCTGAAACTAAGCCAAGAGCTTTGAAGCATTGGGGATCACAACCTCCCTTGAATGCTAATATCTGCCTGCCCCGATCATATACTTAAGCCACTTCCAAGTTCGGAAATAACCATATGTATGTTAGTTCAAAATTCAAACAATCAATAAAGCTTACGTGGAGAAATTATTATATATTCTGGCTCACTATGTGGTCTCATCTAATGAGATTCTTCAAATCAAAGAAGAGACTAACTACGCATAAATAAAAAGCAAACTAAACTTTCTAAATCTTAAGAATACAAGGGTTGGGAGTGTAATAAAACCTTTTAAGAAATGAATGGATTCATCATTTCATCCAATGGTAAAACGAGGAAAGTTCAGACAAGCATTGCATTGCACACAAGTGAAAGCACGCCATTATATTGATTCTCTCCATGTTTAATTGGATTACGCTTCTAAGACTATAGAAGTTCAAAATTTTCATCGGATCCACCGTGCACTTCATTTTTCCTTTTGACTAACAGATTTCTTGCTCGCATAAGGGTTTTCAGGCGTAGAATACCACAAACCCGACAGTATAAGTAAGTGAAGACAAAGGAGTAGAAGAGATGAATACATGTTTGATGGGAACACATTCCAGCACAGCTCCACTCCAACGAAAATAAGCAGGCTGAACAAGCAAAAGGTTAACGAATTATCACACGGAACTAACTGCACCAATTTTTTTCAAAATCGCATTGGGGAAAGAAGATACCGAAGCAACGTAGGGAAAGGTGTTATCCACAATAGGTAAGGCAAACTATAGAAATACCTGCAGCCAGAGACTATATAGTTAAGACCAGATGAGGGGGGGTCTGAATGTGTCTGATTCCACTTAAACGACTATATAGAGCAGATATCGAATATATACAAACTAGAAAAAAACTTATGCAGATTGTCCATAATTATATGTATCATACGAGGTGTCGAAGATACGAATATCAAGGCATTTGTACTTGTAGGACTCACCACGAGTAGAATTGATAATGCAATGAACGGGCACATACAATTCCAATGAAGTTTCCAGCAAACATGGTTGTCACGATATCTGTGGATTCGTTTCCACTAAATTTAGTATTGCAATAAACAGGTTTTCGCATGAAATTCATAGAAGGGTCAAGACTTACGTTCTTTCTTGAGGGGTTTTGGCCATGGAGAGCTGGAAGAAGACAAACAACATCTAATCCTTGAATACAGAAACTTAAAAAGCCCACCTTCATGCCTGCAAACCATATATATAAGAGCAATCGAAATTATTTATATAACTTGCATGGCAACAAATATTACCTAAAAGGTTAAAAGTAGAAAATTTACGATAAACAGCACAAGCATTCCCCAGACTAACTTTTTCTGGGGGGGAAATCAGGTGACCACACATTCAGCATTTACTACTAAGAGAAAATAAGCCATTTCACTTACTTGCACCATTTATAATGAGCGAATACTATAAGCAAAACAAGGTGAACCATCAGTAAAGAGATGGCAAGTTCCTTTGACACAAAAATTGGTTCAGGAATGAACTTGAAGTTGACAGACCTAGCCAAAGAATAAAAGTCAGAGTTAGACCTCAACAACACCTGTTTTTGTGCAAGTTGCGAAAAGCACTGCCTGGAAAAAAGAAATAAAGTATAGAGCCATTCACAAAAAACCACTGCAGCATACAAAGCGACAAGAAAACTCGTGTATAACCTCTTACTAAATATCATCCTAAACCATTATCCCTTAAAAAAATTAGTAAAAATAATGTCTCATAACCTCTAAAATCTATACATCATTTTATATTCTAAGACAAGTGCATGAGATTTAATTATTAAGTTCATTGACTGCAAAAGGGAAGAAAACCGAAGAAAACCAAAGAAATAATTTCTTATCAAAATGATTTAAAGGGCAAAACAACAAACTTTTCAACTTCAGAATTCTTTCAGGCCAGATTTTGATCCAGCAATCCAATATAATCTGTATTCCTAAGCTAATATTCTTTGGAATATCAATAATCCAAGAAAAATTACATAAACAATATTTCCATTTACCACCATTCAGAAAAGATGCTACTTCATTTTTAAAAAAGATGTGCCTGGTTAATCCTGTCAACGTGTTAGTAACTGACAACTAAGAAGAATGGTGAGCATTTCCAATACTATGAATTTACCAGAAGTGGATGAAGACGCGTCCAAGATTAAAGGCTCGTGACATATATTCAATTGGATATGAGACTAAAAATGGCAGCCCCAGCACAATCTGCAGAACCTTTTACTGAGTATGTAGAAAAGAATAAACAAGTTGGCAGGAAATATCTCCTGCCACAACATTACTTGCAGACCAGTAGTAGTCCAACTCACCTAACCACAATTCCACATAGAATATAAGTTAAGATGCATGGAAATTTATATTTATGTCCCGTGTTATCGGTAAAGAAAGGAAATTAGAAGAAGAAGTCCTGGTTATCAGGAAATTTTCTATACTAATAATGAGTTATCAAGGGGCAAAAAGGAATAATTAACACACCTGCACAAGTGCTGCACCAGCTAAAGCCGATATTACCCCA
Source organism: Abelmoschus esculentus (assembly GCA_035048815.1). Classification (NCBI taxonomy): domain Eukaryota; kingdom Viridiplantae; phylum Streptophyta; class Magnoliopsida; order Malvales; family Malvaceae; genus Abelmoschus; species Abelmoschus esculentus. The sequence goes on from JAUCBN010000034.1 coordinate 17,122,189, forward strand.
CTGATATTCCTAGCCTGTTATAAGAGGTGATGACAAAGAAAGATGCAACCGTTTAAGCACTGTAACTAATCTAGTTGTTAATTACTAGAAAACATAATCAAGCAGTTAATGCACCTTTAGCATGAGTATAAAAAGAGATGGAGCAAAGAGGAGGACATTCATCTTTATTGAAACAGCAGCACTACACATAAAAGGGAAGGAAAGTAGGATCAACTTCTTTTCTATTCCTTCTTAAAAGGGAATAAAAAATTGCATTGATAAAGTAAGCATACTACCTAAAAATAATCAACCCGAAATGCCACCATCCAAAAAGAATGGATGCCATTGCAGCATGGAGGAATGTCATGGCAAAACAGTCATTGAACAGACGAAGTACAAATATTGAATGAACTCGCTTTGAAAGACAAAGCAAGCTAAGAGCCCACCAAGGAAGCTGCAAGACGTTTTAAGAACAGTAAATGCTAATAAAAAAGAACCCCAATGCAAAATACAGCTAGAAACATTAACAATAAAGAAAATTTTCCTTTTCCAAAGATTTGATAGTTTCTGAAGAGCAAAGATACAAACTTTCCTAGTGCTTAAGTGTGAAAATGGTAATAGAGAAACATAACACAAATCAAATGATGTCAAGTTTACAAGTTTCCAACATTGAGAGCACTTGATTAAAGACATTATCACATCAATTTCTCAGCTTTATGAATTTTACAAAAGCAAGTTTCATACCACATCCGTCTTTACATAGATTAATAATACAATTCCCAGGTTTATGATGTATAAAATCCCAAACAAAATCTGCAACCAAAAACAAAACAACAAAACCAAAATGTAAGCATACATAACGGGTTTATATACGCACAAATCATAGACAAGAAAAATCAACTTGCCAAACTACAAAAGATAACCTGAGCCGGAAAAACTTGTCCTTCAGTAACATACTGAATAGCAGAGTAAACATAAAGAAAACCAGCTGGGTATACAAGCGGCCCAGTGTCTCCTTTCAAGTTCTTGTAATCCCTTTCTCCTCCAAGAAACCCACTAACCTGTCATCTTGATAAACACTAATTCTGCATTATCCCATTAAATAAAAACAAAAATCCGAATCAACCCAGGAAGAAAATCAGCTAGATCAGCACAAAAATACCGGACCTGAGACATGTAAGCGTCCCAATCTATTTTCGTATCTGAAAATTAAAAACCATGAGAAGTAACCATGAGCTCAATTATACAGAGAAAGGGGGGAGGGGAATAACAGTGAGAGAGTGGGAATTTTGGGATCTTACAAGGTACGTAGGCGATGATGCAGGAAACGAGGATGGAGTCAATGATGAGTAAAGCTAAAGCCATTGCTGTTTTTGGGTTTTTCATAAGTTTGGGGATCAGAGAAGATGAAGCATCAGCTTTTCTCCTCGAACGTATCACATGAGCTGATGCTGAATTCTTCACTGCCATGGTTTTATTTATTTATTTACTTTTTTTTTTTTTTTTTTTTTGTAATTCGGGTTGAATTTGTGTTGGCTTGTGTCTTGGTGGAGGAGAAAGACAGGAGTTGGAGTACTTAGAGTTTCAGAAAGCAAAGCGGAGGAAGCAAAAGAGTAGGATACTTGGGTTTTGATTTCTGGACTGTTTGTTTGGGCTTTAGACTGAAAATAGAATGGCACTGGTACCTTACGTTATATAGATTTAGATGTTTTGTTTATTAATTTATAAACTTTTATTTTAATTATATATTTTTGTTTAATAAAATTAATTTTTATTTAATTTTTTTAAAATTAAAGTTTAGAGTGTAAAATATATTTTTTTAATATTGATACTAGATAATAATCTACAATATTATTATTGGCTAAAAATCTTAACTGGGTTGATAAAATTTGAGAAAAAATTTCATTCACACGCTTTCAAAACATTAAATATTAATAAGATATATTAATTAAAAAAAAAGTAAATTTAAATTATAGAAACAAATATGATACTCTTAGAATATTAAATATATAATATAAATAAATACCAATGTTTATTAAATATCGTGTCATCATTAGTTAATTTTTAACAACTATGTACTATTTTATTTTTTAAAATAAAAAAGATTATATTTTTTTATAATTAAAGAACTCAATTAAAAAGCACCTTACAGTCAGGGGACTATTTACATAGTTTACCCTACAAATATTAGATGCACCTCTAGAGGAACCTCTTATAACTGATCTTCCCGCAATCATTCATTTGTTTTTCTCTTTCTAAAGACCCAAAGTTTTTTGTTTTTTTTTTTCGAATCAGAGAAAACCCAGAAAGGTAAACCCCTCCACCGTGAAAACCTTTCCTTTGTTAATATTCAAACAAGAAGATGGTCGAAACGCGACGGAGTTCTTCCTCTTCTAAACGTCCACTTTCATCCTCACCCGTTACATCATTCCATCCTCCTCCTAGTAAACGATCCAAGGTATTACCTTCTTTTCTCCCTTCAAACAATCTAATATTTTCCCCTTGGATTTTTAATCTGCATGCCTGTTAAAAGTTTTCCTTTTTATATGTAGTTTGTTTAGAGTTTGAATATGGGTCTGATTTTTTTTCTCTTTAGGCACCTGAGGTAGCGTCGTCTCCCGCCGACGAAGCATCGGTTAGTGAGCCGCTTAAGGATTCCGGGTCGGACTCTCCGGTAACGGAGAACCGGCCTCCTGATCTGCGGGTAGTTGATGTGGCTAAGACGGATGATGGGTCTGTCCCAGATAAGTCTGCCGATGCTGATGTTGAGAACGGTACTTTTGTGTCTCCGGAATCTTTAAGTGCGATCCTTGGTTGATTTCTTGTTTGGTTTTTAGGGGTTAATCATTTTGGGTTGGGTTTTTATGGGGGTTTGATGTGGGGATGAATCTGGTTAAGCAGATGAAGCTGCTGTTGATGCAGAGAAAGCTGAGGGGATTAGCGGTCGTGTTAAGAAGAAGCCGGAGAAATCAGCTTCTAAAGTCCCTTGGGGAAAACTTATCTCCCAGCAATCTCAGGTATGTTTAGGTGCGATACTTTGTGTCTCCGGAATCTTTAGGTGCGATTTATGACCTGTCATTTGATTCTTGGTTTCTCTGTTTACTCGAGTAGGATTATAAATTCATGTCCGAGTTCTTGGTCTTTTATCCATCAAATGGAATGAAAAAGAAGTGCTTTTGGCATATGAATTTTGGATGCCAATAAAATTTTATTGCATGATTTGAGTGGCACACCATATACTATGTTTGGTTCCAAATTCCAATCATGGAGTGGAATCTTGGAGTTCATAATCATATAGATCAATTTCAAATCCTTTGTTGAGAGACTTGAACACTAACACACTGGAAGTTTCCATCAGGGAGAAGCTCTAAATGACCTTTTGAGGTTAATGGTTTTGACCATGGGAATCTCTTAGATTCGTTTAAAACTTTACCTAACAATTTTCTTTGGTAACGATATGTTCCATAATGTGCAAGTCTGAGAGCTCATAAGTCAACTCTGGATGTGTAGGTCTATCTGTATGCTTTATGGATTTTATTAATGTTAGATTTACCCTTTTATATGTTTGATTCGTCCCCAGAATCCTCATTTGGTCATGTCTGACACGCCATTCACTGTCGGCCAAAGCCATCAGTGTAATTTATGTCTTAAAGATTCCAATATTAGCAACATTTTGTGCAAACTGAAGCACATAGAGGTATCTAGTTCTACCATACTTATTTGCATACCTTCTGGTCATGATTTTTATTGCGTGTTTATGAGACTTCTGATTTTATTTTTTCAATGTAGAACAATGACACTTATATTGCATTACTAGACGTTACAGGAGGAAAAGGTTCCGTCCAAGTTAATGGGACAGCTTACCGGAAAAATGCTAGTTTGATTTTAAATGCAGGCGATGAATTGATTTTCACTAGCTCAGGAGAACATGCTTATGTATCCTTTTTTCTTTAACATCTCTTAATGCATTATTTTTGCAATGATCGATATTCCTCTCTCTCTCAAATGAGAATATATGTGGTGATGTTTCCCTGCATGTTTCTTTTATTCAACTTCAGTGTTCTTTTGATATTATTTTCACCTGAGAGCAAATTTAATTCCTTAATGGAAGCTTAGATATACCAGCGGCTCACCAGTGATAATTTAGATGCTCCAGGCATACCTTCAGTGAGCATTTTAGAAAGTCAGGCTGCTCCTATAAAAGGGGTTGTTGCAGCACAATCAGGGGATCCATCAGCTGTTACTGGTGCAGCAACAATATCGGCCTCCTTCTCGACAAAAAAGAATCCAGATATGTCCAATATACCTTCTATTTCCAATATGTCAGATGACTGTGTTCCAGAAGTTAACATGAAGGACAATGCTGGTGATAGTGATCCAGCAACTGCTTCTTCAAAGCATAAAACTGTTGCTCCTTCTCCCGATGCTACCAATGGGAGCCCTAATCTTGACAGACTTGGATTTGATGATAGTATAGATGCTGATAACATGAAAATCCCTGAGGCTGGTTACCCTTTAAGACCATTGTTGCGTATCCTCGCTGGCACACCATCTACTTATTTCGATTTTACTGACGACATATCCAAAATTCTTGATGAGCAAAGGGAAATTAGAAATCTGCTCAAGGAATTTGAACCTCCTTCAGCTTCAGTATCAACTAAGCAGCAAGCATTTAAAGATAGTTTACAGGAAGGCATTCTCAATCCGGATAATATAGATGTCTCATTTGCAAATTTCCCATATTTTTTAAGGTAAATCGTGTGCCTTTTGTTCTTCTTAAGTGTGTTTGCACTTCTGTATTGTCTTGGAAATATAATTCGATCATTTCTAATGTCGTATATCTTGGGTAACTAATTAGGATTATTGCATTTACTTCTTTTGTCTATCCACTGTTTTGCATATTTGCAATTGATTGAGAATTATTCCTTTTGCACAGTATTATTTTTGTGCATTCTGTTTTTGTTGTTGTTCCCAGATCCTGCTTTATAGCTTGCTTAGAGGATTTGGATTATTGGGAAGTTTTGATTAAATTTACTTTAAACTTATATCCTGACAGTGATTTGACAAAGGATGTTTTGGTAGCCTCGACGTATGTGCATTTGATGTGTAGTAAATTTGCAAAATATGCTTCAAATCTCCCTACTATGAGTCCTCGTATATTATTATCGGGTCCTGCAGGTATGACTTCTGTATTCTGTTAATTTGCCTTGAAAAAATGTTTGATTCTTCTTCTCTTCTCTTTTTCATTGCTGATGAGAGTATTTAATTCCTTTGGCATGTGTAGGCTCAGAAATATATCAGGAGACTTTGGCAAAGGCACTTGCAAAGCATTTTGGTGCAAGATTGCTAGTTGTTGATTCTCTTCTGTTGCCTGGTGTATGCGTCTTTTACTCTAACTTGTTTTGACTTTTGATTCTTCGCAATTACATGTTATGAGAGCTAGATTTGGGTTAAAATTGTAGTTTTCATGCTTCCTACTTCATTTAATTTCAATACCATGGTGGGAGCGGGGAGTCTATAGTTGTAGCACATTGGTTTTCAAACTGAAAGAAATTCATTTTTTAACAGTTTATTATGATATAAACTTCTTGTAGACGTATTACTTTTCTCAGGGTTGCTCAAATTTATGTATTGTCTACTTTTAGAATTTCTAAATGTTTGTATGTTATTTTCTTAATAATATATCCAGGGATCAACATCAAAAGAAGCTGACTGTGTGAAAGAAACTTCAAGGGTGTCAATATATGGTAAAAGAGCTGCACAGGCTGCTGTGTTGCAGCAGAAGAGGCCTACTTCTAGCATAGAAGCTGATATAACTGGTTCACTGAGCTCCCAAGCATTGCCAAAGCACGGTGTATCTACTTCCACATCTAAGAACTATACATTTAAGAAAGGTGTCATTTTTTTGAGATGATGTTTGCTTTTTCTATTTAGTAATGCCATGGCCTTTTTATTGATAAGAAAATATTATAAACTTCTTGCTGAATTAATTTAAAACTTTCAGGTGATAGGGTTAAGTTTGTAGGTGCCACATCACCTGCTGCACTTTCCTCTCTACAACCTACTTTAAGGTATTTTCTTTTGCATTATGTATACTCCACTGTTTAGATTAGACATCACTTTGTTTTTTATACTTATTAGCAAGTTCATATTTTAAAATTGAAATTCTCATTTTGATGCTGTCCACGCTAGTACCAGCCTTCTACTTGCTATAATATCTGCAATGCATTGATGCTCCAATTTGACTCCAGCCCCTGATTTTATTCTAATTTGAGATGTTTTTATGTTTTTTTATAAGTTTGCTGGTATGCTGGTTGGCACAAACTCCAAATTTCCAGGAGTGAGACTCACCGAGGCCTGTGGCCCGGATATATCATGCATAATTTGTCTCAAGTAATTTTTGTTCTGTAGGGGACCAACATTTGGTGTTCGGGGCAAAGTAGTCCTTGCTTTTGAAGAAAACGGTTCCTCAAAAATTGGGGTCAGATTTGATAGGTCTATTCCCGAGGGCAACGACCTTGGTGGTCTTTGTGAAGAAGATCATGGTTTCTTCTGTGCTGGTGGCTCATTTAACCCATCTTTCATTTTAAACCCCTTTTATGATTTTTTGTTGACCTTTTGTCTAATATTATCATTTATGTTCTGCTCTACAGCTAGCTCACTACGTTTGGATAGTTCTGAAGGTGATGATGTTGACAAGCTGGTCATTAATGAAATTTTTGAGGTTTGTGTCATTGATTAGTACATGAGAGCTATTTTTTATCATGCTTACATGTTTTACATATTTATTATATCTAAAATCATCTCTTTTTATAGGTTGTGTTTAATGAAATCAAAAGCAGTCCCTTGATATTGTTTGTGAGAGACATAGAGAAGTCTATAGCTGGAAACACCGATGTTTATACTGCCTTGAAGAGTAAGCTTGAGAATTTGCCAGCAAACATTGTAGTAATTGCTTCTCATACACAGATGGATAACCGTAAGGAAAAAGTAAGTGAATTACTACATCTTTTTGCTCTGCTTCTTTCTTTTGTACTGCATGGAATATTTTTAACTGTTTGATGTTTGCCAATTGTGTTTCTGTAGTCTCACCCTGGCAATCTTCTGTTCACAAAGTTTGTATCCAACCAGACTGCACTGTTTGATCTTGCTTTTCCAGTATGTCAAGCACCTGACACTTTTCTTTTTCCTAATTTCTTTTGCTTGAAAGAGTATTTTGACTAACTGTTCTGAGTGTTAAATGGCTGTATAAATTTATTTATTTACCTTGTCTTGGGAGCATGTCTGATCATATGGTAATGTTTCAAGGTTTATACTTGTATTTGAATGCTCTGAATTTTCTGGAAATGGCATGATACCATCTAAATTTTTAGATATGTTATTTTATTGAATTTTAAATGATGGAATTATAATGTGTTGCATTTCCTTTTTTATTATTCAAGTGACTCTGTTCCTATAGATTGTCCTTGTACGTGTTGAAACAACATCCGTAGTCCATTGGAATCTGGTATTCTCCTATTTTCTTACTGTTCTCCTTCCAATAACACACCTGACGTAACATTCCTTATGCAGGATAATTTTGGTAGACTTCATGACAGGGGCAAAGAAACACCTAAAACCATGAAACAAGTAACTCGCCTTTTCCCTAATAAAGTGACTATCCAATTGCCTCAGGTGCGTTATGTCAGTTCCTGCATCAGTTGCCCTCATATCTTGTTAGAATATTGAAATATTTAATATTCGTGAATCATGTCAGGATGAAGCTTTACTTTTGGAATGGAAGCAGCACTTGGAACGAGACATTGAAACTATTAAAGCACAGGCAAATCTTGTTAGCATTCACTTGGTAAGTATTGCTTTAATCTTGCTCTGTTTTTCCTTTTCCGGTTGTGTGCTTCCCGTTTCTGCATGACACTAGGTCCTTAGGAGCTTCTTTCCAAATGTAATTGCCTGAAACTGGGTTACTTTTGTAGGCTAATTAATTAATTAACCTTATTGAGATGGCTGAAAAGTTTGTAAGAAAAATACACATCTCCCTGTCGAGTGTTGACTTCCTCCCGAACAGACAAGTTGCCTCCTGTTTCCTCGATATATTTAGAAATTACTGAACAATTAATATTGTTAGAAAATTTGTTGCGCATGTACTTGTCTCTCTTTGGAGATATCTCTTAACAGTTTTCTGCTGTCAGGTTCTTAATCGAAACGGGTTGGATTGCCCCGACCTTGAATCACTTTCCATTAAGGATCAAACCCTTGCAAATGACAGTTAGTATCCTTTGGCTCCTTAATTTATGTGCACACTATTCAAATGTATATTCCTTGTTTTTAACTGTTTAACATCTATACATTGTATATATAAGAAAATTTCAAGGCTTTGTATTTCTTTTTTGAAAATTTAATTGATCATACTTTTTAAAAGTTTTCAAATATGTAACTTTTTCCCTATAAAGTTCACAAAACAGCATTATACTTTTGGGAAAGTGGTGCTAGTAAATATTGTAATAATTTGCCTCCCCCTCTCAATATTACTAATTTTTTTGTTCCTCTTCTATTATTAAAGGTGTGGAGAAAGTGGTAGGCTGGGCACTGAGTCACCATTTCATGCATTCTTCAGAAGCCTTGGTCAAAGATGCTAAACTTGTAATTTCAGCTGAAAGGTATTATATTCTCTTCTCTCACTGCAATTTATATCAAAGAAATCTTGAACAGAATCTAGAATTAGATGAAGTAAATGTTTCTCCATCTGTCGCAGCATCAAATATGGATTGAGCATTTTGCAAGCAATCCGAAGTGAGAGCAAAAACTTGAAACAATCACTCAAGGTACAATTACCTCCTCCATCTCAGGTTCTATTTGTAGCAACTGTGCCTGATGCATTTATCAGTCATCTATATGGTTAGAGATTTTAGTTCGTTGTTGAATTAGATATAACTTTTTCTCATTTTCAGGATGTGGTCACTGAGAATGAATTTGAGAAGAAACTCCTTGGTGATGTTATTCCACCACGTGATATTGGCGTTAGTTTTGATGACATTGGAGCCCTCGAGAGTGTCAAGGATACTTTGAAGGAATTGGTTATGCTTCCTCTTCAAAGGCCTGATTTGTTTTGCAAGGGACAATTGACAAAGGTTGACTCACGTTTACATAATTTAAAATGTGTTGTTCTATCACCTGTTATCGGGATTGTGCATTTTCGAACTAAATTCTGTTGTTTATTATTTCCTATGTTATTGCTTTTGCAGCCCTGCAAAGGAATACTGCTGTTTGGGCCTCCTGGTACTGGTAAAACCATGCTTGCTAAAGCTGTTGCGACTGAAGCCGGTGCAAACTTTATTAACATATCAATGTCCAGCATTACTTCAAAGGTATTTAACGTGTGTAGAAACTGTGTAACATTCCTTTCTGTTAGAAGATGGATTATATGACCCATTTGTATGTCTTGCAGTGGTTTGGTGAAGGAGAGAAATATGTTAAAGCCGTTTTTTCTCTCGCCAGTAAAATTGCACCGAGTGTTATTTTTGTTGATGAGGTTTGTTTATTTTCTCATATTTTTGGTTGTTTTATTGTTGTGCATTTTCGGCTTTATCAGAAGATTAATTGCTAGTATTTTGTTGGCTTGTCCTTTATTGTTTCTTACAAGGATATGTAGTTATATTGACTTGGGTGATTATTTCAGGTTGATAGCATGTTAGGACGACGGGAGAATCCAGGTGAACATGAAGCTATGCGGAAAATGAAGAATGAATTTATGGTAAATTGGGATGGTCTCCGTACAAAGGATAAGGAACGGGTGTTGGTTCTTGCTGCTACAAACCGGCCGTTTGACCTTGATGAAGCAGTCATTCGGAGGCTTCCTCAAAGGTAACTTTCTTTTATTGTTTCATTTGAGTTGCTGTAGTCTGACTTTATGATAAGCAGTTATGCACCATTGGCTTCGTGGTTGAATATTTTGTGCAGGTTGATGGTTAATTTGCCAGATGCTCCAAATAGAGAAAAAATTTTAAGAGTTATATTGGCCAAAGAGGAATTGTCACCCAATGTTGATTTGGAAGCTATTGCAAACATGACCGAAGGATATTCTGGAAGTGACCTGAAGGTTGATATCTTCATCTTTTTACTTAATTTACTGTCTTGTTTGAAATGGATGGTTTGTTAACCAAAGAATGAAAATTAATCAACGGAAAATCGTATGCTAATTCTAAATTGAACAAGCTTGGTTATTTTATCTTTTAGCTACATTTGATTCTGAATGAGTTCTCATATATGAGTGTTAATAATTCTGGCTTAAACTAATTTTGATCTTCCTTTTTCCTCCTAAAAATGAAAATTTCACTCATGAAGGTTGTTAGCAAGGCTTCTCTATTCCTGTTAGCTGAGTCATATTCTAACTTTTATTTGAACTCAAATGGGTAAGTGGCTTTATCGTTTACCCATGTTCCCCTACTAAAATTTCTATTTGCAGAACCTGTGTGTGACTGCTGCACATTGTCCCATACGAGAGATTCTGGAAAAGGAAAAGAAGGTCAGTCAACATTTTAGTTCATATTTTCAAGGATAAGTTGCAGCTACTGCCATATAGACCATGTTGATTTTGCAAATGTTGCTAAAAACTGGTGGATCTATCATGTAGATGTTGTATGGGCGCAATATATAGTCCTGATGTATATTCATAGGTCAACACAATGATAAAATATAATTGTGCTACTATCTGTTTTTTTTTTTTTTTTTTTGTCAAATGTTTGATTTTAACCCACCTGTGGGTTAAGGAAATGATCCCTTGTTTAATAAGTATCAACTGATTCAAAGGTAATTTCATCTGCAACTTTAAATGTGGAATCATTTTGGTTAATATATCCTCATGATTTGGAAGCTCTGACATAGATATGATATTTTCATTGGTTATGTATGCCTTATATTATCTAGTCCACTCCTTTTTCATGGAAGTTCACTATGTGTACAAGAGTAGACTGATATATCATGGAAATTTTTAGGAAAGAGCTTCAGCAGTGGCTGAGGATAGACCTGCACCTTCCTTGTATAGCAGTGCTGATACTCGTCCTCTGTTGATGTATGACTTTAGATATGCACACGAACAGGTATCTTATTCAGTCTTGATTGTACGATATATCAATCACTAAGCATATATTAACTCATTATATTTGTCAAGTTGAATGATTCGGAATGCAGAAAGCAGCATATTTTTAATGGAATGTTCTATAAAAAACATACACATTATATATTATTGGTTGGTTGGAATTGGAATGCAGGTTTGTGCAAGTGTTTCATCAGAGTCAACAAATATGAGTGAGCTTCTTCAATGGAACGAGTTATATGGAGAAGGTGGATCAAGAAAGAAAAGAGCTCTAAGCTACTTCATGTAGAGTAGGGGAGGGGGAGGTATTTTTGTTTATTGCCGTTCCTTTTTTTCCTTTGATTCTTCATCCTCACCAATAGAGGTAAGTTGTCCAAGTTTGAGAGACCTGCTTGTGGAATTACATTGCAGGTTCTGGCTTCTTTCCTTGTATTATGATAGTTGCATATAGGTGCCCCCCACTGAATTTTTGGCTTTAAATTGAGTTATCTGTGTGTTAAATTTAAAAGTATTTTCCATTCCCCTCAGCTTATATGCCTTGAAGAGCAAATACATTAGCTGTGGAAATGGAAAAGAAGTGCCTTCCTCCCCTTTACTTGTCCATTAAGCCTCAAGTCCCTTCCCTTCCTTTCCCAAGGGTCTCAGGCTGAAGGCACATCGTGTGCGATCTGGGGAAAACCGTTCCTTGAGTATTAGATATCCAAGATATTGCTTGCCTGGTACTCGTTGACCGAATCAGAAGGTTAACCTCCCCAAGCAGTGAAGATAAAATTATTGTTTTCGAATTTCTTCATTCCATGTCATCATCATTGTACATAGAAAATAGTATATAGATTGATCAAAGTACAACCCTTTGATGGTTGCAGGACTGGCAAACAAGGGCACCCGAGTACTACCTTTGTTCTTTGTTTTCATTGTGGTTTTGGGATTGCTAGAGGAAAGCTGTTATTTAGGTAGGTTTGTAAACAAATATTTATCAATTTTTTTAGTCATAGAAGCTGCTCTGGCTTATTAAATGATACACCCATCATCTTTGTTTATTATCATTCTTATTACATTAAAAGGTAAACGTAAAATAGTATGTTTTTCAGACAACTCTGAGATGGAATTTGGTGGTTTGGTAAAGGAGAAAGAGTGACGTTTAGTCATGTTTCATAGTTTGCTCTGTCATGAATTGGCTGCAAATTTCAGTAACATGGATTGATATTATAAATATTTTTTAAAAATTAAATTTAGCAAATAATTACTAATTAATTTAGTAAGCATGATTAATAGCTTAAATTCTAATATTATAACTACAAATTGAATTAGAAAAAAACGTTTAGTTATATCAAATACCTACGTTAAAATATTTTATTAGTCTAGTAAGTTTAATGTTTTTTTATTCTCGTATTCGGATAAGTGTTAGATTTATTTTATTAAATTTGTTATTTTAATTAAGTGAAATAAAAAATATTAATTAAACTAAATTAAATATATCAATTAAATTAAAGAATTTAAGTTCCAAAATTAAATATTTCAAATGTATCAATTCATTAAAATAATTTGATAATCAAACGCGATTTTACGCAACATTATTTTTTGGCGGCAAAATCTAGCGTGATAGGATTTGTTCTTTCTCCCTCCACTTCTGCTCTCTATGTGCAAAACCCTAACTCTCGTCGGATTAGGGGATTCCATATACTCGTAATTCATTCTCTAGGGTTTTGTCGTTCAAGTTGCTCGTGTATGCTTGGTTCATTGAATTATTTACTTTGTTGCAATGGAAGGATCACCTCCGTCTTATTCCCCAGTAATTAAGCCCATAAACAAAGGCGTTGTTCACAGAATCTGTTCCGGCCAAGTCATATTAGATCTCTCCTCAGCCGTTAAGGAACTCGTTGAGAATAGCCTCGACGCTGGCGCCACCACCATCGAAATCGCTCTAAAAGAGTACGGGGAAGAATGGTTTCAGGTCATCGATAATGGCTGCGGTATTTCTCCTACGAATTTCAAGGTAAATTATACGCCATTTCTTTTCCTTCGTTCTTTTTCTTTTGTAATTTTAAACATTTGTTTTTTATTTTGTAGGTCGTAGCTCTTAAACATCATACGTCGAAGCTAGCTGATTTCCCAGACCTTGAGTCTCTGACTACGTTTGGATTTAGAGGGGAAGCGTTGAGTTCGCTTTGCTATTTGGGGAGTCTGACCATTGAAACAAGAACGAAAAATGAACCAGTTGCAACGCATTTAACTTTTGATCATTCAGGTGTGTTGATAGCTGAGAAGAAAACTGCACGGCAAATTGGTACTACAGTGACTGTAAAGAAATTATTCTCGAATCTACCAGTGCGAAGCAAGGAATTTCATCGCAACATACGCAAGGAGTATGGCAAACTTATTTCCTTGTTGAATGTGAGTGCATCCATAGGTGTCAAAAAACTTTAAAATTATTCTTCATTACTTGTTATATAGGTGCATTTTGTTGTCCGGATAAAAGCAACATTAGATTGGCCTTCATTTGTTGTGCCTGTTGGAGATTGTGAAATAGGTTTGAAACAATGCGTTTTTGAGTCTTTGTAATTGATTCAGAAAGAATGTTCATATGAGAACCTCTTTATAGTAAGATTTGCTATTTCATATTCAGAAAGATATTAAAAATGCATATAAATTATGATTGGGGTCTATGTAATCCTCATCGCGTTGTTGTTCAATTATTGTTTGCTTTACCTTGTACTTGTAGTATCTTGTGATTAATGGTTTCATCCTTACAGCACAGACGTACCATGGTAAGAGTAATCTCTCAGGTTTCTTACTGTGACAACTATCTTTTGGGTTTTTCTTCTTTCTCTGTTAAGAGTTAAGGATACTCATTACTCAATCATAGCTATGTGATATCTCTTATTGAGTTATTTAGTACTCATCTATTCCCTAATTTAGAATTTTTGGATTAAAATAATATTATTCTAATGTTCTCTCAATACAGGCATATGCACTCACAGCAAAAGGAGTCAGGTTAGTCTGCAGCAACACAAGTGGAAAGAATGTGAAGTCCGTTGTTCTTAAAACACAGGGAAGTGGTTCTCTCAAAGATAACATCATACAAGTTTTAGGCGTGAACACATTTAGCTGCTTAGAGCCTGTATCAATAGGTATATCAGACAGCTGCAAAATTGAAGGTTTTATTTCTAAGTCTGGACAGGGTTGTGGCCGCAATCTACGAGACAAACAATTCTTCTTTGTAAATGGTAGACCAGTGGATATGCCTAAGGTGAGCAAGCTTGTGAATGAATTATATAAAGGTGCAAACTCTAGGCAGTATCCCATAGCCATAATGAATTTTATTATTCCAACTAGAGCATGTGATGTGAATGTCACTCCTGATAAAAGAAAAGTATTCTTTTCTGATGAAAGCATGATTTTGCAATCTCTGAGAGATGGTTTGCAGCAGATATATTCCTCAACTAATGCCAGTTACATTGTTAGTGGAGTTGAGAGCACTAAAGAATATGATTCCTCTGAGTTTTTCTCTTCACTAGAAAATTCTGATAGCCTTTTAGAAAAGTTACCTTCAGATGGAGTTAATTTGAAAGTTTCCACGAGAGAACATTCTGTGGAGGGCAAAACCTCTTTTACAACTGTTAAAATCAATGCTCAAAGTTTGCAATTTTCAGAAGAATTAGTTTCTAGTGATCATGAGAATATATTGACTTTAGGAGTACAGGGGACAAAGAAGGTTGATGGTGTTAATGCAGGCCAATTGACCAGTCATATGGATGGCACAACTATCAAAGATTTTTCAGAAGGATCAATCCTAAGACACCATGGGGATTCCTTGAGGAAGGACTTCACCTTACAAGGACACAGGACTAATAAGGTCGATGGTTTTACCGAGTCTAATGATGGGGGTTTGACAACTCATATGAACAGTATAGCTAACAAGGATTCTTCATCCCCCTCAACTGCAATTGGGAAAGGAAATTCTGCAATTAGAGATTGTAACAGTCATTCAGTCTATGTTCAATCATCACTGCAAAAATTTGTAACCATAAGTAAGAGGAAACATGAAAGCATTAGTACTGTATTATCTGAAAGGCCTGTCTTAAGAAATCAAAGTCTTCATTACCAATCGAAGAACAACAACTCAAATATGTGTGCTTTGGGCCCAAGAGATCAAGTTGATAATTCCTCTAAGTTGAATGAGAATGAGCCTAGAAAGTTTCTCAGAGCCAATGGAACCTTGGGTGAAATTGGAGATCCTAGTTCTCCTACGGGTGGAAAACCTGGAGAGGTACATGGTCTTGTTACCTATTCTAAATTCATTCAGTCCCGCTTACCAGTAAAGAAACAAGACAAGAAAACTAAGCTGGATAAATTCTGTATTGATAACATAAGTAACTCCAAGCAGTATTTAGGAAAAACATGCATACTGTTTTTCAATCTCAAAACTAAATTCTAAACTATGCTATCCAACCCATCATATCCTAGTCAAACATATATCAGATGCCTGAAGTGAACTTGAGTATGTTGTTATAGTTATAAAAGATCTGTACCATAATGCATCTACCATTTCTATGAAACCTAGGTAGAAATCCTGGTTATGGTTGTACAATCCTTCAAGCTTATGAAGATCAACTTTAATGTCTAGCTTTTATCAATGTTCTCTCTTTTGATTGCAGCGAATTCTTGTAAATCCTGTGAATGTACCTGAAAAAGCATCAACTTTTCCAACATCAGAGTCTGTATCCTCTGCTTTAGTTGTACATGCTTCCAAACCTCCATCTGAGAAAAAGATATGTTCCATCCTGGAGTTTAAATTTCAAGACCTATTGACAAAGAGGCGGGAGAGGATGTCGAGAGCGCTGCACACTAGTTACAGATTCCTTGGCATGAAGAAGAAAAGGTTCATGAAGATTCAATCCAAGTAGCAAAATTGTTATCCAGTTCTTGTATAGTAATTTGATTTTCATTATTGTCAACAGGTGTTATACTGATGCAACACTTGGGCTTTCTCCACCAGAAAATGAGGAGCGAAAAATACAAGCTTCAAATGCAGCTACTGCAGAGCTGGAGAAACTTTTCAAAAAGGAAGACTTTAGACGAATGAAGGTTCTTTTCTTTTTCTTTTTTTCTGGTCTAGAGTCTTGTGGGAAACACTGAGCTGCCTTTCTAATGCTTTTTTGTGCAAATGCTTGAATTTCTCAAAAACTAAACTCATACAAGTTTCTTCCAGTTAATTGGACTCAATCTATTACAGCACTTGGTTGCTACTTAGTTTATAGCAACTGGTCAGGATTGGTTTGGATTTGGTTTTGGTTTCAATTATGACAAGCATGAGCTGAACCAAATGCCTTTGTTAATTACATTTGTATCTAGTAGGTTAGTTTTCTAACATTACAGTGTGATTCTGAAACTGTGAACGTGTTTGTTGAATTTATACATGCATGAAATATTTTCATATTTCACAGGTTATTGGGCAATTTAATCTTGGATTCATTATTGGGAAGTTAGACGAAGATTTATTTATTATGGATCAGGTAACATATTGGCTATTTCTTTTTAATGCCTGCTTAATTTTTCCACTTTCATGTGGAATTACTTTGTTGTTTTATTAATAACAAATAAAATAAGATTTGTGTATTTTCAGCATGCTGCTGATGAGAAGTACAATTTTGAGCATCTGGCTCAATCAACCATCTTGAACCAGCAGCCCTTGCTTCGGTGAGGAGTTTTCTGATGTTTATTGAATTACTTATTTGAAAAAGAAAATATTTTCTCAATTAGAAATGCTGAAGTCAGATACAAAGTATTTTAGATGATGATGACTGATGACAAATATATAGATCCTAAAAGTGCACAAAATTAATAATTAAGAATGTGCATGAAGCGACTTATGGGATCCTGATGATAGGAGTGTTCTTTTATCATTTTGTTGTAATAAATAAATTAGATTCTCGTGGATATGACCAATTTGCAGAAAATGATCAAGAAATTGGTTATATAATAGTGTTATTATCATGCTATTGCTGTCTAGATATCCTGTAGTTGTATCCTGTCATCTAGGAGAGTTCAATGACTTCTTGAATCGAATGGATACATCATGTGGATTGTGAAGCACCCATCAAGGTGTCCCTTCTTCTTAAGCTTCCAAGTTTTTCGTTCAAGGGGTGGGAACTGGATGACTCTGATAATTGATATAATTCTTGTGATTGCTCTGATGCAGCAACTGAACTGAGGTGTATGGAATACAAAAGTACTGTCATATATTATTTTTGATTGGTATTCTAAGACTTATTTCCGTTTATTTTCCTACTATTTTTTTCTGATTATGGAGATCATTTAATTTCCAATGAGGATCACATTCTGGACTTGACTTCGTACCATGTCCAGGCCACTGAATTTGGAACTATCTCCTGCAGAAGAAGTAGTTGCTTCAATGCATATGGACATAATCAGGTTCAATTTCCCATTGGATGTGATTCTTTTTCACACATTTGAGTATATATTTTTGCCTTTTTGAATGCTTTGAAACTTCAATTTTAATGATCTAATCTAAAGTAAATTTGGCACGGTTGCCTTATGAATATCTTGTATATTCAGGAAAAATGGGTTTGTTTTGGAAGAGGATCCACATGCTCCACCTGGGCACCATTTTAAGATCAGAGCTGTTCCCTTCAGTAAAAACATTACTTTTGGAGTTGAAGGTAGTCTTTTTCAGTGTTCTCATGCATTCAATTGATTGATGTTCTTTATTAAAGCCAATTTACCCCTTAACTGTATACTGGTTAAGTCACTCGCATAACATTAGGATTTTTTGATTTAGTAACTGAGTTGCAACTAGTCAAGTATACACATGATATAAGATGTAAAAATGTCAACATGGAATTTAAGGAAGAAATATGGATACCAAGATGTTGGGAACAGCATAATCAAAGTATGTTATACCCATGTGGCAATTGTTAGATCCATGTAAAATTGCTGCATCTGTAAATGAAGTAGAAGTGATTGACATTTTATGAACACGCCCTAAAATCCCCCCCCCCCCCCAGTCTAGAGACTATGTGCATGATTAATATATATTGACAGACTTGTTTCATGAAATGTAATAGTCTTGAAAAGATTATCTGCACACCATATTTATCGACATCTCTGTAAACAGATGTCAAAGACTTGATCTCTACGCTTTCTGATGGTCAAGAAGAATGCTCAATAATCGGTAGTTATAAAATGGACACATCTGATTCTGTTTGCCCAACTAGAGTTCGTGCAATGTTAGCGTCACGTGCTTGCAGATCATCTGTCATGATTGGAGATCCACTTGGACGAAATGAAATGCAAAAGGTAAATCACCTTAGCCTGCAATGATGCTGAAATTTTTATTATATACATATATATTTATAGGCTTTAAATACACTACTTGGTTTTCTCCACTCGATGAAGTACGGACACTTTGTCCAATTCCAAGCCATGCCAAGTAAACCATGCTTTGATTTGTTGATTCGGCCTGCGTATTACAGCCAAGTTCTTGTGTACAGTTTCTCAATATGGACATTTCAAAATGATTTGATTAGTTTCAATCAAACCTACTAATGGGTACAAAATTCTTGCCTTATCGAGTATGACTTGATTTTCTCAGATACTTGAGCATTTGGCCGACTTGAAGTCACCGTGGAATTGTCCACATGGCCGACCAACGATGCGACATTTGGTAGACCTGGCAACCTTAAGAAAAGAACCGGATGAAAATGACCCAAGCTCTTGATCAGCCTTCCATCCATCCATGCGGTTCTGTCCCTTGTTTTTTTGTCTTCACTTATGTTACCTTTTGTTCCTCTTGTGAACAGATGTTAGCTACCTAACAAGTAAATAGCAATGACGACAACATCGACAAGCACCGGAAATGTTTATAAGAATAGATGCCGGATCGATTGTGTTAGGTTTGGTCTGCTTCTTTTTGGTCAGCAAGCGTCTAAGAAGCAAGGTGGCCAGAAAAATGGCCGCATATAAAATTATCTTTTTCAGTCCAAAACTATTTGGAATGATATTAAAAGACCTGTGAAGCTTGCCCCCAGATTTTTTTTAGCCAGGAATGTACATATTGCTCATCAACAAAAGATGAACCTTTGATAAGCCCCTTCCCAAAATTGGGAAATTTGCAACAAGTATCTCATTTTGTTTTGAAAATTCCAATTAGGTCTTCCAAGTGTTTTAGTCCTCAAACTTCTTGAATATTTTTAATTAAGTCATTTATTTATTTTTGAAAAAAAATACTAACCCATCCCAGGTTTTCTCTGCCAAAATCTTATTAACTATTTAAATCTGTTGAAAAAGAAAGATCTCTTGATTAACTTGTTCTGGTCCCCAAACTATGAACATCCTTTTAAATTAGTCTTCAAAATTTTTTAATGTTCTAAATTAATCCTCAAACTATCACATTCATCTTGAATTGTTCTTCAAACTTTTAAATATTTTAACTTTTCTTCAAATTATGGTTCTCGTTTTAAATTGTTTTTTAAGCTTTTATATATTTTGGTTTCAACATCAAATTATCGTTTATACAATATTATATTATATCTAATTTATATTAATATTTATGTGATAAAATTGACAATCAACAATTTTTATAACAATTTTATTAAAATAAGATATGATCATTATATATCGTTAAATATAAAATTAAATTTATAATAATTTGTAATTTAACAATAAAATTAAAATACTTAAAAATTAAAGATGAATTTTAAATACAATAATTGACTCGAATAATAATGAGATACTCTAATATTAACAAGGTTATACAAGTAATTTAGAAGAAAAATCGATCAAATTGATGTACTTTTTCAAATATGAAGGGTGACTCAAATATAATCTTACTTATAATTGGTGATCCAAATATAACTTTTAACAATTGGATGACTCAAATGTAAGCTTATCCAAGTGACCAAAATATAACTTTTAATAATTAAGTGACCATATGTAATTATACTCATAATTAAGTGACCTTTGTTGCAGTTTACCCTATTTTATTTTATTTTTAAACGTTCTTGAAGGGGTAGCAGAAGCCCTCCCGAATCCCGATCCCCTCGAAGCAAACTCTATTTAAATCAGTGCGTGAGGTCGGGGAAAAATCATAAAAGTGAGATCGAAATTCAAATAAAAGCCTAAGACGTTGTTCTTCCTTCTCTCCCGTTGGTATTTATGATTTCTTTTCTCTGTTTTATTACCTAGGATGTTCATTGAGCAGATTGATTTCGCTTTTTCCCCTATCAAATCAAAGATTTAAGTATGGAGTAGTTATAATTATGAATTATTCATCTGAGCTAGGGTTAGACTTTGAATCATAATTGTTCTACCGTAATTAAGATTCAAATTCCTTGGAGTTTGCTTCTTCTTTTTTTAATAATTTTCTTCATCTTACTCTCCGTGATATTGCTTTTGATTCTCTTTTCTCTCTCCCTATTTTCCTTTTTTGTTGCAGTTTTTTCGAGGGTTCTTCTTTAGGCTTCTACTCCATTCGAAGCGGAGAAAAAATGGTATGTTACTCTATTAGCTTCTTGTTTTGAATTGATTCCTTAGAAATCTTCTGAAGGTGTGTGGGGGTGGGGTGGGGGTGGGGACTCTTTCCCTATGCTTCCATGGGGTTTCTGAATTAATTTTATTCTCTGTTGTTTTTTTAATGTTATTGTTTATTTGTATCAACTTTTCTCTGATAGCTAACCCACTTTACTTAAACCTTGTCAGCTTCCTCTTTCTCTACTAAAAACTGCTCAGGGACATCCTATGGTAAGATCATATTTTTCCTTTGCATTCATATTTTGGACTTGCTTGCTAAAAGTTTGCTTCATTTATTGATTTTTTAAACGACTTTGTGAATTTTATTCTTCTTTCTATTCTGTAACAGCTGGTGGAACTGAAAAATGGGGAGACTTATAACGGACATTTGGTCAATTGTGACACTTGGATGAACATACATCTTCGTGAAGTCATCTGCACTTCAAAGGTACAAAAATAATTCAAACAGTGTTTCTTTCTTTTATTTGATTTCTTTTTACGAATAAAGGTAAGAATGGTGTTTTTTGTCTCTTAAAGAAAGAAAGGGAGAAAATGGTTGGGGTTTGATTGAAAACATGTTGTAGGATGGAGACAGGTTTTGGCGAATGCCCGAATGCTACATCCGTGGAAATACAATCAAGTATCTTCGAGTTCCTGATGAGGTAGCTTTTACTCCTTATATATGTTGTTTAGTTTCCTTATGTTAAGAGTATAACATTGTTAAATTTATAAATGCTTGATTTTCAGTTATCTTCACAAAAGCATATAGTGGATCTCTAGTGATTTGAAACTGTGTTGTTAGAAAAGGGTGTTATCTGCCATCTCTTAAAAACCAAATTTAGATCTTCATACTTATTGACCTTTGCATTGCACCTTCTCAAATTTTCAGTTCCATGTAAATGTTGTTGCCTGGTTTTTATAATGGTTATTGTGCCGTCGCCTAACCATTTTAGTAGCTTATTTCACCAATCTGCTAATCTTAATAACTTTACCACTGAATTTCAGGTTATTGATAAAGTTCAGGAAGAAGCGAAGAGCCGTGCAGGTATGATTTAATTCTCTTGCTAGGTATTGAAAGGGATGGATAATTATTGTACTATGCAATTTAAATAAATATTTTAGTACAAGTAGCATGCTCTCTGATCAGTTGCATTGCAATTTGCAAGCATGTGTACTATATTCTCTGAAACGTTTGATGCAGACTAAATTGTGCTCGGATAGTTGTTTGCTGAAGTAATGTAATTTTTGTTTATGCATTGTCTTTGCACTCAGAATTGAGTACCAACTTATCAGAACTTAACCCTTGAGGTTGATAGTTTATATTACTAGAGATTCTTGCATATGAAAACTGGAGTAACTAACTTGGCTGTTTGCCTCTGCTGATTTTTTTCAGATAGGAAACCTCCTGTTTTAGGCCGTGGCAGAGGTAGAGGTAGAGAAGATGGTCCTGGAAGGCAACCAAAAGGAGCTGGGCTTGGATTTGAAGACGGACCCAAGGGTGCAGGAGGACGAGGCAGGGGTGGCTCAGGTGGAAAAACCAGCGGAAGCAGAGGTAAAATTGCTATAACAAACAGCTGCACAAGCAGGTGTTATGGTTGATTCTACATTTTAATGGTCTGCTGCTTGTCTTTGTGGTAACAGGTGGTGGCCGAGGCCGAGGTTGATGCTATGCTGCTTTTTCTTGGGCAACACTGCTATTTTTAGAAGCAGGTTGCATCCAATCAACTGAAATTGCTTTCTATCCTTTGGTTTTTTCTGTCAGAATGGTTCTCCAAATTACCAATATTATGTAACATTGCAGAATTCAGATACAGATATGTCTTGTGTTTTTGCTGCTTTGCCTTGCCATTTTATGTTATTGAGGTTGCAACATGTCCGACAGTTTGCTCACTTTTACTGTTAAATTCTGCATTCAACTTAAATGATTATCGCTTGTTTTATTCTAATATATTGATGTGATTACGTGATAATATTTGTTCATATTTTTTTTATAAGACACATACCTTACACACACAAATGTTCGAACCCCGAGTCTTTAAAATATTTTTTTTTTCACTAGAACTACTCGTTCGATTCCACTTGTTAACTTGTTATAATCAATTTGTTGGACTTAAAAATATTTGTTACAAAACTCCAACTGTGTGAGAAAATAATGAAATAATTGCAATTAATGGTAAAATGTTTTCTTTCATAATTTCTCACATTACGGTACATAAAATTAACAGCATTTCTTGGTGAACTTGTGAGAAAATTAAAGTTACAAGAAAGCTATTAGAACACACGGCACTAAAGCAATGCAATGAACTCTGTTTGTGAGTGCTTATAGAAGTATTTTTGGGTGAAAATTCAGTTTTAATCACACAAGCAATAAAAACATTTAAAAACTTTTTTACCGTAAATTATTTATTTACCTTTAATTTTAGCTTTTTGAAACATTGGTTTGTAAAAGCTAGATTTTTTAGTTTTTGCAAAAACTCTACCCCAAACCAAACTTTTCAAACACAACCCCAAACTAAGCTTAGTAGGGTTGGTGCCTACAATTTTTGCGAGTTCGTGGTGACTTCTTGACCAAAGAACTTGAGATCCAAGACCGACTGATCTCCGGTGAATCATCACCCATCCAACAGCACAAGCGACCATCCTCGCCACCCGTCCACCCAAAAATGCCTCGACTTTGAGACAGTCCACTTTGCATGTTTGACATAGGCAATATGCTCCTAACAACATCCATATGGCCACCCCCAAGAACTGCTTCAGGGGATCCTATCACTGCTTCTCCTTTATACTTAACCGGGAAATAACCTAAAGAGCCACCATTAGTCCCACCGATCACCCATAAATTCTCTCCTGAACTGTGACAATCAACAAAATAATCAACCTGCAAAGGATCGTGAGACAGTAGTGCATGTTCAGTCCAGTTTCATAGCTGATTTACCCAAGAAAAAGCTCTGAATTTGAACTTCAAAAATGACTCGTAACAGAAGAAAATCGGCAAGTGAATTCAATTATTTTCAGACTTACATGATCCAATGTCCAACTCTCTGATGCCAGTGAACGAGCATCCTCAAAGTTTGCTTCATTGGTTCCTTCGTTCCAATTCCATACACTACAAGGGGGTGAAATAAACGTCTAAGCATTAGTTCTAGGGGAAAAACATATATTTATTCAAGGCATTTTAGAGCAAAATTGTCGAGCTTAATCGTATTTTCTGCATAGGTCCTACATCTCCCAATATATTGCAGATCCATTAAACAGAGCCCCATATTTTGAGGTTCAAGCATAAAGATACCTTAAAGTCTCGATGTTAGACAAACACCAGAGCTTCTCAGAAAAGTCCCCAAAAAACCCTATTTTCGCAATTGAAGTTCCTACATTGATAACCTGAAATGTTGGGATAAAAATTAATCATATTTCCAGATGCAGTAATTTATCAAGAATAAACAATGCATTCGCTAAACCACAAAGTCAAGCAAACATAGTAGTTAATTTTGGACTATAAGGATCATAACCGTACTCTCTTACAGTTAAAATAGCTCAACTTTTTTTTTATTGTGCAGACTGAAAGGACATTAATCTGAAAAGGAACAGACAGAAACTAGGAAATTGTATATGAAGTATTTATAGAAAGCTATCCTACTATTAACTCATACGGAGGAGTTGACGGGTTACCTAACAGCTTAATCATCTCTATGCAATAACACCCCCTCGTTATATGCTGAAATACACAAGGACTTTGCAACAAAATGTTTCAATCATATGCTGATGCGAAACAATATACCAACCAAATTACCATCTAGCTAACTGCTAAAAGGTTACATGTTTGGACAAGGACCTAAGATGAAACCGACCTTCATAGTTCTAAAAGGATGAGGAAGCAAAACATCTAATGGGTCGAGCAGTTACTGAAAAATAACATAAAAACGAGTCTGCACTTACAGATTCAAGATGATCATCGTCATTGATATCTCCATTGGTACCAAATATGCATATTAATCCATCAGCAGAAGCAGAAGCTAGTTTGTTTTGATGGCCAGGGACGAAGTGTACCTTTCAACAATACAAAAATACCAATGATGACAATAAGCCACATGATTCAACCAAAAAAATCCCAACATTTACTAGCTTATGGCTGAAGTATAGATTTGTTTAAACTCCACTAAACTTCAGTATGCCAAGCATGGACACAAAAATTGGGATGTAATTATGTAGAAGAAACAATATAAACTCATAGACCTCAAACTAAACAGAGATCGAACCGAACATGGGGTAGACTAACCTGAGTAACATCGTCCACATGAGATTCCTCCAAGCATGCGACTTGCTTCTTGTTCCTCCAATCCCAGAAAAGTATCTGTGTTGTTCATAAACAAACAAGAAGAAACTGTCAAAAAAGTTGAGCCTGACAATTTCTCACACAAAGGATAAGCATATTGACTACAATAACTAGGACCATTAGGCCAATCTGAAGTGGCCAAAACTAACAGATGTTGGTCTAAAGTGGGAAAAACAATAACTTCAAAACATAGAATGTGTAGACCTGGGATTGACATCCTGCAGCCAAAAGATTATCATCTGACCCTCCAAATGAGAAGCTAAAAGCCTCTTGAGAAGAGCCTGCTGTTATACACGAAACCTAAAAACAAAAAAACATCAAACATATTGCACCTTTTTTTTAAAAAAGTCCTTTTCAAAATTTTTACATGAAAATGCTGGTCTAAGAATTCACCTGTTGAAAATTTCTGACATCCCACGCTCTGATAGTTCCATCAGAGGAGCAAGAGTGCAAAACATGCTGATTGGAAGCGCCAGAAAAACAGATATGATTAATAGTTGAGGAGTGTCCTTTACACTCTCCAAAAAATTGACCAGTCATTGGGGAGTAAAGTTTCACTGCATTAGTCGACAATGAAACCGCCATGGAAGTCCAATCATCCCTTTTTTCAAAACCCACCAACAATAACCAATCACCATCAACTTTAACACCACAAAAAATTCAAAAAGTTTCCATTTTTGCGATGATCAGAATTGTTTTTAGGAGAGGAAACGTACCCAGGGACGATTTGGAAAACGTAGTCGTCGCCGAAATTGGTTTGTATCGAATTTTTTAGACCGAAGGTCTTGGTTGAGCTCTGACTATTCTGAACCGGTTGTTGTTGTTGTTGCTGTTGTTCTACTTCCATCTCTGAGTCTTCTACCTCCATCTCTATTTCCCTTTTTTTCGATCGTCGTTGTGTTGCTCTGAGCTTTAGCAATTGAAGAACAAAGAGGCAAAGCAAGGCGGGGGCGCCTACGCACAAGGAATTCAGGGTTTTAGCCAGGCGATTGTAAACGGTCAGGTTCAGATTAACTTATTTCTTAAGACCAATCAATTTTTGCCACCTCATTCGGGTTTCGCCCTTTTCTACAAGCATCAAATTAGATGTCTAAAAATATTCTCCAAAATTATCCCTCTTTATTAAGAAAATACCATTAAAGTTTATTTTTTATATTATAAAAAATCATTTTTAATAATATTTATTCATATTTTTAAAAAAAAAAATTTGATGACGCGCCTAGAAAGGTAAAATTGGTTAAAATGATTCTTTTAAAATGAATATAATTTTTTAATAAATACTTATTAAATTCAATTGAAGTTCAATTATCTCTCAAAATATTATAGTCAACTCATTTTTTAACTTCTTCAATGATGTCTTATCTTATAACTGATGATGATAACAAAAGCAAGGAGAAATTAGATCATGCAATACTAAACAGGACCAAATTGAAAAGAAGATACAAATAACAAGGGTTAAATTTAATAATTTTTTAAATTAAATTGATTGTATAAATGTAAAATGCTAAATATATTATTATATAACAGTCACGTTAAATATTTAATATCTTTTAAAGTTCTAGAAGTCTTGGCTCCCTGGCTCCGGTCAATAAAACTAATAATACTCGTCCATAACTCTGCAGTAACACTTAACAGAGTCATCGTGTACGATATAGGAGCCTTTGCACATGAGAGTCTTGAACTCTGACCTGTGACATTTAGCTGAATATTTCATACAGGACGTGTTCATCCAAGCTCAGCAATACCAATCGTTGAAAGGTTAGAGATTTTTAAAATCCTACACGATACACAGATTGAAACAGGGGATGAAATCAAGAGTATCTCATTGCTAAACCATCACAATCAAACAAATGTTTTTAAGATACACCGTACAGCATCCTAATTCATGTCAAGGAGCTAAAATTTTCTACCCATTGAATAGAAACATAGAACTTCCCGGATGAACCAATTTTTTAATCTCACACAGTTAAAAACACATCAGGCTTTGATCCTTGTCCAAGGTACACCCAAAAAATACAAAATAGAACGAACACACACAGTTAAGCAGCATTTCTATTTTCAGCTAAACTGATTTCATGTGCTTGCTTCAGCTTCCTTCTTCTCCAAAGCTCCTGCACCATGCTCATCCGGCTTTGCATCTCCTTCGGCCTTGTCAGCTGGCTTTGTTGCTTCTTGCCCTACATTTGGCAGGAATCCAGCAACATATTAAACATTAATCACAGGCAAAATATCACCATTAAGGAAACGTAGTATACATACCTTCATCATCACTATCTTCAAACTCACCCATCCCACCCATGTCACCCAAACCACCCATGCCGCCCATCATGTCACCCATGCCGCCCATTCCACCAAAGTTCTGAACAACACCACAATTATTAGGTAAGAAAGGAAGTCTTCATAAGTTTATGCTGGATGTAGAGATCGAAATAAAATATCATATATCTGTTTCATACCGAGAAGTCCATTCCTCCCAAGTCAAGATCACCAGCACCTAATCAGAAGTAGTAGGAAATAACAAATTGTCAGTTTGAACTATATTGAGCTCTGCATCAACTCGATCAAAATAAAGAAACATACCTGTATCTTCATCTTCATCCACCCATTTGTCCCAGTCCACTTTGACATAGTGTGGGGGCTTGCCATCCCCACGCAATAATTTTTTCCACCACACTTTCTCGGCTTTCTCTAAGATGCAGAAAATGCTCCTTACACCTATATTTATTTTGCTTTCCTTTTTCAAGAAAAACAAAATTTTACAAAATGTCAAGTAATGAAGGAAGAATGTTTACCCCAAGCACAGAGAGCATTCAAATAAGCAAAACTTTCCAGGAGTTTCAAAAATAACTTAGACTTCACTTGATAGAGTTGATAGAAACTTGAAATGATGAAACACTTTTCCCTTTGTAAATGTCAATTCATCGATTGTTGGACATGAAAAATAAAATGAATTACTTTACTATTTCACCCCCCTTGTTTTTCCCTTTCTAAACACCAAATTTCATTTTCTTTCACTATTGGCATCCTTCTAACCAACACGCCCATAAAGTTAGAAGCAGCATAAGTGTGTGAATGTGTATTTCCGCATGTGAACGCACCTAAAATGAAGTGGTCCTAAAAATAGGAACACTAAAGGGGTAAAGGCTAGTCATAAAATATTCAGAATTCACTTAAAAAGCAACAGATCATCAACATAATACTATCAGAAACTGATTAAACATATTCAACAGTTTGACTGATACCCAGGATTCTCAGATAACCCTAAACAAATGGATCAAACGCTTTGTAAATTCTTGATAATGGCTATACCGATATCTTACCTCCACAATGACCTTATCATAAAGATCCAACTTCAACTCATAATGTGCATTGCCAGTTCCAGCAGTACCAGTGAAACTAAACACTCCCTCCGGCTCAAGATTGACCTTTGCATCCTTCGAATCGGATAATTGCACCGTAATGAAAACCTTATCAGCTCTTTGAGCCCATTTCACCTCGGGATGACGACTAGCAACAGAGAGAAAAACCAAAACAATTCAACCACAGTTAATAAAAGAAAATTCCAAACAAAATACAGCCAAAACGAAGCAATCTCCAGTTAAACAATCCTAATCAAAATCCACTACAACAGTTCTTCCCGTAGTTAATTAACAACCTAATAATAACTTAAAGCATTTTCATAAATCAAATCCGTCGGGGACCAAAGATTAGAAAAAAAATGAAAAAAAATGAAAAAAAATGATTGCAAAGCTTACCTCATGATTTAGTAATGGGCAGAGAGTTGAAATGTAAGGAACTGTAAAACCCTAATGAAACCACCAAACAAACAGTACAGCCGACGGCTAATAAGTTTTTAACTTGCAGAACGGACAACATTTGCCCTTCGTTTTCTCTTTAAATCAGGGGTAAATCATGGGCATTTTAGTAATATTTAGTTCCAGATATTTTTTTGATGTTGTTCGGTTATCCTAGCCCAATATAAATGGTTCGTTAATCCACTGGTTCAATTAAGCTCGCCCGGTTTAGTTTTGGACCTTTGGGTTTTGGGTTTAATTAGCAATTAAATTTTCTTTTCATATCTTCCTGATGAAAGATTATATCATAGGTCCGGCTCATGACATCAACCGTTGTCCCTAACTAATAAAAATCACTCATTTAATCATTAATCAACCATGTTATTAATATAATTTTTAAAAATTATATTTTTAAAATAAAATGAAAAAGATGAGCGAAGATTCATTGGTTGAAAAAGAATGAGTTAAAAATAACAATGAAAAAGATGTTTATAATTGGATAAGATCACGACTAACGTGATGAGCCAAGTCTATGATATAATTTCTCTTCTCTGGTTTTACATATTTTACGTAAAATGTTTTCTTTCCGTTAATATGATAAAATTTAATTTGTATATTATTTTTAATCCATTTAAATATATTTATGATATATAATATAGGCATAAAGATAATTTTTACCCTTAACGTTTATAATTTTTGTCATTTTAGTCCCTATACTTTTTTTGGATAAATTTAGCCCTTGACCTATGTCTTTTTAACAAATAACTCATTTTTTAACTACCATGATAACTGAATCGTTAAAAATTTAATAATGATAACATATTATATATATATATATATATATATGTGATAATATATCCGAGAAACAAGTGATAATTCCACTTGGCTAGCTAAATTATTGGTATCGGGTACGGTTCTTTCTTTTGAAATTTCTTTTGGAATCTGCTATTTCGTATCCGTGTATGATATAGATCGTGTAGTGAGCATGTTCTTATTCACCAGAGCACGCTGAATTCAAAACTTTTGCATACAGATAACAGATTACAGATTTATTTCTTTATATCACACAGCTGTTCATTTATCTGGTTGTCCAAATGATATTATGTTCTCTTGAATAATTGCAGGGATACTACCTGTCAACATCACGTGAATTAACCCGTCTCGACTCGATCACTAAAGCTCCTGTCATCCATCACTTCTCGGAAAGTATCTCCGGAGTTATGACGATTGTGCATTCCAAAAAGAGGCTAGGTTTTGTCAGGAAAATGTTAACCGAGTAAATTCCAGTTTACGCATGGATTTCCACAACTATGGATCAAACGAGTGGATGGGATTTCGTTTGGAGTTTATAGGGAGTATAGTTCTCTGCCTTTCTACTATGTTTATGATCTTTTTACCGAGCAGCATCTTCCGGCCAGGTACTTATAGCCACAATCTCAGTTCCACAAACCAATTCATGATTTTCATGGATCTAGTCCTGAACAAAACTTATTTTGCATGATTCAGAAAATGTTGGTCTCTCTCTCTCGTATAGATTGTCCCTCAATGCTGTATTGTTCGAGGCTATATATATGAATTGCTTTGTGGAAAACAGGATGGTTTCTGTTGAAAGAATAAAGCAGTTTTCAAGTATTCAGTCGGAAGCAGCATGGCATATTCAAAACCGTCTTCCACCTCCAAATTGGCCTGCTCATGGCAATGTGGAGCTCAAAGGCCTTCAGGTAACCGGCATGGCATAAATTTATTTACAACACCCTTAACTAGTTGTTGAAGACTTGTTTATTATGGTTTTGGCTGACAGGTCCGATATCGACCAGCACTCCTCTTGTACTTAAAGGCATTAGTCTGAACATCAGTGGGGTGAAAAGATTGGTGTCGTTGGTCGTACAGGGAGTGGGAAATCGACTTTAATCCAAGTCTTTTTCAGACTGGTTGAGCCAACCGCAGGGAAAATCATTATTGATGGTATAGATATCAGCATGCTAGGACTTCATGATCTCAGGTCACGCTTCGGAATCATCCCTCAGGAACCTGTCCTTTTCGAAGGAACCGTGAGAAGCAACATTGATCCTGTAGGACAGTTTTCAGATGAAGAGATATGGAAGGTAAAAACAAGTTATATCTCATAAATATGAAACATGCTTCATTGTTTCAACTCACTGAAAGTTTATAATTTTTTGCAGAGCCTTGAACGTTGTCAACTTAAAGATGTGATGGCTTCAAAACCCGATAAACTCGATTTAAGTAAACGACTTTAACTTATTCGTAATCTACTCACTGAAATGGTGCCTGAGAAGTCCCTAAATACCTTTAAATTCTTCAGTGGTTGATAGTGGCAACAATTGGAGCATGGAACAGAGACAACTTCTATGTTTGGGGAGAGTTATGCTTAAGCACAGCAGGCTTTTGTTCATGGACGAGGCAACTGCTTCTGTCGATTCGCAAACTGATGCTACAATCCAAAAGATCATTTGCAGCCTGCACAATTATCAGCATTGCTCACAGAATACCAACAGTCATGGACTGTGATCGGGTTTCAGTCATCGATGCAGGTGCGTGCTTCATTCATGTATTACTCGAATACAATAGTATGTGTCATATAGGAATAGGTATCAGACACGACTATGCATTAAAATCGAGCATTCATCACAGTTTGTCACATGAACTTCATAGTTAACAATCCCTTGTTTCCTTTAACAAACACAGAAAAAGCAAAAGAGTTCGACAAACCATCACGGTTGCTTGAGAGGCCGACACTATTCGCGGCATTGGTTCAAGAATATGCCAACCGTTCTTCTGGATTATAAATCAAATCTTTCTTCAGGAGGATTTCCATCTACTGCAAGTTTGAAAAAAAAATCTAAATGAATGCTGGCCCTTGCTTGCCTTCGTCTGCAATATGGAGAATGTGGTATTTTACAAGCAAAATATTTTGGTCAATGAATTGATATATGGCCATATGAAAAACTAATACCATATTCCTTCGATTTTCCCCGTTTTATTCAGAAATGAACTTCATACTAAGATTCGTCTACAAATGATTTACACAGGGAAACAAAGCACATGGAATATATAAGGAAAATAAAAAGGGGTTAATGTAGATTTACAGGAAGTTGGTATAATCAGACACCGATGAAAGCTCGACATTCGGATTCCCAGTGTTCCTTTGCCTGTCGAACTCTCTCCGTTCTTTCTGTCCGAAGTCGCTGCTCCCAGTAGTCACGACAGCTGTTCCAAGACAAATGCATGATTCTTGTAAGAACACGTTGATACATATTCATGTATCTATACTCTTCACTCCATAGACAAATATATTCAAAAACATAATACTCAGACCTTCTCCTTAACAATATACTAAGCTCGTCCAAATGTACGAAACCTTCATAAACTCCTGCCTGAGAAAAGAGTAAACAAAATGAGTAAAGACATTCAACTGGAGATTGGATTACATTAATATCTATATATCCTACATAGTACTTTGTAATGAAATGGAAAGGAATTTATTCGAATAACAAGCAAAATATCAGAGCTGAAGTTAATTATGGGACCTAGACACTTACCCCTCGACATAAGGGACATTTTTCTTTCTGCTCAGCTGCTTTCAGTCCGTTAACAATGGTGACTGATGCAGCTGAACAGGCACACATGTAGCAGAATATATGCCCGCAAGTGAGGGACACTGGATCAAACACTGTATCCTATTGCATTAAGAAGAACAAGAAATGTCTCATATCAGTAAAGAATCCAAGTAGCAGCGGAGCTAATAAAGTCGAAGACCGTAAATTTGTGTCCTAGAACTCACTTACCAAGCATATAGAGCAAGTCAAGTCGATATCAAGCTTGACAGAATCAAAGAGTTCACAAGAAAGGAACGGTTTGCCGTCATTAAACGTAAGGTAGCAGCCCTCAAACAATACAGGGGTCATCCGTGACTTGGCCTTGGTTTCCCTCAAATTGATGTGGAAAGCCATAAGCTCACATAGCCACGGCGATTGAAGTATTTCGATGTGCATACTCTGCGCTCGGGACTTGAATGCCTGCCCTTGTTTCGACAAATGAACCTGCATCGAGAGCAGAATTAGAACAGAATCTTTCCAACCACATCAAATTACCATCAGAGTAGATTCTTCAAACACAGATAAATCATAAGCAATTAAGCATACCTTGTCGTACTTTTTCAGTATCTTTCGAATCGCGATGGCATTAATCAATGCATAATTAACCAGTTCCTTCCCTTCTTGAATCAAGGCAACATGGCTACCTTGCAACTTACCTTTGAACCAAATGAAGTATTTCCTAAAGCCAGAAGCCAAGTGCAGTTCAAGCAATTTCTGCGCACGCTCATTGAAGCAACCGACCACGTCCGACATTTCCTTGAGAAGGGAGGGGAAGAATGTCCCGTCGCACACTGGCAAACCATAATTTCGTACAGATCAGAACAGACATACTTATAATTTCTTAAATATTTGTCTATAAAGATTTCAACATGAATAAACATACTCGGATAACATTAGACTATGCACAGAGCCATATTTGTCTCTGAATATATACCTGAACAATGCTGGGGACAAGTTTTGATGTCAAGAACCCCATGAACATCTTTCTCGGACAGAGCATCCCTCCTCCTGCAGTTCTTCAAAATTTTCTTGAGCTTCTTGAAACCAACCCCAGGCAGTTGCTTGTCTTGTCCCTGCAAGTATTCTTGATATTTCTTGCAGAACTTCATCTCTCTCCGACAATAATTGTCTATACTTTAGACGCCAGAAGAACAAATATGTGAAAAAATACTTTGGTTTTCGTTCGCCTTCTTTCAATCAACGAACATGAACACAAAAATCAACAATTCAAGAAGACAAGGAAATTGATGATGGTGTGCTGTGGTTTTAGATATTTAATTGGCGGTGGAGTGTATTTGTAGAGATTTGCGAGTGGGAAAAGGACTAATTTTCGGATAATCTCGACATTGCTTCTAACAGATGATTTTGGAAATTACGTAAAATCATTTGTCAGTCTCTACCAATAATTAAATAATTTTTCAGAAAAATACGAGGATCAGTACAGACGACTTATTACCACTAAAGTAGAACTCGACACAGATGTCATGTGAAGTAAATTTGAACAGGGAAATTATTAGACAGAGCTTTTATGTCAGGCTCGGGTGAGTGGGACCCTAAACCGGACCCTGTTATTTATTAAGGGAGGGTAAGATCAGGTACCCGACTAATTTAAATAGAATTGGTCTTGATCCCGATAATCATCGATTTTTAAAAATTAAAATTAGTACTAGTTTCTATCATACCGAGCTTAAATTTTAAAAACTGGTCCCGTTACTGATGTGTATCGGTTCTAATACTGAGTACCCGGTCAATTAGTTTATTCTTCAAATTTTTTGAGTAATTGGAGAAAAAAAATTCAACCACTAATAATAATATTAAATAATAAAATTAAAATATTGTAAACTTAAAAATTAAAGTTTTAAAACTAATCATATTCAATTATTCATACATAAAAAGAAAATTTGATAAGAAAAATAAACAAAAGAAAACAAATATCGGATATTCGGTATTGATCCCGGTCCTACTGGATACCCACCAGGTATCGGGTTCAAAAAATCAAGATCCAGTCCCGATCCTGGTTATGATCGGGACTTAAATTTTAAATCCAATCTCGATCCCATCAGAATCCAGATAAAAATCTATCAAGTCTTACCAAATCCGAGAATGAAACCGGATAATCGGGTTTTTTTCCCACCCCTGTTATTTACCGTCTAAACAAGACTGTTGGTTAAGTAATTGACTAAACCAAACACAACAGCTAGAATCCACGTGGAATCACATTGTCTGCCACATCCAATAAGCGGTGGGGACGCTTTGTATGAGGGAATTTTATCTTCTCGCTCGACTCACTGCCTGGTTCCCACTTGACTTGCTCAACTCAGCCCACAGCAATTAATCATCGCCGACGCCGCAGATGTAAAAGCCGCGGAAAGTAATATTTAATTTTAATAAATTAATAAATTAGATACGAGTAAGTAATAAAAAAAAAATGGCAAAATTGATATACAAAATTAACTGGTGGTAATAAACTATTCGGTTAACATTAAAAATTGAGACTCGACCGAATGAAGTGATTTGAACCGAAACTTCGCCACATGGTTAAGCTCGGCCCATGTAAAGCTACAGGCTAATTCTCAACCAAGACTAATATAAAAATTGGGTTGAACTTGAACCTGAAAAATGGACCTAACATCATTCAGTCCGACAACAACTAAGAAAATATTATAGAAAGTTGTTTAAATTCGATGATTAAGTTTTAGGTTAGATTGTAATTTCATTATTAAATTAATTTAGAAAAAAATTTAAATTCGATGGTAATTTTAATATTTTACTATACTCATGGAATGAACCCAGTAAAAAAAGTGTTGTTCTTCCTAAAAAAAAATTAGATTCAAATAACTTAACTGTCCGATATACATATTTTTTTAAAGAACTATAAAAAATTAAGGCATAAAGATAATTTTAACCCTTAATGTTTATAGTTTTTATCGTTTTGGCCCTTATTCTTTTTTTAATAAATTTAGCCCTTAATCTATATATTTTTGACAAATAGCTTATTTTTTAATTACCATGATAACTGGACCGTTAAAAATCTAACAATGATGACATGTTATATGCATATGATAATATATTTTAAATAACATGTTATCTAACCTATCAAATACATATATATATATGAAATATAATTTTATTTTAATATAAAATATAAAACAATTAAAATTCAAATAAAATATTAAAAAATTAATTAATTCTAAAATAAAATACTACTAAACATTCTCAACCCTAACTACGATAGAATCAAAATCCTAACTTAAAAAAATTAATTAACTTCGAATTGTGTTCATATTTTTTTTAAGATAGGACTTTAATTCTATCGGAGTTAGGGTTGAGAATGTTTAATAGCCTTTTATTTTAGAATTAATTAATTTTTAATATTTTATTTGAATTTTAATTGTTTTATATTTTATATTGAAATAAAATTATATTATATATATATATTTAATAGGTTAGATGCCACGGCATTTAAAATATATTATTATATGCATATGACATGTCATCATTGTTAAATTGTAACGGTCCAATTATCATGATAGTTAAAAAATAAGTTATTTGTCAAAAAGATATAACTTAAGGGCTAAATTTATCCAAAAAAAGAATAAAGCCAAAATGATAAAAATTATAAACGGTTAAAATTATCTTTATACCAAAATTTAAAAATAAATACCAAAATATTTCATATATCTGTATATTCATGATACGTACCGGACCAATTAAGAGAAAGATTACAAGAAATTATATCATGAGTAAGTCCCACCACGTTATCCGTGGGACTAATCACTAAAATTTATCCACATCATCATTTTTTCTAATTCATATATTTTTTTAAAGTGAATCTTCATTTATATTTTTTGAAAAAAATAATGATATAGATGAACTTTAGTGGTTGATCCACGAATGATGTGATGGGACTTACCCATGATATAATTTCACAAAAGATTATACTTATACTTTGGATTAACGTGGCTAATTATTGACATACCTTAATTATCATTTCATATCATTTATTTATTACCGGTTACTACTAAATGAGAATTTACATGTATTACATTTGGATGAGTTTACAATAGGCGTTAAACATTGTTTAACACCACTAATATTGAACATCGTTAAATATTATTAAATTAATTAATAAAAATTAAAAATCTTAGGGACTCAACACATAATTATTAATATATGATCACTCTTTTATTAATTACATATTGAGTCCTTAAAATTTTTAATTTTTATTAATTAATTTAATAATTTTCAACAATGTTTAACATTAATGATATTCAACAATGTTCGACGCGCGTTATAAATTTTTTTATTACATTTAATATTTTATTAAATTACACATGTCACATTAGATATTTTATCAAAATATAAACATCAAATGCAGTAATGTTCCTAAATAATTGCTAAGGTAATTATTGCTTTCCTTGTCGTCTGTTCTTGAACAAGCTCAAGACACTTGCCCAAGGTGACACGAATTTAAAAACCCCAGAGCACCAAAGTTGGCTGTTGCTGTTGCTGCTGAGTGCTGATCCTCGAGCGAACATGTCAACGTGTTTAATTCAAATAAGGTCAGCTTTAGACAATAATGTCTCGAAACGATAACATTTTTACTTACAAATATAATGAAGAACTTGCAAGGAGACAACGGCGAAGAAAGCACATGTAGGTACAGGTTGAGGAACTCGTGTTGGAGAAGGGGAGCACGTGCAACAAGGCAGAAACAACTAAACAAAGCACTCTTTGCACGTGCCCTGCTTCTCCAACAGGAGAAGCTCAACCGCTTAAACATCTCCACACCATGAATGAGTTTCAACAGGAGAAGCTCTTGAGATGTAGAAGTGATGTTCCCAGGGACTCGAGTATTTATAAGAGCGACCGAGCAGAGAGAGAGAAAGAGACGAGGAGTTATAATCTCAAAGGATATGAAAAACACTATATATATATATATATATATATATATATATATTTATGCAATCATGGTGGTGAGCATTGAAATTCAAAGTAGAGATATCCAAGGAAGAAGAAACGGGTCTTGTCTGCCTTGATTTCACACACATATATATAGTACTACCATTACTATGCAATCATGGTGGTGAGCATTGAAATTCAAAGTAGAGATATCCAAGGAAGAAGAAACGGGTCTTGTCTGCCTTGATTTCACACACCCCACTGTTGTTTTCTTACAGGATCCGATGGCACAGAGACAGCTACAAGCCTACAACCACAAGGCTCTGAAGTCCTATCCCACGACCCACCATTGATATTGCCTCTGGATCAAGAATCTCGTGTCATCATATCAGGTCCCACCACCTTGTATGGCCCCATTTTGTAGGGGGTAAACCTGCCGGTCCCACTCTCCCATCCCCTTAGCGGAAAAGAACCTGTTGATGCAAAGGCAGAGAAGAATAATGTAAGAGTGCACGTAGACTTTGCGTGTTGCCGTGTTGGGTGCAAACGTGCAAGCTTTTTTGAGTATGGTGTGGGTATGATCGAGTCTACCCCCATAAGTCTTGACACGACATAATTACTATATAATATAAACTAATACTAACATATCACAAATGTACATACGATTAGAAGTATACGAATGTATGGTTCGAAGTGAGAATGGGGTTTCCTTGTTTGAATGGAGAATGCATGGGGCTCCATGGGCTTCAAGTGGGGGTGTTTGTAAAGACAGACAAAGTAGTTGAAACTCAAGGTCCATGTTCTTTGTCTGAGACAGGAAGCCACACATGCTTACACAACATCTCAGAACTCTGAATCTGTATTTATTTAGGAGAAAGTAGTAAGATGATTATCTGAGCAGAGCTAAACGTGCATTTTTTTGTACTGTGGAAGAATATAGATGTCTGAACTGAAGTCATCATCAAAATCTAAAGACATAAATGCTGGCGTGTCCTGGATTTTGTAGTAAATGCGTTGTGTGGTCGTACACTCAAAATTTTTCTATGGCTTTGAAAATTTTGAGCTAGAGCCTAGAAGAAACTATTTATTTTTACCAGTTTTCGAATCATACTCATGCTTTAAAGCTCCAACAAGTTAAAGGGTTGCAAAGTCAACCCTGCTTTGATGCATATATGTGACTTTGCTTCAACGACAAAGGAACAGCTACAAAACAAATTGGCCGACGAGTTGAGATTTTATAGGAAAAATAGAGCGTTTACTCATTCTTTATCTGCAACGTGAGGATCTGCCAACTAAGGCCGAAATGCTCACAAAAGTAAACCATAACCATTAAACTTTTTACTTTGGATGATCTCTGTGTATGATTAAGCCACCCCAAAGAGGCCTAATTTGACATGTTTCTTGTTCTAACAGGAGATTGCAACAATGGAAGAAGAGTTAAAAACTATGTCGAAGATCATCGAGAATCAAGAGAGACTGATCCAGGGACGGAGGAAGGATTTGAGTGACCAACTGGACAAACATAACACTGAACTGGAGAGGGTATAGTTGATTAGCATCATATATTCTAATCTCTGGGTTTAGCTAACCTCATT
Source organism: Abelmoschus esculentus (assembly GCA_035048815.1). Taxonomy (NCBI): domain Eukaryota; kingdom Viridiplantae; phylum Streptophyta; class Magnoliopsida; order Malvales; family Malvaceae; genus Abelmoschus; species Abelmoschus esculentus. The sequence goes on from JAUCBN010000034.1 coordinate 17,161,032, forward strand.
ACCAGTCTTGTACTCTTGTTATTGCTTGGCGGTGTAGCTTAGATACACAATTAATACAATCCTTTGATATGATAATTCAGTCATTTGAGTAATACTTGATTAGATTCAATATTCAATTTCAATCTTTGTTATCTAGCTTTGCATTCCAAATGAAGAAAATAATGAACTTACTCTGAGTAGGATACAGGGCAAAAGACTTAAACAAAACATAAAACATCTGGTCAACAATCTACAGTAACAATCCTGAAGCCATAGTCAACAAGTATATGTCACAAAACGATTACTACATTTATGGAAAATGCTACCCAATTGATCATCCATACACATGCCCTTCTCATGTTGGAAGCAAGAGAAGGATTATTTCAGTCTTTCGTTTACTTCTTTGCATAAGTAATCAACATCTGGTTTTGCTGTATCTTGAAACCTTGTAGCGCCTGCATCGCAACGGTTGATTGCATCTCATTTTCGTACTCCACAAAGGCAATACCCGGTTTTGTTTCCACCATTCTAACATCCTTTAAACCAGGGTATTGATTGAAGAGCATTTGCAGCATCATTGTGGTCGCATCATGCGGAAGATTCTGAATAAACAGGATGTTATTCGGTGGTGCAGGAGCTTCCGGAACAATTGATCTACCGCCCAGGTAGGGTAATTGTGATAGCTGCAGCATTTTGAGAGAAAAATATGGGATCAAATAATGAGAAGCATATACACGCTAAACATTTTTTTATGAGATGTAACTGAAAATAATTTCAGAGTATAATGGTATAAGAGTCGAGTTTCATTCAATTACAATTCAAAAGTATTCAATATTCGATCATCCGTATTGTGAAGCATCACAGGTCTCATAGAGTCTAATGATATAGAATGGTCAAGTTCAATTAGCATCTCAGTTTCATCAGAGCAAATAAAGATGCAAGTCTTCAACACAGCAAAGCACAGAAGCTTTCCATGTAGTATGAATAAAAAATGCTCTCGCAGGTTTGCAGCAACCAGATTTCAGCAGCTCAAAAGTAATAAATGTGGCCAAAGACTGAAACATATAACATTCTAAGTAATCCATACTAATAGCACAATTGCAAGATTAAGGCATTAAGCAAAGATAGTTTCAACCAGAGTCCATAGATAGAGTGAGAGAGAGAACAAAAAGTAGTCAATCCATAGTACGATACTAGATTTTGTATCACTTACAGGAGGTGTTGCACCATAAGCACCCGTGTAAGCTGGATTCAAACCTGCTGCTGCTTGATTAGGATCAAGTTGCTCTTTCCGTTTTTTCCCTCCTACATTGACACAACATATTCAAATCTCAGGAGAACAGGAAAGGGAACTATAAAACAGATGAAACTGTACACCACATATGTCAAAATAAGCAACAGGTCAAAGAAAGTGAGACAGAGGCACGGAGCAAAAAAGGGTGAGGTTTACTTTGACATTAAGACACATTATAAGGCATCTATATGTGCGTTCTAAACGATTCAACAATAAATACAGTGTTATTTCAATAACAGACTCAAGCTTCGAGGTTCATGTAATAGCAAAGGAAAGAACTGGTTACCAACAACAACAGTAGCAATACAAACTGAATGTAAAAGTATATGCAAACCACATACAACAAAAAATGTTAATTGCTCAACTCTTAGCTTTTTCAACCGAAGATAAGGACAAAGAGGAATGTACCCTTTTCTTCATGCCTCTTTCGCTTCTCCCGGGGTACAAAAGTGCCATCTGCTTTTGCTATTATATCTGATTTAGTCTTTGCGTATTGTATTCTCTGCCAAGAATTAGACATTGTTTTAATTAATTACCAGAGCAAATGACAGTTTATGATAGTATTTAACATGATTTATAATCTGAACATCCATAATTAAAAGCAAAACTACTGAATTCTCCATTGATTGAAGTACCCTATAAAATCAAAATCAAAATCTAACCATTCTTGTCATAAAACAAGACAAACACAGCCATCAACATAAACCCAGCTAAGAAAACTATCTAGAAATACTGAAATGCATCAAATCATAGGCAAAGAGATAAAGAAGTTACAATTACAAAAATACATATACCATTTCCTTGTCATAAAAGGGAAAGCCCTGCATTCGCTTAAGAGCATTGGTGGCGGAGCTAGCATCCTCGAAAACAACCCAAGCTTGACCTTTGTGTTTCAGCGTCTTGAATGCCAATACATCCAGTATCTTTCCGAATTGTGAAAACACAGCGTGCAACGATTTCTTCAACTCTGCAAACATCATTCGAGGGGGGAAATCAAGGAAAATAAAAGTAATATAAGCATTTTTTAGGAGGTGGGGATTTAGAGAGCTGAAATAAGTACGGTCGATTTTGATCTTCTCATTGAGATTGTTGATGTATAAAGTCATATTCGGAGGAACTTCTTCTCCATGACCCTGGCCCTGACCCTGACTAGTATCCGCCATTGTTTTCTCCTGCCTCTGGCTCAATGCTAAAGCAGAAAGAAGAAACAGAGATGTGCAAAATGGGGTTTAAAATTCAGGGCTTTCTTTTTGGGATGGGTCACCTTTCGGCCCTAAAAGGGGTTCGCTAGGTTCAAAACAAATCCATGATTTTTTTGGCTTATTACACGAATTGATACATGAATTTGACAAAAAAATAAATAAAATTAATATTTAAAAATAAAATTGATACTTAAATTTGTATAAATATAATATTAATGTTTTATTTTAATAATTAATAAAATTGTGATACGTAGTAATAATAATAATAATAATAATAATTTAACTAATTGATGTTATATAACAAGTGTAAAGTGTTCGGTTGCTAAAATATGCATAAACAGTAGGAGAAATTATATTATGGGTAAGTCACACTACGTGTCCATGAGACTAACCAATAAAAATCATTCATATATTATTTTTTCCACGTCATATATATTTTAAAGTGAATCTTTACTTGGAAAAATTATTTTTAAAATGAATTAACAGTAAATATGAGTGAAGATTCACTTTAAAATATATATGACATGAAAAAAATGATAATATGGATGGTTTTTATTGGTTGGTCTCATGGATGACGTGGTGGGACTTACCCATGATATAATTTCTCCAGTAGAGATTAATTTGACTAATTTCCAAATTTAAATACTAATTTAAAATTTAGTTTCAAGTTAAACATAAATTAAAAAATTATAAATTTCAAATACCAATTTCTTTATTTTTCATTCCCTTTTCAAATAATTTGAAAGAATCAGATATGAAATTATAAGAAAATATTCATGTATTTGTTTGAACTATATGCGAAAATTTTGTACCAAACGTTTAAATTAATTACATCATACATCTTTCAAACTTTAAAACATTTTAATTGTGCACTCAAACTATTAGTGTCATTTCATTTAACTTCTTAAATTCGGTGTCTATTTTCAAATATGATGTAAAACATACTTAAAATTCATCATTTTTTGAACCTGTGATCTCTAGAAATAACAATCGTTTCCTTAACCATTGAGGCTAAATGACTCGTGTTGACATAAAACATATTTAAAATATAGAGATCAACTTTTAAACTCAAGTGCACATATTGCATGAGCAATTTGACCATGACATGCAAAAGCTAGACTGACCATACTTAAAGCATCCATTCAATAACCTGAACCATTTTCCACCAGAGAAACTTCCAAGGCAAAACCTTAGCCATTTCCCATGTCTAAACATCCTTACAAGCCCATTTTAAACATGATACAGACTGCCTATGATCAGCTAAAAAATGACTTGAGTCAAAAAAGTGGGATATCAGTTTTAATCATTTCAGATCACAAAGAATGGCACCTTGCCATATGATTTCACTTGAATAGTGCAACAAAATTATCCAATTCCATGTTTTGAATATGGCACTATGGCAGGCTTTAACCTTAATGTGATCAGTATCAGTACCTTCATCATATATGCAGACCACAATAGACAATTATGACTCGAGATATACTAATTTTCTATTAAATCAATGCATTTTAGGCAACTGAAAACTCCACACCATGCAAGTTAAATGATAAATTTTCATGTTAAAGGTCGAACTATCGCATGCATCTCAACCTAGAACTTGAGATCTTGACTAATGACTTGACTAAGATTCAGACATATCATAGAAATTCTCACTTGTATATAGTTCCTGCCAGAAACATTCTTATTTTCCTACCTCTACCTCTCATGTCCAATAACTACATCCTACTTCAAATTCCACAAAAATGCACAATCCCATGTCTTCCCTAGACCTCCTTTCTTCCCTTTCGACTTCTTTCTATTCACTCGATAATAGCGATATAAATTCGCAGTTCCATTATCATATACAGGAGATAATCTTGCAAAGCATAGCCTTCTATTAAAACCCAGACCAACATTCACTGTCCTAAGCAGAAAACATGTCCCAAGTTTAGCAATCTAACTCATAGCATTAAGAGAAAGATGAACTAATATGTCTATCAATCATTCCTTAATCCAAGCAATTAAAGCAATACCAATCACATAATCAGAAACAAATACACCAAATGAGTTGAAATTCTAAACACATACAAAGTTAAAACTTTGAAAATTTCAATGTATCACCAAAATCCACTTCAATTCAACCCAATATGAAAACAAAGCATTCAATAACTTAATTATTTTGTTTCTAGAAAAATCCTCTAAATTGAAGCAAAAGAGGACTTAACTCTAAGCTTGCTTAGTTTCCCATTAACGCAATCCAGTCCACATCCACACTGCGGGCACTCGTAAAAGTTATCAATTGGAAAGCTCGCAGATGCAATCCCTACTGAGAACCCCAAATCATCGTCATCTCTAGTAACCTCCACAATGTTGAGCCATAGAAAGAAGACCTTGACGCTTACTCCAGAAAGGTCTTTGAGTTTGTTATTGGATATGATTCCGCTGATTGTGGATTTGTATTTGAGTTGATAAGATCCTTCCAACGAGAAGCTACACGTACCATTTAAGTAGGCATGGAATCGGCCCGTGGATTCGTCTAAATCGTACTTCACGACTCCTTTGGGGAGAATACCGACGGGGAAGTTGTACCCTTGGAGGACTTCGTAGGCCGACAGTGTGTCGTCGGTGTCGCTGACAGTCAACGACGTGGCGAGAGGTGATTGGAGGAGAATGAAGAGGAGGAGGATCGATGTGGGAATGGCGGCGCTGGGATTGAACGCCATTTGTTTCGTGTCTATGAAAAATGGTTTAAATTTTCTCAAAGGGGAAGCTTGAGTTTTCCTTTTGGGGATGGAAATGGGGGAAGAGCAGGTGACAGGTGGGTGCTTTAACTGGTAGAGAGAGACTATAGACTCCGGCGAGAGCACGCGCTATGGCAAATTTTGTCAGTTAAAAAACAAAGAACGCAGCTTTGAAATGAATGGTTGGTGGCGGTAGAATTTTAGTTGGCTCCGTAAATCATCTGTTCATCATTGATGTTTGTAGGTGTCTGTGTAAATATGTTGGTTTAGTGAAAATTGGGTTGGAAATATTATCGAAAAACATTAACAATAGTCGATGTAATAATTTTGGTGACCTAGCAATGTTGGATGTTTCAATGTAATGATTTAACGGTATAAAATTGTTATGATGATGCCAATGAATCCTTGATTAGATGACTAATCTATAAGTTTCACAAATTTAGAGAATAATTTATAAATTTTAAAATTCTTGAATCTTTATTCATAATTAACTTGTTAAACACGAAATTAAATGTCCATATAGCTTTTTTTTATTATCAATTTTCATACCAATCAGAGGTCATTAATTTAGTCAATTAAGTCCTAGGATATTTAGTCACCATAAATAATATTTTTCAAAACTTATTTTTTTATTAACTTACCTATTAAAATAGTAGTCGAGAGATTATACCGATATAAAATATCTAATTTGAAACATTAAATTTTAATGACTATTCTGCGAAGATATACATAGATTAGTATCTATACGCCTTTAATGTTATCAATTTTTTTAATTTAAAATAAGTATCGATATTCGTTTAACCGTATATATATATATATATATATATATATATGAATGTCCTGACTCCTAAATTGAGTTTAATAGAGTATCGATGTAACGTCCCAGATTCGGATCCGAGTGTCGGGTTAATCTGAGAGTTTGGACTTCGGTTTTGGGTCCCGAGTTGAGAGGTTTTGGGCCTTGTTAGGCTGCTTGTTTAGTTGGGCTTGAGTGTTATTGGGTTAGGAAGGTTTTAGTAAGGGCCTTTTGGTCTTTTCTCTTGTTGAAGACAAAGAGAGGGGGAGGGAGTTGATTTTCTGCAGAGAAAAGTCAGTGTGGTGAAGTCACCACCCATTTCCTCTTGTTTTCATCTTTTGTTTTCATCAAATCCCATAGAGAAAGGTGATATCTTTTAGAGTTTGAGCTAGAATCTTGTTTTGTGGATTGAGAGTTTGTTGTAGAGCATCAAGAGATCTATCCAAAGAGGTAAGAATGAGTTGGTTTGGTGAAGAAAGAGGTGTGTGTGGGAAATCCGGGAATGAAGTTTTAATGGTTGTTTCTAAGTTTTCTTGATTTTTTTAAGAGTTAAAGACATCCCTAGCTGTGTTTAAGAGTTAGTTTAAGAGCTGTGTTTCGATGCCTTCTTTGGGTGGGTATCGAAGCATGGTGGTTCGATACCCCACATAAGGGTATCGATACCCCTGCGAGAACTTAACAAGATAAGCTTTGTTGGAGGTTCGATAAGAGGATTAAGGGTCTTAATGAATCTTATAAATAAATGAAATGAATTGTAGACACAATATTGATGTTATAACCCCGAACGACTAAGTTATGTTAAGTCTTGATGTGTTTTGATGTGAGGATCCTAGGTGGATCATTTGTGTGTATCGAGTCCTTGTTTGATGGAAATCCGGATATCCATAAGTGTTGCAACACGTTGAAGGCCATCCGATGTAACATACCGGATGATGTTTTGAAGACTTTTATTCCGAGTGTTGGGCGGCCTCACTTGAAGATGTTCGATGTAACATTCTGAGCATGAGGTTGGTTGGGCGGCCTCCACCCCTTTCCAAACGTTGGGCGGCCTCGTTCGAAGATGTCCGATGTAACATTCCGGGCATAGGATTTGAGGGTGGCTTCAATCCTGAGTGTAGGATCCCGATGCTGTGTGGACGCGGGCTTCACTCTTGTGTGTTGATTTGATATGATTTGTATATGCTGTGTGCGATAACATACATTCAGTTATGCCATGAGATAGGCGAGCACGCTAGACCATCATATCATGCACGATGTTTATATGTTATGCTTTACTGCTTATGATATGCATAATGTTAGCCGAGTTCGGTGTACCCACTAAGCTTTAGTAGCTCAGCGTTCGAAATGTGTTTTCGTGCGTAGGTTAGGTGAAGCCGGTTCGTGGAGTACCATCGAGGTTTGGATTTCAGCATCGACCTATGTTAGAGTACATTTATAGATTAGTGGGCTAGTACTTAGTTGGACTCTAAGTATTTTGTAACTCTGTTATTTATTCGAGTCGAATATTTTAAATGATTTATAATATTTTGGAGCTCCGATTACTTTATATTATTTTGGGCTTACGTTTTAACGTAAATGAATTTTATAAATTATATTTGGACTTCAATTGGATTTTATTTGTTGGGCTTTCGAAAGAAATTTTAAAATACAGGTTTTGGGCCGGAGGCCCAATGTGACATCCGGGTCGGAGTGTTACAATCGATACTCATCGTTCGTGACTGTATCTATATCCTACTATAAAAATTTTAATATTAAAAAATTATATCGATACACCTATAATCGTATTGATATGTCATGTTAATCTCATTTGATTTGAACCAAATATATATATATATATTTGTATCAATATGTTATGACCCGTATCGATACGAAAAGATCTGTAATATTTATTTTTTTTAACCTATGTAAGTTTGTAACAATGAGAATAACCGTGAATAGAGCAAAAGCCATTTGCACTATCCCCATCGAAGGCCTTTCTTATAAGGATGAGCCCTTAACCCTTTGGTATATAATTCTCGAAATCAGGACGGGTAAAAATATTTAGTTGTTAAACCGAAGTCAAATAAATCTCCAAATGCCTTCAGAAAAAGACAAATAAGCCCACGATATTTTCCACCGTCTCAAGTCCGTAAACGAAAATAACAAAAAAAAAAATCTCTGTCCAAAAGTACTTCAGATTTGCATCTCCCGTTCTCTTCCTTGAATCACGGCGCCATCACCTTTACCGACTAAAGAAATGCAGGCAACGAGGTCGCACTCGCGCCGCAAAGTGGCGCCAGCAGCCGCAGATGGCGGTGATTCCGGGGACAAAATGGAACAACTCCTCCTTTCCTCCGCCATCTGTAACGACGAGGACCTTGGTCCTTTTGTCCGCAAAGTGTTCGCTTCTGGAAGGCCTGAAACCCTCCTCCACCTCCTCCGTCACTTCGCTCGTTCTAAGGAATCGGAAATTGAAGAAGTTTGCAAATCTCACTACCAAGATTTCATCATGGCCGTCGATGATCTCCGATCTCTTCTGTCCGATGTCGATTCTCTCAAATCCGCTCTCTCCGAATCCAACTCAAGACTCCAATCAGTCGGTGGTCCTCTCCTTTCTTCCCTTGACTCATTCGTCGTAGCTCAAAATGTTTCGAAGAACGTAAACTCGGCTTTGCAATCGGTGACACTGTGTATTAACGTGATGGAGCTTTGCTCAAGAGCAAATCTTCATCTCTCAAACGGCAGCTACTACTTGGCATTGAAGTGTTTAGACTCGATCAAAAACGAGTTCCAAGATAAAATGCCGTCATCTACTTTAAAAAGGACGCTGGAGAGGAAGATTCCAGATATTCGATCTGATATCGAGCGCAAAATCAATAAAGAGTTCGGCGATTGGCTCGTCGATATTCGCGTGGTGAGCCGCAATTTAGGGCAATTAGCAATTGGACAAGCCTCGGCTGCTCGTCAACGAGAAGAAGATCTAAGAATCAAGCAAAGGCAAGCCGAAGAACAGAGTCGACTCAGCTTGAGAGGTTGCGTTTACGCTTTAGAAGAAGAAGACGACGATGAAGGTGAATTTGGAGGAGACGAGAATGGCAGTTATAGTAACGGTAATGATGGCTTGTTTGGATTTGATTTAACTCCTCTTTATAGAGCTTATCATATTCATCAAACTTTAGGACTTGAAGATCGATTTAAGCAGTATTACTTTGAGAATAGAAAGCTTCAATTAACGTCTGATTTTCAAGTATCTTCTATGACTCCGTTTCTTGAATCTCATCAAACATTTTTTGCCCAAATTGCGGGGTTCTTTATAATAGAAGACCGCATTTTAAGGACAGGCGGGGGTTTGGTTTCCAGAATAGAGGTTGAGAATTTGTGGGAGACTGCTGTTAGTAAAATGTGCTCGGTTTTAGAGGACCAGTTTTCTAGAATGCAAACTGCTAATCACTTGTTACTGATTAAGGATTATGTGAGTTTGTTAGGCGTTACTTTGCGTAGGTATGGCTACCCTGTTGATGCATTGCTTAATGTTTTGAGTAAGCATAGGGATAAGTACCATGAGCTGTTATTATCTGATTGTCGGAAGCAGATTACTGAAGCTCTTGCTGATGATAAATTTGAGCAGATGTTGATGAAGAAGGAATATGAGTACTCGATGAATGTGTTGTCTTTCCAGTTACAAACATCAGATATTGTTCCGGCATTTCCTTATGTTGCACCATTTTCATCTACCGTGCCTGATTGTTGCCGGATTGTGAGATCTTTTATCGAAGATTCTGTTAGTTTTATGTCTTACAGTGGGCAGCTCGATTTCTATGATGTTGTAAAGAAGTATTTGGACCGGCTTTTGTGTGAGGCTTTGGATGAGTCTCTTTTGAAGCTGATTAATTCATCTGTCCAAGGGGTTTCTCAGGCAATACAGGTTGCGGCAAATATGGCTGTTTTGGAGCGAGCTTGTGATTTCTTCTTTCGTCATGCTGCACAGCTTTCAGGCATTCCTTTGAGAATAGCAGAAAGGGGCAGGAAGCAATTTCCTCTTAACAAAGCCCGTGATGCTGCTGAAGAGGTGCTGTCCGGTATGCTCAAGAGAAAGGTTGATGGTTTCATGACTTTGATTGAGAATGTGAATTGGATGACTGATGAAGCTTCACAGGGTGGTAACGAATATGTGAACGAGGTCATAATATATTTGGAAACTTTGGTTTCTACCGCTCAACAGATATTGCCTCCTCAAGTTCTTAAACACGTTTTACAAGATGTTCTTTCTCACATATCAGAGAAGATCGTTGAGGCATTACTGGGAGATTCAGTGAAGAGATTCAATGAAAATGCTATTATGGGGTTTGATGTAGACATTCGGTTGTTAGAATCTTTTGCAGATAACCTATCTCCTGCCCTTGCCGAAGGGGATGCAAACCAGTTGAAAAGTGCACTTGCAGAGTCAAGGCAGTTGATCAATTTGCTTTTGAGCAACCAGCCAGAGAATTTTCTGAACCCAGTAATTAGAGAGAAGAGTTACAATGCCCTGGACTACAGGAAAGTTGTAACAATTTCAGAGAAATTCAAGGATTCATCAGATCGGCTATTTGGAACCTTTGGAAGCCGGGGCGCTAGGCAGAATCCGAAAAAGAAATCTTTGGATGCATTAATAAGAAGACTCAAGGACGTGAGCTGATTTGGCACGGACGTGAATGTATGTCTATATTCTTTTGCCTTTTACCCTTCACCATTGTTGATTCCGGTTGCTGTTATTTGATTATTGTTAGTAGTTCATTGCTAATTTCTTCACTTGATTATCTGGTTGTATTAAATTAATCAGTTTGAATTGAATTTTTTGTTTCATTAAATTCTTTTTGTTCTATGAGTGAATTTGTTTGTAGAATTGCATTAAGACCCTTTGCTATTTGTCTACAAGTAAAAGGCTATATTCGTTGCTTGTTTTTTTAAGTTTCCGTCAGTTGATATGCCAGCTTATAGGATTTGGAAATGCTTGATCTATTTGTACCATTCAAAATGCATGGTTGATTGGCTACATGTAATGCTGCATGCATGAGGTACATGGTGTATACATACATATAATACAGGCATTTAGATATATGTTTTTGTGTGCATTCATCCGACAACTTTTTCGAGTCTCCATGGTGTAGTTCTTCGGCTATAGTCGAGACTTTGCTTGCCCCTATGCATTTAGACAACTATTTAAATCATATACCATTTGGTACTTAAGTGCAATATAACAGAAGTTCATTTGGGGGAACTGTAGTCTAATGCAAAGGCATGATCAAGATGCAGGCATGAATGGTACTGAAAACATTGCAACTTGCAGAGGGTTCTTGCTGAATTGGACCTTCATTGCAGTTAAAACCTCGAAGCCGACGAGTCGATCAAAACAGAGAGTTTAGAATTGGGATACTTAAACCACACCCAGTTCTGCATGACCAAATGATTCTTGGCATTGAGTAAACTAGAACTTAGATACAATTCTTTGTACGTTTAAGAGTACCTGAATGGCCCCATTGTCATTCCAAATGCTTCAGCCTTCAGCTGCTCGGTCAATCCGATAGAGATCTACTCCATGTTCAACAAGCGCCATAGCTGCTTGTGTATAAAGAAAGAACATCTGGTTCATCGCAAACCCAGTGGAATTGTGGACTATTATGGGGAAATCTCTCCATCTTCTTACCAATAGCTAGCAAATCAACAATGACTTGGGGAGACGTTTGCTCTGTTCGAACTATCTCCATGATCAACAGAAGATGAGCTTGACTGCAGCAAAAGCACACATCAACACGAGGTCGGAAACTAAAACCAGAAGAAGCACAAAGCAAACCTACCTGAAAAAATGTGTCCCAGGAATAAAATTTAGATACCTAACTAAAAAATATATATAATTTAGACAATTATTTCATTGTTAATCCTATTATTAATATTTATTATATCTCATCACCACTATTGCCTTTTATTATAAATACATATTCTGTTACTAAAAACGACATCATCATCAGCGGCTAAACGCATTTATCTTTAGCTTAACTGTCTATACTTTCATCACTTTTAGTCATCATTGTGAGTGGCTGAGATAAATTGCATTTATATCGTTCAAAGATGAAGCTTGAAAAATTCTTGTTTCAACACGCAGAATTTGAAGTAACAATTTTTACACAAAAACTATAAATTAACTTCATTTTGTCTCGATTTTTTTCTAATATAAAAGACAGGATATTGTTAAAATCAGAGGTGAAAACAATGATGCCCGTCACAAACAATGTTGCATTGGTTCTATTGTTCTTCGTTTGTCTTTCTTTAGTTCATTCAAATCGCATAAAAGATAATAGTTCTAACGATGATATAATCGCTGAAACCTGCGCAGTTGTTACTTACAAGAACATTTGCTTAGAAGGCTTCCATCTCAAAAACACCACCGAAGACCTTAAGGACTGGAGCGAACGCGTGGTGATGGCAATCAAGATCGCTAGCAATAATGGTACTGATATCGCCCTCCATATCGAGCAGTCACTCGATCGATCTAAACACTTGAAACACGAGATGAAGAGGGCTTACAAGGCTTGCAAAGCGAATTTTAATACCGCGTTGAAGAGACTTAAAGATACTTTGGAGTCGTTGAAAAACAAAGAATATGATAAGATGAAAGAGGATATATCGAATGCCATCAAGGATGTCAAAGACTGTAAGTCGGAGCAGCATGAAGACACGATCTTGTCTAAAAAGACTAAAATATTTTGCAAACAATGTGAAAACGCCATTGATATTATCACTATGACTTCATTTATATCTAAATACTCTGGTGCATTCTGAATATTCCTTGTGCCATGTAAATTGTAATGGCTAATATGCAACATTAACGATACCTTTGGGTTGAAATCCAAGACAGTTTAAGCAAAGTGTATTGTAACGTCTCAATACATTATTATAGAGCTAGAACTTGCAAGGGAAGTAGCATACGCACCCAAGGTCGAGGTCAAGGCCGAGAATCAGAATTTCTTAATGAAGTCATAAATGTGCATGCTAATCTCCTCTGGTTTTTCTTGGTTGATAAAGTGGGCTACTCCTTCCATGACGACTACTTCCTGCAAGAACGGCACATCTTTCTTGAATCCGCCATTGTGTATGTATTCCTTCACGCCGGGGATGTGGTAGGTAATGTCCAGGTCGCCGACCACAAATTTAACCGGTACCTTGATCTCTAATCCGGTCCAAGCCGCTGTGAGTTCCCAGTTCCTGAAATAAGAGATTAGTAGCTAGTTAGTGAATGGATAAAAATAATTCAAGGAAAATTGAAATAGAAATGTGATTCCATCAACAAGTTATCATGCTCAATTTAACATACCGGTTTATAGATCGATAATAGTTCAGTCCTCCGGTAAATCCGGTCTGATCGAATTTCTTAGCGAAGTAATCAATGTCTTGTTCTGAAAGCCAGGAAGGCAGGGGTGGAGGATCAGGCATCCCTCTCAACCCTGTTTCTTTAGGTATACGAAACGGGAGCGGAACGCGGGATGTGAAGAACAACCTGAAAAGTTTTTCAGTGCCCAATTGAGCAAAGTCGTCTTCGATCTCCCCAGGCTCCTATGACATAATGGAGTAACATATAATACAGTGAAAGTTCAATCAATCAAACAACCAATCAACTAATTAATCCAATTCAATTTACCTGGAACCTGCAAATATAGTAATCGTCCCCGAACATAGCCCTGAGTCCTTCCACGGGCTTTACCGTTGGGTTCCTCGGCCGATACGCCACGCTAAGGTTCACCAAAGCCTTGACTCTATCGGGTCTGAACTGGCAAAAAGACCAAGCAATCACCGCGCCCCAATCGTGTCCCACCAAATACACACTCTCGATACCGAGTGTGTCGAGGAGGCCCACGAGATCCCCCACGACGTGGAAAACGGTGTACGAAGTCACGGAGGTGGGAGCATCGGTGTCACCGTAGCCGCGGAGATCGGGAGCCATGCAGTGGTACCCGAGAGATGACAGTGAAAGGAGCTGATGGCGCCATGAGTACCAAAGCTCCGGAAAGCCGTGCAAGAAAAGGATGACCGGACCCGAACCAACTGACGCAACGTGCATGTTTATGCCGTTGGTAGTCACCGTGGTGTGCTGTATCTTCTCCATATTCTCGCTCAGTTTCAGAGAGATCTATATGGAAGCTTATCTGTGTTATTTGAAGAATTACCTGTCATCTGAAATACTACAATATTGCCCTTTTAAAGTGGGAGAAATTAATTCCTTTGATTTAAAAAAAAAAAAATATTATCAAAAAATTTTTATGTTGTCTACCTCTTTATTGTTTAATTTTTTAATTATTTTTTTAAACCCTAAAACTTAATCTTAATTCTAAACCCTAACCTTGAACACTAAACATAAACCTTAAACCTTAACCCTTAAACCTTAACTCTAACCCTAAACTCTAAACCTAACCATAAACCTTAACCCTAAACCCTAAACCTTAAATCTATAAAAAATAATTGAGAAAAAATTTAAAGAAAAAAGAGAAAATGACACAAAAAATCTTTGATAATATTTTTTTTCCTTTTTTAAATCAAAGATATTAAATTAGATGATTTGGAAAATACTAAATATGATATGAAAAAAAAATATATGATGTGTTTTAATTTAATTAATTGAGGACCATATCTTAGATGGTGAAACGAGTTCATGTAATAATTTCTCTTAAAGTGGAGCCTTGTGTCCTCAAAAAAAAATCTTGTCCATGCTTTAGACGAATCTGTTTTAAAGTTATTTCCAAGAACACTTACTGTCTTATTCTTTTTGTGACCGAAAATATTAATATTTATTCTGAATAGAATTTTTTATATATTTTTATTTATATTAAATTTATGTTTAAAATTTAGGATCTAAAGTTAAGGATTATAGCTGATGTTATAATTTATATTAAAATTTAGGTTTTAGAATTTAGAATTTAAGATTAAATTTTAACATTTAATTTTTTAGTGTTGAGTATAAAAATAAATATCAAAAAAAATTAAAAAAGTTATATTAATATTTAAAATTATATAAAATAAAATAATATAATTTTTTTTAATGATTCGATTGATTAATAGATTTAAAATGAAAACAACCTTAGTAACTACAGTTGTTGAGAAAGCATTTACTTTGTTTGTTACAGAATCTCATCTGTCATAATTATAACTCCCCCTTGTTTGATGTATCGTACGAATTCCGTTTGACGCATTGATTTCAGCATCAATTCCGATGGTGTGGCTTCTAGAACGTGGATAAGACAAGAGGAGGCAACCAACAGGGCAGTAAAAGTGAAAAACATTTGTTTACCAGATCACTTCTATGGGAGTAGTTAGAGGCGCATCCCGAATTATTTAAGTTCGATTTAATTAAAGTTTGGTTAAAGTTTAATTTGATTAAATTTAATTTGAATTTAAACTTAGTTTGAGTTTGTTGACAAGCTAAGCTACATGATACCTAAATTAAAAAACTCACGAGTTACTCAAAAATATAAATATTCTATTTTTATTTTTATAATTTAAAATCTAAAATTTTAAACTTAAAACACTAAACCATAAATTAACACACTAAACTTAAAATTAACACGCTTGAGTTTACATAATTTGTGTATCAATTTTTTTATTAGGCTTTAAATAAGACGTGACAGATAAAAGTTGTTCGAGTCTAACACGGTCAAAGATCGGTCAACACTT
Source organism: Abelmoschus esculentus (assembly GCA_035048815.1). Classification (NCBI taxonomy): domain Eukaryota; kingdom Viridiplantae; phylum Streptophyta; class Magnoliopsida; order Malvales; family Malvaceae; genus Abelmoschus; species Abelmoschus esculentus. The sequence continues at coordinate 17,176,704 of JAUCBN010000034.1, forward strand.
GACTTAATTAGGCTCGAAAAAAACTTGAATTCGACTCGAGTTCTTAACAAGCCGAGCTTAGATTTTTAAGTTTGTTTAAAATTACTCAAGTTCGAACTTGACTCGAAATCTTAATAAATAAATAAAAAAGTATTTTACTCTTGCATCCGTAAAAGCATGGTGAGTTTTTTCAACTTAGATGTAATCATTCATTATATGACATATTTTTTTGATAGATTTAATTTGATTTTAATCTTATTTAAAATAAATGAGAAATAAACTTTAACAAGAAAGAAATACTTTTAATAGATCTATAATAAAAATTAAAAAATTTAATTAATTGATTAAATATTTATTCTCATTCATTATATATTTATATTTATTATATATTATTATTTTTTAAATATTTGGAAAAACTATACTAAATATTATCAAATATCTGTTTTGGTCATCTAAATATTTTATTCTATATTTATTTGTCATGTCAGAATCCTCTTTTCTTGTCTATATATTATATAATAATTTTTATTATTTTAATCATGACACATATCACTTTTTAATTTCAAACAAACAAACAAAAACCTCAAGTGTATGCGGGAGTAATTGAACCAAGTACCTTATATTCTTCCGACCTTATACCAAATTAATGTTTAATTTATATTCTTCCGACCTTATAAATAAACAAAATTACATCTATGGCATGTGTTAACGAGGCGATGGCCTTAAAATTATAATAACCATAGGTATCATTAAATTTTTAAAGAGTTAGATAAAAATTTTAAAGAATTAATATAAAATTTCTCATAAGATATAATTGTGTTAGAATTAAAATATATTCAATACGAATATAAACTCAAGATTATCATCAACAACAATAAAATAAATAAACTGAATGCGAAAGCGTACCTGAATTAATCGATAGTGTTTTTTTCAGAGGGTTTGATCTTCCAAGAAGTTAGGTTATCTCTTGCCATATAACTCTCAGACGAGGAAAAGAGCTATGCAAGTTAACCTAATTCTTGGGGACCATAACTCGTTTATATAATTGATTTAATAACCAACTATTAAATATTTATAACTCTGTCCCTCATCAAATTATAAATACACCTTATGGTATCTACACTTTTAATTTCATGACAATTTAATACCTATAACACGTGTAACATAATTGGTCACTTAATTACATGTTAAACTTTATAATAGCAATATACATTATACATGTGTGCCCATTATTATTGAATTTTAATCCAACAAATTGACATTATTTGATTTATTAGGATATAAAATTAATAATATTTATTTAATAGTGTGAGAATTTTCGTGCCTTACCTAATATATATATAACGTTGAAAAAGGTTTGTTTAGATTAATTCTAATATAATTTAATACAAATATAATTGTATTTATTTGACTTTTAGATATCAGAAAATTTATGTAAAACAATTATCAAATGATCAAAAAACAAACAAATAAATTCTTCATCTGTTACTTAGTTGCTCATATTAAGCTTGCAGTGTAGGGTACTCCCGTATCCTGTAACCATTGGTCTCCCACCAGGAAGCCCGACACTGTAAAATTTGCAGCATCGGTAGCATTAATCGTATGATAACCTGACCATGTGACTCGATTCGATGTGCTCGAACCCGGACCGCTGTTGTCGTACTCGGCATAGTACAACGTACTCAGCGCGAAATCTCCATTCCATTCTCTCCAACCAGCAGGGTCTATCAAACTTCCCATGACATTCTGCATGTATACAGTCCTTGAATACTCCTTCCATGGTCTCCCTAGATACGTTTTGAAGCTAGTAGTGCTGGAGGCTAGATCAGCGGCAGCCATGATGTTGCAGCCATGAATCGATGTTCCCGTGTTCTGGTTCGGATCGGTCCGGCCTTGTGCCGTGATGGCATTGAATTGGCCACTCATCGGTTGTCGGGGATATATGTTACAATTCTGGAACACGACGGCTGCATTTCCGAATATGAAGTCGACGGTGCCGTAGATATCGCATTCTCTGTAGAATTGCCTTAGGGAATGAGTGTATAAAGTATCTTGGTATCCTTCGAAACTGCAGCTATAGAATGCTGATAAATCGGCCCCGTTTCGAACTGCGACCGCCTGGTGCTTGATCGCCCCAGCCGTGTTCTGGAAAGTTATATTTACCGCAACGAAATTTGGAGCCACCACGGCTGTAATATTAAACAAAATTCGTCAGATCATTAAGTTCATTTTGCTAATTTGCTTAAACATGTTCAGATTTAGTTAACTTGAAGCTTACCAAAAGTTGCAGAGTTAAATGTCGTCCAACCGTCGACAACGCTGCGGTTTCCGGTGATGATTGTCTGATTAATACCATCTCCGATCATCATCAAGTACTTTTTGTTCTTAGCAATGGAAATGTACTCTTGATAGACGCCAGCAGTTACGTAAATCAAGAAGTAACCCTTTACACCGTTGGTGTTATTCGGAGCTGCGGATATAGCATCGTTAATGGTGGTGAAATTCCCACTTCCATCCTGACTCACCGTCACCATGTCGCTCACCAAGACCTGATCGGGATCGCTCGTCTGAAGAAGCTTTCTCCGGCTTACAGTTTCGTAAACCGACCGTGTCCGGCTCGACATTTGCAAAAGCAAACGCCCATGTTTGAAACCTAGCTGCTTGCCACTAGGCTTCCATGCCGCGGCCGCCTTCTTTTTCTTCTTAGGAACCCAACCCTTTGTAAACAGAGCCAACGACACGCTATAGAGCTTCGTGTCGTTCGACAAAGGAACCGAGATGCCATTCTTTATGCTCCAAGCCGAAGCCGTGGATTGTATGCCGTCCAAACATGTCTGCTGATTAGTTAAAATAGCACTGAGGAATGTCTGTATGTCGTCAGCTTCGACTAGGGACAGAGTTGTACTGGTGGCATTCACAGTTTTAAAGGAGTTTAGCAAGAAATCAACGTTGAGGCCTGCTAGAAACCGGCAATCCTCTAGAGCACGAATCGCCGATACCGACAACAAGGGACGGTATTTCCGTAGATACTTTTCGACCAAGTCAAGGAATTTCTGTGACTGCGACAGGGATTTACGTACAGAGAAACGACCATAGTTGTACACATTGGTGGTCTGGTTAGGTAACACGGATCTGCAAAATGAAGGGTCCGGAGTGGACTTACAAACTGATCCGGGTGAGACTGGATCCGATGGAAGAGTGTCTGCAAGAGAAGGATACATAAAGAAAGGAAGAAGAACGAACTGAGATATCATTAGAAGCGAGCCTATCAGCTTAGAAGCCATAGTTTTCAGCAAACAAGGAAGATTAAGCTTCACTGATTTGTATGATTTGCATTGTCTGGCAAAGTGTATATATAGGGAAAAAGTAGCTTAGGCCTTAGGTTGATCCTACCTCCGGCATGACATGCCAAGTCATACTCCTTGTCTATTATTTTTATGAAATTGTACTGTTAGACCATTTATTCATTAATAAACTAAAGTCAACTGCTTAGACTTGTCTAAAAACCGCGTTGTTCTTCTCGAGGTTGCTGACTTGGAAATTACAAATTCACATGAATAGGAAACCCTGTAGCCAGGTTAGCTGTTATGCAAAATTTCAACATATACACGGCTTACCTACTACCAATACATATATAGTATAGTTTCCAAACAAGACTTTGGTTTCCTATATATGGTTTTAAGCTCAAAAAGGTGTTCAGTTTCAGTTGAATGTGAGTATCTAGGCTGCGAGTGGTGCATGGAAAAGGTCTACAAAGTACGTGGTACGTGAACCCAATAGCCGAGAACAGTTGTTGTCACAAAGACCTTTATCCTGGAGTGGGGTTAGGTCATTGACGGTGGATTTGGGAATGGATTTGCCAGCTATCTGCATAGACTTTAAATGCATCACAAAAGATTTAACGTTGAAATAATTGTTTAAACTATGATGTATTTTTCTTTTGAATTGTATAAGTTAAATATATATTTCTACAAAAATGATAATTTAAATATTTAAAAATAATTTAAATATTTATTTTAATATTAAGCCATGCAATTAGTTAAAGTTTTAAGATCTAGTACTACCCTAGTCAACACGCGCAAACATGCCGGTTCTTACCATGTTTTAAATCATCGGTGATTGGCTTTTTAATGTACATGAATTGACTGACAAGCAGAAGATATTGAATAAAAAAATCAAGATTGAAAAGAATCATATAAGATTATTATTACTAGATATAATATTCGATTAAAAACAGTTATATATTTACTTTTTATGTTTTGAAGTATTAGTTAAATATATATTTTTATTAAGATTGTTTGTAAAATTTAAAACTTTCATTATCAATATATTAAATAATTATCTAATATAATAACTATAATTCAAGAGCATTTTTTTTTAACAAAAAGGCCTGGGTATATCCTGGTAACATGTTTTCCAATCCGGTTGGTATGTCTTGGTAACATGTTTTATTCCTATTGTCCCTGGTCCGGTCGATGATATGTTTTTTTTAGGTGATCCAAGCCCAAGCCTAGTTTCATCCTCCTTCCAACTTCTCCATACCATACCAGCAGTTCAGCACTACTTGGAGGTATTCACAGCCAGTCAGCCATGAGAAATGCCACAGCCTGTATCTTTGTTGTGTTGTCTAAAGTAAATGCCATACCTTGTCTTGTCTAAACTAGAATCAATGTACCCAGGGAATCCAAATACAAAGAATCTCTTGTTTTTTTTTTTCTGGTGTTGGAAAAAAATGAATTTAGTGATGATATGCTTGGCACTTGGCAGCATACCCATGGCAATGGTTAACATTTGGTGCCGTCACGACTCTTTAGGTTCCATAGCAGTGGCACAGGGAACAGAAAAATGTGTATTCTTCGCAAAGATTTAATTTTAAGTATTTTTTACGTAAATGAATATATTTAATCGAATGATTAAACTATTTACTTTTATTCTTTCGTAATATTTAGGTCATAATTTTTAATTTATTAAAAGCATCCTTTTTGTTTCAAAGTCTTACTATCTATATCTTAGTGTCCGTCATAATATTACAAATTATGATCGAGTAAAATTTGAACCCTATCAAACTTAAAAAATACCTCTCTGATTGCTTGTTTACAGATATCTTAAAATTTTATTTTTTATCATTTTGATAAACTATTTTAAGATTTTTAGAATTTTTAAAATTATTTTAAATAATATTTTTATAAATATCTAATAATAATACTATAAAAATTTAATTAGGTACAAAAAATTCATGAACGTGATTGATTTTTTCAAAAATGTTTTAAGTACGTATCGTTCAGCCTAATTTGAGTGATTAATATGAATTTCGATATGTTTAAAGTCCCTGGCATGATAAATAAACGTACTAAGAAATTTCCAACTAAAATTTTGACTAACCCCAGTCCCAGTGAATATTTGTGTGGCTTCAACAACTCTTCAGTTCTTTCTCTGGATTATCTCTTCACCAACATCCTTTGCTTCAAATCCATTGCTTATCGCTTCAAATCTCCAGTCTCTTCACCTCTCTCAAACCAAAAAGAAAAAGAAACGAGAAGGTAACGCTTTCTAGACTTCGGAACCTGAATGAGACAATCCTCGAATATATTTCTTTCTCCACTTCCACAAAACCTCACTTTGATTATGTTCTTTTTGTTGTTTCATTTGTTTGATCGTTTAGCTATTGTTTAATGCTTAGTTCGATTCAATGAGATTACTCTGCTGTTGTACAAATGGCCTCTGCTCCTTCATTATCCGGTGAGTTGCACTCTTTAAGTTTTTCCCCGATTAGATATTTAGCTTTGTTTCTTGTTTGGTTACTAAGAACGAATGTCGGAATTTCTGTTTTCCGGTGCTTGTTTATTCACTTAATTTCTACTTAGTTTTGGATTTTTAAGCAACCAAATGAGTGTGAAGAAATTAATTATATGTTTCCTTCTTTCAGCTCCGATTTTATTATTTATTGATTCATTTGGTTGCAGTTTCCTTAGGATGTGTGAATATATGTAAGTTAACGAAAGGGGAAGGAAGTGTAAGGTTTGACTGTAGCTTGCTTTCTTGTGCATCGAAAGCTCCAAGAACCTTAACTGGATTCCTAGCCTGCACTGCCAATTATTCTCATTCTTCCTCCTTCACCTACGTCCGCCACGGAAGAAGAGCTCGTATCAGATCAGTAAGTTTGATTTTTACTTCTCCATCTTAGTTTTTGTTAGATTCTTAGAAGTTCGAAGCTCGTTTAGAAATATCTTGGCATCGGGGATTATTTTAGATTGAATTTACTTTATTTGATGTATCTGTAGTTGATTTCATTTATTGATGCTGTGGTATGAAATAGGACCTTGGTTCTTTTAATAGGCCTTCCAGTCAGATCCCAAACTTGTACTTGGGGCCTGGGGGGTTGCTAATATTAGGTTGCAGTGGGGTTTTAGACAGGCGTAATAGGAGCGACCGCACATGGCCTCTAAAAAAGAGGGCCCCAAATTTTGATAAACTACATTCATTATATGATGTTAATCTCGAAATTCATTGAATTTTTTTTTTTAAAAACGCTATTAAGAAAGATGAGTTATAATTGTTAAAACCACCCCTGTCAGGTTGACAAATATGAAATGTTTCGGTGAACTCATAATGTGAGTTGGTGGGTTCTTTAATGCGTGGAATAATCCAAAAGTTGTTGGTGAATTAATTCTAAAAGGAAATGGAGTGTTATATTACTATTAGAACATTTGGAGAAAAATTTTGGGCGACTAAAACATGCAATTTCTTAAGACATTTGTGTACAACTTGCATGCATAGACAGCATAGTTCCTAATGCTTTTTTGCTGATTCAATCTTGTGTTTTTACTAGGCTCTTGATATAGGTGGATGGCATCTAACAGATGTTTCCGAGTTTGTACTGCTTGAAAAACTCTTTATATCAAGCTTGCTTCATGCTGGCTGTAAAAGATGGCAGTTGTATTGTTCTTCATGTGTCTTTTCAGAGACCTCTAATGAGGTCTCTCCTGAAAGGTTATGGGAGGTACAACAGATTTTTCTCAAACCTGGTATCCTTAAGAATGTGCATTATTCTGTACGCAAAGCTGTTACGGTTTCTGATAACTGTTTTAATTGCACTAGGATCTGAAGCCTACTATTTCATACCTTTCACCTAAAGAGTTGGAATTGGTCCATAATGCTCTCAAGGTAACGTCTTTGCTTTACAGAAAACTGTTACCATGCACTTTCTGAAAAATGTCTCGACATTATGATTTTCCCATGAGTTGTTTTTTGTTTGGTACAGCTAGCTTTTGAAGCACATTACGGCCAAAAAAGACGGAGTGGGGAGTCGTTCATCATTCATCCAGTTGAAGTTGCACGCATTCTTGGAGAACTTGTGAGTTAATAGAAGTATGCTCTTATAGGAAAATGTATTCTGCATTCTGATATGAAGTCTAACTTGTCTCAACTATTATTCTAGGAGCTAGATTGGGAGTCTATTGCAGCTGGATTGCTTCATGACACTGTGGAAGATACAAATGTTGTTACATTTGAAAGAATAGAGGAGGCGTTTGGTCCTACTGTACGTCGCATTGTAGAAGGAGAGACTAAGGTTCTTTATTTATGCTTATATAAATAAAGTTAGTGTACTTGTCTGTTCAAGCTTGAATGCCATATCTGACAAAGCTCTAGATGGTTTTGTCTTGTTTGGGTTTCTTTAAACTTGTTTCATAAACAGGTATCCAAATTGGGAAAATTGAAGTACAAGAAAGAAAATGATTCCGTAAAAGATGTGAAAGCTGATGATCTCCGGCAGATGTTTCTATCAATGACAGAGGAGGTTGTTATTCTTTCTTTCTTTCTTTCTTTCTTTCTTTTTTCTTCTTTTTGGGATGATTTGCAAGGAAAGTAATGTGCTTAATCAAATGGTTTTGCTTCTAGGTTCGTGTTATCATTGTCAAATTAGCTGACAGATTGCATAACATGAGGACTCTTTCTCATATGCCTCTGCATAAACAGGTTGGTTGCATGAGTTGAAGCTTACTTTGTATTGGTCATTTACTTTTTCCTTTTAACATTATTTTATTATTTCAGTCCAGCATTGCAATGGAGACATTGCAGGTCTTTGCTCCTTTGGCAAAGTTGTTGGGGGTGCATCAAATTAAGGTACATGCTTATGCTTTTTGAAAATACAGTTTCCATTTTATGCTCATGAATTTACGATAGCATTCAGAGTTAACCCAATCTGTTTTTTTGTAGCCTGAACTTGAAAACTTATCCTTCATGTACACAAATCCTGAAGATTATGCCAAAGTGAAGAGAAGGGTTGCTGACCTGTATAATGAACATGAGAATGATCTTTTGGAGGTAAACATTGCTCTCCTTTAATCAATAGTATTAAGTTAGAGCTCCATAAATACTATCTATGTGATAAGTAACATAGCAGCTCAATGTTGAAAGTGTACTAGTATATCATCTGCATTGTTATGAGTTTTTCTTTTGTTTTTTGGTATTAGGTAGAAAAAATTTTAATCAAAAGGATTGAGAATGATCAATTCCTGGACCTTATGACACTTAAAACTGAAATCCGTGCAGTGTGCAAGGAACCTTACAGGTGGGGACTTGAATATTATTTTCCGCCTCTTTGTTCACTATTTATTCAGTTCTTTTCCTTGTGATACACATGACTAGAACTTTTGGAAATTATTTCAAATTGCCTACCACATGGTCTATAACTGAGCCAGTGGGACTATTTATGTGTAATTTGGTATAGAAATGCCTACCACATGGTTCTAAGTTTTGTGGGAATGGGAGTCTGGGACCCAATATTTCTTCCTTCACGGCTTCACCTGATTTTCAAAGACAGATTGAGTGAGTGAGATGTAAGATATTGTTTTGAATATCTATATTGAATATGGTATTGCTTCGAATACGAGCAGCTAATTTTCTGTTCTCTGTTACCTTTTTTACCTCTTTTTATGATGTCTTTTTAAGCTTTTTAGGCTGGCTTTTGAGTGATAATTTGCTTCCTTGTAATTTTTGTTATGGTATCACAGTGTTTACAAATCTGTGCTGAAATCCAACGGTTCGATCAGTGAGGTTAACCAAATTGCCCAGGTCTGTTCAGATGCTTCCTTGAATCATTGACATCTAGTATGAAACTTTTTCGCTTATTGACACATTCATTCCTGTTGGTTATAAACCAGCTTCGTATAATCATAAAACTAAAGCCGTCAGTTGGAGTTGGTCCTTTCTGTAGTCCACAGCAGGTGAATTATTCTGCCAATGCAAAATTTCTTGGTTATGATAGAATGCATCTGTACTTGAGTTAGAATTGCAATTTCCTTTTGCAGATTTGCTACTATGTTCTTGGATTAGTCCATAGCATCTGGACTCCTGTTCCTCGAGCTGTATGTATAATTTTTTTTCTCCTCATTTGACTTGTCTTTCTTATATTAGATTATCGGCATTTATTAAAAATTGCCTTTCTTTTGAACAGATGAAAGACTATATAACAACACCAAAGCCTAATGGCTATCAAAGTCTTCATACAACAGTAATTCCATTTTTGTATGAAAGCATGTTTCACCTGGAAGTTCAGGTTCTTAAATTCTCAATGGTTCTCTCAGCTATTTCTCATGGCTACATTTCGCTTAGTCAGATTATTTTAAATAAAAAACTTTAATTCAAGGATATCACCAACTTGTTTCCAAACGATTTTGAATCTTCTGATAATTACATAACTAATAATTATCGACTCATTTATGTTAGTAATGTATTGAACATGAATGTACGAGTGATGCTCATTATAATATAGTCTGATCTTTAAAAAATAAAAAAGGAAAGAATAATTCTGGCATATTTTATTAATCGTTGGTTTCTTGCAGATTAGAACTGAAGAGATGGATTTGATAGCTGAGAGAGGCATTGCTGCTCACTATAGTGGGAGAGTCTTTGTTACTGGCCTAGTTGGGCATGCAGAGCCAAATGGTAGAAGTTCAGGAGGGAAGGCAGTTTGCCTTAACAATGCAAATATAGCACTCAGGGTATACCTTTTTTCTTTGAGTAATTGTGGATACCCTCTAAAGTCCCCTAGCAAGAATGTAAATTTACAGATGAAAACCTCTCTTTTCTCCAGGTTGGTTGGCTCAATGCAATTAGAGAATGGCAAGAGGAGTTTGTTGGCAACATGAGTTCTAGGGAATTTGTGGATGCCATCACCAGAGATCTCTTAGGTAGTCGTGTCTTTGTCTTTACCCCAAGGGGAGAGGTAATCCACATACTAAAAGTTGTGCATGTGTATGTCTGCTGAAAGATTTAACATAAGTCTTTAATGACAAGTGTTTTGATAAATAATTTATGCGATCAACAGATAAAAAATCTTCCTAGAGGGGCTACTGTCATTGACTATGCCTACATGATACACACTGACATTGGAAACAAAATGGTAGCTGCGAAGGTAATTTTGTATCTTATGACAATTTTTCCGATTCCAGTGTCAGCATAAACAAGAGCACTAGTTTAATGCTTGACCTTCTCATTGCAGGTCAATGGTAATCTTGTTTCTCCAGCGCATGTTCTTGCCAATGCCGAAGTTGTTGAGATTATCACCTATAACGTTAGTATCTATTGATCATTGACAAATACTACTTCATTACATATATTCAAGCATGATTCCTTGATTATGTTTAAATTGTGGGAATGTGATTGCTGTTGTCTAAGCTTATAATGTTTACCTGGTTCCATATACTATAGGCTATTTGTGCACAAGCTGTTGCCCGTGTTTTTTAATAGCTACAACCTTGTCCCTTGTTCCAGGCGCTCTCAAGCAAATCAGCTTTTCAAAGGCATAAACAGTGGTTGCAACATGCTAAAACACGTTGTGCCAGACACAAAATTATGAAAGTAGGTTTATTGTATGGAGTATGAATAATAATCTCTTAATTCTGTTAATTTTCAATGTTCTGATTGTCTAAATTGCTACTTGTAATTAGTTTTTGAGGGAGCAAGCTGCACTATCTGCTGTGGAAACAACAACAGAGGGAATAAATAGTTTTGTTGCCGACTCTGAAGAGAATGAATCAGAAGAGTTCTCTATACAGAGTGAACCTCTATGGGAGAAAATATTGGGGGACATTGTGGACTATTCATCCCAAGGAAGCAGTTGTGAGGATACCTTGGCTGCAAAAAGGGAAGGTATTTGGACCCCTAAGGTCAATGGGAAACGTAACAAACATTTACAGCCTGTGAATTTAAAGGCCAAAGGGAACATGTTTACACGGGGAAATGGTGCTGTGAAAATCATACCTGCAAACATTCCACCACCTGAGGTATTACCTGGTCTTGAAAATTGGCAAGCCAGTAAAATTGCCTTGTGGCACGATCTTGAAGGGCATTCAATTCTGTGGTTTTCTGTGGTTTGCATAGACCGAAGAGGTAAATCATTTGGTAACCATTTCATATAAGGTTTTTATTATAAGTGGTATACAAATCCAAATGATTGGAATGGAAAAAGTAGACACTTCCAGCCTCCAGGTTATATTTTTGCTGACTTTTAGGTTATATCAGCACTTTTCTTTTTGGCTAAAGGGTTTTAATTGCTAACATGATTTTAGGGATGATGGCTGAGGTCACAACGGCATTGGCAGCTTTAGGTATCACCATATGTTCCTGTGCAGTAAGTGGTTTAAATTCGTCTATCAAGTAATTTGCTTGACTGTCAAAACTTTGCTAGTTCCATAACAGTTGTACATTTTCTTCAGGCTGAGATGGATAGAGGAAGGGGAATGACCGCCATGTTATTTCATGTTGAAGCCAACCTTGAAATTTTGGTACTGGTTCACATCTACTTTCATTCTGTTTCCTTTTACCTTTTCATTTTCGATTTCCTGTGTCTGTATATGTTCATGGTTGTGAGAGAGTTTATGCATTTTTAAAATGTCATGATCGACAAATCACTTATCTGTTTCTCAGGTTAATGCTTGTTCAAGGGTCGATTTAATCCCGGGTGTTCTTTTATGGTCCATTGGATGCAGCTGGCGAAGCTCGATAGAAAATAACCAAATTCTTGAGTGCTAAATCAAACAATGGATCCAATAAATCCAACTAGTTGACCCGGCCAGTTGCAAGCTTGGGTATGAAGTTTTGTCCCACATAAAGCTAAGACCTACTGTTATTTCTTATAGTAAAATTCACTTCCTTTGTCCATAATCCCTATCTATTTGTTAGACGCTCAAAACCAAATAAACCAGGAATCCAGTAAGCTTACTCTGGATCAAGGCAGGCACTGTAGGTAGAAGAAAAGAGAATGTTAGAGTTGAGTATACACTTGTAAAGATACTTGTACGAAAAAGATCATAGGCGAACACTTTATACGAGGTTTCTTGTATAACCAGGATGATTAATCTAAATCGGATATTTATATCCGACTCATTGATTTATTAGTCTGAATCAGATACATATACTGCACATACCCCAACCCAATTTGCTCGTTTTAAGCATTTTAGGTAAAATATAGTGTTAATACTATTAACTGATAATTGTTTTATAATGTTATTAATTAATCTAAATAGATAATACCGTTTTAACTATTTTTTTAATTATTTACACTTGTTACAATAATATCTATTTTTTTAATCAATCACCTTAGAATACCGGTGCTCTATTAACTATTTCTTTAAGTTTTCTTTTCTTTTTAAATGTATTCATTAAGAAAATAGTTGATCATTAATAAAACATTGAATATTGGTGTAACAAAATAACATTTTTGAATTATTTATTAATAGAGCAAACTAAGCTCTTCACAAATTACAAGAACAAATCAATTAAATAAAAACCAACACTCGCTTTCTTCACCACCGAAGCAGACGACAAATAAATAAATAAATAATAACAAAAACAAAGGAATTAAGCTGTTTAGTAACCATTAGGGACTGGATTAGATTCAGAGGTGAAGAAGAAAGGTCCGACGGAGAAAAGCTTCATCCCAGAGTGCTGGAGAACACGGAAACCAGAAAGCGGAGCTCCAGTAATACCTTTGTTGACATCCACGGGAACGTTGCATGCCTCCAATGGAGAGCTTTCAAGGAACGCCTTGCAATCCTTGAGCTTGCTCAACAGATCGACGTCTTCAAGGCCGGAAGGAGACAATCTTGCTAAGAAGTAACCCTTTTCATCAGTTTCTCCGCTGCATACCGAGTGAGTCTTCTCGTACCCATTTTCGTCAACAGTTAAACACGTTATCCTTGTCAAAGCTCCTCGAATTGGGTAATACTTGGGACCTGATTTGCATAAAACAAGCCCTTCAACACCAATGGGGAGAACTTCAGGTTTTGGTTTGTAGAAATCCGTGGCTGGGTTTGCGTTGTAATTTGGCTGTGCTTCTGGTTGTGGCTTGTTGAAGTTTGGGTTAGTGCCATAATCAGGCTTTTCTGTCTCTTTTGGTATTGGTTTCTCTTTTTCTTGATTTGGCTGTGGGTTGTAGGAGTTTGGCTTATTGTCGTAACCAGACTTTTCTTCCTGTTTTGACTCTGGCTTTTCTGCTGGTTGTGGTTGATAGACTGGTTTTGTGTTGTAACCAGGCTTTTCTATCTCTTCTGGCATTGGCTTCTCCTTTTCTTGAGCTGGCTGTGGGTTGTAGGAGTTTGCCTTAGTGCCATAATCAGACTTTTCTTCCTGTTTTGACTCCTCCTTTTCTGGTTGTGGTTGATAGACTGGTTTTGTGTTGTAACCAGGCTTTTCTGTCTCTTCTGGCATCGGCTTCTCCTTTTCTTGAGCTGGCTGTGGGTTGTTGTAGTATGGCTTAGTGCCATAATCAGACTTTTCTTCCTGTTTTGACTCTGGTTTTTCTGCTGGTTGTGGTTGATAGACTGGTTTTGTGTTGTAACCAGGCTGTTCTGTCTCGTTCGGCATTGGCTTCTCTTTTTCTTGATTTGGCTGTGGGTTGTAGGAGTTTGGCTTAGTGCCATAATCTTCCTGTGGCTGGTAAACTGGTTTTGTGCCGTAACCGATACTTGCTGTTGCTTCTAACAAAGGCTTTTTCATCTCTCCTGGCTGTGATTTATAGACATTTGACGTACTGCCATAATCATACCCTTGTGTTTTGGATGAATCATAACCACCATAGTCATTGGCCGAGGCAACGACAAGCAATGAACATAAAAGCAAGTAGGCAGCCAACCAGGTTCGGGAAATAGCCATAGTTTCCAACTATTAACTATCGAGCACAGAGAGAAGAGAGATGCTGGGTTGAAGTGCTGTGGATTACCGTCGTTGTCCTTTATATATTGGAAACTTTGATGTAATGCTATGCCTATACTGATTGAGAAACAAAAAGAAAATGGGTTTAGAATGACTTGTTTGCACGATGGTGAAACATCTTCAGACTTGTGTACCACTAACCAATACAAGTATTACATTTGTATTTCACAGGGCAAAAGCTAAGGCTTGGGAAGAAGATTGGATATGGCAAATCTGGAAACTGGAAAGTGCTGAGAATTGAATTCATTGTTTGCACGAACCCATTTTCTGGAAGTGTTCGTGAACCATTCAAGCTAAGCCAAATATATTTTATATTTCATTCTTTCTGCAATAATTATAGCTGCCAGTTGAGAATAAAAACTAATTGGAGTTTTGTGGGAGGAAGCTGATCGGATTATTGTTTTGAAAAAAAAAATATTTTTACATATATTTACCCTAAATTTAAAGTAATTTCCACTTAAGGTTATTCAAATTTATGTTTTGTTTAAAGGAAAAACTTTGATATAGATATATATCAAATATCATGTAAAATTTTTGTTTAAATTAACCTTTTAGTTTTAGGGGTTATGATTTTATTGTTTGAGTTTAGGTCGTAGAGTTTAGAATTTAAGATTAGTGTTTTAAAGTTAAGGTGTAGGATTTAATTTTTTAAGGTTAGATTAAGAATTTAGGATTTAGATTATTCAAAATTTACATAAATCTATACATCAAAGTTTTACCTTTTATTAAATATCATAATAATAATTTATTGGATGATTGTAATAAAAAAAATATTATTATTTTTATAATACTCGAGTTCAAATAATTCATGTGTTTCATGTATACTATTATACAAAATCGAAGTTATGTATAAACATGGCACCCGTCTCAATCTAATATAATTATGCAATAAATTAGTTAAGTATCGGTGTAAGACAAAAAAAAAAGTAACATTAGGTTCGATATTCAATTCTAAACAAAGATGATTTAAAGATTTAAATGACTATGTATAATTTATTAAAATATAGTCAATATTTTTAAGAAAATAATTATTTATTAACTTATATATATATATGATGGACTAACTTTTGAATAAAAAATAAATATAATATGAATTAAAATATATTAGTACATTAATAATTTATTTTTTGTGTGCTTTATCACTAATCTATAACTATATTTTTATTATAAACGTTTAATTTAACTCGATTAATTATTTTTAGCTGGTTAATCAAATTATTTATTTTTGTTCTCATTTATTTAGGTGATAAATTCTAAACTCACTAATAATATTTTCTTCTTTCTCATAATATCTTTTTCTCCTGCTCTTTAAGTATGATTATGATTAGATTTAAAATTAAAAAAAAATTAACTCAGTGAACTCTTATTTTTATAAGAAGCATACACTACCATTTATATATGGTCCGTCTATAACCACCTCCAATCCCATACAACCTCTTATATCCTTATAAGAAAATAAAATATATAAATAATTTATCGAAAATTTATTAAGTAATATTAAATAGGTTTTGTATATGAATTGCACCTTATTTATATTAGGGCTAATCTAAACCCATAATTTGTTTACAAGGCCCATGAAGAAAATTAATTTGGGGTATTGGGACACGCGTACAAAAACCAACCGCCAAAGATTTAAAGTCCGACCCAAAATCGAAAGCAAGCGGCACCAGCAAAACCCTAGGGTTAAGGCGGCCATATAAATAAGCCACTATCACTTCCTTCTTATCCTTTGTCGCTAACAGCAGTTAGCTGCATCGCCGAAGAGAAGAAGAGAGAGAGATGGTTTCGCTTAAGCTCCAGAAACGGCTCTCAGCCAGTGTTTTGAAGTGTGGAAAAGGAAAGGTTTGGCTCGATCCAAATGAAGTCAACGAGATCTCCATGGCCAACTCTCGTACGTTTTCTCTTTTCCTTTCGTTTCACTTTTTAATCACTGCTTTAACATTTATAGTTTTCGCGTACGTCGTTTGTAAGTTGAGATATGATTTCAACTTGCTTATTGCATAGTTAGTACTTAGTAGAAATGAATCTAGATGTTTTTAATTTTGAAGGATATGAATCTGTGAACTGTGATTGCAGGCCAGAATATAAGGAAGCTGGTTAAAGATGGTTTTATCATCAGGAAGCCAACCAAGATTCACTCTCGATCACGTGCTCGTCGCATGAAGGAAGCCAAAAGAAAGGGACGTCACTCTGGATATGGTGTGTTTTTCTTTGTAGTCTGTGATTGTTAGATTTGCCGGATTTAATGTTATTTGTTGATGGAGAGTAGGTAGTTTGACTGACATACTTACAGATTCTGTATCAGATTATATTCTTTAATCTTGATACTGTTTCAGATTGTAGTTTTGAATATTGATTAAGCATTATGTTTTCAAAGTTCTGTTATCCGAAATCATGTTATTAAAGATGAAATGAAGTATTGTGGAGATTCTTAATTCTGTGAGGAATCATTTGTCAACCATCAGAAACTGTGATGCATTTTGGAGGTGTATGCTTATATTGATTAGCCATGTTTATACTTCCATTTTGCTTTTAGGTAAACGCAAGGGTACAAGGGAGGCAAGGTTGCCCACAAAGATCTTGTGGATGAGGAGGATGCGTGTTTTGAGACGCTTGCTTCGGAAATACAGGGAATCAAAGAAGATTGACAAGCACATGTACCATGACATGTACATGAAAGTCAAGGGTAATGTGTTTAAGAACAAGAGAGTTCTCATGGAGAGCATCCACAAATCCAAGGCTGAAAAGGCCAGAGAGAAGACATTGGCTGATCAGTTTGAAGCTAAGAGGGCCAAAAATAAGGCAAGCAGGGAAAGAAAATTTGCTAGGAGAGAGGAGCGTTTGGCCCAGGTAAGAACATTTATATTGTGTATTTTTCCTTCTGAGGTTGCAATTTATTTTTTAATGTTTTGTTTTCCCCTTGATTTTTTTAGGGACCTGGAGGAGGAGATAAGCCAGTTGCAGCTGCTCAACCAGCTGTGTAAGTGCATCTCTCTGGGTTAGAATATCTTTTGCTAAAGGATCAGTGCTTTCAAGTATAAGTTTCTTTTTGCCTTTTTAAATCTCTTTCAGGGTTTCCAAGAAGTCCAAGGTTCCATACTCAAGGTGATTAATCGACGACGGTGGCTTTATAGATATTGGTATGTCCGAGTAGTTTTGTTGATCCTGTGTTGTGCTTTTAGTTGATATGAACTTTGTTCTTTTAGGTGGATTAAGCTTTACTGTTTTTGTTCTCAATTTTACTGTTGTCTTTTATTTTAGTTATATGGTGTAACGTTATGTTTGAATTTATATCCCGTGTTTCGTTTATTTTCAACAATAAACCAATCTAGAATAATTTAAATTTTAAAGGACTCAATTAAGTAATTCAAAATGACTTTAAACAGTAAAATTCAACTAACAAAGTTAAATAGTCCGAATTTATTAAAATTTAAATTCCGTAATTATCAGAAATATATTATAATTCAAAAAACTGATATCCTAATTAGTCGGATCAAATTTAAAAACTTCATGAAAAAGTTGTCCTATGTTCCTTTTCTATTGCCGGGAATGCAGTAGCGTTGGAGGCGGATTTCTGTGCGGGTCATGCAAGAGTACAAAGGCTTTCAACAGTTACTCGGCCTACCAAGATGGTTCAAACCTGAGACTGATCGGATCAGAATCAATGTCGATTGGGCTTAATCACCGGTCTCACGTGTTTCTGCTATTGTAACAATTGCTAGGGACCATGAAGGGCTTGTTTTATCAGGAGTAGCCATGCGAATTAGGGGTCCATAGTCTTCCTGCTACCTCGGAGGCCATTGCGTTTCGAGAGGGCATTCGTTTAGCGATTGCTCATGACCGGCATAATACGTTGATCGATGGAGATGCCAATTTAAAATTTGTGTCATGATTTGAGGATGTACGGTGTAAACAAGGCAACATCTTTTTCGGCCTCTAAAATTCCCCCCAAGAATTGTATGGGGCATGTGGGCCGTATAGAGATGCTTTCCTTGTGTAATATTCGTGAACTTGAAAAGGCTCACACCATAGAATTCATGCAACAATCGTGGAAGTACTGCTTCTACTTCACTCCTTTGTCTTGTCTATTTCCATTAATCTCTAAAATCAGGCTTCTCTAACCAAGAATCGAACACTATGCAGCAACTGAAAGCCGAAGACATGTTCTGCGGACAAAGCACCCAATACCAACACCCGGACATTAAAGCACTTTTACAAGATGATGATGCTTTCGAAAATGTGTTCTTTCCCTCAACCTACATGAATTACAATCCCACTAGCTTCATCGATTTCGAAGAACTGCAAGCGATTTTAGACGAAGGGAATAACAACGAAGAAATGCGTTTTGTCATAGGAAACCAAGGTGGTGGTCCTAGTTGTAGCCATGGCAGTAACACCACGGTGGTCGCGATCATATAAACAATGGTGAAGTACTAATGAACGCTAAAACTAAATCAAATAATGAACGACAAGTGATCAAGAAATGGAATCCGAAAAAGAATATTCAAAAGGGTACTCGAGAAGATTATGAAAAGAATGAATGAAGAAAAATTAAAAACAGAGAAGCATCTGCTCGTGCATGTCAAGAAAATAAGGTAAACCCCATGGTAGAAGCTTGTGATTATTTGCATTAGACCTTTGTTAAAAGCTTAAATCTTCTTATATTTGATCTTTAGGCTCACCTTAAATGGCTAGAAATAGAGGTGCAGAAATACCGGCAGCAGAATGCAGATCTGAAAAGGCTGATTCGGGTAGTTAAATTCCATTCTCTCCATTTCCAATTCATTGACATTGCCTTTGTTTTAAAAGTCAATACTATGTTCCAATTTCTATGTATTACTTTCAAATTGACATACATATATAATACTGCATATACTGATATTTTCTCTGGTTTATAACTTAGTTTGCAGAGAGTAGTATCAGCTTAAACATGTCTCGAAAACAATTAAGAAGGACGAGTTCTGGACCGATGTAGATCTTCATACTTGAAGCAACTGAAAACATTGTCTCTATCGAGTAAGTTAACTCGTAAAAACTTAACAACAATGTATGTACTAATTAAAGAAGAGAACTTTTGTCCAAGTTTTCAACGTAGTTGAGCAAATTGAAGTTGTCTGCAAGCAATTTGGCACAAGATAATATGAAAATGGTTTTAGATGTTCTGTTTTCTGAAATGTACCATAATAGTCCTTATGCACCATCAATGTTCAACAATTTGCTCGCTTTATTCGTATTAAAATGCTTAGAATTTTTAAGGTAGTGACAGGAAGATTGAAGAACAGGAGTAATAGTTCAGAACCAGAGTCTGTCAATCATTACAAAAAGAATGGCACACACATATTTCCATTATCCAAAACATGGTTCAAATTTGGTAGTTCCTGTGAGAGCTTTAAACCGATGATGGAGGAGGGAACAAACAAAGCTGATATGGCATACTTTGAGTCGGTATTTCCTTAAAGAAAATGACATTGGAAGTTGTAACAGCTAGATGGTCTGAATTAAACCTGGGGTTGGCTCGTTCTTTGTTACTGGCTTCCTCCCCCCCCCCCCCCCCAAAAAAAAAAAAAAACACATTTACCTTGCTTTACTTCAGGTTCTTATCCTTGGGTTAGTTTGTAATTTGTTACTCGCTTTCTGGACCCAAAACAACGAAATCTTTTACCTTCGAGTTCTTGGTAAGTTTAAAACCAAACATCACTAATTACTAATTAGATCCCTGTTAGATTAGTACTTCAAATTTCCAACTTTGTTCAGTTTTTTAAGTATAAGAGACAGCTTGTACATATTGTCACGAGATCATTATCATCTTTTTAAAAGATATATACGATAAGATATACAACTATCGCTTATATACCCTAAACATCTCTTTTTCTTTGATATGAAATTAATGTTGTTTATTTCTTTTTAAGTGTGACGATACATACTACGGAGGACCAATGAATATGATACTGACCTAATAGCTGTTAAAGGTTGTGAAGGCCTTCTTTCATGTCCTTTCCCGACATGCCAGGCTTAAGACCAGAAACCAAACATGCCTCTGGCCTCTGCTTTGCTTCTTTTAAACCTCCCCATTGCTCGGCCCTCCTACAATCATCCAAAGGATTATAAAACAATTGGATTAAGATGTGATTACAATAATTGAAATCCAAACTTCTTTTTTTAAATCGATTAACATAAGCAAATTAGCCAAGTTTCACATGGTACTGACTTTTTATTGTACAAAAATAGATAAATAATCAAACTGGGCCTGGCACTTGAACATTTCTATACGCTACAGTGACATCTGGGTCCCATTATTTGCTAACAAATGTACGTATATGATCGTATGTATCACATTATTTGTTGTCTGAAAACAATAATAAAAGGTTACAAAGAAAGAGAATCTGTGATTGTCTGGCTTTTGGACAACTAAGCTCCAAAGGAACAAGGGAAGTGCACGCAAGGATTCCGACCACGCCACCGACAGAACAAAAATTTACTACCCACATGAACTAAGCAAGCGGTTATTACGAAACTCTTTTTTAGATTCTTCCAAGGGATTTCAGATTAGTCCCTCCTGCCGGCATCGCAACCGCCTTTGACCGGCGGCGATAGGGTTCCACGGCCTTGATCGCCGCACTACGTACCTACAGCAACAATATTTGAGTATGACGACGGTGCGGCGGTTTTTTATATGTTCTTTTTCTAGTTGCTTGCAAATGTAAATATTAACAAAATGAGTGACAAAAAGGTTCAGTCCTGGTCGGAATTTACCGGCGACTATACTGGGATTTCAACGCGCGTGTGCGTACAAGTCGTAAGGTGCCCATAATGCGTCCAGTGGGCACGGCTGCTTGGAGTCCAGCCTAAGCCATGGCTTACCGCTACCGGACCAATGCAAGAGGCTCACCGGACCGGGATGCAAGTCTCGACAGCTTCCCTTCACATTGTCCCCACCCAACCCGTGTTGGTTCCATCTGTGCTCGATGGGCGCCACGCGTCCCGCGAAAACCAGCAAGAACGGCGGTAACGAACCAAGCTCGTAGATCCGGTGATGTTTCTGGATCTCCATCCATCTTTCTATCCGCTTCGTGTACCCGATCCGCCTCCATTTGACCAGATCTATCACCATCACCCCTGTATTGAAATAACACGGCTTCCTCCCTCTGAAAGCCACCGAGAACCGCTGGTTCGACCAGAAACCACCAGTGAAATATTTTGTGAAATCCGCATGGCAATATTCGGGTGCCCCGATTGTACGTGAACCTAGATTGATGCTCCACAGTTTATAGATATCGTCAACAACGACTAGATCAGAGTCCAAATAAATCACTCTCCGTACGCACGGCTCTAGCAGATCAGCCAAGTAATTCCTAGCATAATTTAACGGCTGTTCAAGCGCTTGCCGAACGGAAGACGATATCAGGTTCCGTACAACCTCGGGATCGAAATAATAAACCCTGAGCTTCAACTGGGGGATCGTGGACCGAACGAGAGTTTCCATACCGGGATCCGATACGAGGAAATGGAAGAAAATGTTCTCTGGGCACAACGAATGCTGGAGAATGGAGTGAACGGCGGCGATTGACCCACGGAGGTAGACCACATCGAGAGTGATAGCCACGTGGACTAAAGAAGGATCGCAGACCCCCGTGGTTTTGTTGTCGGCGGAGCCACATTCGTCGGCATTGCGAAATCCGGTGGCTTTCCGAAAAGAAAACCGATCCTTCGACGGTAGCCAGAGATAGGTGTCCAGGTGAGATGATCTTATGGCTTCGGCAGGAGGAACCGACTGGAGGGAAGGTGAGAGAATGATCATCATCATTGCTGCTGAAAAGAATCCCGAAAGTCGCATTATCCAAAGCATCTTACTGCTGTAAATCTCTCTCTTCTTCTTCTTTTTAGATTTGAAATCGAGCCGATCTGCTAAGTGAGTACACAGTGATGATCGGAAGAACGATAAGATTCCTTTTAGGTCCGCCATAGCTCACGATAATGAATATGGAGTAAGAACCCAAAGTTCAGAAATCAGAATCGATACAAAACGAAGCAGAGGCGATCCCAGTGCTATGGTGCGCCGGCGGCGTAACACTCCCACTCCCTTTCACTTATCTCTCTCTCCGTCCCCTCCTCTCACCCTATGCAAAGAAACTGACGGCAGCAGAATAAAGAGATAAGAGGCAGAGGCTAGAGAGAGATGATGTGATAAAAGTGTTTTTTTAATCTTAGCTTGGCGTTTTCCACCGTATAAATCGTCGGCCGAACATAATTATAATCTTTAGGGTAAAAAATAGTATAATTAATAACAGAAGAGAGTGATTAAATTTGGAAATATCATCTGGCCATGTTCGAAGGAGGAAAGCAACCAGCTGTACTTGTCTTCTTCTTGAATGGCGATAGTATCATAAAGCCTGCACGTACTACACCTGGATTGCTGTACACGTCAGCATCTACTTTTTGTTGGACTCTTGTAATCAGTTTTTATTTGCAAATGGGTTAATTTAACTAACAACCTTAAACTATGGCCTATATTTTAAATTGGTCCCTAGATTTCAAGAATTGTGATTCCGAGCTTGCACGGATATCCTGTGAGTCTGTGACCAATAATTTGGCCTTCAAATGGCCTCTGTTTGATAATTGTCGGCAACATATTTTTGTTATAAAAATATTATATTATTTTATAAATTTTATGAATTTGCTATTGGATCGATGAAATGAATTTTTGTTTAATAAAATTAGTGGTGTTCAGCGGTTTTTAACATTAGTGGTGTTCAGCGATGTTCGACGCCCGTAGTAGGATTTTTTTTCCCCCAGATTTGTTAACAGTTTCCTTTGTGCAAGTTCCTGCAGATTTGTCATCTCCAAACATGGTTGGCTTATCAGACCCAAGACTGACCCAGGGGATCACACCCACAGTCCATGTGGCCTTGAGACATGTAAGGGAACAACACAAAGTGGGCTTCAGACATGACAGAAGCACGAGATAAGGCGGTGGTGATCTTAAAGACCAAAATTTAGACTAGACATCGTTTATGAATTCAGCTGAAAATCTGGGTGTCCGATTCAATACTACGCAAGGTCGGGTTTTGTTGAGGATATGGATATCGAACATGGAACATAATGGTTCTAAGATCATTCTTTTTGGGTCATGTAGAAAATTGTGTCTTTTTTTTTCATTTTAGAATTCAAATACAGTTTTTTTATATATATTTAGAAACATTTTCAAATTTTTAATATTAAAAATTTTACATTAAATATAAAAAAAATTATTTAAAACCGTTAATGTTTGTAAATCACATAAACTCTTATAGCATCACTCTATAACAGGTATTCAACAGCACTGAACATCGTTAATATTAAATATTGTTAAACATTATTAAATTAATTTATAAAGAATAAAACAAGGAAACCGAATAGAGCAGTGAAAGTTCAATAATTACTTCATTTAATAAAACGTGTGGGGTTAGGCTCCTTTATTTCTTGCACATTTTATGTGGAGCAAACCGATCGTCGCCATCATATATTCTGGAGTCGCATAATATTTATTGTCTTGAAAGGAGGAATTTGGGTGATTTTTAAGTCAACTCGGTGACAATTTATTTTTTAAAAATAAAATAATGTTACTTTAATTTAAGTATATAAAATCATTTTAATAGTTAAATAATATGTTTTTATTTCGAAACTTAGAATTTGTTAAATGAAATAATATTTATTATTTTTTAAGATTTTAATAATAATATGGACCAAATTAATTTTAATAGATAAATTTAAAATATTTAGATAGATACGAATTTGATGAAATCATTTCTCCTTAAAACTTCAACCATGACCGATAGTTGAAATTCGGAAGATGAGGTAACATCATGCCACATACTTGAGAGCGACTTTAAGACTTCTAGTTAGAAAAAAAAAAACGATAACAATAATAATAATTTTAATAAAAAGTATTTTATAAATGTATATTAAACTAGACTTTATATTATGATATATAAAAGTCTAATTAAATTTTAACTATATTTGGTTAGTTCATTGAATTATTTATTTTTAGTTTTTAATATTTTATTATGTTATGTGTTAGGACCTATTAAGATTACTTTTTCTCTCTCTCCTTTAGGTTAGATTATGTTTAAAATGTATTAAAAAATTAATTAAGTTTGATCTACATCAATTTGTTATAAATTATTAAAATACTTTTATTTTAAGGATATAGTATAATGTTGATTTATATTAGCTTTGTATAAATACGGTTGTTTAAAATTTGATATTCAATAAATATTTATTTATAAGTTAAATATTAGATTGTCAGTTGTTTTCTCCATCATCATTGAAAATCCATACTTGTATAGTTTCCATAAACAAATTCATTCTGTAGTGAAAAAAGTACAATCAGATGCCTGAAAAATAAACCACGTCGTCGGTGAAAACATCACCGTTGATAAACAACGGCAGAGCTGAGGCTGAGCTTCCCCGCTTCTCTCGGCACCAGATGACCTTGCGCCATCATCAACGATTTGTAGACCTCGACAATCATCTTCTCGTCGTACTCTTTAATCGGACGCTTACCAAACGCCGATATCCCATGATCCCCCATGGCTCCGCCGTACCCGCTAACCACCCTGGAGTTAGCTAACCCTAGCATCATCTTCACGTACGCATCGCGTAGCCAAACAAAGAATTTCTTCGGTGAAGGCAATCTCACCCTCGCCTTGATCCTGATCTTCCAGAACCGCCTCCGTCGCGAGGACCCGCCAAGCTCCACTCTGTTCCTCCTTGCTCCTCCTCTCGAACCACCGTTTAGCTTGACATAACCTCTCCTCTGCCAGTACCCTCTGAAACCCTTGTACATGGTCGTGGAAACACGTTCCATCACCGTGTCTTAATATTCGTATTTCGCCTGAGAAAAGAAGAAGAAAGTGAAGGAAGATTGAAGAAGATACGTATACACACATATAAATTAATATACTAAGATAACTCATAAATATATAGATAGAGAGAGAGTAGAGGGTGGCGGTGATAAATGAGAGTGATGCAAATGAATTAAATACACGTAGGCCATCCCACGTGCCAAATTATATCCGTCCGATCGTTTGATCATCCATAGGATTATTCCCTCTCGACAAACCCTGTGTAATTATTATAGTATTTAACTAACTAACGTTTTTGTGTAGATAAAATATCAAATCATGCAAGGGGAATGAAGGGGGTTTTCATGGCATTTTGTAAGGTAGGTTATAACTTACAATTCGAAGGTGACAAAGAATGAGCTAATGAATAAATTATTCGATAAATATCTATTTATTTTAGTTATTAAATTAAATAAATGAATTAGGATAATTATTTTATATTTAATTGATAAATAAATGAATATAAATAAAGATGTGTTTGGTTCATTTATGTTTATGAATAAATTAATTTACGTGTTTGCTTAATAGCTCGTTCATAAGAAAAAAATGTTTGTGGATGTATCTAAATACTACTTTTTGTTATTATTAAAGAAGTTTTACAAGTTCATATTGAAATATAAGTTTATTTTTATTACTTTCGTTTTATTTATTTATTATTAATATTAATATTAATAATTTTTAACATAAAACGAATATATTCACAAATAAATAAATATATTCGTGAACAAACACTTCAATGTATGTTATCAAAAAGTTATTCTGCCAAGCCGCTGTTTCCTTGTACTGTGATGAGTGGATTTGTCATAAGCCACAGGGCAGGTGATTTAAGAAAGTCGTAAAGCCTTAGCCAGTAGCAGTAGGCAGTAGGCAGTAGGCAGTAGCCATAACAAACATAGTAGTTTGGCCAACAGAATTGTGGTCTTCCTCGATGATTAGTTAGGTTTAGGAATTAGGACCCTACTTAACTCATTCATTTTTTGTAATGGAAATCTAAAATATGTTGATCAAATTGTAATGTATAATTACCACGTGTACAATTTAAATATAATGTATTAACAAAAGATAACATCAATGAATTTAAGATGACCAGTTTTTTACAGAGAAAATTAAACTCTAAAAAGGAAAAAAATATTTTTAAAATTTATGATTTAAAAATACTAAAAAATTAAAATAAATAACTTGACCGATCAAACGTACATTTAGACCAGTTAATGAGCAAGTTGAGTGAAGTATGTAATAAATACAATATTAATTTTAAATGATTTAATTAAAATATTTTAAGAATGAAGAGATTACTTCATAATTTAACGAAAACGACAACCAAATTCAACATTATTTTCTGCATTTCTCTAAACTCTAGTATTTAGGATTCAAATATACATGTTGTATTTAAGATCGCTTTTGATTGTTGTTTCCCTTTCTTTGGGTTCGTTTTACAGATGGATTCAAAACCATTCACCACGCAGTTCTCGCAGTCTACGAGAATGAGGAAGCTCTGGAATCCCACGCATGGCGGTCTCCTTCCAGATCTCAGATGCCCTTAACAGCGTTTCTTCAGCCGTTAGAAGTTGCTCTGGTTTCCATCCGATCACGTCAACCACACTCTGTTTCGTCTCAGTGGCGGTCCCGTCGGTGGCTCGCGTGATCGGCTTCCTAGTATCTGCAACCTCAATCTCAGACAAAGGCGACGGCTTGTGGTCCCTGAAGTACTCTTTGTCATCCTTCGTTTCCTCTCTCTTTTCTGCTTGCTCCCTTTCTTTGCTCTCCGGCAAGGGCGTACCGTCAACCCCTACACAGCTCACTTCTTTTATGGCTGCGGCACTAACTTTGGTACGCCGTTGTTGAAGGTTGGGTTCCAAGGGATGGTTCACCGGTGAACTCTTGAGCCTCGAAGAAGATTCATGTGGCAGCTTGGGTTGTATGAGAGGATCCGTGTCGGAACCGGGTTTGGGCTCTTTCTCTGCTCGAAAGCCATCAACTTTACGGTCGTTACCTGGATGGTTTTCTATGCCCTGTAATGCAAAAACGTCATAACTCTAACAAAACCACAAGAAGCAACAAAAAAATGGAAAAACTTTACTCATCATACTTGAGCTTCACCCGTGTGAACATCGGGTCCGGCTTCGAGCTCTCCGGAGTGGATTTCAGGGTCAGCTGTTCTTCCTTTAACGGCTGCTCCAAAGGCAAATCTTGGAAAGGGAACCTGGTTTCGGGCTGCAAACAGCGCCGAATACGTTCTCGATGCTGTTGTTACCAATCTAGATTGCATCTTTGCTTTCTTTCTTTTGGGTCTCTGTTTTCTCTGTGATCGAGTTGCAGAGTAGCACTTCTGATGTATCAAGAACTGAAGTAGACGAGACTTTTGTGAGGACACGTGTCTTGAGAGTCGAGGTGGCATCCATTTATAATGCCTCGTGGAGCTGTTGTGGATATGCTGGCAGACGCACCTAGAAGCTTGGAGAAGTTGGTAGTGGAAGTAGCTTTGAACTTCCGGGCTACTCTAGAATTTACATTTACAAATTACAATAAATAAACTATAAGGCTAGCTAAATCATTTTATTAATAACATCATATTGTATTAATAACAACAATAGAAAATCATTTTATTTTTCAATATATTGAGAATTTAATCAATACATCAGTAAGTACAACCAGATGGTGAGTTAAACCTTCAAAACTAAGGGTCTGTCATTGTCAAGTAAGTTAGCCTCTCTCAATATCACTCTCCTAAAGCCAAATTCCTCTAAAAAAGACATTATTCAGTTCAGCCTCTCTCAATGTCACTCTCCTAAAGACAAATTCCTCTAAAAAGGACATTATTCTAGTGATCATAACACTACTCTAAAATGAATAAATCCTGGGTTAAGCTTGAAATCACATCTTCAGTTTATGTTTGCCAAGGTTGGAAAAAACATCAGCTAGGAAGGCGAAGCAAAAGCCGATGAACCGCAACAACCATAATAGCATCAACAGCGCCACGTCCCAGAATTTCTTCCTTGGATGGTGGCTTCTATCCGAGATGAGTAGTGCCCTGTAGACGGCTTCGGTTAAGGCATAGGCCGAAATTGGGTCGGATTCTTCGACTAGAAATCCATACTCATTGAGGCATAGTATGTCGTAAACTCCGTTCGTCTCCGATATCTCGAGACATTCGCATATCTTCAGCCGGCCATCTATCCGCTCCTCAATCGATAATAAGTCGCCGTGTGTTAAGATCAAGAGAGGGTTTTCGTCTGCAGACATAGAGGATCAAAATAAGGAGACAAAACTGCATTGGTTGTTGCTTTCATATAGAAGTATATGCATATATATACATATATACAACTTAGGTGAAGGTGCAAATGTCAATTTTCCTTACAAGGACATAACAATGTGGAGAAAAGTATAGTTCAAGGATCTGAACCAGGAAACTTCTATAAGGACACTTCCAATTTGCATTTCACGCCATTATTATTACAATTGCAGCAATTACAGATAGTACTCGGAGAAAACTTACTGCTTTTTCGCAAGGCAGGGGAGCAGAAGAGCTGCCTGATGGCTTCTAATGGCTTGAGGTCTCCTGCTTTTAAAGCTTTGTAAATGTGTGCTATGTTAGCTACAACCATTACACAATTCACTCGTCTCTGCACATATTGCGCCGATGGTCTCGTGCTCTCCGCATCGTCCACCGTCGTCGTGTAGTCACCGTATCTAAAGCATAGTTGATTGTGATGAATCCCTTCACTCATCCACCATGACAATTCATCCAAGGCCTCTCTCGTTCTACCGTAATCGAATCCTCTTGAATCGTAAACGCAGAAGCCGCTTTGCATTGATCTTAAGACATTATGTTCTTCCAGGTACATTGTTGTGTGACAGTAACTTCCTACAGGTAAAAAATGAGAAGTTCAATTTCAATAATAATCAATTTTTGCTGCATCTAAAGTTACTAATATTCAACTGTAACTTACCTGATGATGTTTGGGCAAAGGGTATTAGACCAGAGCGACCGAGAATGCTGTACATAAGATTTATAAGCGAACTCTTGCCCGAACCCGAAAATCCAACCAAGAGAATTGTGTTCACAGGGGGGATATCCATATCTTCCTTGGTGATCCCTCCTGTAGGCACCCAGAAATCACCCGAACGATATCCGATAAGCTTGTGCCGAAGCTCGTTTAGTCCATCGGGTGCAATCAAAGCCAGTCTCTCCAATTCTCTAAGCAGTCTGAGCCTAGGTGTTAGGATGGAAACGTTCGGAAAGTCCAGCTTCAGCTTCACACATTCATCGAATTTCGCAGCCGTTCTCCACCAACAATACGCCAACCTACACGACTCGCAGTCGTCTTCGTCGACGACGCAAGATACTTGGCTTTTCATCACTCGAAGCAATACAGTGATGATAATGATAGTGGCGGTGGTGGCTTTACTTGTACTGATTGCTATGTTTTGAATCGAATTATCAGCCTACGGCCGCACTGTTGGGGAAATGGTTTAAGGTGATCGAGAGATGCTGGCATTGTGTAAAGCAGTTGTTCGAAGCCGAATCCAAACATGTACAATCCTTTTTCATGTGTCTGGATTCATGGTCCGACTTCCAGGTTCCTTCCTGATAATTCATTTTTAGGAAAGTTCCAAGTGTCCTTGGTTTGACAGAATTACCCTCGTCAGAAAATTTTCATAATTTCTATTGTATGGGTACTTTTGTCATTACGTTTTAGTAAAGTTCCTAGGACCGTGTTTCTAATGGAATCGTTTATTTCCTTATTACCGGACCTTGTTTTGGAGGCATGAAACATTTGATTCGTTCGTCGAATAAGGAAAGTTCACTTATGTTGATAATTTTGTTTTATTTTAACTTTAAAGTCGGTTTTCCAAACCTTGATTTTTCATTACAATAAAAAATAAAAAATAAAATTTAAGTATTTATTACGTTAAAAAAATAACGACAACAACAATCTTAAATAATTTATGTCTGATTTTAAACTTCTGTTGATAAATCAATTTTTTCAGCCCTACATGTGTACAGTATAAGATCTAAATCACCTAGTTAATACATTGACAATAAATTAAACGTAAATAATTATAAATAATAAAATTCATTTAAAATTATTACATAAATTTAAATAATCCACCACCAATATAATTTTAAAACTCTTAACCATTAACAAATCCATTCCATCTAAATTGATTTCCTTTCCATCCCATCCTCGATCCGCTCTCCCCATTCATTTCATTTCCAGTGTACGAGATATACATGTTCCATGAGCATCATCTGTCTATCACCGCTGTTTCCGCATACTTGTCCTAATCTGCACACAAAGTACACTGAATGGAAGCTCTCTTCGTACTTGAGAATCTAAGAAAGCCAGTGTCGGGGTGCAATGAAACAGACAAACAGCCATGAAATGCATTGAAAATAAACAAAAATATGGTGAATAAATGAACATTCGTATGGCTTCCGATTGATTTCCAGGTGAAATGCGGGTGTACGATCTTCAGCGATCGGTTGTTTTGGGCAAATGAAGGAGGGTATTTTGGTATGTTAATTAGATTATTGGATTGGAGACGTTGGGCCGTAGATCAGCTGGGAGATACTAGTGTTTTATAGAGACTTTTCTTTATCTTTTATTGGGTTTGCTTTCTAGTTCGAAATTATTTTTTCTGGAATTTGAGCTTTGATGTGATGATAATAACCATGGTGCCACTGATTATAGAAGTTGAATTTTGGGAATTTATGGATGAATATTCAATCAAATTGATTCTAAAAGAAATTAAGTTGGTTAAGTTATTTAAATTTTTATTTAAATTTAAATATAAATATTTATAATTTTATGATATTAATTTTAATTTAAATAATTTTATATAAATATATACGATATACATATAATCAGATAAAACTCAATTCGATTCATTAATTATTAAAAGTTTAGAGTTATTGAAGTCTAATTTTATAGTTAAAACTTTATTTAATTTTTTTAAAGTCAAAATTATAAAATTAAGATTTAAATCATATCTAGTTTTAATGAGCTCTAAATATAGATATATTGTTATATAATTCAATTCACGGGATAGATTAATAAACTATAAATGATTTTTTAATGTCTGATTTAGGCATTATTTTTTTTTCTTTTCAATTTGGCTTCTGAAACTAACTTTTCTCCTAAAATTTTAAAAGCAACCAAAAACGTTAAATAAGGAGATAACTTTGAGCGTAAAAATCTTGTTTTTTTTTTAATTAGATTCTCTCAAACCTTGGTTTTAAAAGAATTATTTTTTTAAAAACTTTAATTTAGGACCAAATCAAAATTTAAAAAAAAAAAACCTTAATCAAAATTTGTGAATAAAAAGAAAGCTTCTCCGGTTGATTATAACAAATGCTCGAAGATCGTCCATGGATAATAAAAGTTTTTATTATCATCCAAGAAACGAATATTATATTATTATAATATTTAAATTTAAATGTTAGATTTTACTTTAAAATTCTACATCTCATCTCATAAAATAAATCAAATATTATATATCATATCATTTTATTAACTAATTATAAGGTTACATATAATGCTTCAATGTGAATACATTGAATTTCTTTTATATAAAAAAGATTGTCCATGATAAATTCAACATCACCAAAGGTAGACCGAAAGATATTGCAATCCGTTACACTTTAAAAAAATCAAATTCTCACAACATTTATATATATGTATTAATTCTTTTTGTTATTACCCATAAAATTTCTAAAATTACCTCCTTATAGTTTTATAAATTTATAACATCGTCCCCCCAATCACAAGGCAATTACCCCATGATTTCTGCGCGGTCCCACTCGGATATCTTTCCATAATTATCACATCATTGCTGATTCTTGGCAAGTGTTGCGCATCCGTACATGTTTCTTAATTATTTCGCTCATTTTATTAATTTCCCTACATTTTCGTGGGAAAATGACCTTCGGGGTTTTCCCCCCCCCTACATGTTCCAGAAATCTGTTCGAATCTTTAAACAAATGAAGATGGTCAGCCCATGAAAAACTAATCTTCGGACAATTATATTAAATATTTCTTAAAATCATTTATTTTAATCCTAGCCCTGAATATATAAATTAGATCTATAAATCTTAAATAAAATACTTATTTAGTCTTAAGGTTACACATAATTTGTATCAATTAATAAGACTATAATTTTTTTGTTTAACTATTATTTTTTAACTCATTAATCAATTAATTCAAATCTTATTTTACGTAAAGGAGGCAACCATTTAAACTATTTTTTATATTTATAAATATTAAAACTAAAATTATTAATATTATTTAAAAAATTTAATAACTCATCTTGTTTGACCAATTTATCATTGATTAATAGTATTATTTGTTCAAATCAAGCTGTAAACTGGTACCTCATACCCCAACAGTTTGAAACATGTGGCCACTCTGTACTTCCACCGAAACACAGAAATGCCTGGAAAACAAAATCACTTATTCAACTCTAAGAAGGGACGAAAAAGTTTACGTTAAAAGAAAATATATTAAGGGGTAAATTTATAAATTTTTATAAAAATTAAATTTTAAATTTTTAAAGACACGATTATCTTATTCGATCGAATCTAATTTCACATGCTATGTCGAAAAAAGTTATTAGTTTTTGAAATTAATAATGCTTTAAAAATTAAATTGATAAAAGAAATTATCAATAATATTTTTAAGGTCAATGCAAGATTGGAACCTACACAAATAATAATAATAAAGTAATTAATATTTAGATTATTAGGTCCATTAATAAATTTTGATTTCTTAACTTTAAACTGTCTATTATATAAAATTCATTTTTTTTAATTTGTTTAAGTTGTGAATCCTCATCATTTTACAAAGAAAATTACAATAACTTTCTTTCGGTTTGATTCGTAATTATACAAATACTACGTGTTTTAAATATTACAACGTGGAATTAGTCCTATGATTAGTAGTAGTACTACAGCTTCCGGGAACATTGAATCCAACCGTTGAAAAATCCTTAATAATTGTGTTTGTCTGAGCTTAGGATTCTCAGATTTATTTAATTGGGTGTCGTATTAATTAAACAATACGGGAAGCGTGTCCCTTGCCAAAGCTTCTCAATATTCTCTTTAGTTTCTAAATCAAAAATTATTAAACTAATTAAAATATTCAAATAAATAAATAACACAACAAGAAACGTGTCCTTTAGAACAACAACCAAAAGGACGGCAGACACTTCAATCATTTGGGTTACCTTTCTGTTCTTCTTTAAGATGGCAAACTAATATAATATTGGCTTAAGAATTAAGTAGAGGGACTAAACACATCAATAGTATATAATACAAGGAGGTTTTACAAATTTGACCAAAAACATTTCTCTCTTCTCCGCGTATCAATATTAATATTAAACCTTGGCTCATCTTCCCCAAGTAACCTCATAAACATCTAAAAAAAATCTCTCAATCGCAAACAAATTTTCTGAAAACTCATAAAAAACCCAGTACTTCAAGCTTTCTGTCGAGTACTTTCTGAAATACAACAAAATAACACATACAATTCCTTGCCAATTATGAAGCTGACAAAGAAAATGCCGAAGAAGAACGGCGATGTTGCTCGGAGAGCCTGGGGATTGCTGCGTCTGGCATTATTATGGGCGAGAAAAGGTGGTGTGTTCAAGCAGCGGCTCATGACGGACCTCCGACTGGTTCCGAAATTCCTAAAGGGTCTTGGACATTCAATGACGGCTCATGCGAGTCATTCCCGTGGTGACCGAATCCATTACAAGGAACGACAGTTTTCTTTCGATGAGACGCCTATCATCGACGTCAAGTCCGTGCACCGCTCCGCTTCAATGCGGTTCCTCCTCCCTTGCATTAGCGCCGAGGCGGTGGAGTTTGACCGATACGATGATTTGGGTATCGATGAATATGACGATCGGATTCCTAGGTGTGGAAGCAATGAGAGTTACTCGACATGTTCGGATATTGTTGACGATGAAGAGTGGGGATATGAAGGTTGTGATGAGAAAAGTCCGTGCCTGTATACGTTTCCTGTGGAGGAAGAAGGCATCGATTCCAAGGCGGAGAAGTTTATAGCTAAATTTTATGAGGAGATGAAGTTACAAAGACAAACTTCTGAGTTCTGATTTGGAATACAGTGAAATGATTAGAAGAGGAGCGAGTTATTAATCTGTTGAATCTGCAAATCTGATAGATCCAACGGTACTTAGGCTTTTTGTAATTTTTGTAGATAACGAGGATTCGCATGTCTGTAATTTGATGATGAGTGTTATCATATTCAACATATCGTATTCGATTGAATTTAAAGGTTTCATTTGATTATAATAGATGAAATCAAAATTTAAGATTAAAGTAAAATAAAAATGTTTGAAAATGAGATGGGTTCGACTTTACCGTTTCAAATTAGCCTGCACAACAATTGTATAGTTATTTAGCATTGAAGAACATGATTTTCTTATCAAAATAATTTTCAAATACTAAATTTTATAATCATTTTTAAAAAAATATTTTTAAATTAAATTATTTTATTATTTTAAAATTAAAATATTTTTTAGAATCAAATTGATGCCACTAAAAAGTATCTCAAGTATCTTGCCTAACCAACCTGTTGGCAATTAATGTGAAGTCATTCCAGCCATATCCCAAAGCTATTCCAAAGAGCTCATGCTGTTGCTAGTTAATGTAGTTTTAAAGAATAATTTTTATTTGAATCTAAGGTTTCATTTGCCCACAATCGTAGCTCTGCCTGGTAAGTGCGACTAAGGGTATATTCTTTATTATTTTATCAAATTATTTTTTGAAAATAAAATAAAATAAATTTTCTATATAAAAATGTTTTTAACTTACGTCGAAAAATATTCTAAAAGTAGTAATTTATAAATTTTGACACACCACTGTTTTATTTATTGCGGGAAATAGGAATAATCCGTACTACTTGGGAAATAAACTGACCCGGGGAATAGGAATAATCCGTACAGGTATCTACTTGGGAATATTCAGCTACGATAAAACTTCAACATCAAGAGATGACAAAACGAAGAGATATTAGACCACAAACGGCAACACCAATATCGGTAGGAGTGAATGACTCGAAAAAACTGAATAACTCGACTCGAAGCGAAAATACTCGATTCGTTTTGACTTGACTTGAAATTTCATAGACTCGACTCAAAAAAATTCAAATAAAGTTTGAATTGTAAAATGGAAATTCAAATAACTAAAAAAATTTAGTAATTAAATGATTAATTTTTAAGTTCGAGACGAATCTCTCAATTTTTTTATAATATATATACATTGATATATAAAAATATAAAAAAATATTACTACAAATGAAAAATTATATATGCATATCTTATATGATTAGAGGAAGTCGTTTAAATTGGAATCAAATCATACTATAACATGATAAATAATTACAATTAAATATTTATAGGAACTCGAAAACTCAACTCGATTCTACTTGACTTGAATTTCTTAAACTCGACTCGAACCGAAAAAAAATTCAAATAGAGTTTGAGTTTTAAATATGACTCGTCAACTCGAATAACTCAAAATTTTTGACTCAACTCGACTTGATCGAATACTCACCCCTACCGAAAATCGTCTTTCTGCATGTTATGTAGAGTGATCCCGTATGTGTTGCTGCTCGTAATGATGGCAAAACAGTTGCCACTGGATTATGGGTTGTTCATAGCTCTGATATTGGAAGGCCTGTCGATGTTACTTCGGTTAGTTTATTGTATTGCAGTATATTGTTTAAGTCGATTGTTTAAAACTTTTATAACTCAGAGATATGTACTTGTTTCTGAGTTCAGTTTTATTATAAAAAAGCCAAAATCATAAGAAAACTGGACTTTATCATCATCGTCATCTATGTAAATCTGTGAATTTGGCAAATTTACAATTTTTTGTACAGATTATGTACAGACCTCTTAGGGACTTCAATGGAATTCCTGGTGCTAAAAGTTTATCGTATGCTTGACTGGATACCAGAGGCAAGATCGAGATGACATTATGGTATGGTCTATCTTTCAATATTATGGACTGTTTTTATTGTTTGTAAAACAAATAAAAATGTTATGTGGTTTTACTTCTGTGCTTGCAGACAATGGTTAGTTTGATTGGTGCTCAATTTTCTAAACCTCTGGTTGCAAGCAAAGTCACTCATCTAATATGCTATAAATTTGATGGTGAATTGTTATATGATATCTTTATCACAGGGTTGCTGAAATGAGCCTTTATGTTTTATATTGAATGGCCACAGACTGCATAGAAAAGAATTTCAGCAAGTTATTCGGCGTTTCAAAGGCAAATTTTGTAGAGATTCTCATCAATGGTCATACCAGGCAACCCATTTCATTGCCCAAGATCTAATCCGTAGGACTGAAAAACTCTTGCTGCTGCTGCTGCTGCTGCTTCTGGAAGGAAACACATTTCTATTATGCTACAAGTTTCTCTGTTCCATTCTTCAGTTAAGAAGATTTTACGAGAGTATCTGCAGTTTATATCAGTTAGCATTCGTTACCGTAGTTTTCAGATTTATGCATCATTATTTAATTTTTAATTTCAAATGGTTGTTGAATTTGATTCCTCTGAATGCAGGTGGATTCTTAAGCTGATTATCTATTTATCTAAGAGCTTGTAATCAAGCGGGAAATTTCTTGGCAGAGGAGCCCTATGAATGGCACAAGGACGGCCTCAGTGAAGTTGGTGCAATAAACTTAGAGGCTCCAATGAAGTGGCGCCACTTACAAGAGAGAATTGGCCATGGAGCATTTTATGGAATGAACATATTTGTGTACTGAGAATGCATTGCTCCTCCATTGGTATGTTCTATGTTCATATGGTTTCGGTTTACCAACAACGTTTTCCACAAAAGATTGTTCCTTGCTCCGTTTTAAGCGAATGGTTATGGTTGGTTTAATATACTGTCATAACTTGACTTTTTCCACTATTCAACTGGATACTTTGAAGGGTGTGGTGATAGCCGGGGGTGGTGGGTGACCTTTTAGCAACTTCTCCCCTTACACCAGATTTCTCAAATCTGGTGTTGATTTTGCTGTTGTTAGTCCTGGTATGCCACGTCTTGATATGTGGGCGGAGAAGTCATTCACTAACCTGACAGGGCAATCGGAATAGATTGTCGAGGACTTGACTCCAGAGTCGCCAAATGACACAAAGGGTAATGATATAACATGCCGAGTTTGCTGCTCTGGTGAAAGAGATGCCATGCTCTTCGGTGGAGACGACATTGGTTCTGTAGGTTGTGGAATCGGCACTCACATTGATTGCTGCAATCCTCCGCTGGATGTTGTCCCATAGGAGCACTGGTTTTGTCCCAATTGTAGCAGAAGCAGCATAGATAACACGACATGTTCTAGAAAAAGAAAAAAAGGGTGCTTCTCGGTCAAAGGTGAAATTGTTTTTCATTAATCGTTTAATTGCTTAGCTTATAGTGTTGTCTCATGGCTTGTAAGGTAGAAATATTAACATTGTTTGTGTACATTTACTTTAGCCAATTCACAAACATGCATTAATTTGGATCGAGTCAAAATTGCAGAAGCTAAGCCGTTCCTGGGAAGAAAACAGTAACTATACTGAGAGCACTGGCTGCCATGGCAGAAGAAAATGGTTAGTGGTTCAATGCCTGTGATTAAATACTGTTATTATTGCTTCAATAAATACTGCTCAGTCAACCCAACCAACAGGCAATTCTTCTCCCCATGGCAGGATTTGGAAAACATTAAAAACTGTGAATCATACAACACATTTCATTTATGACCAGTTTTCTGCATCAATAACGCTTTACAATAAACATTAATATAGTTTCCCCCAGAAAATAACTGTCTTTTAGTGCTATTTCTAACATGAAATTCACCTAAAAAGTATATGAGCATTTAAGTGGTTAAAACCAACTTTTGAATTTGATCTGAATTACACCAAAGCAAAGAATAAAGTGGAGAATTTTGTCAGATAAAAAGTGTATTCTACAAGAATGATTAGGTCTTCCACCTTGGATAATATACTAGTTTGTAGAATATGTTTACTTTTTCTTAGACATTTGATTATCCATTCCAAAGACCGATACAGAAACGAAATCAGGATTTAAGGGTAGAAGTAAAACGTAAATCTTAAAAAATATTATTTCTAAAAAATTATTTCTATTCGACTCTAAATATATTTATCCATCATAACCCCAATTTACATACCAATAAATGCTTATAACCCTCTAAATTCAAGCATATGATTCTATTTTTCAAATGCTAGAATAATTATATAGATGAAATCTCTAACTCTCTATACCTAAGTCTATTGACATTAAATTAAATAAAACATGTCCATAGACAGACCTATCCTATATAAAATAAATTAAAATGTCAGACTTGAAGGAGTTGATGCAAAACAACCCTTTTCTTTCGCCACAAGAAAATAAAAACAAAAACAAAAGTTTCTATAAAAAGGTGAACTGAACCTATCAATAAAATAAACATCTTTACGTTTTCTAAATTAATTTCAATATAAAATATTCAGCTTTGAAAAAATGTTTTCCCTCTATATAAATGATTCATTAATTATATATAAAAATCAACCTGGTTTAATAGAATTAACCTGTGGCATGATTCCTGTCAACAAGAAATGACTTGGACCACCATCATTACTTTTTACCTACGGAAAATTCAATGCCTTTTTACTCTAACCTAACAGCTTTATTTACCCACCAACTCCACATCATATGCAATTATGTGCATTGAGGATTGCAATGGTGAAAGTGTGGGCATTGCCTGCATCAAAAACTATGCCAAAATGATGGAAAAGTTGTAAGTTTTGAAATGACATCACCTTTTCAAAACCATTTGTTTCTTCTTGGATTGAGGGTTTGATTTCAACCCATTTTGGATGAATTTAGCACACATGGACCTGTAAATTGTTGACATTATTTTTATATATTTAAATCTAAATCTTTTAAAATAATTTTTTTTATTAGAATCACTTATTGAGTTGAACCGTTTCTATTAACCTACTCCACATTGGTCTTTTGTTAATAATTCTCACGTTTAGTTAATTATTTTGCACTCAAAGCCATGATTTGCCCACACAACTCAATGAAAGGGTTGGGGTGGGTGTGCTCCAAGAACAATCACATCCCTTCATCCTAATATTATATTTAGGGGGAAAAATCGTTTTTTATAAATAAAAATTGAATTTTTAAAAAATAATATAAATTTTAATTATATAAATACTTTTAAAAATAAAATTATCAGTTTTGGAAGACATTGGGCGGTGGAAATAGCAAAATGCAATCTAGCAGAATGTCAGACAAAGCCAGTTCATGGATAAACAAAGCAGAGGAAATTTAAATGCCAACACATAAGACAAATATAAGAATCCAAACCACAGTAGCTTCTGTCTACCTTTGTTTTCCCTGGACACGACAGTACCATTTGGTCCCAACAAAAGAAAATCAACTGAAATAGAAAATTTTAAGGAAAATTATACTTTAGGACAAGGAAATGCATACCCAAAGCATGAAGCAGAATCTGAAATTCCAATAATGAAACTTATATACAGTGGAGTGGTAGTGCATAAGATGAAAGAAATAGGGTGACAAAATTTTCCGGTAGACAATTTGATCTTATTTGTACAAATGGAGATTCCACGGCCGATATAAATATCTCAAGAAAATTTGTTTTTTAATCGATTTTTAATGCTAGAATCAGCAGCTTAGTGCTTCATATTTCACTGGAAGTGGTCGATTTAATCCAACTTGTGATAGCAAATTCCCAACAACGGCCAGATCCCTGCAAAATACACCTTGAAACACATTCGTGTTGGAACTAGTTGTTGTGGCTTTGTTTTGACTGGATTTAACCCTGGTTTTGCGGCTCGAAGCGTTCGATGAATTTGTTGTCGAAGCAGGGCTGGTATTGGGTTCCGATTTAGTGTTGGAATATTGGGTTTGTTGAGCTAGAATTGCTGTCTGTGCTGCTTGTAATGCGGCTGCAGCTTTCTTCCTTTGCTTCTCGGCTGCTGCTTCTTCGATAATGGTAGCCATTATGCTGGAATAGCCCTTTTGAAGTAATCGGTAAAGAAGCAATGCCGACATCTTAGCTCGGTCTTTAACTGAGTCGAGATCACGCTCATCGGAGAACTCGCATCGTTCGATAAAGTTGGTAGCTTTATCCGGTTTATGCCTTAAGCATAGTAACAAATGTGCCCTCTCTAATTCTGACCGTGAACACCCTCGCCTTAAGCCAATCAATGCATAGTAATCAACATTTCGAGTCTCATCAGAAGCAACTCTTTGCTTCAATTGTTGAATTTTAGTCGTTAATGCACAAAGCTTCCCCGGAATCTCCCGGTACCGCACGTAATGACGCTTCCAGACCGGTCCCGGAAGCTTCCTGTCTCGCAAAATGGTATTGTAAAGCAGTTTCAAGTGTTCGAGGTCGTGTAAACAGTCTGGCAAACATCGAATTGTTTCGAACAGGGAGGCCCTGGTGTCAAGAGCTTGGATGCAAGTCGGATCAAGAGCAAGAGTTTTGTTGCAATCCGAGATTGACTCGGCAATACGTCCGGAGGCCTTGTAAGCCGAGGCTCGTTGCATATAACATTCTGCAAGGAAGCCTTGAGGGGCAGGGCGTCGCCCGTCGACAATTTTGGAGAAATGACGGATGGCTTCGGAGTATAAGCCTGCATCAAATGCAGCAATGGCAGCAGTCCTACGGCGAACGAGGAATTTGATGTGGGATAGAAGTTGGGAAATGTTTTCAAATTCGGAGAAAGGAGTGGGATTACAAGGAAGCGTCGTGGCAGTGGAGGAGATGTCGGATGGGGCGATAGTGTTAGGAGTGGAGAAGCTGTCTTCGGACAAACAAACGCTCTTGCGGCGGAATGCGGCGGAAGCAAGGCGCTTGCCGGTTTGAAGGAGAACCACGGCGTCCTCCATTAGGCCTAGGTGACAACATGCTTGGCCTAGAACCAAGTACCTGTTTCGAAATTGAGTTTCCAGTGAGTTTGAGCTCAATCAATTCTAAAAACAAGGGTAAATTCATGGGGGGAAATGCTTTGGAAAAATTACCTCCATTGGCCTTGTTTCTCGCAGTTTTTCCTCAGTCCAGCCATGACTTTCTTCTTCAATTCCGAGATAGAGAAGCACTTGAAAGACGGGTCGCGGCCAGGTGAGTCGGATGACAAGTTATTAGAAGGTAGAAGCTTGACTCGCTCCCTCGACAAGTGTTGAGACGAGTTATCCGAAGAAACAGACCCAGAGTCGTCGCCGGACATTTTTAGACTCGGGATATAGTCTTGAAGCATGTCAGCGACTTGCCTGAAACGTCTCAGGTACAGCAAAGATCTGGCTTTTAGTTCAAGGGCGATCTCTAAACGAGGCGAGAGAGCCAATGCGGCGTCGAGGAGATTCAGAGCGGAAACGATCTGGTTCTGTTCTTGCGTGGCAATGAGACTCCTCGCATCCTTAATGTACTTATCAACAACCTGCACAGATCAATGTAGAAACATGAACAAAGATGAAAGATCAAAGCTTTGTCATTTTTTCTTTGTTTACCTTCCGATTGGTCAGCCACCAGTGCTTCTTTGGATCATTTCCACTTAAACAAGAAGAAACAGCCATGGGGTTGTATTTTCTTCTTCTTCCTCCTCAATAAACCATTAACACCTCTTTCTCGTTTTCTCTACTTTTTTTTTTCCTTCCTTGCACTCAAAGGATGCACATTTCCTTTTTCTCTTTCTCGGATAAATAAGGGCTGGGAAAATGAGAGAAAATTAGAGAGGGAAAATGGGGTATTAGAGCGGGAGAGAGAGAGAGTTTAAGAAATATGGTGGATTGATTTAAAATCTGATCAGTAAATAAGAGAAGGAAAGCCTTGTAAAAAAATTGCTATGCCAGCCTTGACCTCAGAGCATGCTCTGATCCTTCACCTTCATAGCTGGCATCACACTAGTTTAGATTCTCTCTCTTGCACCATGTTCTGTGGCCTATGAGACTACGACCCAAACCTGCTCAAAATTAATACCTCATAACTTAATTTATAAAATAAAAAATTATATTTTTTACTTTTATAATGTAATTAATTTGTCCAAATCAGGTATGGAATCTCTATGGGGTTATAGGGGTTATGCCCCCCAATATTTTAAAATTTTTAATAATTTCCTTAATATTTTAAAAAATTTAATTTAGTTCTCTTACGATTTTTAAAAAATCATATTAAACTTTAAAAGTTTGGATACTTTTAATTAAACTCTTAAAATTTTTGAATTTTTTTATTTAAATTTATAAAAAAAATATTTTAATCTCATAAAACTCTTACTTTAAATTTTACTACTGGTCCAATTAATTAGGAATACAAATTTTGCAGATAAACTGTTGACGTATTTTTTTTTTCTTCATAAAAATACCATTCAGAAACTAAATTTTAAGTTAGTATAATGAGTTTGGAAGAAAATATCACATAAGTGTTCTATTTGGACAGTATAGGGAGTAAACCCATAATTTGACCATTTTATAAATGTATTCATCTCTGCTGCTGAGTTGCGGCTGCCATTGCAGATTGCTTTGCCTTTCCCCCAAAGTGTACTAATAAAACCAGCTTTCCAGTTATTTATGTCTGAATTTATTTAAAAATTATTAATATTTTAAAATTTATCATTTTTAGTCTATATAGATTCTAGACACAACAAGAACGAATCTAAGATTTAGGATTGAGATGGGCAAAATATAAATGTTTAGAAGCAGGAGGATAAATTCATAAAAAAAAATAAAAATTTAAATATAAAAACAAAAATAAAAAATCTTTGGGGTAGAGGGACAGACAGCTCCGTCCCTGTCTAGACATATTATATGTTAAACTTACTTAAGACTTTAGACCTTAATCTTAGGGTGTGTTTTTGGTTGAGTTTAGCTTTTTAAATCAACTTTTCCTAAAATGAACCAAAAACACCAAAAAAGAAAATAGTTTTTAAGAGTAAAATTTTTTATCTTTTTCTCAAACTTACTTCTTAAACGAAGGTTTTCCAACATTTTGTTTATACATTACATCCTCCTCGTCCTATGCCCTTCGTATTATTGCTATGTCTGCTCTTATAGCTTCAATGATTTAAATGCTTCCAACAAAGAATCCAAAATACGTTTACAATGTGAACTCCGATCATCATTTCCACTATCAACAACATAAAAAAACAAATAATAATAATAATAATAATTTGAGATCCTGTTGTATATATTTAATGGATGCGTCTCTTGTTTAGGCGCATTGAATAATTGTGTCTGTTTTCTAACATTTATTTTCAACAACAGTGTGCTGCATGGCTATTTTTATGGACAAAATTAATTTCATGTCATCACCTAAGTTTAGTTAATGCTAGTTGATTATTTGAACAAGGTTTAATTTTAGTTATGAATGCCATATAAATACTTGTACTAAATATGTACATACCAATAGTGGTATATGATAGTTTTCATACGGAAAATATTACAAGTAAATAAAATAATACAATAAATCAATAAATTTTATTTATTGTCATTATTATTGTTCTGGTATATAAAATTATATCGTACATTATAAAATATGTAAGTTGTAATCATTAATTACATCACTTATCTAAAAAAAGCATATAATAATTCAAGATTTTTAGAAATACTGTAGCCTTGAAACAATGATAACGTGAATATGATACATCAGTTGAATCGATTTAACAATTTTCAAATACGAATTATTATATGAATAAAAACATATGTTTTTCTTTCACTTTTTATCATCTTCTATTGATGTAGGTCCAATAAGCTTTGGGACCATATAAACTGGACCCACCATAGGACAAGTGAGGGTCCACAAAGGGCAGCGTTGGTCCCTTTCAAGAACATGGCTGCACCTCTTAATACAGCTAAGGGAGAATTCCAGCTTGTACAACTCCAGCCTTTAGGCCTATAGCCAAACCATAAAGGACCGATTTCAGTGGGTCCATTTTCCTCTGGTTTCTTCTTCTTTGCCAATCATCCCTCTATTACAACTTCATCTTCTTCTTCTATCTTCTTAGATGTCACCTTCAATACATTGATGAATCTACACCCCATAAGTGGTTTTGAATTTCTACACGTTATGGATTAGATTTTTTTTCATACCTTCCCGAGTTTTTCGATTTATAAAAAAAATATATATTATTGATATATCAAGTATTAATTTTTTTATCCGTAACGAAAAAATAAATTTTTGCATTTTTTTCTTAGGTCTAACTATTTAGAAATTCATGATATAATAATTTTAAAATTTTAAATATAAAAATAAAGATAAATAAATTCTTCGATAATAAAGAACACTTATCTCTCTGTATCTCTACGTGATTTCATTAGTGTATCAATAATGATAAAGCTTCATTTGTAGGGACCATAGTTATATCCATACATATAGTTAGGCAGTTTTGATTGGATTAAAATTGAAACAGATTCTCTAATTAATGTCTTAACCAGATTACTTGTGTGTCTAATTAAAGTCACAAACTTCATTACAGTCGACAAGTGGTTAAAATATCATGTTTTTGTTCATCCGATGCAATGGGACTGTTTGTTAGAAGGTGGCGTTTTGGATACTCGAAGCTCTGACAGAAATCAGACGGCCGGCCGGCGGCTGAGGGACGCACGT
This sequence comes from Abelmoschus esculentus, assembly GCA_035048815.1. NCBI lineage: Eukaryota > Viridiplantae > Streptophyta > Magnoliopsida > Malvales > Malvaceae > Abelmoschus > Abelmoschus esculentus. Next base: position 17,221,430 of record JAUCBN010000034.1, read on the forward strand.
GCGTAGTAGATAGAATATCACGTGGGATGATGATCTCCCATGTGCAGCTTTGGTATAGTGCTAAGCTCGTTATCAGATTAAAATAGCCAAAATAAGCTGACCTTAATTCTTTCAACCAATAAAGTGAAGGGACGAAATTTATAATTATACCAACAATTAAAGTCTTAAGATTAGATTATCATGTAAATAATGGATAATAATAAAGCCTAACCTTTTTATTTTCACGAATCTGTACCTTGAGGAATAATTCTTTGGCATGTCTCACATTAACAATGATTTCAGTGGGAAAAATCACAGCTTTTTGAAATGCATAATCTATAGTTTTATTTTCATTAGCTTTTTGAAATGATTAAATTCTTAAAAATCCTGATTAAGGTTCATTAATTGTACAAATCACCCTCACAAGTCTGTTTATTGATTGCCAAATGGGGGATTTATGGGCGTGATTTAAGTAAATTTGTTTATAAATCAGCACTTATGATAGAGTAAAAGGAAAGAAAGAACAGATTCTAAAGTGAAAAGTGTGAGGGTAAACTTTTAGTTGTTGCTATAATTAGAAACATGTTTGCTCTTATGATCTGTCATTTTGGTTTCAGAATCTAGAACAACTCTCCCATTCCTCCTTATGATTATTAGAGTATGATTATAGTCCGATATTATGATTAAATTGAGATAATCGTCTTATAAATATTTAATCTGGATTAATTAACCAAATTCTTTTTTAATAACATCAAGATTCGGCCTATGAATAACGCTTTGACAATTGTTCTAGCATCATCATTGGTCCCCTTTGCTATCTTGGAAACCCTGCCATCATGTTTCAAGAATCTGATTCCAACTATTTCTTTAAAATCTTTACATAAAGTCAGATAAATTTAGTTGTGTGATTTTTCGTGGAATAAAATTATTCTTATGTTGGTTGATTCTCTGAATTCAATAGATTTGGAATGGGTTAGGACTATATTTTTAATATGTTATGAATTTTTGAATGGTAAAACCAGTTTAGGATTGGAACAAATTTGATCACGGGCTTAAAATGTTTTGGAAACAGACCGTGATTGGGTCCAACCTGGACCATGGAAGCGTTTACATCTGAATTATTGTGTTATTTTTTCAACGCAGGGGGGTATCCACGCCCAACATCCTTCATTTTATGTCTGGACGAAGGATGAGGATGAAGTGAAGCACTTAGCTTAAAATAGGGTGAATGGGGTTTAGAATCAAACTAACTCAAATCAGTATCCGGTTATGAGTTATCCCCAATGTTATGGGCGAGAACTGGTCATTGTCTTTGTGGAACACGATGCACATGGAAGTGGAACACGATAGTTTGCTGGGCCTCGTCTAGGGCTACATAGGATTATAGGTCAAACCTTTGTAATTGCAGACAACAACTAGTATGCCATTTTAGTGTATAGACTTTGAATTTTCCCGCCTGCATCAGAAAAGAAACTTCTCTGGGATCATTTATCTGATAATTCATCAAGAACCAGCTCATGTTGAATTGACATGAGACAATAATGTCTAGCTCACTAATAATGAAGGTGGCGTTGAGTTGAATTCTAAGCATTGACACAATGGTATAGCAAATCGTAAGAGTGTTCGTATTAAAATATAATCGTTATCGATATAACTATTACATTTTATACGTGAATTGTTCAAATATGATTTTGGTGGTCAACTCTTGTTAATTGACCGAAGAAATGAATTTAGCTATTATTTAGTAATGGCATACTCTTTCCCCCTAGGATTTGATCACCCCCAATGTTTCTGCTTGAAGGGATACGGGATGCTTAACGTTATCGATGTGGAGATGATGTACTCCTATCGGAATTCTTCGAACCCCCGACGTGTCCACGACGCTAAGGAACTTGCAGACATGGATGCTGATGCCAACTTGTTGTTCCGACCCTGCCGGAACATGCACTTTCGCAAAGGCTACCAGCTGTTTATGAGGAGCCCAATGGCCTGCTGGTGGAGTTGAAAACACCAGAAGTGTATGAGTACCGTCCTTGGATCCAGTATTCTTCACGTTTACTTGAAGGACTACGGACAGCTTGTTGCATCTTGCATGATTAACTTTGATTGCTTTGCTTAATACGGTTGCGTTTCCGGAACGACGGTGGCCATCTAGAGGGACAGAGACGACGTTGGGTGCACCGACAATGCTATGAACGAAGTTGGTATAACTCAATCCGTAGCCGAAAGGGTACACAACGGGTCCTTTGTAGAACCTGTAGGTTCTACCGGGATAATTTCTCCTCGGGCTCGAACGCATGGCCATGTTTGTCATTGCCAAATTCGAAACATACTCTTGTGGGTACCATGTCATAGGCAACTTGCCCCCTGGGTTGGTTGTCCCATACAATACATCAGCTATTGCGGCTCCTCCCGCTTGTCCAGGGTATCCAGCCCACAAAATGGCAGCAATACGAGGGTCTTTCTTAGCAAAAGCAACATCGATAGGCCCGCCGGACATTAAAACCAGTATGGTTGGACCCTTGGAAGCCTTGGCTACTTTAGAAACAAGTTCCTGTTGACGCCCTGGTAAATACAACCCTTTCCGGTCTCTGAATTCTGCTTCGATTGATTGGTCGAGCCCCATTACAAGAATCGTTGCATCTGCTTGACGTGCAACATCGATTGCGGCACCAAATAACATGTCATCTCTGCAAGCAACATCGGCACATCCGATTTGGTGAATTGTTTTTGCATACTTTCCTATTCCTTGCAAAGGAGATGTGTATCCACAAGCAACACCTAATCATAAAACAAGAAATAAGTTTTGTAGTTAACATCCAAATCACCTTTAAAAGCAAAAGCAAAATCATCATAATGAGACTTACCAGCATAGTTTCCGATCATGCTAACAGTAGCATCAGAGTTAGGCCCGACGACAGCGACTGTTCGATGATGTAGATGGGACAAAGACAATGCAGGACCACGGTTTTTAAGCAGAACAATACCCTGCCTTGCAGCTTCAAGGGCGAGCTCTTGGTTTGATAGGCTGCAAACGTCTTTCGGCCCTAATTTCCCATACGGCTGCACAGACGGCTCACCGTCGAACATGCCGAGTCTCATTTGAACTCTGAGCGTGTTCACCAAGGCATTGTTAATGTCAACCTCATTCAACAACCCTTGTTTTACCGCATCTTCACTGTGTTGCGCCAAGAAAGGTCCACAATCCAAGTCCAGACCTGCAAAGTTCACGATTACATGTCAAGGACACATTCACCAAGCCACCATTTCATCAACTAAAAGATTACCAACCTGCTTTGATGGCATCGGCTGCAGCTTGTTCCGGCGTTGCTGAGTAATGCTGTGTGTTGTAAAAGACCCCGACCGAATCACAATCCGAGACAATGTACCCATCGAGCTTCCATTGACCTCGTACTGTGTTACGCAGAAGATTTGGATCAGCGCAGGTGGGGACGCCATTGACTTGGTTGTAAGAGCACATAACACTGGCTACATTGCCATCTTGTACACACATTTTGAATGGTACATCAAATGTGTCCTCGATGTCCTGCTTGCTTACCTGCACCCACGTGAGAATGATATGGGTCTTCTATTTTAAAATTTATTTAAACGAATAAAAAAAAATAAAAAAAACGAAAAAGCAGAGCATTTTGGATATAAAGTTATATAGAATGAAATCAGACAAGCATATAATTTCGAATGTCGAGAATATGTAATCATTGCGGCCCACATTTAGCATTCTTTATTCAAATTGAATTTTCCAGACATTTTATAATATAAAATTCCAACTTGCAATCATAAACCTATAAAAAATTGAAAAACGTTTTTTTATTAATCTTTTTAATCTTTTTATTTTAAAATAATAAATTTAAATTTTAGGTTTTAAAATTTAAGATTAAGGTTCATAATTAAAATTTAAAAAATTAAAAAATAATATATTTTTTGAAATATATAATTTAATTTTTAAGACGTAAAATTTAATTTTTAAGTATTTTTCAATGTGAAATATAAAAAAAATATAAAGATAAAAACATTTTTGTTCATATTAAAACCTACAGGCTATATATTATAAAATTATATTTTCTAATCGGGTAACTATTTCATGCATAAACTTTATATATAAGTGTTAGTAAAAATTTTGTTTATAAAAATGTCTTAATTTTATGATTTGATATTTCATTCGGGGTTTATATTTTAAAAATTAAAGTATAATAATTTTGAACTTAAGAATAATTGATAATATTTTTAATTTAAATTAATTTTTTATTTATAAGTTTATAAAAATTAAAACTTTTGTGAATATTCATCATTTATAGACAAGATAATAATCCTTTCCAATATTATCTTATCGCGAAAGAAAGCTGAGATTTATCCATAATTGCACAACCCCATCAAAATAATCAAAAAAAGTTAATGGACCTACCTGGCTACATTGTATTAGAATCATAAAAGAACTAACCTTGGCATTAAAGTGGAACCTATCCACACCGTTCCAGTTATCGAGGTCATACGCCGTGAAATGTTTACAACAAGCCGCCACCTTTAACCTATCACCATCACTTCCCTGTAAACCCCTCACGTAGAACGCCGCATACGTGCCGGCAAGCACCGGATCTTCACCGGGAGTCTCCTGTCCACGGCCCCACCGTGGGTCCCGAAATAGGTTGACATTAGGGCTCCAGTACGTGAGTCCAGCCGTTCCACCGTTGTACATCGCCCTGGCCTCATCCGACACGACCTGCCGCAGCCCATTTAGTGACCATAAATTGGTTAGATTAGTACTAAAGTGCAAAGGCTGTATCTATGTCATAAAAAGTTAGCTTCTCAATGACTCGTAAAACAAGTTCCATCCACTTGACAAGAACCAATACTTGTCCCTTTGGCTCAGAGTTCTAGTTCTATCTTTACACGTATGCTAACAAAAAGGTTAAAGTAAAACTCACCCGTCCGATGGCTTCCCAAAGTGTGGCATTGAAGGAAGCAGCGGTCGTGATGACTTGAGGGAAGCTAGTGGCCCCAGGGAATTCCCCACCGAACCTTGTTCCAGGACCCACATCCGACACCCCATGAAGAGCCTCGGACCACCACTCATACCCTTTGATCCCCAGCCGTGGAACCGCCGCAGCACCGTTTATCAACAGTCTAACCTTCTCCTGCAACGTTAACCTACCTATAAGGTCATTCACTCGATCCGATACGGGCATCGAGACCTTGCAGAAAGTGAAGGTGACCGTCGTCGAATCCTTGGGGTCGCAAGCAAATGGACCCACGGCAATGGCATCACCAAAAGCAATCAAGAGAAAAAGGTAGAAAATAGTGGGAGTGAGGCTGGCATTGGCAATGCCCATTTTGTTAGTATATTTGGATTGGTAAGAGGCCAAGCGAGAGTGTGTAGTACTTATAAAGGTGATGCAATGGAGCAGCCTTCTGAATTCTGATCATTACATGACATGCCCCATACCTTCGTTTAACAGCTTAAAGTAAAGTAATTAATTTTACCACTAGCGTTTAAAAATAACACACTTGTGTAATTTTATTTTAATTTTATTGTCTTTAACAGATTTGAGTTTATTAATTTAATCCATAAAATATGTCTGATAAATGATTAAAAATATAAATAAATATTAAATTATATTATGATTACTTTAAAAATAACGTTGGATTTTTTAAGAATGTTAAAATTTTACATTCTAATATTGTGAACATATAAAATTATATTAAAAAATCATTTGATGTTAGATATATGAACCTATATAAAATTCAATTTAGATTAATTAATCAATAATTAAATATTAGAAAAATAATATTTATTTTTTATAGTTAAAGAGCAGAATTCCAATAGGTTGAATTGGGCGGCTAGACTTTATACCTTGAATTGAAAGTTGAAATAGTACTGGCCCTGTCCTCAACAGAGACTCAGAGAGTTAATTGCTGGTTTGCTGATAAAAAAATAAAGACTCCACTTGTTTGCGGTTGTTTATGATGAAGCTTAAAAATTGAGTTTTAAATGAATCATTTTCCTTTTCTTTTTTAAAAAATCTATTTTTCTTATTAAAAGGATAATTTAAACCACCTGCAATGCCTAATTAGAAAAATTATATTATATGTTATACTTGTCACATTATTCATAAATCAATTAATTATAAGCGTTTATTTAATTATTTTTTAATTTTATCAATTTTTTAAGTGAATCTTCACTTGATAGTTTTTTTAAACTTGATCTACAGTAAATACTAATGAAAATTCACTCGAAAAAATATAAAATAAAAAAAAAATAATTAAGTGGATACTTTTGATTGATTGATTTTATAGATGACGTGACTCGATTAACACATAATTTCTTATCTAATTAAGTAATTCATCAATTACAAAGATAATCAAATATATAATACTCCTATATATTTTTACCAACACTGAAACAGCAATAGAAAGTAGAAACTAATCATGGCCCTGTAAACTTTCCAGCAGAATCGCAACAACTCTTGTAGCATCTATATCTTGCTACGCGCCGTTACAACTTACAATCCCATTAAAAGAATAAGACGATGGAAATGGATGAAGAAATTATTCAGACCGAGATTTCAACTGTAATAATTTGAAAACAGGTGCATAACGAAGACGAACAGACTAGCTAGTTAAGTATATGATTCGATTCGATTCGATTCGATCCGATCTTTTGAATTCTGAAATACGAATGATATGAATTTGATTTATATTTAAAGCAGCCAATGGGGTACCTTTCTCTCAAACTTCTTCTCCTTTATCGTGTCCAAGCTTGGTTTCCATCCCTTGCCTGAATATTGCCGGTTCAAATACTCAGGAAAACCTTCCATAATTTCTGGTAATAAATCCGTCAAACAACCGACTTCCTCCGCCCTTTCGCGGACGTTTCCCTTCTCCGGCAACGGGGTGTTTTGCTCCTTCTCTTGCGTATGATTTGCAGGGCGAATCCTGGCAATCAAAGTAAAGAGCCTAGAAGACAACAAAAGCGGCTTTGATCTCAACACGGAGTTAGCACTCACTAGTACGCGATGAGCATCATTTGACGACAACGAGGTCGGTTTCCCTCGATTAACAGGCAGCATTACGTAAACCCTTTTCACGTCAAGTTTATGGTCAGCCGGCAATGGAATCGGCCTCTTGCCATTAACCGCAGCGTGGAACTCTGCCACCACCTGTTGCGGATGCTCCAACATCAGCTCCGCCGCCGTCAATGGCGAGCTGAACTCCTGAACCGAACCGTCCCAGAGAATCACTTTCCCAGCAGTATGAGACGAAGCACTCAATAAATTACCCATAAACGATCGTTTCTCAATGTACAAAAAAAGAAAGAAAATGAAAGGTAATTGAAGGGTATGGAAAGCAATTTATGCAGGGCAGATTTTGAGATTGTGGTAGGAGCTGGTATTTGTTGAACCACACCACATTGTGAGAGAATTTAATGGTGGACTAGGTAAATATATCATAAAAATTGCTGAATTGGTGATATAATATATGGTACTAGATTTGGTCCAAAGGCCATATACATTGTTGGCGTAAATAGAAAGTCAAAAGAAATGGTTCAACCGTAACTATGTACCAACTAGATTTGTCCAATAGGCAGGTCTAGTTTAAATCCAACGGGTATAATTCTGTCGTAGGATTAGGATTTGCACGAAAAAAAATGATGGGTCTGTCTGTCTGTACCTTAAAATCTTAATTAAAAGGGAAATGATTTGATTAAGGGGTTAACGTGAAGAAGATGAGAATTGGTTTAGGTCTTTTGTGAGATGATTAACATTAAACATAAAGTATAATGTAGGGGACAATGATTAATTATTTGGTGCTAATACAAAGACATGTATGAGCATGGAGCAACCAATTAGGAACAGGTCGGGCGTGTTCTTTAAGGATGAAAACAACAGCTTAACTTGGTAAACGTTATGTGTCATGTACCAAATTGTGTTAGAAAATGTTATACTTTGGGGGCCTATATAGTATTTTAAGCCTCTTTTTACCAATTCATTTTTTAGTTACATGGAAGAATGAAAGAATGGTTCAATAGAAAGTAGAAAACAATTCTCAAAGCACTTCCGTAATCGATTCTAATACAGGAGTCCACGGTCTGCAACTCCTCGATCGGTAGCCATGGGGAATGGCAACCGGCGAAACCCAAACTCTGTTCTCTTCGACCTCCGGCAAAACCTTGGCACCACTTTTTCTCCTTTTCTTTCCACCACAGACCGCTTCTATTATCCCCATATCCGTATCCGTAACCTTGTTATGAACCCTCCCTATCGGAACCAAAACGTAAACTTCACCTGCCAAAAGTTCACCGTCCGCTCGCATAGCAACCACGGATCGTGTTCGTTTTAAATCTTTCACGGAAGATATGACGTGACCGGGTTCCTCAAGCATGATCTCCGCTGCCTTAACCGGGAGTTTGACTTTCCAAAGTTTTCCCCGAGCATCGATTACTTTAGCTATTTCTTTGCAGCTCGAATCGGGAATAAAGCAGCCAGAGGTGATATTTCCCATAAGGAAGTTGAAGTTGCTGCAGATTGTAAAGAGAGTGCTTTGCTTTATCTGTTCTAATATCTGATAATTGGTATGTATGTCGAGACCTGAAACTGGGAAGAGGAAATGGTTGTGTATATATAGATGAAGGAGGAAGAGTCAACGAATGAACTGGTAAAATTATTATAAAAATGACACGTACAAAGGGTTGACCACAGAAGAGAAAGTTGGACAAAACATCTAGTAAAGAATGGCGGTAATAGTGGACGTGTGATAGAAGTCGAAACTTTATAGGGTAGACTCGGTCGCAGATGCCGAGTTGGGAGTTGCAGCGTGGTTGAAACGCAGGGTACTCGTGGATTGTTTCAGTTTTGACCAAAATATCCAACTGGAGCCAGAAATATATACATTTCAAAGTAAACAAACACTAAAGACCAGACAACCATATAGTCGATTAATTTTTATATTTTTTATGTTATTTTTTTAAGAGTAAATTTTTAATTTTTTTATTGTTATGTAAATAGGTAGTGAGTGATTAGATAAAGATTAATTAGTAAAAAAACGATAAAAAATAAAAATTAATTGATTACTTTTTAGTGGATATAAACCATTGATGACACGATAGAACCGTCCCATAAAATAATTTATTGAGAGGAGAGATAACAAACCCTGTTCAACACATTATTTGTGGTTCAAGTAATCAGGACTATTTATTTTCAATAACTACCTAATAATTATCTCTTCACTAATTATATGTAAGAAAAAGATGATAATTCACCGTTTTAATCTTGTGCGGTGTGCATTTGGCAACCGTATACTCAAGTGGTAACCGATAGTATAATTTTATCAAAAATATAAATTGATGTCATTCGATAAAATTTTAATTATAATTCTTAAATTCTATAATTTTATCTTGATCTTAATTTAAGATCTTTATCAGAATAAATAATTAAACCGATAATAAATTTATATTTTGAATAATCTGAAAAAACCTTTATATCAACGTTAATTTTACATGGAACTTTCTCTCTTATTCATCATTATTTATACATTCATGTACAAGTTCAAGGGTTATACACTTTCCAGTTTCCACAATTTCAAAAGTAGGAAATTGAAAAATAAGAAAATAATGTAAATTGCCAATTGCAGGGGATAAGGTTTTAGAAAAGTGTAGGGGAGTTGGGAAGGGCCCCCCAAGTGGTGATCAATATGTGGACCCATTGGCCCAGCCTAGTTTCAATCAGGGCTAACTTTTCCATACAAATTGAACCAATTAGCCAACTTTATATAGCCAAGGCTAGCCCTATCTCCACCTTATCTCAATTAAAAACAGTTCACTGGGAGCTCTGCCTAGTGCCTACCCTGAGCCATCTCAGGTTGACTTGTTATTTCTTTACATTGTCCCATTGCACCACATTTGAAGCTAACAATTCAACAACCTTCCCCATTAATTCCCGCGATCTTTCGTCATACACCAAGTTTTGATAGATAGATAAATAAATCTCTCGAAATCAAAACCTACTTAAATAATATCAAGTTGTTTATCGTTCGAATTCGTTTCTTTGGAGTAAACTACAATATTTATTTCCCAATTTTCTATAAAAATCCAAATAAATTATTCAGATTTTTTATATCTTTCCTGGGAATTATTTATTACATCAAAATACATACCTGAAAATTGAAAAGTTAGCTGCCTTCTCCAATCTCTTGTTTTAGTTCAACAGAAAATATCAACCAGATGACAATATATCATTTCGGGAGCTGGGCCTGCTGAGAGCCGCTCAGCCCAAATGGTTACTTTGTAGTAATACAGAAAAATAGTCTTAATTGGTTAAGGAAAATTGTAGGATTATAATTTTAATTAAATTGAATCGAGTTAAATTAAAATTTAATAATTTAAGATTTAATAGTTAATTCGAGCTAAATTTAAGCTTGATTTAAAATATAATTCCATTCTCTAAATGATCTATTTATTAGCACAAAATTCACAACTACATTCATTTATAAAATTAATTAATTGGCATTAAAAATAATATAATTAACAAAAGAATTAAATGTTTTTATTTTAATACGATAATAGTTAGTATAAAAAACTCAACAACTGTAACCTAACGATAATAATTACAAATCACTTTAATAAAATTCGTTAATTATTCTATTAATTTGATAAATTAATATAAAAAACAATAATTACATAATTTGATGGTCCGTTGTTGCCCATGCCATTTGTGAGGCAATTTCAGATCGAGAAAAATACTTTATACGTATATAATATTGTATTATCGAGCGTCAAAAAGAGGGGCCCACGTTAGCCCATCTAATTATCTTATCACGTTTTTTTTTTAAATAATTTAAAACGAATGGGGCCCACTTTTTATTTTTGAATTTTCAGGCATGTTTGGAATCGTTGGTTCTTAGATCAAACGTCTCAAATTCAAACCTAAAAGCGAGAGTTTTGAATTAGACAGTAAATCATTCCACCCATTTTTAATTATTTTTTATTGAATCTATAGAAGGACTATAGAAATAAATAATAATAAATTTTATTTAAATAATTCAGATTTAACTTTATTTTAATTATTATTTAAAAGTAAATAAAAGACAGTTTCTTAATTTTATTTACGAAGTTAAAACTTTTGCTAAACAATATATTAGACAGCAATATAAAAATTAATTATAGAAATAAATTTATGTACATAAATTTCAAACGAACTTTTTCCTTATGAAAATTACCTTTCCAAAAATAATAATAATAAAAAATTCAACAAAATAAACACAAACCAATGCAAAATATTTAAAATAAATATTTCAATTAAGATACTATAGGGATATTTTTGGAATTTTACAACCTGCTTTGTATTTTTAAAACTCTAGTTTATATAGAGAAGAAAGAATCCATTATAAATGAGAGCAGAATCTGAAGATCAATAAAGAAAGCAATTTTTCAAAAACAAAGGGGGAAAAGAATGGGAGACGCTATTTTGTTTATTGATGATTTATCGTTGAATTCTTCGATTTCGCACTGTAGAATCTGCCATGAAGAAGAGTTTGAAAGCTTGAAGAGCTTGGAAGCTCCATGTGCTTGTTCTGGCTCTGTTAAGGTAAAAATAAAACCAATTAATTTTGATTTTGATTTACTGATTGGTTTTTCATGTTTTGATTACTGGGTTTCTTATGTTTTGTGATGATTCGAATTCTTTTCTGTTTTCAGTTTGCTCATAGAGATTGTATACAGAGATGGTGTAACGAGAAGGGGAACACGACTTGTGAAATTTGTCTACAGGTTTGAAATCTTATGATCAGAGCAACGAAGAAGAAATTCGAAAATTTGAATCTTATGATCACTCTGTTTTCAATTTTCATCGTTTTTTGCTGGGTTCTTTCTTCTTAAATTGCTATGATCGTTTATTTTTACCCAGAAATATGAACCAGGATACACAGTAATGGCGTCTTCAAAGAAGTCACAGTTGATTGAAGCTGCAGTAACCATTAGGTATTTTTTTTTTAATTTCAAATTCAGATTCGGTTTAACTAAAAAGTGATAATCTTTATTTAATTAAAAAGTTATGTAGTTTTAACTTTTAATTAAGAAAAAGCAAGACCCAGACTTGCTTTTCCCGCTAATCACTGATTTCTAATAATACTATAATCTTGTATTCTATTAAGCAGTCTTTTCTGTTCTTTTATTGAATAAAAAAAGATTGAATTTTGGAGGTTTCTGTTTTGTTCTCAGAGATAGCCTGCAAATACCCAGGAGAGAGGTTGAACCACAACACCAAACAGTGACCGATGAAAATGAATACTTTCAGTGTACCTCCGCTGCCGAAAGAGGCGCCGCTTGCTGCCGGTCAATGGCTCTCACCGTATGTTTAACCCTTAACTCCATTGTTAATAAATGATTGGTTTCTGATGGTTTAAATAAAATGGGGTTGAAGTGTTTGCTTTGCACATGGAATTTTTCCAGTTCACAGTGGTTTTGCTCGTAAAACATCTACTTGCTGTCATCAATGGCGAAACAGATAGTTACCCATTTGCACTTCTTATGGTAAGAATTCAATTTGATCTGTCTCTGTTACTGTTGTTAGAGCATTGTGCTGATAATGCGAAAGTAGGATTCGAACTCATGATCTTTAAAATATAGTATTGGAAGCATTACTTGATGCTTATTCCCTTTTGGCATAAATTTTACAGATACTGGTTATGAGAGCAACTGGAATTTTAATCCCAATGTACATAGTGATTCGATCGATTACAGCCATTCGAAACAACATTCGACGGCGACGACAACATGATTCCGAGGAAACCGCCGTCTCCGAGGATGAAGATGATGATTGAGCAGCATGAATTTCACAGTGCCTGACAGACAATCTTATTGTATGCTCATAGTTGTTGCTTCCCATTTGTGATGAGGCATTATACTAATGCTCATCTTGTCCAAATTCCTCTTCTTTTTTTTTCATCAAATAGAAAAATGTGATAAAAAATATTGATTTCCAGTGCTCTGATTAAATTGTCAAATTTATCTGCACAATCAACCATTCCCCTTTCTTCTATAGAAAATAGAGTTTTAATTAATGCCAAACAAGCATAATCAGCCTTTTAGTTCGTAGACAATGAGTATAACATCATACACAAATTTAATTCGAATATTTAAAAAATGTAATTAATAAAAATACACTTTCTTAATTAATTGTAACGATGTCAAAATAAAAAATAAAAAACGTAAAAATAAATTCTCATAAAATGTAATCAGCATTGCCCTCATTAAAATAACTATTCTTATAAGAACTTGGACAAAACCTTTGTCTATGGTCATAAAATTTAGAGATTGCCTCATTGAGAATGTATAAATTTTATATAGGATGATGTATTATACATTCATGGTAATTACTAAAAGCATTCAATGTATCTTTCTTATAAAAATATAATTGGAATGCCATTTAATTATTGCACTATTTTCTTGAGTTACTTTTTTAATATAATAATAATATAATAATAATAATAATAATAATAATAATAATAATAATAATAATAATAATAATAGTATACATTCATAATTTTTGTTAGTCTTTTGACAACATTCTTTCGAGTTTTTTTTTTATTTCTCCGAGGAGTGTGGTGTATCTAATTTTATGTATAATAACATATTAAATATAGAACTATGTGACATATGTGAGACGATGAAAACTGAGAATCTATCGTACTTTCTAAATCTTAAACTTACCCTAAAACCTAAATTCTAACAATAAACCTGAAATACTACACACTAACTAAACCCTAAAACATAATATAAACCCCTAAATCCTAAAATTTTAAAAAAATTATATAACTTTAATTTACATATATTTATGTATCAAAGTATATATATATTATATGCGCATTAAGAGATAAAATAAGTGAATCTTTTTATTTAAAGAAATAAATAAGATGAGATTGTGTTTATTTGAATAAAATTATACGTAATTCAGTATGCATGCAAAGAAAAGGAAACAAGTAATTTAAGGAGAGTGATAAATGGATTTTCCTATATATAAGATGTTAATTAAATCTCAAATAAAATAACTATGGAAAGTTCACTAGGTTAAGTTCAAGGTGATAAAACTGGTTTTTAGTTTTTACCTAGATTTTCTTTTTGATTCCTTGAATATGCGTAAAGTGTTCATAAATCATATCTCCAAAATCTAATGAAGCTCAGCAGCCTACTGATAGCGTCACGCCCTGTCACTGTCCTCATCCTTCTGGTATGTTTCTGTAGAACCTAACGTTTTCTTTCTTTTTCTTTCTTCTTTACCAAGCAAAAGATTGGAAAAGAAAACTAACTACTACTTCTTTTCAGTTTTCTTGTTAATCTTTATTTTTTTTATGACTGGTGCTTTGTTATTCAATCCCTGTGTGTGTGTATATGTATGTATAAATCTGTTTGAGACTTTGTTTGGAAAATAATAATGCTTAAATCATTTAGTATCTCAAAATTGTCTCAAGAATTCGATCCTCGTCCTAGTTGATTAATCTTGATTCTTGATTTCTAATGCAGGCATTGCTGGTATTGGTACCTCCAAGCATAGTGATCGCATGGTGGTACAAAACAAGCACACAAATGGCACATAATGTGGATTTGAACACCAAGAACTTGCATTCTGGATTTGTATCACAAATTGACACCGCTGCAAAATTAATACCCTCATTGAATTCATCTGCTACAAGCTTAGCAATGCTTTTGAGTTCTTCCTTGAACCAAACAGATGAAATCTCATTGAATGATATTGAGACTAAGGTATGTATATCCTTCCATATTCAATTGTTCTTGATATCGAAATATCTGTATGTACATATAACTAGGAATGTTATTGTTTGCAGGTGGCTCCTACATTGTTTCTAGCATTTTCAACCATACCTTATCTGTCTCAAATTTCCTATGCTGGATCAGAGGGTCTGTTTTTATCCTACTCTTTTGATGGCAACCAAACTCTATCGATTTATGCCAACTTTTCGTTTTCCTCGAACCAAAACCAACTTGTTTGGTACAAGCAACCAGTGGATAATCACACAGGGAAGGTATATGGAGAAGCTGTTAGATTCCATGGCTTCAATGTGGCGAATACAAGCTGGTTTCAAGCAGCATTGCATAATTCAGGGGGATATTCTTCTGTCGAAAACGGGTGGAACAGTGGTGTCGGTCCATTGTTTCTTACCAGTGTTGGCATGCTTGGAAGATGTGTTGTTTCCATGGGAGTTCCAGTAAAAAGATTAACAGATCACTTTTCGGGTTTAGATCTTTACGGTGGGAGGTTAAGCTTGATTACAATGGATGGAAAATTGTTGATTGATGGAATACCAAGCACTAAATTCATCTCTGTTAATTTCTCCATTGTCTTACAGTTAATGAATCCAAATGGTGCTCAAAATGTTTCATGCACTACACCAGAAACCTATATCTTGTACAGTGGTGAAAAAGAGTATAGTGTTACTTGTTCAACAGTTGAAATATCCGGAGTGCAATCGGTACATTCGGTTTTTATTCTATGTTATCTTCAGTCTTCATTTTCTCTAATGTATCATGTTCGGTTCATTTTTATCGAGTTTCAGTTCTGTTTCAGGTATACGGATTGGCATTGCCTCGAAAAGGATCGACAAGCCTTGTTCACAGAAAAATCAACCATTCTCACATTGCACTTATAGCAACAATCGTGTTTCTGGTAATTGCACTTGTGTTTTTTATATCCTCAATGGGCAACACGGCTCAAAGGGAGATGTGCCTGCATGACAAGCTCATAAAACAAATGGAATCAACTCAACAAGCCGAGAGAAAGAGCATGAACAAAAGCCTTGCCTTGGTTGGTGCTAGCCATGATATCCGAGCATCGTTGGCCGGCATTAACGGTTTCATAGATTTATGCCTTGCAAATGTATCCCCCGGGTCCGATTTAGAGTCGTATTTAAAGCAAATGAGTCATTGTGCACAAGATCTACTAGGTAACTTATTTCCCTTGCCTTTTGTTTGCAAAACTTTACTTGCTAGTATTTGGATCTAATCAGCTGCATATAATTTACAGGGTTGCTTAATTCTATACTCGATTCGAGCAAAATCGAAGCTGGCATGATGAATTTGGAAGAACATGAGTTCAATTTGGCTGAACTGGTTGAACATGTAGTTGATCTGTATCACCCTGTGGGTATGATCAAGGGCGTAGATGTTGTTTTGGACCCATGTGATGGATCCATTATCAAGCTCACACAAGTGAAAGGTGACAGAGTGAAACTCATGCAGATATTAAGTAATGTGCTAAGCAATGCTGTTAAGTTTACTGCTGAAGGGCATGTATGCCTTAGAGCTTGGGTCAGAAAGCCTGATTTTGAAACCGAAATACTTTCTTCTAGCCGGAATGGTTTTCACGAGTATTTTTCCCGCTTGGTTAACGACAAGAACGAATCCAATGGTGACGCCAAAGCGATACATGCAGTTATACAGAAACCTGATTCCGTGGAGATCGTGTTCAAGGTCGATGATACAGGTAAAGGGATTCCCAAAGAAAAGCAAAAATCTGTTTTCGAAAACTATGTGCAGGTTAAAGAAACAGCAGCCGGACAAGTAGGCACTGGCTTAGGCCTTGGAATTGTTCAATCTTTGGTAAGTCTCAAATATTTTGAACAACATTAGCTTCTTGATATTAAACAGGTTTCTATACGTACATACATACGTATTTGGTACATTTCATTGTATGCATGATTGACTAATTCAAATCTTACTATGTTAGGTACGTCTCATGGGCGGGGAGATCGAAATTGTTGATAAAGATATTGGTGAAAAGGGGACTTGCTTCAGATTCAATGTTTTCCTCACATGTGAGATTTCCTCCAGCAGCAATTTACAAGGGGATAAGGATACTCAAGGTGATGCCATCCGCCCTCCTAGTCCGAGCTTTGTCGCTCGAACTTCTAGCCCCAAACTCGCCATCCATAGTCCTAGCCTCAAGTCGGACGGATCTCAAATTGTTCTCTTTATGCAGAACAATGAAAGGAGAAGAGTTTCACAAAAATTTATGCAGGGGCTGGGAATAAGTGTCTCGGTTGTTGATCAATGCAAGTATCTTCCTTCTGCACTGAAGAAGATACAATTAAAGCTAAACTCCAATCACCATTCTTCAAGGATATCAAATATAAGTGACAATTCTAGTTCGAGTGCAAAGGATATGCCTCTAAGTGCCATGGAAGGAACTGACTGTAAGTTTCTGTTGAACCGACAACAGGATACACCGAGCTTCATATTGCTTGTGATTGATGTCAATGCAGGGCCAGTTTCAGAGCTCTGGAGGATTGTGGCTGAATTCCGAAGGAGCCTTCATAGTACATGTTGTAAGGTGGTATGGTTAGACAAGCCGACTGCACGTATGATCAATCCGATAAGGCTCGATCCCGGTGATGAAGTTCTGTTACAGCCTTTCCATGGTTCTCGTTTGCATCGAATCATTAAACTTCTTCCTGAATTCGGAGCTACCTCGTCACAGGGAGTTTCAGGTAATCCAGAAAATTCAAAGCATGCTTATAACAAAGCAAGGTTGAGAAATTCTCAAAATGGTGTAGAGATGAAAGAATATGGTAGCTCAAGTGATAAATGGTATGGTAAGAAAGGTTCCTCTTCCTCACCTACACCAGTTCATCATACTAATGGTAGTATGAAGTCAAAAATATCTCCGATTCATCAAAATGGTGCCGCATCAAGTAACGAGAAGCCATTGTCCGGAAAACGAATCTTGATTGCCGAGGATAACAAAATGCTTAGCTTAATTGCTACAACTGCTGTTAAACAGCTTGGTGCTGATGTTGAGAACTGTGAAAATGGAAATGAAGCCGTTGAACTAGTTTGCAATGGTCTCAAAGCTCAGAGAAATCGTCTTCCTTATGACTACATATTAATGGATTGTGAGGTAATGTATATGATTTCCCACAACTGCAAAACTAGCAACTTCTGGTGGCTTGAGCGCTCCACTAATGCTTGATGAAACTAATGAACTTTTGCTATTGTTTTGGTGTGTATTTCCAATAGATGTTACCGATGAACGGCTACGAAGCGACCCGGAGGATTAGAACCGAGGAGAAAAGATATGGCGTTCATATCCCGATCATCGCGTTAACTGCTCATACATGGAGCAAGGAGGCAATGGAAGCAGGGATGGATGTTCACCTGGTTAAACCTTTGAAGTCAAATGAACTGATGGAAGTCATTGAAAAAATCCAGAAAAAGAGCAATGGTTGACTAATCTCTCATGGTGGATGTTTATATTTTGTGTTGTACATGTTCCGGTTCAATATGGGCAGCAAAGTTTATGGGTAGTAAATTTAGAAAATACTGAATTAGAACTATGTTTTGAGCTCAGAAACAGCAGATAAATTTGTAGAAACAAAAATTTTTGCACCCCTGATTCTGATAAAAGAGACCAAATTGTTGCTGCAGCCGGAGATTATTATATAAACTCGACTCATCGCAAAAATAAAGATTCTCCTTAAAAAATGAGATAGATAAATATTATTAGATGAACCATGAACGACATGCTAAACCATACCCTCTAATAATTTTCGTGAAGAGGTTACTACGATTGGGATGTTCAATCCGATAATTCAAGTAATCAAATTATTTTCTTTAAGCAAACAAAATTAAGGTATTGAATTAATCGAATTAAATTTCATAACATTTTTCTTTTTAATCATCTCTTCAATCCTTTTTTTGTCTTCATCCTTCACTCTTCATGTTTTGCAGAAGTTTACAGATTTTGGTCTGCTCTGAATTCGACCTTAAGAACCCTAAACTTGGAAATCAACCCGATCTGATCTAAAAATAATTTAATTCGATTACATGACCCTGTTGCCATCACTAATTGATAGAATTACATGATCTTCTGCAAAACATCAAAAAGTAATATTTTTCCTGCAAAATAAAGCTTTGGAATGCAAGCAAATCTATAAACTTCTGCAGTAAAGGATACAGGGGGATACAAAAATAAATAAATAAAACAGAAGTAAAAGGAAGTGCCGAAGTAGACTGAAGCAAGAACATTCATGAAAACATAATGGTTTTAATGTATATGATATATCCATGAAAGTCAAAAAGCGCATATGAAGTATTTGTTGTTGTACACAAGCTATGACTCATTTCGAACACCGATTCGGGTTGAATCAGATCATCTGATTACAAACACCGACTCGGTGTTCGCTAAGATGTGAACAGTAGCTAAATGATCATGAATAACTTTAGGAACTCATATGAACCTTTCCTTTCCACCATTGAATCACATCAAGAAAATTCAATCCAAGCAATAATCAATCAGTGTCATTTACCATTTTCAGTTTTCAGCTTCTAGGGGCTGATTGGATTCTGTTCCTTCCATTTTGCTAACTTGGCTTGTATTAGTCTGTCCAAAATTGGAGGTTCTAGAGGATTCGGGTCAAGACAACGTTCCGATGCAGCAACAATCGCCTACCAAACAGAAATAATACCCGTATCTTCATTTTTGTAGCCCCGAAAAATATAGCAAGACACATGGTAATTATAGGATATGGAAATATCAAAGTCCGTAATGTTTCTACTACCTCGTCAAGTAAGAAGTCGACTGCCGCTTCATCTTCTACAGTCTCCTTCAAAGGAGTCCTTAAGAATTGAATATCCAGTTGAATTTGCTGGAAACCACTTCGGTTAAAGGTCTGGAGTCTGACAAATTCTTGCAAGCTTTTAAGGCAAAGTTTTACTGTGGTTGTAACAACAGACTCCTGCAAGAGGGAAACCCGGGTCATTTTGCTTCAACAGAAGCTCAAGCTATTTTCTTCTAGCACAAGTAATTCATAGGTTATATACCTGTGTATATTCAACTTTAGTAAAAATTTCAACTTTTTGCTTGAACAATTTTGCTAGGTGTGTTTCTAAGAGCTGGCTCCTGGCTTTATGTGTATTCGACCTAATCATTTTATCATCTCGTAATTGGTTACTCCGGGATGAGGCAGTGCTTCCATTGCTGTCGGAGCGACGGTGCTTACGCGCAAGCCCTTGAGGTAAAATCTGCTTCACCTCACTTGTTGATTCCTTCAACTAGTGCAGAGAAACTTGAGGTTAAGCACTACGCATCTTGAAGAACGCAAAGGAAAAGTTTATAGGAATGCTAACCTCTTGAAGAAACAAATCAACAAACATATGAACTTCTCTAGGTTCCTTGTGCTGCAAATATTTAAAAAGAATGTTGAAAACTTTACTGTTGAACTATTTTTGTTGCAGGATTTTCTTTCAAAATGTAGAATACTAGAATTATAGTACATCATACTAACCTTGACCCAATTTGGTGTTGTAAACCTCTTTCTTAGCAGAGTAGATACCTTCTGAGTTCTCATATTTATATACTGCAAAATCGAACAAAATGAACTTTTAAACAATGAGACAACTGGCTTTGCTTGAAAAAAAAAAAGATAAAGATATCTGGAATGATCCATCCAATGCCAAATAATAAAAACCATCAAAAAATCACATAATCAATATTCCCATGAATTTTCCAAACTGATGAACTGAAACAGGATAGAACACAATCTCACAGTTGCAATTAAAATCCTAAATTTTCAAAAAAAAAAATGAATTCCTACATGATGCAGAAGCCTTTCACCAGCTGACCGAAATATTCGGCATATCACCCCAGGAACAAAAGCAGGACCATTTTCATAGCCTCGAGCACCCCCACCAGAGAAGGAAGCAGCTATTTCCTGACAATAAAACATGAAAAATATGGCAGAAGCCCAAAGTAGGGGAAGTACTATAATTATTCCACTTCACATTTTGAAATGGCTGTCAGCTGGTAAAATAAAATTATTAGGTGAAGACAGAAAGTTGCCTCGGTAATTCTTGGGATGACTGTTTGTTCAAGGAAAACGGAAAGTTGAGCCAGCACCAGGACAAGACCAGCAAGAAGTTTTTCACCATGTGCTCCTGTCAAACCTTGATCTTGACGGGATGAACTCTTTTGTCCCGAAAGCAGGAGAAAACGATCATAAAGAGCCCCAAAGAAGTCTTGAAATCCTTCTTGAACCCAATCAATTACGAAATCTCTCAATTGAACTAGCAACCCTAAGTCATCATCAAGAAGTTGGCGGAAATCCTGCAGTAAGCAAATAGATTAAAAGTGAAGTTCAAAGAATACACTGCACTTACATTATAAATTATTATGCAAAAGAATAATGAAAATATAAAAGATACAAGTTTAGAACAGAAAAGTAACCTGGGGGTAAAATAAACACCAATATATATGCATCCAAGTAAGAGAGAAATATACAGAGAAGAAACAAAAAAATGGACTACCATCATTTATATAAATAGCATATAAGGGATGCAAAGCTTGAGTTGTTTTTCCATGCATAAATTAGAGTTGCTTCAGCATCTAATGAGTTACCAGTAATGCATCCATGCTGCCCTGGAGCACAGCTTTTTTGCTGGCTTCCAGAGCAACCTGCAAGGGGTGCTCCTCTACTGCCTCTTTTGCACTAAGATTTACTCTCAGGAGGGCATCTGCAAATGGAACAGAATGAACTCATACTTCTAAGATAATTTTCATTCGATAAATCCACATCAATCAAAAAGAATAAAGTTTAATCAAATTTTCAAAATTTTAAAAGATCACATAATATAAAAATACGTATGGTTTAACATTCAGTGCACCTCTTGTTTCATACACTACTGTCAACCGAACATGCATTTGAAAGTATTAATGATGCACCAAGTGATATCAATTCTAGAATAGCAGCAGTTGAGAGGCCGATCAAAAATATGATTTTGCTTAAGCTAGCTTAGGTTAATTATATTTTAGATATAATTTAGTGGACTAGAACTTTTAAAAATTGAGAATAGATTAATGAGATTTCTTTGGACCACTATCAGGAAATGGGTAAAAGCAATAACATGCCCATCGTTAGTAGATTTCAACTATTTAATATATTCTGAATGATTAGAAATTCCAGAATTGTTAAAAATATTTACAAAAGCATCAATTGCAAAAAAAACCTGATATGTCCTGTAGAAGGTAATCAAATGTGCTGGCAACATGCTGTTTAAGAGCAATTTGAGCAGCCTGAGACCACATAGAGTAGTATTAGATGGAGCATCATCCTCACTATGAAAATAAAGTATATAATTTATTCACAGATTATAGGATAACAAAATGAAATATAGGTAAAATATTATAATAATTTCAAATTAAATTCAAGAAAGACCTCTAGAGAAAAAACAGGTAGAGCAGCCTCACTTAGCACTTCATCCATTAGAAGCACATCTGTCCAAATAGTCCCTGCAAAGGATTTGACAATCAATAAGAAAAAGGTTAAATAGATTAAAGTTTCAAAATACAAAGAAAATAAATAAACACTATAAGTGGAAGCATTGTTTAAATAATTAAAAAAAAGAGAAATAAACAAATTTCAAACACACATGGGTATCAAGAATCGATTTCTCCCGGACATAAAAAGCCTCAATTCTAGTTGAGACATATGCTCAACAAGCACTAACATCAAGAGCACTCTCCTGTTTCTATCAAATACAAATGCTAAAGCCATCTCCAAAATGTTAAGGAAGATAATAAATTATCTGACTTGCAGACACTTGTAAAATGTGCATTTGGAAACAATGACAGATTTTTTTTTTTTACTAATCAT
The DNA here is from genome assembly GCA_035048815.1 of Abelmoschus esculentus. Taxonomy (NCBI): domain Eukaryota; kingdom Viridiplantae; phylum Streptophyta; class Magnoliopsida; order Malvales; family Malvaceae; genus Abelmoschus; species Abelmoschus esculentus. The sequence continues at coordinate 17,244,080 of JAUCBN010000034.1, forward strand.
GTTTAATATTAGGAGAACCATTGTTGAAATCATGAAAAACAGGTGACAAAAAACAAATGCACACCACTTACGAAGAACACCCAAGAGATTGGCAGAAGAAATCCGGCCCTTTACATATTCCACAGTAGTTTCAAAGTGCCTAAAGAAAAGGTGGGCAGGTGAGTAAAATGGTTTCATGCTTTGTATTATAAGAAACAACAGAGTTACAACTTATAATGAGAAATCTAACTAAATTGCTTACTTGACAACCAATTCTTGAGCAAGTTTAATTAGCTGCTCTTTTGAGTCGGGAAAAATTACTCGATAAGCACTGATAGCCTCCGCAAACCCACGGACATAACCCTAATTTTAAAAATTGGAAACAAAAATCCTTATCAGTCTATCTAAAGGGAAGCTTTCCTCCCTCCCCACTCCTCAAGCCATATATAAAAAATTCTTTAAAAAATTACTAGTTCATTACCTCATGAGTTGTAACATGAACCGAGTCAGACACTTTTTCCTGTTTATGATCATTAGATTCTGCGGATACATTCTCAATGTCATTTGTTGTAAGCTGAAGGTTTCCAAGAGACTGCTCTAACTTCTCAATCAGTTTTACCTGTAAACTATCCACCTGTCCAAATACAAATAAACCAAGTCATACATAAGAATATAGGCCAAACATATATTTGCCACACATTGTAAAGACTTTTAAAAATCAGAAGTTCAAATATTTTAAGACATGAGAGATAAAAAGTGAAATTATTTACATCCCTTTGCTGATGCAATTCATGTGGAGTAAAGCCATGCATGGTGCTTTAGCTTTTCAGCTCCATTTTAACTTCCACAAAACCAACTAGATATTCAATCTGAAAGTTGGAGTACAAACCGGAAAATCCAACTGCTTCAAAAGAACTGCTGCTTCAGCTCTAGCTTGAATGCATTCAGAATCTGAGAACAACTTTCCCTGAGAAATTAATTTTCAGAAAAACATTAAAACCTTCCTTTTATCAGCAATAAAACATCATACATGCATAAGAAAAGAATAGACATACCTGCAATTTTTTTACTATTAGAGCAATTGCTTCTTCAGAAGCTTGTTTACAGTCCTGGAATGATGAATCTCCATATGCCTGGTAAGAAAAACAATGGTGTGAGTTAAATATTTTGAATAGAAAATTTTGACATAAAAGCAAATTTACTTAACAATGAAGATTTAGAATAGAAACTAGATAAGGTGAGCAACAATGACCTTAAAAATTGGCATGGCTCCAGTGTAGAACTTAACAGCATCAGCAAATGCTCCTGATTCGATGCACTTTCCAAGTCTAGCAGGTAGATCATAAATGAACTGTTCTTCCCCAAGCAAGATAACTTTTGAGTAACTAACAATTTTGTATATAAACAAGAAATAATTTAAGAGAATTATACTTGAAATATTTTACACTGTAAAATCTAAAACCATAAATGTGCCATGGGCAGTAAGATCTACTTCTCTAAAACATTGTATCACAATCGTTACATCTAGTTAACATGTTTACAATTCAATCCTAGGGCTGCGGTCACATTACTCACAAATCACCAGGTAGATTTGAAAGTCTTTAATACCTGAACTTTACGCAGAAGATTACGTGTCCGGTGCAACTTCTCTATATGTTCTCTCTTCTCAAAAAGAGAAGTGTTGACCCCATCACTTTTAGATTGCACTGACATTATCTGCAATTGTAAAAATGTAAAAGGGGGGAGGAAATCTGCTTTGAGTAATTCACTTTTCCTTGTTTCTTCTTAATACATATTCAAAAAAAAAAAAGATCAACTAGAGCTGGCATGAAAAATATTCAAACATACCTTGTCAAGAAGATGTTCCATATTTGCTTCCATGCCTACAATATTAGTTTTCATCCTGTTAAAAGAAAAGCTTCAGTACAAACACATTAGGGTTCTTAAACCGTACTTGCTGCCACATTGAAATCTTGCTGAACCAAAAGGAATAGCAGAATATCTACAGAGACATAATGTTGATGAACCCTACCATTCTTCACAATCTAGGAATCTACTGGCAGTGGCAGGTGTTAACTAGTTAGTGATTAGAAGAATTGAAAGAAATTACCGTTTAATTGCATCTGTGGCACTGATAAACTTGTTGTAGTTCTCGTAAACCAGCATTTGCAAGTCCGTATCGATATTCTTAATTTCCGCTGCCATTTCAACATGCCTCTGAAGAAGCGATTCCAAATTCGACTTTTGTATCTACATTCCAATCCAATCCATGCCGTAAGGGATCAAATTAAGTAAAAATCCAACCTGAATCATAACTAACCTAATCTAAACCACGAATTTCATTCCGAACAGTTGATATCTATAAATCTAGTAGTAGAATTCAGTTAAAGCTCAATCCATGATTCAGATCAAAAGTATTTGGAACTTACGAGAAGGTTCATGTACTTATCGGCATCGAAAGAGGTGGTGTTGATAGCATCTAAAGTGCCGGGGTTTGAAGGAGCGTTGTCTGTCGAAGAAGGATCCGGAGCGTAGAAGCTCGACAGCAGATCTCTCATTCTCTTCGCCTTGTCGTCCAAAGGAAAATCACCCGTTTCCATTTTCTGCTCTTACTCCAATTGATTTGTTATCCGCGAATCAAAAAGAGTGTAGATTTTGAATTTTGGATCGGGAAATGGTAATAAACTAAGTGAAATTTTCGCAGGCAGTGATGAAAATGAACGACTTGGCGTTGAAGTTTAAACTCACCGGCGAGGCTGCACACTATTTTGGTGCACTGTCGACCATTAGATACGATGCAACTCGGAGAGTAATTTGTCCAAAAGAACCCCAAAAGTCCCAAATTACAAAAAAGACATTCGATTTTACAAATTTTATTTGTTTGGCACAGCTAAACAATACTTTTTATGTTTTGGTGTAGAAAATTCTTCTATGCCTATATTGTGTAGTATATCTTTTAGATTTTAGGGTAATATTTAACTTAAGATTATAGATTTTATTCGTTTAAATTTTAAATTTTAATTTTAATTTATAAAAATAAATATATAAAATTATATAATTTTTTACATAATTTATACATCAAATATTATTTATTAGCATTTGCAAATGCAAATAAATAATAACGAATTGGGTTAAATTTAGTTTGTATAATATCATTTTAATAATTAAATAATTTTTATTACTTTAATACTAAAAAATATGAATCTGTTTATTTTTTAAAAATAATTTAAAATAATTATAATATATATATATATTTAAACTTTTAATAACACGCGTGCATTGTAAACATAATGATTAAACTTAAATCTTTTAAAATAAATATCATTCGCTTTTTTATTGAGACCACTTATAAAATTATGAATCTGTTTATTGTACTCATCGACAATTATATGAATTAATAAATTATGGATTAAGTAACACAAAAATATTATTATAAATAATTGTAAAGAAAGGAATAAGGTAAAAAAAATAATAAGAAAAAGTATAAAGTATCAAACTGAATAAAAAATTTAAAGTATCAAAATTCAGAAAGATAAACTTTGATAACCTTGAAGGTTTTAAATGAATATTCATTTGACTATTTACACAATTTTTTAATATTTTATTTATTTTATTAACCATTTTTAATATGATCTTACGATATGTTTTTTAAACCATAGTTTTGTGTATACATACATACAAAACTTATGTACATGTTCAATGAAAAGAAATTTATTTATGTGTTTTATTCATTTATACAAAATATTTCATTTAGAGTATTATTTCAGCAATTTTAATATCATTTGATGATAGTACATGTTTTCATAAAACATGAATTATGTATTCCTTTAAATAAAATTACTTAAATTTATATTTTTCGAAGAGAATAACTTTTTAAAACTACCCGATTATACTAGTAAAAATAAATAAATTTTATATATTTTTATGATTAACGTTTTAATATTTTGATTATTTTATATTATACTCATATAAATCATATCAAATTTGAGTAAATTAAAAATATTTAACTAATTGGAAAAAAATATTATTTAAACAGAATGTTTCTAACTCAAATTAAATTTAAGCTAATCAAATAATTAAAACAACATTAATAAATATCTTTGACCGAAAAGTAAAATCTTTAATCAAACTGTAAAGAAACGCGTTGGATTCCTAGTTGGCGTCACTGAACGCCAGCGGTGACACCGCGCACTTTCCCGATAAAAAAAACAGTTTAAATACCTTAAATACCCCTCCACCTCAACTATTATTACATTTTTCCAGTCTCCCCCTCCGCCTATAAAAGTAGACATTCATCCCCCTTTTATAACCTTCCTTCGCCTTTACACAGCTCGCGTTGTCTTGTGCTCTCCGTTTCTTGTTCATCAAAGCAGCTAAGTTTTCTTTTTCTTTGTTTTTTTTTCTTCGAGTTTTTTTTTTATATTCCGAAGATCTGGTTAAGATTTAGGGATTTGTTGGGTTTCGTCTTTGTTACTTCCTGATCGGTTCTAATCTCTGAATCTGAATTATTCTGATGACGTTAGGTTATTAATGAGCTACGCTATCCCTATGCATCGAATCCACATTCTTCATTCGTTCTCCGTCGTATTACTTTACTGGTTCTACGTTTTCTCATGGATTCTCTCTTTATTCGTTAATGTTCTTGTCTAAAACTAATCTCCTAGTTAGTTTCTCTGACTATTGAGAAATTTGAATTCCTAATTTTCATTTAATTGATTAATTTATATTATTAAATATTCTATCCGAAAGCTTCCCCTGGGATGGGTACTGTGCAAAAGTCGGTGAGTTCCTCCGAATCCGACCCTAACATCGACGAGAAGAAAAGGAAGAGGATGCTGTCGAACCGTGAATCGGCTAGGCGATCACGTGCCAAGAAACAGAAGCAGCTGGAAGATTTGGTTAACGAAGCGACCGCATTGCAGATAGAGAACAGTCAGTTCACTGAAAAGATCAAGGTCGCCACCGAGCGATTCATGGAGATGGAATCTTCCAACGTCGTGTTGAGGGCTCGAGTAATGGAATTGACGGACAGATTGAACTCCCTGAACATGCTGCTGCAGCAGCTTGTAGGAGAAGGAGGCGGCAGGTACGCCATCGATATCCCGGAGACCACAGATACTCTGATGCAGCCGTGGCAGATCCCTTTTCCGCTAATTCCGTTAACGGCATCCGCCGATGTGATTGATTTTTGATGGATGGACTCTTCTTCCTTGTTGGGGTCGGTTCATGATGTTAGATTTCTAATTGTTTGTGGTGCTTTTGGTGTTATGTATATTTAATTTGGTCTGTTGAATGCGGATGCTGCTTTCGCAGAAACCTTCCCTTTGGAGTCTGTTAACTCTGGCTATATGGAAAGTCTAGTTTCCAAATTCAATAATTGCTCTTTATAATTATCAATTTTCTTTGGAATTATTATTTTTTTATTTTGATTCATTGAAAATTAGCGCATGATATAAGTAGTAAAATCCCCGATAATTATTCAATTCAACCTAAAACTATCTATAATTTCATCATCAAAATAAAATTAAACAACATTTCAATTATCATAAGTTCGGCACTCATCAGTCTCCGGATTCTCTTTGCAGTATTTCTCCAAAGGATCATCATCTTTCTTCTTGTCCCTAGCATGGCTAGCTGCCGCACTGAGCTCTTCCACCTCGTCCCAAGCTGCCACACACTCTCAGCTCACCGGATCATCTGAGCAGTGAGCACGCCTCCTGCGCATCCTTTATGCTTTTTTCCACCTTCTCCGATATTCTATCAGGTGCAGCTGATCTCAGAGGTCTGATTCCCTTCACCCCTTTGGACCCCAATTGGGACACCCTTTTCCAAGGCTGGTTAAGACATGGAACCTTGATGACATGGCCACCCTTTGCTAACTCCGGTACGCTGGCTACAACCACTCTCTGGGTTACGAGGTTAACACTAGACAAGGCTGCCATTGTTACTTCTTGGTGTGGTTGGAGTGCAATGTTTATGTTCGATGGAGATGTAAATATAACAGTAAGGTTTTCTAGGAAACTGATCTGCAATGCTTCGGGAACACAAATTTCTTATCATTTTTGGACCAATAAGATGGGGAAAAGTGGAGATATTTAATGGAAGAAATATTTTTGTTTGGAATATCTGTTTGCCACTCGTAGGAATATTACTATTACAGATCTACGAGTCTGGACTCTGGATTGCTTACAAAGTTACGACGCCATGTCATTAGATTGTACTACTAGACTTGTTTACAGACGGAATACTCCATTTGGTTTTAAATTCGATTCGATCTAAATTAAAAATAAATATTTTAAATAATATATTACTATTTTATTTAGTTTTAATTCTAAAATATTATTAAAAAGCTACGATGAGACCAGTAGATAGAGCAATGAGGATTGAGGTGCAGGGTAACAAGAGTACACTTCATTGCAGGAGATAACAAACCCTTATGAAAAATCCCCAGATTCCTTGCTGCAACTTTAATTTTAATCTTTTTTTTTTTCCAAAAAATATAATTGGGAGCTTCAACTTTTAGTCGCATCAAAATAAAAAAAATGATTCGACTTTACAAAGTTTATCATCGCTTCTCTCCTTTCTCTTCTTGTTGTTGTGTCGTTCATCCTTTTTCTCTCGGCAACGCCCGATTCCCTTCCTCATCCCTCCGCTCACCCGGCCTCCTGAGAACTCATTCTAGAAGCCTTTTCAAACCGGGCATGAACGCCTCCCGGTTCAACCGCCTCGTCCCTGTCAACTCGGCTCTCGCTGAAGAAAGCAGCACCGCTGGCAATGGTTCCGCAAATGCTTCCGTTACTTTCACTGAAGAAGACGATGGTAATTTTTCTTTGTTGTGTTGCTGAAATTTTGTTTTTGTTTTTAATTTCCTTTTGTTGTTGATCAAGATTTTTTTTTTTTAAAATTCAGTTTCAAGTTAGTTGATTTAAGAAGTTCCTATTCTGAATTTGATTTAGAGAATGTTGCAATCGGAGTTGAATATCGTGTCCCGCCGCCGGAAATTCGAGATATCGTTGACGCTCCGCCGCTTCCCGCGCTTTCATTCTCGCCATTGAGGGATACAATCCTATTTCTAAAGCGGAGATCTTTGCCTCCACTGGCGGAACTAGCGAGACCTGAGGAAAAGCTTGCTGGTATTCGAATCGATGGGAAATGCAACACCAGGAGTCGGATGTCTTTCTATACTGGCATTGGAATCCATCAGCTGATGCCTGATGGCTCGTTGGGACCTGAGAAGGAGGTTAGCGGACTCCCTGATGGTGCTAAAATTAATTTTGTTAGTTGGTCAAGTGATGGTAAACATTTGGCCTTTAGTGTTCGTTTTGAGGAAGAGGAGAGTAGTTCTGGTAAGCTTAGAGTTTGGGTTGCCGATGTCATGACAGGAACAGCTAGGCCGCTGTTTCAGTCACAGGATATTTATCTCAATGCAGTGTTTGATAATTTTGTGTGGGTGGATAACTCCACGCTTTTGGTTTGTACTATTCCTTTGTCTCGGGGAGACCCACCAAAGAAACCTTTGGTTCCTTCTGGACCGAAGATTCAATTGAATGAGCAGAAATCTGTCATTCAAGTTAGAACATACCAGGATTTGCTGAAGGATGAGTATGATGAGGATTTATTTGATTACTATGCCACTTCTCAACTTGTTTTGGCATCCCTGGATGGCATGGTGAAGGAGGTTGGTTCACCAGCTGTTTACACGTCTATGGATCCTTCCCCCGATGAGAAGTATATTTTGGTTAGTTCGATGCACAGGCCATATTCCTTTATTGTACCATGTGGAAGGTTCCCCAAGAAAGTGGATGTGTGGACAGCTGATGGGAAATTTGTTAGAGAACTCTGCGACTTGCCCCTTGCAGAGAATATTCCTATTGCATTCAATAGTGTGCGGAAAGGGATGAGGTCAATCAATTGGAGAGCAGACAAGCCTTCAACTTTATACTGGTATGTATACGTAATATTTACCCACTTATGTATCTGCAAAGATGAAATTGACTCTAATTAGATGGGACTATATGTGATCAGTCCTTTAAGTATTTTATGGAGCGAGTGCTAGGCTTTTGTGAAATAATGAAAGCATGAAAGATGCTGGGTGTAATTCTGCAATCAATGTGAAACCCCCCCTCTCTTCAGCGGTAAACTATAATATAAGTTTTTCATCATGACGTTTCTGTTTGTAATTCTTGTTCCCTGACTCTATTGAAGTTTTTAGGGCAGAGACACAAGATGAAGGTGATGCAAAAGTGGAAGTTTCGCCACGTGATATAATTTATACACAGCCTGCAGAGCCACAAGAAGGTGAACAACCAGAAATCTTGCACAAACTTGATCTTCGCTATGGGTAGGTTTACATGTTAAATTTTTTAAATTATCTTCACAGGTTTCTTTATATTTTTTTAAATTGATGATTATAGCTGGCCTTTCTTTCTAATGTATTTACAATGATGTCTCAAAAGTCAAAACTATCTCAGCAAAGAATAGGAATACGAAAACTGAGTCTAGATTTGTAATAGATAGAGTGAGGGATGTACTGAGCTGAATTGCTGCTAATGATTCTATGTTTGACTTCCATCCCTTGGTTTTCATTTCACTCCCTAACAGGGAGATCTTTGGAGTTCTCCAGTAAATGTTGGGAACTTGGGATAAAGGTTTTCCTTAGCATGCATCTATATGACATAACTGCCATGTATGCATCATCTTTACTCTATGTTGATGGCCAAGAGATTGATCAGCTTATTAAGTGTTGAGTAGTTCATCAGGTTGTGCTTGCTGGAAATAAATTTCAAATATCACGCAGACCGTAGAAGCCAATGACCAGCTACTGTTTTGTTTGAAAATCCCAGTGAAGTTTCAATGATGTTATTTGACACGTGTGATTCTTCATTTTAACAGAGGGATTTCATGGTGTGATGATTCACTGGCTCTGGTCTACGAATCATGGTACAAGACACGTCGAATAAGAACCTGGATTATATCTCCTGGATCAAAAGATGTGAGTCCACGCATACTCTTTGATAGGTCATCTGAGGATGTGTACTCTGATCCTGGTTCTCCAATGCTGAGGAGAACACCTGCTGGGACTTATGTGATAGCTAAGCTAAGGAAAGAAAATGACGACGGAACTTATGTTTTGCTGAATGGAAGTGGTGCTACACCAGAGGGGAACATCCCCTTCCTTGACTTGTTTGACATGTAAGTGTTTAAGAATTAACCCTTTTTTTGTGTTTGTGTTGTGGGGTCTATTGATGGCATTCTGATCTTGATCAAATTCTTCCAGAAATACTGGCAGTAAAGAACGAATATGGGAGAGTGACAAAGAGAAGTATTATGAGAGTGTTGTTGCTTTGATGTCGGATCAGAAAGAAGGGGATATACACCTTAATGATCTGAAGATTCTTACTTCTAAAGAGTCAAAAACTGAGAATACCCAATATTACATTCAAAGTTGGCCAGATAGGAAATCATGTCAGATCACAGACTTCCCTCATCCATATCCACAGTTGGCAACATTGCAGAAAGAGATGATTAGGTACCAGAGGAAGGATGGGGTTCAACTTACTGCAACATTGTACTTGCCACCAGGCTATGATCCATCAAAAGACGGCCCTCTTCCATGTTTGGTTTGGTCTTACCCGGGGGAATTTAAAAGCAAAGATGCAGCGGGACAAGTTCGCGGTTCTCCTAATGAGTTTGCAGGCATAGGTCCAACATCAGCTCTCCTTTGGCTTGCTAGAAGGCATGAAATTATTCTTTCCATATTGCTAATACTAGCTTGTCTTTTTCTTTTTTACTGTCCCCTATTTGTTTTTTTTCCTTTTCAGCTGGGTCCACTAGACTAAATTATGGTTACTCATATTTTCCACTTTGCAGATTTGCTATCTTATCTGGGCCAACAATCCCAATAATTGGTGAAGGGAATGAAGAAGCCAATGATAAGTAAAACAACTACTTGTATGATTAATGTAGAAGTTTTTGTATGTCTGTGTATATATCCCATCCCATCACTATCTGTGTAGGTATGTAGAGCAACTGGTTTCAAGTGCAGAGGCAGCTGTTGAGGAAGTTATCCGACGTGGAGTGCGTATCTTTCATATATATATCATCTCCGAGTTGCGCATGCTGATTATAATTTCTGACTTGAGCTTTTCTGATGCTGCATGTGTTTAGGTTGCTCATCCTAACAAAATTGCTGTAGGGGGACATTCATATGGAGCATTCATGACTGCAAACCTTCTAGCACACGCTCCTCACCTTTTCTCTTGTGGGATTGCTCGGTCTGGAGCTTACAACAGAACCCTTACACCTTTTGGTTTTCAGGTATTGAACTGGAGCATTTAAGTATATTTAATGCAATGCCTATTTCTATCCTTTCTTCTCCCTCTTCATTTCTCTTCCACTGGATTTATGGGTTCCTACATCTCATTGATGCAGAATGAGGATAGAACACTTTGGGAGGCAACTAATACCTATGTAGAGATGAGTCCATTCATGTCTGCAAATAAAATCAAGAAGCCTATCTTGCTTATCCATGGGGAAGAAGACAACAACCCCGGAACACTAACCATGCAGGTATATGGCTTTCCACACCCTCGTATGTGCCCCTTCCTTGTTGAATGTTCTCCTATCAATCACCGATGGAATAATTCACTAATAAAGTTCATTTACTCCCAAATTATCTATTTATAAAATTATGCAATGTTAGATAGCTGCAGAACCTGTTCACACATTTTTTTAGACTCTTGGCAATTCTAAGTTATTTGACTTCTCATAAATTTCTGCGTTACTTGTTTGCTTGGCAAATCCATACAATGCCAGTCGGATCGTTTCTTCAATGCTCTGAAGGGTCATGGAGCTCTTTGCCGCCTTGTCATTCTACCCTTTGAGAGCCATGGCTATGCTGCTAGAGAAAGCATCATGCATGTCCTCTGGGAAACAGATAGATGGCTCCAAAAGCATTGTGTGTCAAACAGTTCTGAAGTGAGTCCAGATATTGATGCAAGCAATGATGGAGAGGGCAAGGAAATTACAGATTCGGAAAACAAAACAGTTGCTGCCAGTGGAGGAGGTGCTGAGCTGGCAGATGATTTTGAAAGCGGGCAGTTCCATTCCAAGCCGAGGTCATCAATGTGGTAACTTACTAATTCTTATGTTCTTTCCCGGTCTTTATTTTTACCATGGTTTATTGATCAACAGATTCACCGACTTAACGACTCTCGCTGACTACGTGTTTGTACAATGTAGATTACATTTCTGAGTTTCTGCCCGGGGACTTAAATTGGACTGATGACGATTGGTACCAAAACTGCGAACGCTGCAATTTCAACTCATACTTGCACAGTCCTAGATGATTACATCGGCATCATATACTAGTGCAAACCCGGAATGGCATTTGGTTTGAACGTTTAAAGCACAGGTATCCCGGCACACGGCTTATCTGATCTAAAACCATGTACAACATGGCACTTATTTCCCAATCTTCCCCAACTCATTGCTAGTTTATCAAAAACACTTTAGCAGTAGTTTAGTTTGTGAAACTTGAAATTCAGAATTGTGGGGGTCTCAAGCAAACTGTGACCAAGTTATTCCCACAATTTTATTACTCCTTTGAACTTTGCTCGATTGTTTAAGTTGGAAAATGATTCGGATGCTCGGGCAATATGTCCAATATGCTTGTTATCGTGTTGATCTCCATTGTCACATGAAATAAAAGCTTCAACAGTTGAAAATTCTAGCTTTTAACTTTCGTGTTGATCTTCATTGTCCAATATCGTTTTAATTTTCGTGCTAGAAATTATAGCTTCTGAAAATGATTTTTTAAACCAAGTTGAAAAGTAGTTTCAGTTTGAAAATCTATCTGTTTAGAGTAAAAACCGATTTGAAAAGCTATAATAAAAAGGGCCTAAATAATCAACAGGGGTTGATCTAGTTTCAGGTTTAAAGATATTGTGTACGCAAAAAATTCTTGCTGAAAGATTCACTAAAATTAGGTGTGCGATCTGGGTTGGTCTGGATTAATCAGGTCAAAACCTTAAAAACCGAAAAAACAATAAAAAAAACCTTAAATATAGATATCAATAAATTTATAGCTTGTCAATATATTTAATACAAACTTGGATCTCTTGTTTTATTCGATAAAGATCTCAATACAACAAAATTATTTTAAAAAAACTCCAGAATGGGTCTGCATGCCAACATTTAATCCAAATATGGAGAAATTAACAAAAAAAAAATAACCATATGAAACATTTTATTCGTCATGGACGACACTAATTTCCCCCTGGTGTAGCATGTCATAGAATGATTTCACTCTCCTCTGCTCATTCCACTGATGCATCTTCCAAAACCCACCGGCACAAAGCGCCAGTGTTGCTCCGATGATTATCTCCGTCACAACATTCTGCCCTTTCAACGTAGCACGACCGATCCTCGCACCGCCCATCTTCTAATCTCTCTGCTGGGAAATCTAGTAAAAAAATTACATGTAAATTCAATAAAAATGTATTCTCTTCTCATTAAATCCATGAAGAAAGACAACCCTATCAACCTATGTTTCAAATAAGATACTATATCTAGCAGTAAATTAACCCTATTTTTGTCTAATTCATCAGATTCTTTAACAAAACTGTTGTCTGTCAGACATTCAATTAAAATTCAAAAATTAGTACTATCTATACAATTTAAATTTCGAGATTTTATCTTCCAAATTTTAAAGAACTAGAAACCCATCAAAGGAAAGGAAGATAAATGAATCAAACAGTATTTACCTGAGCAAGCCTGGTGAAGCAGATTAAAGATAAAATATGATTGAGACTAAATGAGTTTACATCACCACCTTTTTAAATTCTCTATTTTGGGTTAAATCAACCAAAATCCCGAATGAAATGGGGGTCTATAGGTCGATCATGGACTTGTTATCCAACTTAAGTAATGCAATTTCAAAACTCAAACCAAATTTCTTGGAATCTTTCACGTTGAATTAATCTTCAAGTTTTTTTTTTTTTTTTTTAAGTTATAAAATATTTTAATTATTAAAGTTGCATCTTATTATCACTTTAATATTTAGAGAATTTTTTCGTCTATAATTTGGTTCTGAAACTTTACGTGCAACATGTTATTCCACTTCGTTCTCCCGTTAAAAAAAAATGAGAATCTTAGAAATGTATCACCTAAAGTAAACACCCAGTCCAGAACTAGAAGCCACAGTTTCTGCCTGATATGGTCAATTTTTTGCCGTCTTTTCTTGAAAAATCCGTGCTTTTACCCTCATCTTCACAGAAAATGCATAAGTGGTAGATTTTCTCTACCAAATCCCATTGAAAAAACTGTTCTTTTTACTGTATTTTGAACTTTGAAGCATTTTAGTTTACTGGAGAACTTTATTGATGGAGAGACAACGAAGTTTCTCCTCCATAGGACCATATTCACTAGGTTCTTACTGTTCGCTTTCACAATATCTTCTTCTTTAATCTTCATGGTTTCCTTGTTTCCTTGGGTCCTCAAATCCAACTCTTTAATATTTCAGTTCTCAATCTGGGTTGCCGCAAACTCATAACCGTGGCGAGCTTGAGTAGTTTCAGTAGCAACAGTTCAGCAGAAAGCTTAAATCATCCAAACGAAAAGATACCCATTTTTGAAATCCGAAAATGGTTCTGGGTCTGGAAATTTCTCAGTTTTTAAGCTGATACAGATACAAGAAAATGAGGGTGAGGTACTAGAAGATGGTGATAGTGAAACTGAACCAGAGGAAGCACTTGCGCCTTTGATGGAAGACATTGAAGTTGAAGCCAATGAAACGACTGAAGGAGATGAAGTGAGAGCAAATCCAGTTAACAAATTTGAGCTTCCAAACAGTAAAGAAGTGGTTTTTGTTGATAAATTTAAAACTCCTCCGAGTAATGGGAATAATGAGGAGAAGTTGATGGATGAATGGCTGTCATTTAACAAAGGGGAAGTGGGTTTACGATGAGAGCTATCCACTCTACCCAAATGGATCATGTCCTTTCATTGATGAAGGTTTTAGCTGTGACACCAATGGAAGACGAGACAGGAATCACATGAAGTGGAGATGGCAACCACAAGATTGTGATTTTCCTAGGTGAGTTTTGGTTTACTTTATACTTTCTCTTTGACAAGCAAATTCTAGCAGTTGGTGTAGTAAAAAACTGGTTCTTTTCTGGTGCGGTGGTTTTCTGTTTTAGGTTCAAGAGGGTCTATGAAACTCATGGAAGTAGAAAAGGGAATTATAGCTTCAAATCTGTGGTAATTAATTGATTGTTTAAAGTTTATTTGCTCTTTATTTCACTTTATGTGTGTGTGTGTTTGGGATAGTTGGGTTTTTGAAGTTGTCATTTGTTTCTGCTGGACTACAAGTGTACAGTTGAGTACTATGTTTCTCACTTTCTGGTTCATGAAAGCTAGGCAAGATTAGGGCAAAAACGGAGAACCACATTGCGAATCGATGCCGTCGATCATGGTTCATCTTGATGGAAAGGAGCTGATATTTTGGTATTCAACACTGCACATTGGTGGTCTCATTACAAAACAAAAGCTGGGTTAGTGCCTTTATCGAACTGCGATTCTTCGAAGAAGAAAAAAACCTTGGCATATACCCTAAAGTTGTTAATATGATCTTTGTTTAACTCTGTGAGCTAGAGAATACAACCATGGCCTCAATGTTAAAAGATGCCCTTTAAGAACTAGGTTGACAATGTTGTGATGGTAAACTGAACCTTTTATATGCTTTTTGTAACAATGTTTTGGTGTGTATTGGCATTTTTTCATATTTTAGGATCAACAATTATCAGGAAGGGAGCCAAGTACATCCCAGGCTTGATGTTCCCGCAGCTTTTCGAAAAGCTTTGATGACTTGGGAAGCATGAGTTGATAGACACACTAATCCGGCAGAACCCGAGTTTTCTTTCGAAATTCGGCACCATCCCATTTCAGGTTTGCTTGTGTTTTAGACTCCCTTCTTTTAACATCCCGGATCGGATGACCGAAAACAAAAAGAAAACAACTACCATTATCAGTTTTACTGAATTGGCTCCGATCATTATACAGGGAGGACTGTGGAATTCAGGCGGGCATTGTATGGAAGCCACTTGGCCCCTTAATGACACTTCAGGCATGGGAAACCCTGATAAGAACAGAATTGTGGAGGATGCGATTTTGCAGATGAAAACTCCAGTAACATTACTAAATGTGACCGGTTTATCCGCATATAGGATCGATGGTCATCCGTCGATATAAGGAAAAACCCGGGGACACATTACTCTTCCAAAATTCAAGATTGCAGCCATTGTTGCCTTCCTGGTATTACAGATACATGGAATGAAATTTTGCTTTTCCATTTGCAGTCCAAAAAAGAAATCCAAATACCACTAACAATTTCGATTTCAATCCTTAACTTATATATTCTTTTAATTCATTCAGCTCGTAATGTTGTAAATTAGCATAAAATTTCGTGTAATTATCACTATTGGAAAACTTCTATCATTTCTAATTAATAGTAACATGCTTTCTAGCACCAGTTCCACCTATATTTATTGTCAGAATATCTAGCTTGTTGCCAAATCAATTATTTCTACTTTTTTCAATTGCTTGATCCCTAGTATCTTTAGGAGTGACTTATGCAACTGACTATGCACATATAATGAAGACATTGTTTATGATTGCTCATGAAGGGTAACGCCTTCAGAGAAGGCATAGATAGACGTGCTAAACCGGGCAATTGACAGAGCTTCAATGAGACTGATGTTTCTTTGCTCTACCTTGAGAAGCGGATGTTTCATCTCTTTTGGAACCCTCTGGCTTCCTAGCCCATGCAGGTGCTTGATCTGGACCATAGCAATAATCGTAAAAGAGCTCTTCACAAGCTTCGATGCGTTCCTTGGCGAAAATCCCTACTCGATGATCCCCGGCCACCAGCATTACCTGTGCAAGTTAAATATATTAGCTTAATTAACAAGAGATGCCCCTAAAAGAATTAGGGACTGTATATACCTTGGCATAGCAATTCGGGTTAGAAGAGTGGTTTGCGAATTTCAATTTGTCTCCTTGGCGGTAAGCGTCAAGGACATACTGCAAAGACCAAAATACAAGCTTCGTTCAGAATACATGTGCCAATGTGATGTAGTGCTAACATAAATACATTTAGGATTAGATTTGAACATGGTACTTTCGATATTAGAATCATTGCAGTGTTCTTAGACTAAACAAAGAGTTGCTTTTGTTAACAGAAGGAAATTTCAGTGTCAAATGAGGGAATTCGATGCCACTTGCCTGATCATTCAAGTCGAAAAGGAAAGACGAATTTGCACGATCATAAATTTTCCCTCGTTTGTCTGCTTCTGTGTGGGAGATCAGTTCACCAGTATATTCTCCAAGATAATCATTTTTGTTGACAGAATTCTGTATCACAACATCAAGTTCACGGAAAAGAGTTCAAACACAATTGAAGAAAACACAAAACAGTTAGCTGCCCAAAGGTTTATATTAGGAAAAAAAGAATATTGTATTACTTTTAGAAATGCTCCCCATCCTGCAACATCAGACTTTGCCAAGAGGATCTGAAGAATGCAAAAACAAAAGATTAGAAGTAGGGAAAAAGAAAATTACAGCTTTTTTGAAACCATAGTTTTACAACTAAAACATTCTAAGTTGCTCACTCTCTGCTGTTGCCTTAGAAGAAGCCTCATGTTTCCACACTGACCTTCTCCTTGTTTTGGTGGCTCACCCAATGAATCCCCACCACAACTGCAAAACGTACAGATAGATAATGCTAACAGAACATTATTACAATATGTAATATAAAACCATGAACATTTACCTAACCCAACAATTCCGGCAAACATCTGGATCACATTCACGCCCAGCAGCAAAACATGGGCACTGTCGGCTTCTGCATTGACTTTTTGCACAGTGGCATCCCCTGAACCGATTTTTGCAACTCTTCGAGCATCTGAATGATCATATTTCTTTGAATTTATAATGTTCTTGACTCGATGTGGCTCATGGAATTTTTGGTTCAAATACAATAAAAATAAAAATATTCAAACAACTCAGTTTATCTATAACAAAAGAGCTAGTCAATTGCAAATATTTCAGATTCAGTGAGATATAGGTTTGCTTACCCATAACATGGGTTCTATATGATTCATATTTGCATGTTAAAACAATTGAACTTACCCACAGTACTTTTCACAGCAAGTCCCATTGTGCAGACAAGGGCATTGCTTTCCACACATCGACTGGCATCCACACGGAGTATATTGTTTGCAAGACAGAATTTTCCCATCTGCAATTCTTTTCCAAATTGATGGATGACCAGCTGATTTCCAAGAATATTTAAGCTTACGTGTTCTACCCCTTCTACGAAGCAATCGCGGTTTTGATGACATCTCTTGCTCCTGAATTACAAAAAGAACATCAATAGGGAACAAGTAATAATAATGCAATGTACAGGGAGAAAGATCTACAATGGAGAACCAACTATTCATCCTTTAAAAAAATACAAAGATCACCATAATGAAGTGATTGACATCAATTAATAATGGATAATTAGAAGTTGCATAATTAAGTAAAAAGAAAATCAGAATATGGCTAAGTAGTAAGCTCGACTACTTCAACAACTTTCAGGATGGGTTTCCTCTTAACATTGTTTAATTATGAAAAACATTAATGGCTTTCTAACTTTCAATTGCAAATTGTAATTTACTAGTTTCAGAGGAAATAACATATTTTTTCTGGATTTGTAAATATTTAAACTTAAAATGAAGCATTAAAGATATGGCCTCAAGAGAATCACGCATGTTGGCGATTGGAAACCATTTCTTTTTCCCTCCTTACCAAAGAAAGACAGCATAGTAGGAAATAGAGAAATTAGGGTTCTGATACACACCATATAATCTGATTCATATTTCCCATTTTCTTCCAAAAATGAACTTGTCATGATGGACCTATGAGGTGTTGTAGCTCCTCCATCACACATGTAACTTGATACCTCTAAGCAAGTCTTCAAACCAGAGAGCAAGTTCCTGGCTATAAGGCAACTGTAAAGTATGGATTACACGTTAGTAGAAGCATAGACATTGTTATCTAGAAGGAAGACGAAAGATGTCTAATCGCAACGGTCTAAATGCAACAAGTTCATCACTATCAAAGAGTAAAGCAGGCAAATTATACAAATATGAGCATGCTACAGAATTTTAACCATGAGTTTTTTGCTCTGCACATTTTAGTCCTCTAAGAAAACTGCTGCAGTTTAGTCAATTAAATATGTAGAACTATGGAAACTAATGCCAAAGATAGAAAAGTATTTAACACAAGCAACATCTATTTGCATTTTGGACTGAATAAAATTCCAAACCCTTCTACCTGTTTCTCCCAAAGATCTCCACTCCCTTCAAATACAATTCTTTCTCAATAGGCTTCCACTCAGAAGATGACCGCCTCAAATCAGGCACCTGTGTAACATCTTTGGATCCATTCCCTATCTTATACTTGGTCTGGGAAGAACTAGCAGGACAGGTAAAAGTTACAAATCCCCGTTCACCACATTCATTTTTGTTGTTTTTGGCTGTAATTTGAGCTTCATTTTCATTATGAGTCCCAACATCATCGTCCCTACTTTTACTACTTTCAGCACTGACATGACTTGAAATAGCTTCTGAAGACTCCGTGACTACATCCAAAACCAGTAACACCTTATGTTTCTTACTTGCAGAACCCTGGTTGCCATCAGAACAGTGTAGTGGATCATCTAATGGTTCTTGAGAGGCTTTGCGCTTTCCAGAACTTTCATGGTTATCAATTGGTATGGAAGATATCACCAAAGTTTGAGCTTCACCAACACTTTCTGAGACATTAATACCTTCTAATCCAACAGTCCTTTCTTCTCCTCTATCATCTTGCATGAGATCAGCATCACCAATAGTCTTTTGCTCTTTGGCATCAGATGACACAGCCTGCTCTTTCTCTCCTAAAGTTGCAGTTTTCACTCCGTGCAATGCTTTGACACCTGACCCTTCTGCCACATCTCTGACAGCTCTTAACTGCATTGAAATCAAGAAGCTTTACTCCTTCCCGACAAAAGAAAAGATCTTAATACAAAATCTATATGCTTGAAAAGAAACAAGAAGATCCTCCAAGGACATGAACATGTGCAAATTCACATCAAATCAAACATGTCTCAGCAACACATGCATATAAGTGCTAAATCAATCTACTTCTCTTCACTAAGTGATAATAAATTAGACTACAAACAAATGGAATGAGCTAAGGATAAACACATATAGGAGGCTTGTTTGTGAAAACCGAAATATGAATAAATTTTACATCAGAACCCAGGTTTCTAGGACGAGGAACAGCACCAGAGAACAATAAAGAAGCAAATATTCTGAGAACAGGGGAGAACTTTAGCACATATAAAGTTATCAACACTAATGGTTTTGGCAGTATCAACTCTTAAGAAAATACCATACAAGGTTTTTAGCACAAAAGAATAAATAAGAACCAAACCTGGAGGTAACATTGATCACTGCAAGGCTTCCTGTCATCTTCATATTCAGACCAATATGGTTGCTTTTCACTCTGTCGAGCAATAGGTTCAAAATCAGATAAACTAATGAAACAAAATCACATTAAATTGAAAGATAGGAAACATACTGCTTACAGGGTTAATTAAAGATTGGGAACAGCCATGAAGACGGCAATCAAATAACTGTCAGGCAGATAAAAGAGTTGATCAGCAAAGTGAGTTAAAAATGTTGAAAGAGCAGCCTGTTATATCAGCATGCTCATGCTTCTCTTTAACGAATAACATTAAGAACGTGGTGAAAGATAGTACCAAACAGCGACGACAAAAGAGGTTATCAAAAGAATCTAAGGCAGCACTGAGGCTCTTGTCCAAAGATATACCCTTCTCAGATACAGAATCCTCAGAATCTTTAAGGTTCTGCATACTGTATTTGTCTCTGAGCAATCCAAGCCGATCCTGCAAATCTCATAGAAAACAGTTACTAATAAATATTTAAAAAATGGTATATGAATAAAAATCTTGGAAGGATTAAAAAAACTAAATAACATACAAAGAAAGACAACCATGTGCACATGCTTATAGCAGGATACCTGGATTTCAGAGCTGGTGACTCCAAAAACTTGGCTGACAGATGTCAATATTTCCTCACCTAGACCATAATCCTCGCAGACATTCCTGCCAAATTCCACATTGTTAATCCAAAATGATTGAGCCTTATTTTTTCCCCCCGCATCAAGTGCAAAAGAAAAGAACTTATCCACAGTTAAGTAAAAATCCAAATAAACATTTCTGATGGTGACAGTGTGTCATTTCTGCACTAAACCCCAAGGCCAGTTACATAACATGAAAGAAATGCCACATGAAGAGTCTAACACACAGTACAAACAGAAAACAGCAGAAGAACCAAACACACTTTTGTCATCTAGTTTTACATTAGTCTCACTAAATCTCACTACACACTGAAACATTTATAGGTACTAGGCCACATACATTGAAAGATTATCAACAATGTTTACCACTTGCATTTCCGTAGATGATGCTATCTTCTGACCAGTATGAGAAGGAGAAGGGACAGGAAGTTCAGCAATCCGAGTGCAACTGTGCACAACTTCCTCTATTAATTAATGGAGGTTGCATCATATTTTACTTACCACAAAATACGATCTTCACCCTCAGAAAATTCATGTTTTTCTTCCTCGGGTTCTGCAATGTCTTCCTCACTCTCACTACAGATCAAAGCTTCACTGCCATGTTGATCATAGTATATACGTCTCCTTCCCACAACAGACTGGTCATCAGCCATTCTCTGATTTCTGTGCTGAATGATGCATATTTAAGATAAAACAAGCCAAAATAAAATCTCATGGAAAACAAGATAAGCTGAGATTTTATATGTGGATTCTTTGGCTGCTGAAATCTTCACTTTGAACTAAATAACAGTAACAAAACCTTGAGGGGGGTAGCTTTTGCTAATGGCTTAAGCTGGGTGTCAACACATTACCAAGCCCTTTCAAGAAATCTCTCCCAAATTATAACCCTCAACTGGAGAAGACTTAAGTAGCTTGGCTAGCCCAAGACCTAATGGCTAAATCTATTAAGATGGTGTGGTCTCTAGTACGTTGTTAAGTCTCTAGTGGCCTACTGAGTCAAAGCAGAAGTATAGTATCTATAAACAGACATAATACCCAAAACTAGGCGGACTAATATACTAATCCAACATACTTGTCCAGAAATATCCATGTTGTGTATGGTGGCAACTTCTCAACGTATGGAAGCTTGACACTCATTGAAGATACAACTTCATGACCATTAGCAAAGTCTTTATCTCCTGACCCTTGAGAAAATCCAGCAAACTTACATAGAGGAATTTGGATTCTTGAAGAAAGCATTTTACCACATCCATTCTCCTCCACACACGGAACATTCCTACTTGATGTAGCTGACAAAATCTCTGTACCATGACTCTCGAGCTTCTTTCTGTTCTTCTTGAGTTTTTCCTGTGCACATCACACAATATAAATATAACTATTTGCATCTTCTCTGACAAGTTGGAGCACAAATAAAAATCTACTTAGACAAGCCGGATATAACAGAGTCAGGAGTTAGAACGCGTTGAAGGAAAACAAAAGCTAGATTTCATATTACTTTTAAAAATGATCACGTTATTCAAATTCAAGGACAAATAATAATATTAATAATAGTAATAGTAAGTGAAATATTAAGTGTAATAAACAATCTACCTTTATTGAAGCTGCTCTCTCCGCTTGAACTTGCCTTTTAAGCTGATTTAACTTATGCGTCAAGTTTCCTACACCGCCACCAGAGTGTTCTCCCTGTGATTTCTGCAATATCAATAAAATAATAATAACGAAACAAAACGTTGATAAGAAAGAGAAAACGGAAATTTGAAAGAAGAAAACAAATTCAATTCCGAATGTTTGTTCTTCTATTTTCTGTTTCTATATAGTTCAAGTATTCAACAGCAGCCAAACAGAGCATAAACGGCAGATGATGGCGATTGAATTGAGAGAAAGCTCTGCCTCGCAGAAACCAAACAACTTCTTCCTCGGATCATATTCAGAGTAATTTGAAGTCTGTGATATGGTCTATAATCAAAGGACCGAAATCCGATTTGAAAATCATTTAAATTTTATGTTTAAATGATACAGTGAATTACGCAACCGATAACCACTTTTTTTATGACAGTGATAATATTGACTGCAAATGAAGAAATCAAAATAGAAAAATTGAAGATCAAAAGTATAGGTATAAAGATTCTAACTCTAGATTTAGAGGAAGAGTCGCTCCCTTTGGTGGAGACCATTGTTGGCTGAATTGGTGGTTTGCTCTGCGACTCCGAGGAATTCCCGTGTGAAGAATCTGAAGGGGAAAAAAAAAAGTAAAAGAAGCAAAGCAAAGGGCCGACACGTGTGACCATTGCGTTTCCACACGAGCCCAATCATTTGTTCTATATTGCATTAAATGAAGTTCAACGGGCTTTCTCAAGGGGATAGAGCTTAAAGCCCATGTTGTAGTTTTTCTCTGGGAAATATAAAAAGTGAGGTGAGTATTAGATGATTTAAAGTAATAATTAATTAAATTGATAGGTATTATTTTATGGTTTAATATTTATTTAATTTTTTCGATCAAATTGTTCAGGTTTTAATTCAAATATTTTCTAAAATTATAAAATATGCTTATAAATTTTTCTAAAAGATTTTTTTTAAAAAAATGTTGATGATAGTACATGAGAATTTTTTTAAATGTAATTAAATTGAATAAAATAAAAACTAAGGAACTTTAAACATTAATCTAGGACTTATTATGAACTTTAAACTCGTTGAACAGAACTTACAAGGTAGGAATGATAAGCTACGAATTTCAGAACCTATAGTTTCCGAACACTCTCCCTCTATCTCTACCAAATTTCCAGGCAGAAACAGATTGCATCGGAGTTCCTTTCCATCCCACGATCACGCTATTACCGATCTTCTCAAGCGTGCAACAACCACCGCGAGGAAACTGTTTCAGAACCAAATTAGCTTGGCACAAGGACGAATCGCTGAAACCCAATTCCACCATTCTGAACCTCGAAAAGAATGTCGACCACACTTCCTTCTTCACACTTCTAACGGTCCTCTCTTTGCCTTCAGTGGCCACGATGTTCCGGATCCCTCTCCGAAGTATGGACTCGATCTCCGTTCTCAACTCGGTTTCATGTTCCAGGCAGGTGTCGAGGCAGTCAAAAAAGGCACTGTAAAAAAACAGAGTTTCGATGAATCGGTTAACGAATGACGGCGAGTTGTGGTTAGCTTCGATTTCGATGACGACTAGTATGGTAGGGTTCAAACTCTTCATCACTCGCATTAAATTTTCCAAGCAGCCGGGCCTTGAAATCATTGTTCTAAGTACCAATGGACAGAAAACGGCTAAAGATTCGTCCTTTCTTGTTTTGAATAACTCTTCCTTGATGTCTTCCATCTCTCGAACATAAACTGCATTGAACGAAAATGGTAACTTAAACGATGCAGCAACGGTTTCCAGCCTCTTCCCGGACTCCAGAATCTTCTCATCGCCGGATAATCCCACGGCTGTTATCTTGAGGAGTTCGACACGACACAGTTCGCGTTCCGCTAGAGCTTGCATCAGTCCGGTCCATTGAATGCCACTCCTGAGTTGAAGATCGATTATATGAATCTTACTAGCAGACACCACGTTCTCTATAATGGCTTGTATTCCAGCGAATTGCATTACTTGGAAAAATGGTACGTATTGGTGTATTCTGACTGTTGCAATGCTAGTACTCAACCCACTTTTGATTTCGATCTTAAATCTCGCCTCCGATTCCTCCGGTACAAACCTTCCGGTTGCTTTATTGATCCTCTCTCGAAGAGCTTCGGCGAAATAGTAGACGATTCGCTGAACCGGATTAGCTTGCTCGGATGCGATCCATTCGCAACGGGAAAGCAATCTGCTAGCACGTTCGAATTGTTCGTACCCTACTTTCTCCGCTGCCGTAAGAAGAAGGTGCACGAGCTCGACGTCTTTCGTCTCGTCATCGGACAAACCCGAAAGAGCGTGACCGAATGGATGCATAATCATGGAGAAATCATCGTACCTCATGTCGGAAAACTGTACATATCTTGCTCCGGTTACCCTCATGATCTCCTCGGTCGAAAGTTTCTTGCGGCCACGTTCATGTTCTTTTCCTTCATCATCATTGCACCCATTCCCATAGTTTCTCAATCTCAGTTTCTTGAAACTTTTTCCATAATTGCTAAGGATTTCCAGAGACGACAACTGAACTGAAGACGACATCTCCTTGACACCTTTCGCATTTTCCTGCCTGGGAAATTCTTCAAATGACGTATTTGTTGAGAAAACAGAGTTGAAATCGAACTCATCGGAAAAATCAAACTTGAGTTCTCGTCCCAGTTGTTGGTCTTGTTTTGCTTGATCTTCAGTCATCTTTGTTGCGTTCTCTTGAAACAGACCGTGCTCGGGAAAAACAGGATTTTCCTGGTTTCCAAACAAATGGTCACGTTTGCCATTTATTACAGCAGCATCTTTCTCGAAATCATGAAGATTGTAATTTCCTTGGTTTCCATTGAAATCGAACGGAGAATTGAAAGAGAATAAGCCGCTGTCCATTAGAATTATGGAAACTTTTCATCAAAGCTTACATTCATGAAAGCATCTAGCTGTCTAATCATAATAAATACGCTATGAACTCAAAAAAGAAAAAGGCTATTCTATAATTTGCGTACAAGGTCCCTATAAATATTTTACGAACTTAGTCCTTCTAATATAATATAATTTTCTTTAATTCTCCTACTTTCAATTATTTCAATTGGTTTAGTTATCGTTCAAATAAAGTATGTTAAATGTAAAATTCCATCAAATCGACCAACTAAAAGGATTATTTGATGAGTTTGACATAAAAAAATAGCTTAGAAATGGAAGAAAATACAGAAAAAATAAAGGATTAGAAATGATGGAACTATACTAAAAGGACTAGATCCATAAAATATGCATAATTCGAAACATTCTAAACAATTTGACCAAAAGGTTTTTGTGTGTATCCATACTGGTGTCATCATGGTAATAAATAAATATGAAGGGAAATGAAATAGGGTGGTTGATGTTGATATGTCCGACCATTTCAGCAGCTAGTCAAAAACAGATCGCATGTAAAAATATTCTGCTAATCTGGTTATTACAATTGGTGCAAAGGACAATGAGATAATGATAATCATGGCGATTATTTCCACAGCACAGACGAGATATAGTGAGAGAGAAGCTGGCATACTAATCTCCAACAGCCCTCACTTAAAATGATTGAGATTAATCTGTTACAATGGAGCAAGAATTAGGTTGCACTCATGATGGATCTAAGATTTTATGTTAGATATAATTAGAGAGTTATATTAAAAATTTAAGGGTGCGAACATAGATCAAAATATAAAGAAATTAGTAAACATATGCTTTTGCAATGGATTGGCGGGCTTTATGATCGGCATTCTCTATGTTTTGAGTGGAAATTGATTGTGTTTATGGGCACAGAAGAACTCGGCCCGACCCAATCTTGTTGAAACCAATGAAGTGGGGGATGGGGCCGGCAATGTGTTTGTCGTTGAAATATGTGCTGCTGCAGGCCGCAGCTGTAGTGTGTGCGACTGTGTTGATAATGGCTTTTATTTTATTGCACGGTGGGGATGGGGAGTGATGGTGAGTGGTGAGTGGTGATTTTATGCGTAGTTGCTCTTAACTTTATATTAAAGGAGTGACAAGAAAGGGAGAAGATGAGCCAAGTTGGGGTGGTTTTTTGTCATATCGACAAACCTCTTTAGTCCCTTTCATTTTTTTCTCACAAGCAATTGCTTTTGGTTGTAGCTCTTGATCTTCCACATCTTAATCCTCTTCCCTAGTATTTGTGGTAATGGACGGTTCTGTCTCTCCATTATTGGATTCAAAGGAAGAATCAAAGCTCAAACCAGTTGAAACTCAAGCATCCAAAAGAAGGTTTGTTAAGGCTGCTGCAGTTACATGCATTTAGCTTCTGTTTCCGACATTTCTAAATTTTGGTCATGTTTTTGTTATCAGGAAGGTGGTTGTTGAGAGGACTGTTGTGACAGTGAAGATAGGAGAAAATGGTGGGATTGGGAAGGTAAAGAACGAAGGGCCGCCGTCTGATTCTTGGTCTTGGAGAAAATACGGGCAAAAACCAATCAAAGGGTCGCCTTATCCAAGGTTGTTTGTCTTCGGATGATGTTTTTTTCTTCTTCTTTTGTGTTTGTAGTTGGTCAGTTTCCGTCATGTTTCGTGTTTGATCATGCAGGGGTTATTACAAGTGCAGCACATCAAAAGGATGTTCAGCCAGAAAGCAAGTCGAAAGATGCAAGACGGATGCTTCAATGCTCATTATCACTTATACTTCTTGTCACAACCATCCAGGTCCTGATCTTAGCACCAAAAACCGAACACAGACTCCGAAAGAACCCGAAACCAACGACGGCGACGATGATCAGCCTGAAGTTTCACCGAAAGAACTGAAAAACGAATCACCTGTCAAAACAAGCAGTGGTGAAGCTGCAAGTGAAGAGGAGCATTTCCGCTATCTACAATCACCATTAATGCTTCCCCAAAACATTGTAATCAACCAAGAAGATCCTTTGTCTGAGAATATAGACAGAGGGTTTCTGTTGGATGAAAAACCAATCACTTCATGTCCTCGTGTAAAGACATCATCCTCTTCAACACCGAAACAAGACGAAAATGATTTCTTCGATGAGCTCGAAGAACTGCCCATATGTTCAGCTTTCACTAGTTTCATGAGAAGCAAGTTTTTCGATGAAGGGATTCCTATTGTCCCTTCTTGATCTATGTGTTTATATATATAAACTTGTTCATATTGGAAGGTATTATTTATGCCTCCATCTAGTGTCATTTTTCTAGTGCTTCTCTCTTTCGTTTTTGTATGTGGGTTCACAAAATGAGAAAGTTGGATCAGTCTGGCATGGAAAGTTTGTGGAACGGTGTCGTTTTTCTATTGATCTGGGAGATTGGGATGAAGATGGGCTCTTTGATTGATGCCACGGGTAGGGCTGCTTTTCTTGTTAGGTGAGTAGCTCCTTTCGACATTTAAGTATTAATTAAAGATGAAGCCACGAGGTTCACGCGAGAATGCTGTTAAAGTTTTAATAGTTCGATATCCTTTAATTAAGGTCTCAAACTCGAATCGATTTCGAACTTGATTCGATTTCGAACTTGATTGAATTTGCCAAACGACCATGTTTGCAGACAGGCATGTCATTTGAGTTTTACCTTATCCATTCGCATTGTTTCAATGATTGTTGGCCTACCTTTGTCTGTTTTTACTGAACCTATCAAAACGTTGAAAAACAAAGAACAAAGGTTTGTTGGTGGGTGGTCATGTCAAGGCTATGAAACAAAAGTGGTAATTTACCTCTTTCAAACTATCAACTTCTAATTGTTGATCGTTGTTCCTGTGAGGCTGTGACAACCTTGTACTCCAGTGTGATGGCATGTCATTTTTGTGTGTCTTATGTCAGAGACCTGATATCAATCCAGCTCACACGACCAGTGTCTACCATGGCATCAGTGTGCTGCACTGCTACTTGTATGAATTCAATATCTTTCAAGGGCATTCTCAGTTTATAATTCAGTGATTTCAAACAAATTGGTACATGAAATCCACAAGGAATCTTTGGTTCATTATTGGGAGTACATGAATTAACATCAACATTTCTCTCAAGATTATCCTGTATTTGACTCGACAACCAGAAAATTGAATAATCATTTCTAGTTATCTCTACAATATAGCCATGCCATTGACTGTAGAAGTACCTGAAGGATGACCGAGATATTATTCATTACTATCAGCTGCAGGAGCTAGCGGCTGAAGAGCTTTAAGAGGGTTCATGATGACACCATCAATAAGTCCATATTCCTTCGCTTCTTTTGCGCTCATGAAAAAATCACGATCGGTATCCTGGTTAATCCGCTCCAAACTTTGACCAGTGTGGTAAGCGAGATACCCATTTAAGTTCGCCTTATGATGCAGCATTTCATTTGCCTGAGAATCATGTTTCATAGTCAGGGATACAGAGGATAAGGAATGCAGAATTACAAAATTTTAAACAGCATGAGGTTTGCCGATAAAGGTGCATACCTGGATATCGATATCAGTTTGACCTCCTTGAGCTCCACCAAGAGGCTGATGTATCATTATCCTCGAATTAGGTAAACTGTATCGTTTTCCTGAAATTTTGAAGAAAACAAAGGGCATACACAACTTAAGTAGACCTGGAATGATACCACACCAATCAACGGAGCTATGAATGACGCGAAACTACTATATACCTTTCGTTCCCGCACTAAGCAGAAAAGCTCCCATGCTGTTCACAGAAAACAAAATATATTCATTAACAATAGCAAACAATTGCATTCACATTCAAAAATATATTACACAACACATATCCATTAACTTGAATTTACAACCCATGTGGACATATAAAATATATATTAAGAAATATCATCATCAAGGACCAAATGTCTGTCAGAAATTTAGAATGAATCAAATACCATAATTTAAGTATCAAAGTTAAGACCAGTATTCCTTACTTAAGAGACAAATAAGGCATTGCTGCAACAGTTCTTATTTCCGATACTCACATTGTGACATGACAACGAAATTGCATTACAAACATAAACAAGTACATCAATAAATTTATACCTAGCAGCAAGTCCAACGCACACAGTTGAGACATCAGGCCGAATATGCCTCATGGTGTCAAATATCGCCATACCTAAGAAAAATTGAAACCGTACAACCCAGGCAAGTCATGAAAGTTGTCCCCAACATGCTATTTGACACAGACCAGTGCAAGTAGAACGACATGATTCTTGATAGAGAAATATATTACCAGCTGTAACCGAACCTCCAGGAGAGTTGACGTACATGACAATGTCCTATTGACAATATCCAGAAAGGCACAAGTAATAAATGACATTCATAATGACATTCCTGATCATAATTTCTTCAAGCAAAAAATATCAAGCAGTGTACTATTGAAAGAAAGAAAGCATGTAACTGAACAGACCTTCTGAGGGTCGACAGCATCAAGATACAGAAGCTGAGCTACAATAATGTTAGCCATATCATCATCGACAGCTCCGCCACAGCGAACTATTCTCTAAAAATCAAAACTACAACAGATACAATAATTGATAAGGAAGAAACCGGACATTCGTGAAGCCAAAATGCACAACCTAAATCAAAACCAAATCCATACATGTTGAAAAAGTTGGCTAACAACACTCTGAAAACGCTCCTGCACCATCGGTGGTGGCCCCTGCCCTTGTGCATACGTAGGAATGTAAGGCGAAGACGGCAGTTGCAAATCATCCCTGCATGATTACAAAACAATACCCCTAATCTTTTATAACATTTCTTTTATTTAAACACTACCACCACCACCATAGAGTTGCAGTTTAAAAGAGCTTGTACCTAATTGACCAAACTCCCTGTCGAGAGCTTGTCTCCGGAGCCCAAAATTCTCCGGCGTAAACAGCCTTCGGCTGAAAACTCAATACATTATTTTGGTTACTAACTAGCTTCTTCAATTTCCTGTATTAGTGGCAATTACAAGAACAAACATCACAAAATAAATCCATCTCACTAACTCTCTAATCAAACCAACATTGAAATAAAAACATGGGTTTTAAAATAATCTTATCAAATTAAACAATTAATTGAAGAAAAAAAATGCATTGTTATTACAGCCTCCTAGTTTGGATAAGATAAAGAAATACCTGGGATGAAGAGGATGGAAAGGAAGAGACACCTTATGAGAATCAAGATTGCTGCTTGAATTTGGGAAGAATAACAGAAGAGATGAGCTCGATGATATCGAAACGCATGTGGGCGCCATTTTTATCTACTTTTTCTTTACGTGTCTGGAATTCTGATCTGGATTTAAGCCAAATTCCAAAACACTTGTTTCAGACAATGTATAGGTTTGTACTTTGGGGTTTCATTTATCTCGAATTTTAGGGCTTACGGATGGGTTTCGGGGACGGTTACCGAAGTGGAACAAGAAAGTAGTTTAAATGGTGAAAATACCTGACAGGTCCCTTTATTATAGGGAAATATTTAAACTAGTCCATTTACTATTAAACGATTCGATTTAATCTTTACTTTCTTATACTAAATAATGCTAAATTTTAACAGCGATAACGTTATTAATAAAAATGGATTAATTTGAATCAATCTATATACTAGATTTTTTAATATATTTTTGGATAAATAAAATTTTATTTATCCAAGTAACTCAAAGACTAATAATATAATCATATCTCTCTCACAATAAAAAGACTGTACAAAAAATAATAATAATAAATTGTTCACTCATTTACTATGTGTGTATCTATATAATAGATAAAAATTATATACTTTTTTGATGTATTATTTTAGTAAGCGTGAGTCATTAGCTCGTATTGACTACGTCCCTACCCTTTGTACATACCGCCCGTTGTTCCTACCGATTGATTGGTCTGGTGAAGTGTTCAAATCGCGGCGACGTTACGAGAAGTTCATTGAACCTTATCATTTAGAGGAAACGAGAAGTCGTAACAATGTTTCTGTAGGTGAACCTGAGGAAGGATCATTGTCGAAGCATGCTCAGCAGAACGACCCGCGAACGCGTTATCAAAAAACAACAGGAGTAACGTGGCGGCATCTCCACCCCTCGTCCCCTCCTCGCCCCGGGGCCCTTCGACGTTGCCCCCTACGTCCCAACACACACACAAAAATTATATACCTTGAAGATTGATACGAGAAAGGATTAATAGAAGTTTTTTCTTCAAGTGTTGAGGATCTTATAAGAGTTTCCTACTAGATTTTGTGGTAGGATTCCGGCTTGTATAACTCATCCAAAGTTTTCAATATGTTTAAATAGAGGTTTGGTAGGGTTCTTCCTTGGTGACAGGAGAGTGAGGCAGAGTGATCCTCACTTCCTCTACTTATTCATTCTTGTGATGAATGTTTCATATTGGTTGTTAAACCTTGTCGGGCATAAGAGACTCTTTGACTATCATCTAAAGTGTAAGAGAATTGGTCTAACTCCCCTTTAATTTGATTTTCTCCAAGGGTAATCTTGTATCTGTTTTGACTATTCAGATTGTTTTGGATATATTCTATAGGATTTCTGGGTTAAAAATGAATGCAACATATGCGCATACATTATCACACAATTTACATAGTAAAAGATTGTTCTTCAAAGGTTTAAGATAAGGGGATCAATCCCTTCTTAAACAGAAATAGGATACTTTAAAATTAAAGAACAATCATAAAGTTAAGATGGTATATTTTTTCCGACGACGAAAAGTCTGATCTTGGAACTTAAACTGCTTAGTTTTAAGATGTTTGAGTCACGTTTCGTTGGACTAAGACTTGAGCATGTTGGAAACAAGTTGAAGGTTGATGTGCAGAAGGCTCTGAAGCTCTTCTTCCATGTCCCTCATCGGCGACGTAATGTGCATTTGCGTGATTCCATCGAAACAGGTATCCATGCTGGTCAGGCTAGAACTTAGCTTGCCTGTAGCCTCAGTCGGGTTGTGCTTGTCCAGGGCTTGGAGAGCAAGGTCGTTGTCATCGGGAATGCTTTGATAGTTATCCAGGCAGGTGGACATGGCCTCTTTGAGGTTATGTGATGCTCCCGGTTCATCCATGAACTTGGTAGCTGTGTCGATAGCTTGCCTTGTCATTTCGGTCGACACTCGAATCCCCGTCATCGCGACGGTCAGAGGCTCGATCTTGACACTGTCATTTAGGAACAAGGAGACATATTTTACGCATTCGATGGGTTGCTTGGTGGTCTGGCAGATTTTCTCCAGCTCAGGGGAACTGCGGTTGTTGTCGTCTGACATTGAAGTAAACGAGAATGTAGCAGACGGGCCCTCTGCTGGGGGGAGTGGTGATTTATCGATACTGGCGTACGGTGACTCGGGTGATGAATCATCAGCGTCCGGCGCCTCGGGTGATGAATCATCAGCGTCCGGCGCCTCGGGCGTCGACGAACTATCGTCCGGAGCTGCCGGTGTGGATGAACTCCCGTCTGGAGACTCGGGTGTCGATGAATCGACGACCGAAGCTTTCGGCCTGATAGAATAAGAGGTATGCAAAAAGTAGAAGATGGAGATGATGAGGATAAATGACTTGATCTCCATCTTCTCTCGGAAGTTAGCGACTTCAATGATTTTGAGAGAGACAAAATGTTTGGTCTTTTTACGTGCCTTTTAAGCAATGGGATTTACATGCAAATACCAGTCTCGGTGCGATTTTGTGCATACAAACGTTGACCTAAATTTTAGCTAAACCACGGCTTTTTTTCCATTTTTAGCAGCAAGAGACGACTAGGAATAAATTTTTAGCTAAACTAATAAATCAACGAACATAAATAATTAAAATTAAAACTTCTTTTTTATAAGAGTGAATTTGTTAAACTCGATTAATCATTAACAATTAATCCTAATATAAGTAAATTTGGTCAAGAGATGCAATAATAATATTTCAAAATCTATTACAGGTTTAAAGTCTTATGTTATTCTTAGTATATATTGTTTTTTACAAATCTTTTTAGTTCTTAAAAAGAAACAGGTTCAAGTGTCGAAATGAGTTTATAGATTCGTGGATTTATCAACATTAAATTTATAAAAAAGAATAAATTCTTCTTGACAATTAGGTTAGGTACATATGATAAAAAAAATATGAAAAATATTTTACTTGTTTGTATTCTTTCTCTATAAATTACTTTCCCCGCATTCAAAATATGTATATTGTGAAAAAGATTATTTGTCGTATATAAATATTTTATATTTGTTTATTAATATAATAAGTGAACACAAATAAATATTAAGTATTATAATTTTTTAAAAATAATCTAAAGTCTCATACATTAAGTATTATTTAATTTTTTTATTATATATTTTTATACATGTTTTTAGATTTTAAAATAAATATAAATACAAATACGTGAATAAGTTTAAATAAATATTAATGAATAAATTACTAAACATTTAAAAAATAAATGAATCAATAAATTTTTATTTGTGTTGGTTTATATTAAATGAATATTAACCAACGAACAGGTTACTAAATCATTGTCGTCTGGCGCCTCGGGAGTGGATGAAGTCCCGTCTGGTGACTCTGGTGTGGAACTGTGGATGAGCCTGCATTCTGTGTTTCTTCAGCTCCAACATCGCCTCATGCACCTCCAACACTACTTACAGCACATCCACCACCACCGACACTAACTTCAACACCTCTTCTCGCACCGCCACGACACAACCTTCACCTCCAACACCTCCGTTGGCACCTCCACCAGCTCCACCACTACTCCCAAATCCACTACCGCCTTCACCAAACTCCCACCTCCACCACACCACCCTTTCCAAAGCAACGATCAACATGGCGACTATTCTCTGTTCGTCGCCCGTTAGTCATTCCTATTAATATCACCACCACGGCATGCATTTCATCGTTTCCTGAATACTTCCCCATGGTTTCTTTCGAAAGGACACTTTTGAAACTACGAGAAACAATGCTTCAAGTTCTATGGTATACAACACTTTT
This sequence comes from Abelmoschus esculentus, assembly GCA_035048815.1. Classification (NCBI taxonomy): domain Eukaryota; kingdom Viridiplantae; phylum Streptophyta; class Magnoliopsida; order Malvales; family Malvaceae; genus Abelmoschus; species Abelmoschus esculentus. The sequence continues at coordinate 17,277,751 of JAUCBN010000034.1, forward strand.
CAAATATATTGATATCTATATATCTATATATATTATCATATACACTAATAAACAAAAACTATTTTACAAGTATAATTATTTTAGAATTTAAAGAATTAAGATATAAAGTTTATAATTTAAGGTTTAAATTTTTTTATATTAAATAATAACTCTGGTATATTTAGTTTGGCATGTTACATTTCTCTTAGTTGGGGTTTGATTAATTGTGCCACTAACTTTATATAAAAATAAAGTATATTAACAATAAATTATTCAAATATAGGTGAAAAGTAATATACATTTTTGGTGACCAACTGAAGAGAGAGATCGAAGAAGAAAATAAGCATAAATGAAAAAAAAGTTTAATTTAATATATAAAGTTATGAACCCCTGAATGCAAATCCAATGAAAAGAAGCTACAATTGTGCCTATGTACAAAATTTCATTTGCCGATGCATTGGGGGAAATCTAACAATGGTACAACAAATTGGGACAAGAAGAACCCATTCCCCATCTATTGAAATTACAAAAATCTACAACACTTCCGATTTGGATTCGGTTCGGTGCTCACGAGCTTCCGGTTGAAGGCTGTCATTCACTTTCTCTCCACTGAAAGTGTTCATCGTCCTTCATGGAGATCTTCAGAGGGAACTGCCGTCCTAGCGATGTTGTCATTGTCAAAAGCACTTAGGCCGGAGAAAGGACCCGAGGAGAACATTGATGATGTCTCATCAGACTCGAAAGTAGTAGAGGACTGCCTCTGGTTGGGCCGGTTGTTCGAAACGGTTAACAGGGAATCCTGATATTCAGTAACATGCTGCACCATTTTTAAAGACTGTACTACTTCCCCCATTGTCGGCCTTTGGCTAGCCTCCGGAGCAACACAAGCAGCTGCAATTGTGCAAACTCGTGTGAAATCCTCCTTCGGGTACTTGCCTCCGAGTCTTGGATCAGCTAGCTCCTCCAACCGATCCTTGTCTCTCAGGATCGGTCTGGCCTGAAAGTGGAACAACCAACTTGTTGTAAAAGTTGTCTAGCAACTCGAGGGATTCATAACAGTCAGGCTTATTACTCACCCATGTGACCAGGTTCTCCTGTCCTGATGGTTGCGACATATCTACGGGGGTCTTTCCGGTAAGTAACTCAAGCAGTACAACTCCATAGCTGTAAACATCGCTTTTTACCAGTAGATGTCCGGTCATAGCATACTCAGGAGCAACATAACTATAAATCAAATCCCATTCTACCTTAGTGTCAATTGAAACAAGAGAGCAAGATTTACTAAAGGGGTGCATGAAACTAACCCAAATGTTCCCATTACACGAGTAGACAGGTAATTTGTTTTGCCTTCGGGTGCTTGTTTGGCAAGGCCAAAATCAGCAACTTTAGCATGAAAGTTGTTCTCGAGTAATATATTGGATGCTTTGAAATCTCTGTGGATAACACATGGCTGTGAGTCCTCATGCAGGTTTGCTAGTCCTCTTGCAGCATCCAGTGCAATCTTCATTCTGGTGTCCCAGTCAAGAGGACAATTTACTCCCAAGAGGCCTGAGGCAAAAAGGGATTGAAGTCAGTACCACATATTACAAGCCACTCGAGAAAAGAAGATCACATCATTGAATGAGCTACCAAGTGGTTCAAGTTTAGATAGGCAAATTACCGTGGAGCCAGGCTTCTAAGCTTCCATTTGGAACAAGCTCATAACAAAGCAAGTTTTGTGAAGAGTCACGACTGCTATAGTAACCTACAAGTTTCACAAGATTACGGTGATGCAATCTGCTAAGCATCTCAACTTCAACTAAAAACTCTTTATCTCCTTGAGTCCCTCCACTGGTAAGCCTTTTAATCGCTACAGCTGTCCCGTCACTTAAAACACCCTTGAAAACTCTTCCAAATCCACCCTCCCCTAATATGCTTGCAGGTGCAAAGTTGTCTGTTGCTTCTTTAAGTTCTTCATATTGTAGAAACCGTGTACTGCTTGGGTGGGGAAGAGACCCTACTTGTGCAACCACATCTGCGGTCCTTGGTTTTACTGCAAGAGCAAGAAAAACCTAAGCACTCTACAAGAATGCTTTAAAACCAGTAATGCAAAATCAACCTGCATTCTTGCTTACAAGGTTTAACTAGAAGTGCAAAATCACACAACTTAAGCTTTAGTATTTTTGGTTCAGCTTATGTTATAGGGTTCTGAATCCCTTTGGGCCTAAATAGTGAGATTCAGTTACACAATTTATTTTCAGTCATCCTACATGAGAAAGATAGAGAAAAACAAGTTCTCTTATTCCACAATTCATCCACAAAATATGTGACAATGTGCTAATATTTCCAGTTTTGATAAAATTTTATCAAAATACCTCATAGCTAGCAAAAAAAAGTCATTGTACTCAACCTACCAGGTTCTTGGGGAGATGCTTCTTCCTTTCCCCCACGGAAAGCACAGGAACAAATAATAAGCACGAATATTATAGCAAAAACCAGTAATCCAGCAGAAATACCAAAGACGAGAGTCAAATCCGAATGTTTCCTCTTGTTTGAAGGGCTTGGTGATGTAGAATTGGAGGATTTATGTGCTGGTGCAGCTACAGGTTCAGAAACCACAACGGGAGCTGTAAACAAGATGCTAAGCTTTGTGAGGACAAACAAAAGAAGATAACATCATCCCTCGTATACATATGTATATATAAGTATAAAATAAAATAAAACTATGATTTTTCAAGAAGCCATTGTGTATAAAACATAGCTTTTCAAAGCCACTAGATACAAGAAGCGTTGAGGTCATATCTTAATTTACCTGGGGAAGGCGCTGGAGCCTCAAACCATGTAAAATTAAGGACTTTGAAATCTCCAATTACATTCTGGTCAAAATGAACCTCATGCATCACAAGTGAAGAGTTGATCTTAGATGCATCATTGGAGGAGAAACTGATCCCTGTATGAGGAGTAATATCCATGGAGATATTTAATCTTGATAAACTGATGGAATAAAAATTTGTAATGTCAATTTGAGTAGGCAGCAATTGAAGCTGAGAAGCCAGTTCGGCTAGAAAAACACGCCAATTTGGGTTTTGTGAGACATTTAAAAGGAGAAGTTCAAGCTTTATGGGATACACACAATGGCAACTATGACTCCCGCGTTTCAAAATTGAATTTGGTTTGCAACAATCTGGCCAATTGAGAAAATACCCACGTAAGCATCTTATACACAGCATATATATGAGTGAGCAAATTAAGACGTTCTTTCGTTATCATCTTGCATAGAAGTGCTATAAATGAAGTTTTCTTATACGTAATGCAAACATAAAGAAGGAAATAGAAATATGTTACCAGACACTTCAGGAGACAATGGTGGTTGAGCCAAGCCGGTAGGAATTTCACCAGGACTGATCTGTGTAGGGGCAATATTTGGCAACTCTGCACCAGGAGGCACTGAGGCACTCTTCATCAATGGTTTTGATAGGCGTGAGGTTGTAGGAGGGTGACGGGAAGTTATAAGTGGGCCATTAAGAGGAGGTTGGGCTGGTGCTATAAGCCTTGGTGCACTATGTGGCAAAAAGTATCTTCGGTGTGATCCATGAATCAATGGCAGATTGGAAGGCAGGGGAAGACCAGAAACAGCTGGTGCACCCTTCTGTACTCTAGTGGGTGATCGTGAAGGTGCTTGAAGAAGATTATCCGAAAAATCAGCACCGGCGACCAAAATAGCACAACTCAAGAAAGCTACAACTTTCACCAAAAATGAACAGGTATTTCCCAGTGCTCCTGTTAAGTTATTACAATAAGAATAAAATTCAATCGCAAAAGGAGGCAAAGCTATAACAATGATAAGAAAAAACAATGTCTAAAACACAATCGTGGCAATTGAAACCTAAATAAGTGTTTTCTATGAGAATTGAAACCTTTCCTTTTATATCTCTGGTCCCAAATTGTGCAACAAAAACTTTTTTTTAAAATCCAAATTTATATCTGAACAGAGCTTGATTCAAATCTTCAGCTAAGAAAATGAAAAAAATGAGGATTTATCCTTGTTCTAAGTTCTCAATTTTTGTCCAAGCAACCAAATTTGGAAATCTAGTATAGTTAAATTTCTACACAGTAACAATCAAAATCAAATAAGTCTGGAAAGCTAAAGCAAATCAATTACCACTGGAATTGGAAAGCACAATGTCTGACATTGCCGACGCCGTTGATTGTAAGCGGAGACAAAGTCAGATCTGGAGAGATTTCCCAACAAACCAAATGACGAGATCACAGTTTCAAACGAACATAAAGGCTCCAAACACATAAAAAAGGGGGAAGAATACGATAACAAACTTATTTACAAATTGCGACATGACCCAACATCAAGATAACCAATCATCGCACGCAATGACTCGGAGTCAAAAAATTACCATTACCGAGTTCCCGAGTCAAAGAACTTGAGCTTGAAAAACAACCAAACTCGAGTCCCCAAACATTGAAAGAATCAATTGAAACAGAGAAGAAAGGAAATTGACAGTTACATTTGTTGTTGGAACCGGAAAATGCCGTTGGGTTGGTTTTCTTTTTCTCTTAGTGAATCAGTAACAGAAAAGCTCTTTGTTTTGGGGTTTGGTCTTTTTTCAATACTCCATAGTTTCTTTTGTTTTCATTCACTACTTTTTTTATTCTATCTTTGCCTTTTCAATAGTCAAACTCTGAAATCTGAATCTACAGTTCTTCGGTTTAAGGTTAACGTTCGAGGTAACGATCAAAGAACATAACGGTAAAAAACCGTCATCCCATATTTCATATACATGAATCATTTCATCTGAATAGTTAAAACAACTATTATTGTTTTTGAAAGTCATGAGTTTAAACATTAATAATGTTACCACAATATTTTAACGATTAATGTTCAATGATTGACCGTATATTTTAGAATATATATTATTATAATATTAATTCAAAAAATATTTAAATAGATTTTAAATTAAAAATATTATATATAAAAAATTTTATTAAAAAATTCATCCAAAAATTAAACTATTAAAAATTAATGAACACTCCAGGCCGGTCACTATGAGAACTAGGGGTAGTCCTGTGGGTCCCTGCAATTTTTTTCTTATACCAAAGATTATTAATTCTGCTTGGTGATAATTTTATTACTATCATCGTAGGTTTAATTGATCTTATAGAAGAATAATAACGATAATTAAGGCATAAACGTGTGGCGTGAATCATGACCACGAGTCTTTAAAAAGGGTAGGGCTGTTTCAGAATTGAAGTGTCTCACCGATACAAGTACAAAGACTTTTTTTACAATAGAAAATGAATTTTATTAAAAAAATATAAAAATATACCATAAATGTTATATATTTAGAAGAAGAATAGAGAGAATCTACCAAAATTTCATATAAAAACGTAAAAGTATAAAAAAAATAAATAAAGGGTAATGAGCTACTTAAATTATCAAATAAATTATTTTTATTATACAATATTAATTATACCGATAAATAATTATTAATCGAGTGGGGATTTAGTTTTCTATAATCATCAACAAAATCATAATAATGTAAAAATTTTCAATCATCGAAGTATATTAAATTTAAGTCAAAACGATAAATAAAATAAAACTATATATATATGGCAAAGAAATAAGAAAAATATTAAAATACAATTTTAATAAATTTTCTCTAAAAAATAATAATATATTTGATAATTAAAATTTTATCTAAAAAAATATGAATACAATTAAAAAAAATATAGTTTATTATCGGTAAATCAAAGATAAAAGATTTTGATAATAATCGATTTGATTTTACCCACTATTGTCGAACCTTATGCCTTTCGGCTTTCGTACCCAAAAAATTACGGTAAGATAATTTAGCCGGCATTGCTGTTACGAAGAGAAACAGAGAGATGAACTTTAGGCGTCTGATTTCGTCGGGATCGTGGCTGGTGAGGAAGTTTTGTACGTCGACCTCTGAAAAGGCGACGGACACGGTGGTGGAATTAGCGTTTCCAACGAGAAATACGCTGTTTCGGAGGCTTTTAGTTTTAGGGAAGACAGGAGGGACGGTATCAGAGGTGTTAAGTGATTACGAAAAGGAGGGCAAAATGATCGGAAAAGATGAACTGAACCTCTGTGTAAAAACACTTCGCAGTTACCGTCGTTACCAGCACTCTCTTGACGTACGTATGTAGTATTTACTTCCATTTATTTCTCGAATTTTAATTTGTTTTCCTTTCCCCCAAAAAAATTAGGTTACCCAATTATTAATTTTTTTATGCTTGATAATGTAGATAATGGATTGGATGGAGAGGAGGAATATGCAATTTTGGAACGGGGATTATAGCTTACGTTTAGAGCTTATAGCTAAAACCAAAGGAATTTGTGCAGCCAAGGATTACTTCATATCCCTTCCACCTGTTGCCAAGAATAAATTTACTTACTGTACTCTTTTAAATGCCTATTGCAATAATCTTATGAAAGATGATGCATTAGCTCTGTTTAAGCAAATGGATGAATTGGAGCTCATCCATGGCAATTTGTTTCCTTTGAACAGTCTCATGCGCTTGTATTTGACATTGGGGCAACCCGAGAAGGTGCCTAAGTTCTCGGTGAATTTAAGCAACGAAATATTCGACCGAATTGCTTCACTTACATTTTCTTGATGCAAAGCTATGCCGATTTAAATGACATGGAAGGGGTAGAGAGAGTTGTGGAGGTGTTGTCAAATGATGTTGAAGAGAATACGGTTTGGGAAACATATACTACTATTGCTTCAATTTATATCAGGGCTGGCTGTTTCGAGAAAGCTGAGGCATTTCTTAAGAAGTTAGAGAGAGATAGGATGCCTTATAAGTGTGAGGCTTACAATTATCTGATTAGCTTGTATGCTGGTACTACAAATCGTGTCGAGGTTTATCGAGTTTGGGAAGCTATGAAACGATCTTTTCTCAGTGTTCCCAACCAGAGTTATCTTGTTATGATTCAGTCGCTTGCTAAACTAAAGGATTTTGAGGGGTTGAAGAAATGCTTTGAGGATTGGGAGTCTAGTTGTTGTTATTACAGTATGCGGTTGGTAACTAGCACAATCCGCTGTTATCTATCAGCCGACATGCTCGAGGAAGCTGAACTTGTATTGGAAAAGGCTATGAAGAGATGTAAAGGTCCTTTTACTATGGGTCGGGAGCGTTTCATGGTTTACTTCTTAAAGAAATTTCGTTTTGACTTGGCTCTGAGGCATATGGAAGCAGCAGTTTCTGAGAAAGGTGACTGGAGTCCGTATGCTGAAACTACGGCTGCATTTTTTGAGTATTTCATGCATGAGGGTGATGTTGATGCTGCCGAGGAGTTCTGCAAGATTCTAAAGAGCAACAACTCTCTCGATTCCAACGCCTACCATTTGTTGTTAAAAACTTATATAGCAGCTGGTAAAGTGGCACCTGACATGCGTGCAAGGTTGGAGGAAGATGGTATCAATCCAAGCCAAGAACTTCAGGATTTGCTAGTAAATTTCTTCCCCCATGAGTAATGCTGTCATCTGAAGCTGTTCCAGGTTCCAACCTACAATTATTTGGATCAGTTGGATTGGCCGTTTCTTACAGTAGTTGTTTTCCTGCTAGGCTAGACATAACAAAACAGTTCCAGCGTTTCTAGTGCATTGTTTTGAACATCGAAGTGACTGCAGTAGAACATTCTCAGAAATCTCAAGCAACCTCTGAATCCCTGTTTTGAACATGTTACTTGTGTCTAGTCAGACTGACCCAAGATAAAATTTTCTTGGACCAAGCCCAAAGTTGTGATATTATGGAGTATAAAGTCCAAGATTTCAACTTTATATAAGACATGCTTATCACGTACTTCATAATCCCATTCAATAATAATCGATTTAATCCAAAAATTATGAATAAACTTTGGGAAATATTTGATTCACTTTCCTGGTACTGCTCTAATGCACTTTTGGGTCGGTTGAAGATGGGAATATTCGTATCTAGATTCTGACCATGAAAAAGACATTAGTTTAAGCTATTTATGGTAACTAATCAATCTGTGGCTTTATGACCAAGTCAACAATATAATAGTACTAAAAATAAGCATCGTTATTTTAATAGACGTAATTAATTATATAGTTTTAAGTAACGAAGCAAGAATGTTAATTTTAAAAAGCACTGGACGGACCAAAAATCTATAATCTTCGGAAGGGAGTAGTTGCCACCATATCTAACTTTTCGCTTTATTAAGTCAGCCTAAAATTGATGGTGTCAATTAAAAAATATATTTTATAGGTACCAAATTTATAATAATAATGTATGGGTGGGGCACCCCAACTGACATAAAGATAACAATATTCAAATAAGTTACACAATTAACAAATAATTATAATCACTTTAAAATTAGTAAAATAATAATTATTTTTAAATATTCAAAAATATTTGCACAAAGTTCAAAGTCAAGTGTTTATGGAAGTTTCCGGTCATTTTTTAGCACAGATTAAGATATACATACATGCATGCATCCTACATCATGATCATCATCATGCATCCTCCAACGTGTCTCTGAAATCTCAGTAACTTCCATATTAAGGAATTATTTTAACTAAACAAACTGAAGGTAGCAAAAACAACTAAATCAACCGTCCAACATAATTTTTTATCTACAAAACTTTTGATGTTTGTCTTAATCCAATGCCACCCCATCTCCTTTATTTCTCTATATATACGTGCAGGACTTAAACAAGCTCACCACCAATCTCTTTCGTGTGCAAGAAAACATCTTTCCTTAAGAAATAAAACCTTCCCTTTTAGCTCATCAACTGCCATTAACTGTTCTTTGGATTCTTTTCCTTAATATTTGCATATTAATCCTTCGTAAATCTCTCAAGTCTCACCTTCCTTGTTCGTTTCACAGTGTCATTAACTGTAATTTGTATTAACTAAATCAACTGGGATTTAGATTCAAAAAAAAAAAAGGTTGTCCCTTTTTGTGTATAAAACTTGTCTCTTGTTACCCATATTGACATCTAAAACTCAATCCTTCATTACCCCTTTTGAGTGTTTCCATCACTCAGTTTTTAGATTCTGTTTTGTCATGGCACCACCAAACAACCCTGTTAGTTCCATTACTAATCTTCTCCGGTCTAGTAGTTTGGAGAAGTCATTTGATTTGAGTGATGGGAAGTTGAGTGTCAATGGTCTTCCTTTACTACATGATGTTCCAAGCAATGTCACTTTCAGACCATTTTCTTATGTCTGTAACGTCTCCGAGTCCGATGCACCGGTTTCCCTGGTTCAACGAGTCCAGGCTCTGTCTCACAAAGGCGGGTTCCTAGGGTTCAGTCTGGATGAGCCTTCTGATAGTATGTTGAACTCTTTGGGTAGTTTCACTGATAGGAACTTTCTGAGTGTCTTTAGGTTCAAAACATGGTGGTCTACACAATGGGTGGGGACTTCAGGGTCTGATTTGCAAAGGGAAACCCAATGGGTAGTCTTAGATGTCCCTGAAATGAAGTCCTATGTCATGATCATACCAATAATTGAAGGCGGTTTTCGGTCTGCTCTTAGGCCTGGCTCTGATGGCCATGTTATGATCTTTGCTGAGAGTGGTTCTAGTCGAGTCAAGTCATCGTTTTTCAACTCAATAGCCTATGTTCATGTGTCTGAAAACCCTTTCAACTTGATGAAAGAAGCTTTTAGTGCTATTCGGGTTCATTTGAACACCTTTAAGCTCTTGGAAGAGAAGAGCCTTCCTTCTGTAGTGGACAAATTTGGTTGGTGCACTTGGGATGCGTTCTACTTAACTGTAGAACCTGCTGGCGTGTGGCAGGGTGTCAAAGAGTTCGTCGATGCCGGTGTCAACCCGAGGTTTATCATCATCGATGATGGCTGGCAAAGTGTCAATGAAGATACCGATGACCAGCAAGATGCTAAAAACTATGTTCTTGGAGGTGAACAAATGACTGCCAGGCTGTATAGATTAGAAGAGGGTGAGAAGTTTAGAAATTACAAGGGAGGCTCCTTTTTGGATCCCAATGCCTTGTCATTCAATCCACAGAGGCCCAAGATGTTGATCACAAAGGCTATTGAAGTCGAACATGCCGTCAAGGCTCGTGACAAGGCCCTCCTGTCCGGTGCCACAGATGTTTCTGAAATGGAAGCCAAGATCAAGAAGCTGGAACAAGAATTGGATGATATGTATAAAGGAGAAAGAAGTGTTTTTTCGAATGGAAACCATGAAAGCTGTGGCTGCAATGCTGATGACTATGGCATGAAGGCGTTTACAAGGGATTTGAGAACCCAGTTCAAAGGTTTAGACGACATTTGGGTGTGGCATGCTCTTTGTGGTGCTTGGGGTGGTGTTAGACCTGGAGCAACTCATCTCGATTGCAAAATAGTTCCCTGCAATGTCTCTCCAGGACTTGACTGGACGATGCCGGATTTGGCCGTTGATAAGATTCTCGAAGGAAGGCTTGGACTTGTTCATCCAAGTCAAGCTGGTGACTTCTATGACTCCATGCATTCTCACCTTGCCAAATCCGGTGTTACTGGCGTAAAAATTGATGTCATTCATGTAAGTAATTTTAAAAAAATCATAGTACAATACTGTCTGGTTGAACACTGTAATAATTCTATATGTTTATGTTTTTCAATTTAGACTCTTGAATATGTATCCGAAGAATACGGAGGCAGGGTTAACCTAGCCAAGGCTTACTACGATGGATTGTCAGAATCACTGTCGAAGAACTTCAAAGGGACCGGAATCATCTCCAGCATGCAACATTGCAATGACTTCTTCTTCTTGGGGACAAAGCAGATATCCATGGGCAGAGTTGGTAAGAAACTCAACACATCTATTTGATTCCCACCAATTACAATAACAATACCAAAACATGTTTTGATTCTAATTGTTTTCACAACAGGTGACGACTTCTGGTTCCAAGATCCAAACGGTGATCCGAACGGAGTTTTCTGGTTGCAAGGCGTTCACATGGTCCACTGTGCTTATAACAGCTTGTGGATGGGTGAGATCATACAACCAGATTGGGACATGTTCCAATCAGACCATGTGTGTGCCAAATATCATGCTGGATCCAGGGCAATTTGTGGTGGACCGGTCTACATCAGTGACTCCCTAGGCGGCCATGATTTCAACCTTATTAAGAAGCTTGTTTACCCTGATGGCACCATCCCCAAGTGCCAGCGCTTTGCCCTTCCAACCAGAGACTGCCTTTTCTTAAACCCTTTATTTGACAGCAAGTCCCTCCTCAAACTATGGAATTTCAATAAGGTACCTCGTTATCGAAAATTTTCTTGTACATTAAGTTACTTGGATTGGATGTATATTTATGATCTCAACATTCTCTGTTTGTGCAGTATGGAGGTGTTATTGGAGCTTTCAACTGCCAAGGAGCTGGATGGGACGGTAACCTGCAGAGGATCATCGGTTATCCTCAGTGCTACAAGCCTGTCTCCGGTTCGGTGCACGTCACCGATATCGAATGGGACCAATTCAAGGAAGCTGCTGCTATGGGTGAAGCTGAAGAGTTTGTAGTCTACCTAGACCAAGCTGAAACCCTGTTGCTCGTGACACCAAAATCCGATCCGATTCAAGTCACCATCCAACCATCTTCATTCGAGCTTTTCAGCTTTATGCCATTGGAAAATCTTGGTCCCATTGCTAAATTTTCCCCTATTGGTCTAACCAACATGTTTAACTCTGGAGGAACAATTCAAGAACTGCAATACAATGTGGATGGAGCAGCCCCTAATGCCAAGATCAAAATCAAAGGTGGTGGGAACTTCCTATCCTACTCTAATGTTGCTCCAAAGACCTGTTACATGAACGGTGCTGAGGCAGCTACCGAGTGGTCGGCCGATGGCAAGCTGAAGCTCGATCTTCCATGGATCGAAGAAGCTGGTGGAATTTCTGAAGTGATTTTCGTCTTCTAATTTACTTTTTATTTATTAGTTTTTACTAATGTTAAGGTTTGAACTTATGTAAGACTGTATTTATTCATCTCTTTCTTATTATTCAGAATAATAACATCTAAGTTTATGTACATGAAACACCCTATAATCTCCCACAACGATAAAGTGATACATGTCAGATTCTTGTTATTTCCAACACGTAACTCAAACTTGTCAGAAACCGACAGTTGTACAAGAAAAAACAACGTAAAGAAACCATCCAAAATTGCCAGACAAAAAGCATACGAGCAAGTGACCAATGTCTTCGGTCGTCGTTTTCAAAGACGTCATTCGGACAAACTGTTAAACAACTGCTTCGCCAGGGAAGAACACAACACCTGTCATTCATCTGTCGGATTCTAACACACCCATTTAGTCGGTTGCTTACGGAAACGCGTTGGGGCAAATTTTGAACAGATTATTACTTCTTTTGGTCAGTCGGTCCAATGGAGCATGGCTAATAAAATCTGATCCAATTAGATTATATTAAAGTAAAAGTCGTGTTAGATGACCAACTGCAATTTAACTAACAACCATAATTAACGGGTTCATTCAAGGCTTTTGAATAATATTACATTTTCCGGCAGTTTGACTGATGGGAATCTTATCCTTGTAATGGATAGATACGGTTGTGATGCCATCATGTTGTTCTTCCCAAGTGCGTGCATGCATGCATGGATAGATGAATACTATGCATTTGTCATCTTCATATGGATCTGAAAAACTATTAATCGAGTGCGGTTATACTTTTTATGACCATCGATAAAATTATAATTAGAAATTAAACTAGCGTTGTTAAAATCTTTAAGATATGTTAAAATCATACTATAAAGACAAATGAAATGAAATAAAAAAAATATTATAAATATCATAAAAATAACAAAATCGCAAACAATAGAATTTTGAGAAAGAACTACTAGGGTTAATAAGCAACTATGTTTGACATATAAATAAAATATAAAATATATCTATATTATATATTAATTATTTATTATTAAAATTTAAATTACAAGATAAAAATAATAAGGGTAAATTATTGCGCTAATCACTTTTGTTTACTCTCAGTATACTTTTAGTCACCGATTTTGAAAAACGACTAGTAAGGTCACTATCGTTTTCGGGATGTAAAGTTTTGGTCCCTCCAACGTTAATTGCCGTTAAATATTGACGAAAAGATGATCTGATACAATAAAAATGATAAATTACTTAAATAGTCCTTAAACTATTATTATACTTTTATTTTATCTTTAATTTGACACTTAAAATTTTTAAAATTTTATATTTTTACCATCTTCCCCTAAAAATCCTAACCCTTATCCTAAACCCCAAAATCCTCACCCCAAATAAAGAGTTAATTAAAGTTTATACTTTTGAAAATTGCACCATATTCCTTCGGTTCCGGAATCACAAACCCATTTTCAGTAGGTATGTCTTGGATTTTGAAACTCCTGCTCCTCTCATTCTATCTATGCTTCAGGTTCTTGCGTATTACATTTTTAGTTTGTAGGGTGCGTGCTTTTGATTTAATTCTAAACCTTGCAGTCCATGCTCACTTGTTAGAGCCGTTGATAATTGATTATAATTCTGCAATTGAGGAAGACTATCCTCAAGAATTACTCTTAAATAGTTAAGATCAGCTTACCACACAAGGGATAAGGAAAATAGTTTCTACCAAGAAGTTGGGATCACCCTCGGCTATTGATAAATTTGAGTCTTGGATTTTAAACATTTTATGAGATACTTCTACTTCTTGTTCAGGTACAGCCAGTCTTTTAACTGAAGCTTGTGTACTTTGGCTGCTTTGATTTTAGGATGTTCCATCCCTGCTTGTCTGTACTTCCATTTTACTTCCCCATGCTATTGCATTTGTTCTCAGTTTTACTTATGATCTCATGCTTTTAACACTTGTTTCAGATCAATGAGATGGAAGAATCTCTCTGCCCTAAGCTGTTTATTATATTTTGTCTATGATTCATAGAGGCACCATTTGGCGAAATCGATTAAAAGGTCACGACTTTAGGGTGAATCAGTTATTGCTTGCGTAGCTACCACTTCCTGGAGCTTTCCGAAAATTATCCTACTGTTTTTTTACCTTGATTTAACCTGCGAGAGTTTTATCTCTCTCTGTTTGTGTGGAGGAAGTTATGTCTAGGAGGTGATTTGAAAGTTTCATTTCGTGTGTATTCTTCAATTTTTCAAAGTACTTCTCCCGTAAGATAGTCAACTTCCATTTTAAACATCTACGAAAAAGTGTAAATTTTTATGGTCTCATCTTTTATATTAGCCATAACTTTTAACTTTTTTCATGAATTATCAGACAACATCTTGTTTTAATGTTATTTGGGTGAGAATTTTAAGGTTTGGATAGGTTTTTTAGAGAAGGTGGTAAAAATATAAAGTTTTAAATTTTTAGGGTCAAATTAAAGATAAAACAAAAGTATAATAATAGTTTAAGGACTATTTAAGTAATTTATCAATTTTCTATTGTGTCAGATCATCTTTTCGTTAATATTTAACGGTACTTAACGCTGGAGTGACCAAAACTTTATACCCCGAAAACGATAGTGATCTTACTGGTCGTTTTTCAAAATCGGTGACTAAAAATATACTGAGAGTAAGCGAAAGTGACTAGCGCAATAGTTTACCTAAATAATTAAGTTAAAAAAAATTCGATTTGATCGAATGTCGACAGAATGGATTCTCAAGATTAGATCATCACGAATCCGATGATCCCTCAAAAGTCATATTGCCGTCACATCTGAGCCATTAAAATTAGGGTTTATCAAACCCTTCTCTCCCAACTTTAATAACCCATCCCAAGTCAATTTCAATTTCCAAAATTAGAAATGAAACTCAAAGCCTCTTTCAATCTCTCCCTGCTCTTTTCAGCTTTGAGTGAGAACAAACGAAATATTGAAACAAAAAAATAAAAAGAAGAGGCATATTTCAGGTCTGTGCGTGAATCTAATAAAACTGTACTGCAAAATCAAAAAATCTGGAAAAGGTGGATTTGGTTTCATGTTAGATTCACGCACAAACTCGTAATATGTCTTTTCATTCTTCCCGCATCGTTTCTTCAAGTCTCTGTCTTTTATATTCAAGGACGGGGAAAAGCAATACTCTGGAGTTGAAGGTAATAATTTTATTTGAGGAATTATTCCTGGATTTTGATTTGTTAATGTTTGGGAAAAGGTGATTGAAAAACGAATTATTGATTAGACTTTCTTTTCTAATAGCAGTAGTAATATGCAGCAGAACGCCATTCTTGTTTAAGTGCAGATTAGGTACATTTGTTGAAAAATTTTCACATCTATCTTCATTTATAATATTGCCTTATAAGTTAGATGAATCTCTATATTCTTTGGAAAAAGCAGGGACAAGAGAAAGGAACAATTGCTTATTATAATGCCTTGAAATCTTGTTGGCTTGCATTGGGGATGACTATGTCATGAAATCTTTGGGATTTTCTGCTGGCGTTGTTAGTATCCTTATCGTGGTTAAGTGGTTTAGGATGGAAAACTTATTAGTTGTAGTAGCTTGAATGAGAACTAGTGCTTGCAGAATGGTTTATCGGTTTGGATCGGATCTCACATTTGCTTCTCCTTTCCTAGTGTTCAAGATAACTAATGACACTACCCTTTCTGCTGATGTTATGCTAGGGTTCATCTGCCGTTTTATCTTCATTAACAGATTAAGTTTTCAGTTTGAGTTGATTGTCATGTAGCTCAAGATTTAATGTAATCTGGACGTACATCCTGATTGAAATTGGTCTTCTTTCCCTTGTCTTGAAGAGTCATTGTGTCCGAGGATACCTTTGATAGAAAATCTACTAAAGCGGTCCATATTTCAATTTTGTTTTTAAGCATTTATAGTATTTTGAATCCTGTAATGTAAAAGAAAAAACTTGATTTATTGTTGTTATATTTATATGTTTTTTTCTAATAGGAAATAGTTGATATTATATACCAACAACTCTGTTTTGTCTATTCCGGGGGATTTTCGCCCTCTTAGAGTATTAGTGGCTTTTTCCTTTTATATCATACACGATGCAACTCCTATGGTTAAAAGGTCAAAGTTAGTGATAGCTATGTGAATGAGTTATTAATTACAGATTCTTGTCCGAACTTGGTGCAATTCTGAATGTGTGAGTAACTAAAGGCAAGAAGTTAGTAGCATTGCTGCAAACATCATAAGAAATTTTCTTCCATGACCATAAGTATGCATATTTTAATACTATAAATTGCTTACGTATGAACTTCTAGTAAGAATTCCATAAAAATATCTGTCGTTTGCAACAGGGACTCATTAATTACAGATTCTTGTCTAATTTTGGTGTGATCATGAATGTGTTTGTAACTGAAGGCAAGAAATTAGTGGTGCTGCTGCAAACATAAGAAAGTTTTTCCCCTCACAATTAGTATACACATTCACTCAATAAATTGCTTACATAGAAACTTCTAGTTAGAACTCTATAACAGTAGCTGATGTTTCATAGGTGCTTTCTACAATTTAATGAAAAAATCAGAAAGGTTAAATATTTCGTGTTTGTGGGTGATTTGTTGCTAACATTGAACATCATATGATTTTTTACTGTTGATGCCTGGAAATGACATATCAAACTATTAATGTCCCTTGATTGTTAAGAATTAGTGGTTGCAGCCCGAACTGCTTCCATGACCTAGGGGGTGAGGTGTTGTCGGTCTGTCGGACATCATGGTCTCATAGTCCAGCCACCCAGGTTACTTCTCCTTGTTCATGAAGTTTGTTATACTTATTGAAATATACATTTTACTTGACTAGGAAGATTCTGAACAGACCAGATTACTTCCAGATGCTGAAGGACCATGGATGATCGGCTTGTAAGTCTATTTCAGACAAACCTGGAATTTGGAAAGGAAGATCAAATGATCAATTTCACCCCGGTTGTGCCGGTTTCGAATTGATCGGTAAAAGTGTCTGCCCCAAGACTTAAGCCAGCAGCAATTTAACTATGTGGAAATATTAATGAGAATGTTATTACCAGCTATTTCTAGGTAATACAAGAGTACTGATTGTAACCATTATTTTACATATTTTTAATGCAGATGTTCATTTATTTTTTCCACTTAATTATATCAAATAATATAAAAAGGGAATAAGAAAATAGCAATTTGTTATTTTCTTCAAGCGATTGAGAATTTTAGATGATTATAGAGAAAAGAAAAACGTTGCTCTTTCATTCATTGTCTATTTTTAACTAATTTTTTACTTCAAAATATAAGTTAATTCGAAGACAATTAATCAAACTAAGTTATATCCCATTAAAATAATGTTAACTCAAAATACTATATTTTATATAAAATCATACTAATAATTTGCAAATTATTTTTAAAATATTTATTTAATATGTTAAATAAATTTATAAAATACTAAATACAAATTTTAACTTTTCAAGTTGAGTTTAACGGTAACAGTTTTATAAATTTTTGTATTAATAATTTTTAATTTAATAGCAAAGGTAAATCTTATTTATCAATAGGGTTTGGTCCAAGTGGTAAACAGTTTGGTTTCGTTTAAACAAGTCTCAAGTTCGAAACGTTGTATATGCAGAAAATCCCTACTAAGAGACTCACCCACCAAAACTAGAAGTAGAACCCGAGTAGTTAATACATTTCTATCATTTAAAAACAAATAAGATAATATAAAACCAAAAATACTTTTGGTTCAAGTTTATAAAAATTTATACAAATCTTTTAATTTTAAGGATTGATTTAGTTTGAAATTTAGGGATTTAAGACGATTATAATTTATGATTTATGGTTAAAATATAAAATTTATAGTTTAAGGTTAGGGTATTAGGGTTAAATATTTAAGTTTTATAGTTTATAATTTAAATATAAATGATAGTATAATTCTTTTCACACAATTTATACATCAAATTATAGCCTATATAAAATTCTTATAATTTTTATAAATATACATTCTGAACTCACGTCTTTATTACATTTTCCTCACTATAGAAATCAAACACGTTTAAATCGAGAATCAACGATTGTAAAGGTCGGAAATTCAAATTCAACCAGACAGCAGGGTTAGCACGAGACAGAATTTCCAGTTTGGATGGGTTAATGGTACGAATAAGAACGAACCTAAAATTTTAAATTAGGGAGTAAATTTATAAAAATTTAAAGGATAAAAATAAAATTTTAATAAAAAAATATTTAAAAATGAATATTTTTCTCTCGATCTATCCTAGTGTTCAAAATGTGTCGGCACCAACCCAATCGAAAGAAGAATATATTGGCTGCAAATGTAATTGGTTGACCGTTGAAGCATTAAAACGGGACCATCGAATAGGGATATGGACCAATGCTGCTTCCTTTGACCAGTTGTGCACATCAGGCTAGAAACAAAAATGTTTAAAAGACAGTAAATATATGTGTAAGAGAAGTAAAAGGTTAATTCTGAATTAATCATGTAACACAAAGTTAATACACAAGTTATATAAAATTGAAAGTTTAGTGATTAAATTAATTTTTTTATAGTTGAGTGACTTAAATAGAAACATATGAAACGTTAGATGACTAGATATGTAGTTTACCTAAGCATTATGACTACGTGTGAGGATTTCGTTTGGACAAGTGGGTGGTGACTGCAGTTAAATATTGGGGTTCGTGTCCAGAAACTAGTCCGGTAATGGAAGATGGTGACTTGGCACAATAAAACAAAACAACTTTAAATTAAATTATATACAAAAATATTAAATTAAAAAAGAATCAAGTTGTGGGAATATTTAGTGTATAATTTTTTTGTATCTTTCTTGAGCTCCCAAACGTATCCAAGAAAGAAACACCCGTCCAATTTCCAACACTCTTCACATTATAATAATTAGTAGTATTTAAATTAGAAAAAAAATTTAGGGTAAGGAGGATTAAAATAAAATAAAATAAAATAATTATAAAAATTTAATATATACTAAATTTTTATAAAAAAAATAAAAAATTAAAACCAATTTCACGGCACAATCAAGGGCATGTTTCTCCGATGTCTTTACTTATATGAGAATATCACCCGTTGGATCAACCATGTGGAATATTATCGGTCTAAAAAGAAAAAGGCGGGTCCCATAAAAGGCAAAGACCGTAGCCAAAAACCAAGGCGAAAGGCTCAGCGATCGAGGAATTAAATTTTTCTCGTTTTCAGTGTTTATAATTTATATTTAAAAGTGACATTTAAATTTTAAATATCATATTTATTTATTTTTAATGTTCTGATATATAAAAGCTTTACAAAGATACTGATTCACGATCGGGCGCCTCTAATGGGGACATCCCATCCCTTGATTTTTACAAGACAAAACCTAGATAAAGTGAGCAACTCAACATTGATTTTATTGGCTTGTGATTTGGGTTTGGATTTTACAAGACAAATCTTGTTTCTAATAAATTCTTGTCTCTTCCTTTTTTAAAACAGGACATGATTAAAATAGAAAACCCGTATCTGTATATATATAATCAGTGAACAATGCCAAATAATTAAGCTTAATAGGAATCCTTTTATAAGCTTTCACGAGACAAAAGAGGGGTGTGCTGGTTATAGATACAGTTATTATTATTTTAAAAAAATATATGTTTGATATAAAATGGTGATGTTATATATTATTTGAAAGATAATAATAATTCTATAACAAGTGATACCAAAATATTTTTTTTAATTCTCTGATTTCATGCTGATCGTCTATGAACAAAAAGATAAGATAAACAATCGTGATAAGTGACCCATTTATGAGTGTGGTTAGCCTGTGCCGAGAGCGTCACGAGGTTAAATAGTGAAAAACATTACACTTGAAAAGATGTAATAACATTAATCACACATCGAAAAAATCTTAAAATATATAAACGATAACACTACATATCATATCAAAAAATATTTTTTAAAAAAATAATAATAACCTGTAACAATATGCAACAATCTCTTTTATATATATATATATATATATATATTAAAAAATGTATTTGAATGATTAAAGTTTTGTACACATATCATATCATATCATACATATTCGAGATGTTGTGTACTAAAAAATTCTTGCCGAGAAACTCACCCACCAAAAACTAAGTGTACGACTTGAGTCGGTACGAATTAATTAAGTCAAGACCTTAAAAAACCGGAAAAACAATTAAAAATATATAAATAATTTTTAATTTATTTTTTATTTTATATTTTTAATATACAAATTTTGTCAAAACCAACTCTTTCTCAAGATTCAATTTTAAAATGAGAAAATCTAAATATAAAATATACAATTTAAATATCTATCTTTATCCTTCCAACGAGGATGCAATTTAATTTTGCAAAAGATTACAAGGGGGACGAATGAAAACAAAACCTAATTAATGATGCGTGTTATTATTGTGTTCTTATATTTATATTTTTAATGTTAATCCAGTTTTATAGTAGACATCATAATTGAAATTTCATCCTCAAATTTACGTGGGGTTTAATTAAATGTAGGCAAAATTAAATAAATATTCTCTTTTTGAAAAAATAATTAAAATTAAAATCATGTAAAATAAATATATTTTTTAATTTATATAAAATTAAACTCACGTTTAGTTAAAAACAATTTTTAAATTCACGTATATACGATCTTTAATAAAATTAATTTCTTTAAAAATATTCATTTAATTCCTATACCAAAATAAGCTGTGGTGTGTGAAAACTAAAAAGCTAAAATCAATGGTTCCCCCCAAAAGATCGTAACCTAATTATTGCAGCATGTCAAGGTAAGTCCAGCTTACACGTTAATTATGTCATGGTGCGATGGGTCGACCCACTTCATGTTTCATGCTACACATCCACACGTGCAGTATATTATTCCCACACAGATCCCAAAAAAAAGAAAAAGAAAAGAGAAATCTCATGATCTTCCTCTTTATTGGCCTTGCATTTTATTGGGATTTATAAAAGAAAATGACATATTAAAAGATAAATATGCAAATTAATGAATTATTGTAATTTATAATATAGTTTACTCCATTAATTAATTAATTAATTCGTCCCTACATCGTCTATCGTTTTGATTACATGACAAATCAGTCCCTTTCATTTAATTAAGTACTTATTAAGCTAAAACATTATTAATGTATACGGTATCTTATCCTCTCTTAAACCAATTTCACTCTAATTCATACACGTTGCCACTTGCCTCATTTAATAATTTTTTTTCTGAGGGTTTTGGAATTATTTTTCTTACACGTACAAAAGAATGTTAGTTTTAATTTATGAAAAAATATATTAAAATATACTTACTTTCTACATTACTAGATTTTGGAGATTTTATTATATGTATATTAAATATATGTATTTTTATTTATTATTACCAAAAGGCCAAAAACAAGGGGCTTTAGTGCTTTACGCCTTAAGAATCTTCACGTGGAGATGGAACTGTGTTCACATTGGGGACCAGTTAACCGGTCAAAACTCTACGCAGGAAAATGAAATCGGCGACATGCAGTGAATGATGACTGGAACTGTTGAATGTCAGGAAAAAAGTTACTTGAAATTGCCGGTAAAATATTTTGTAGATAATTTGTCTACTTGTCTTGATTTTATTTTAATTGATTCGTATTTTATTTATTAATTTTGCCGTTTTCTCGGTTATTTCATTTTCTTTTTCACTTTACCCCAAACATTTCACTTTCTTCTAAACCTAAAACTCTTCCCTCACTTTCACCTACCTTATAAATCAGATCAAGCCCTACACTACCCTTTCTTTCTCTCTTACCAAACAAAGCTTCCCTTTGTTGTTTGATGAAGAGAATTTGGTCCTGTTGATTGAACACAGACAAGATCAGGGTTTAAAAATGGAAGATGTATTGGGGAACTCATCGCTTTTAGCAAATAGTTTCCCATTACAAAGCATATTTGATTCGAGTTGCGAAGGAGACAAGTTCCCATTAGGGTTCATGGAGTTGCTAGGAGCTCAAGACTTTACCAATCCTCCTTTATTTGATATCCCACAGCAGGTTCCATCTCTCGTAACCGATCCTCAGATGAAGATCAAGTTACCGGACACTTCTAATCTCCCTGCTACGCCTAACTCTTCGTCGGTTTCATCGGCATCGAGTGATGCTGTCAACGTCGGTGAAGCTGTTAAAGTTGACGACCAAGAAGAAGACCAGCAGAAAACGAAGAAACAGTGAGTAACTTTACTCTTCTTTTATGTTGTGCTAAATAGAAACCCAAATTTTGTTTTCACACCAGAGTGGATTTTGAGCTGAAAGATCTGCTTGGAAACTGTTTTGGGTGTAGGTTGAAACCCAAGAAGACAAACCAGAAGAGACAGAGAGAGCCGAGATTTGCGTTCATGACAAAGAGCGAGGTTGATCATCTGGAAGATGGGTACAGATGGAGAAAGTACGGCCAAAAAGCTGTAAAAAACAGCCCTTTTCCTAGGTACTAACTTCAATGTTCACACTTGTAAAAGTTCAAATCCATTCTTTTGTCAACAATTTGGGTTTTGGGTTAACTTTTCCTTTGTTTTGTCGCTGTTTAATTTCCCCAGGAGTTATTATCGTTGCACCAGTACCTCATGTAATGTGAAAAAGAGAGTAGAGCGATCTTTCGCTGACCCAAGCATCGTGGTAACCACCTACGAAGGGCAACACACTCACCCCAGCCCACTCTTGCCTCGTCCGAGCCTAGGCGGTTCTCATCTGAGCTCAGGTATCGCCACCGGAGCAGATTTCGGTATGCCAATGCAAGGGGCTCAATCTCACTACTTCCAC
The DNA here is from genome assembly GCA_035048815.1 of Abelmoschus esculentus. Taxonomy (NCBI): domain Eukaryota; kingdom Viridiplantae; phylum Streptophyta; class Magnoliopsida; order Malvales; family Malvaceae; genus Abelmoschus; species Abelmoschus esculentus. Next base: position 17,300,427 of record JAUCBN010000034.1, read on the forward strand.
CACCAGCAGCAACATCCATTTGGCAACACCTTGTCTCCTTTAGTCCATAATGGTCCCTCCATTAACCCCTGTATCGGTTTTCTTCACGGGAGGCGTCTTTGCACCTCGTCCGGGCAGTCTTTTTTTCAAGACCACGGCCTTCTTGAAGACATTTTACCTTCCCATATGCTGAAAGAAGAGTAGATTTAGAGCACCGGTTACGTGTTTTAAGTATTTCTGCCATTGACTCGGGGCCCAGGGGGTGAAAAGAGGTGTAGATGAAATGATTTCAACTGGTGTCTGGTAATGTAATTTTTTTCTTGCTGACAGGTGGTGATTTTTCTTGTTGCAAAGGAACACGCCGCCCCTTTCATATACAAAATCTTTATGAATATTACTGTAACATGCTGGTTTTTACTTTTTACTTTTTATCCAATGCAAGAACTAGTGTTTTCTCTCCCTTTTTCATCTCATTTTGTGAAACTTTGTATATATATATATATATATATTACACACCAAGCCACCAAGTAAACCTGGGTCTTTCTTCTTTAATTCCTATGACCCATCGTTTGTCCTATATCTTTGTTTTTCTTGGTGAAAGAATGTGCATTGGTTCCCTTTGAACGTACTGCAAATGAGTTTGAGGGGTAGTATTCCTCAGTGAACATTACTTAATGAGGAACAGCCATGCCTGCAAATGTACAATGTTGGTGAGTTGACATGAAGTACTATATATACTGTTCTTGCATTATTCTCAAAGATCTGGTTCAATGAATTGTGTAACAGGGAAATGAAAGTGATTTACTATATAAAACATTAGGGTAATGGGTGCATGATTCTCTTATTCTGATATCATGGATTTCGATTTCAAACATCGCTATCTCACAGTTACTTTTGTGGTTGTACATTTGCTGGCCATGTGAATTTGTCTTTGTTTAGGATTATACTGTTTAGAAGAATCGATGACTGGTTAATTATTTTTTAAAATAATGGCGATGAATGGAAAAGGGCAAATGATCAGATACCTTTCCTGTAGCATAAAGAATAAGCTGGAGATTGTTAGTGAGATAAGCCCTTACGTGATTCATAGGGCCTACCACCGCGTCACGCACGTATAATGACCTCTTTTTTGTATCTGCAGAAACCTGCGTTTTTGAAGGATCCGAGTAGATATCCTTAGGCTGCAATTAAGGCGAAAATACGAGGTGGGCGTGGCCCTGATGTTCGGTGTAATAACGACACTTTAGGAAATTACTATGTTATAAGAACCTAAGGATTGGATTTGGGGAAGGAATCTTAGCCTGTCAACAATTGAATTTTCACAAGCTGCTCAGAAGATAGCTTCTTTCATGAACAGCAAACGCATTTATGGAGAAAGAGTATGAAAGTGCAAGGAAAATGAGAATGCAATAACATATCCAACATGCAAATTCAAACGATAACAAAACCAATAATGGATCTAAGAATTTTTTGACGATATATATAACTTAAATCTTAAAATTTTAGAACGGATATAAATCATAAATATTTAAAAATTAATAATTAATTCATAAAAAAATAAAGTTAGAGTAAAATGCGTGAACGCTAAAAACATCAGGCTAGACACTAGCCCACCCACTCTTTCATATACATCTGCCGATGAACATAACATAACATGAAACATTCTCGTATAAAGAGAATCTTCAAAATCCAACTCAATAAAAAAATAATGTTTATTTTAAGAGATCTATATTCAATATCTATATTGCAAGGTGTGTTATCAAAGGATTTAAAATGTATGAACAAATATTACAATTTACTTATAATAATTTATTAAAGAAAAAAATTATTCGAGATAATTAAAATGTCCCTATTAATCACTTATAAAATTAAAGAAATGAAAAAAAATCATGCATCCCGAACAATATAGAGAAGAGTTATTAGACAGTTCTAATCAGCTGCATCCTCAACAAGTTTTCAAATAATATGATTCCCTTTACTTATTAGGATACAATTCAAATTTCAACGTGTCAACAAATATTTAAATTTGAGGATCATTTCTAAAATTAACACAATACCTTAAAATTTTGAATTATCTATGTATAAAATCGATTCAATCTAGCAATTTAATTAATCGATTTTATTAATATAAACCCATTTATATTTTTATAAATTATAATTCTAGTTAAAATAATAAGTAAAATCAATTAACTAGATTATGGATTCTAATAATCAATAACGGATAAATTTGGACGGCTAAATTGTGAATGGAGTCTATTGAAACTTATAATAAGTAAATAAATATAATAGTAGGGACCAAAATGTAAATCCGGAAGTTCTATTCCTTACCGTCGATCTTTACAACAGGCAGGTAAATTCGTAAAATATTAAAATAACTAAATACCCAGAAATCAAAATACCCTAGCATCCCTCTTTTACCCACCTGATTTCCCCATTATCAGGGTTTTCACCCCCTCTCTAAAGAGGACTTTTTAATTCAACCGGCTCAATCAACCCTAGGGTTTTCTATGGGTACGGAAAGGAAGAGAAAGGTGAGCTTGTTCAACGTGGTGGACGAGACATCGGCGAAGATCGCGAAATCGAACGGTATAGCAGGCTTTGCGGCGATGAACGCCAATAGCTCGATCAACAAGTGGAATGGAAGGACTTATTCTCAAAGGTATTACGATATCTTGGAGAAGAGGAAAACGCTGCCTGTTTGGCTACAGAAAGAGGAGTTTTTGCAAGTCTTGAAGGCGAATCAAACCCTTATCTTAGTCGGTGAAACCGGTAGTGGCAAAACTACTCAGGTTAGTACCTCCTTCAGCTGGAAATTTTAGAAATTTTAATCTGTTTTTTATTTTATCTATGAACAATCGTTAGGGATTTCTGTTTGAGGAAAGAATTAGGCAGTTACATGCTAGTTTTTCCCCGATTATGCTGATACCTCAGTTTGTGTTGGACGCCGTTGATATAGAAACTCCGGATAAACGTAGGAAAATGATGGTTGCCTGCACCCAGCCACGAAGAGTGGCTGCGATGTCTGTTTCGCGTCGTGTTGCAGAAGAAATGGATGTAACTATTGGAGAGGAGGTGGGTTATAGTATTCGATTCGAGGATTGCAGTGGTGCAAGAACTGTTTTGAAGTAAGTTTATATTTTTCCTGTTATATTTGGTATTGTTAGTGTAGAGATGGATTTGAATTAGAGAGTTTTGATGTTTATCTTTTTTGTGTTGTTTGGCAGATATTTAACAGATGGTATGCTTTTAAGGGAAGCTATGACTGATCCTCTTTTAGAAAGATATAAAGTAATTATACTTGATGAGGCTCACGAAAGAACTTTGGCGACGGATGTGCTATTTGGGCTTTTGAAAGAAGTTTTGAAAAATCGACCCGACCTTAAGCTTGTAGTTATGAGTGCTACACTAGAGGCTGAAAAGTTTCAGGGTTATTTTAATGGTGCACCACTTATGAAGGTTCCTGGTAGGCTTCACCCTGTAGAGATATTTTACACTCAGGAACCTGAAAGGGATTACTTGGAGGCTGCGATCCGGACTGTTGTGCAGATACACATGTGTGAACCTCCTGGTGATATACTTGTTTTTCTTACCGGGGAGGAGGAGATAGAAGATGCCTGTCGTAAAATAACAAAAGAAGTCGGAAACATGGGGGATCAAGTAGGTCCTGTTAAAGTTGTGCCTCTATATTCAACTCTTCCACCAGCAATGCAGCAGAAGATTTTTGAGCCTGCTCCGCCTCCTGTGGAAGAGGGTGGCCCTCCTGGAAGGAAGATTGTGGTGTCTACCAACATTGCTGAAACTTCCTTGACTATCGATGGCATTGTTTATGTTATTGACCCAGGGTTTTCTAAACAAAAAGTTTATAATCCACGAGTGCGTGTTGAGTCCTTACTGGTATCTCCTATTTCAAAGGCTAGTGCACACCAAAGATCTGGACGTGCTGGAAGAACTCAACCTGGCAAATGCTTCAGGCTCTATACTGAGAAGAGTTTTAATAATGATCTGCAGCCGCAGACCTATCCTGAAATATTACGATCAAACCTTGCAAATACAGTTCTCACCTTGAAGAAACTTGGAATTGATGATCTGGTGCATTTTGATTTTATGGACCCACCTGCTCCAGAGACATTGATGCGGGCATTGGAAGTGTTGAATTATTTGGGAGCATTGGATGATGAGGGGAACTTAACAAAGCTAGGAGAGATCATGAGTGAATTCCCCTTGGATCCTCAAATGTCAAAGATGCTTGTAGTTAGTTCCGAGTTCAATTGTTCAAATGAGATTCTTTCAGTTGCTGCCATGCTTTCAGGTACTTTTATTTGTATTCTAGCATGCTTTGTGTTTGTGTTGAGTCAGGTCTTAGGAAGTTGTCATGGGTCTCGATCATGCTTGATAATGTCCCTATATGAATAGTGTTTGCACTTGCACTAGTGCACAACACTAGTTGTTTAACTGTTTACATGCATATCCTTGTATGCATTGATACAGTTAAGCTGTAATGTGTCTTAGGTTGTCATCAGCAACTGTCTTGTCTGGGTTCTATGCCCCTGTTGGCATGCACTAGGATTTCTAAGCTAGTGCTGATGCAGATAGTTTCAGTTTCTCAGTATTCTCTCATGAAGCAAATGGTGTCGCCTTGCCTGTATGCCTCTGCTGACCTACCATGGGCCTCTTCTGTGATAACTCAATTCTTTCTTTAGTACCCAATTGCTTTGTCCGGCCTAGGGAGGCACAAAAAGCTGCAGGTGAAGCAAAAGCTCGGTTTGGACATATTGATGGTGATCATCTCACACTTTTGAATGTGTACCATGCTTACAAACAAAACAGTAAGTACTTCATTTTATCCAAATGACTAGCCAATTCTATTTTCTGATAGCAATTGACTTACAAGTCCTGGAATCTGTGAATTCCAGATGAGGATCAATCTTGGTGCTATGAGAATTTCATCAACCATAGAGCACTGAAGTCTGCTGATAATGTTAGACAACAGCTGGTGCGCATCATGGCCAGGTTTAATCTCAAGTTGTGCAGCACTGATTTCAACAGCCGTGACTACCATGTCAACATTAGAAAGGCCATGCTTGCTGGGTATTTCATGCAGGTAGCACATCTGGAGCGTACGGGACACTACTTGACAGTTAAAGACAACCAGGTCAGTATAGATATTGTCTTCTCTGTTTCCTGATCCGGCTTTCTTTCTTGGTGAAGTCCCCATCTTGGTGTACATATGTAACGCTTAACAATTTGTATTGTACTGTTTATTTTGCAGGTGGTGCACTTGCATCCGTCAAATTGCTTAGATCACAAACCAGAGTGGGTCATCTACAATGAGTACGTCCTGACGAGCCGGAATTTTATTCGTACTGTGACAGATATTCGTGGTGAATGGTCAGTCTTTCCTTTATTATAGTTAACGCACTTGTAGTGTGTAATTGTTTCTTCTTGGTTCATCATACATGGACTTTATGGGGAGTCTGAGATAGTCTTTTGATAGCCCTTAAATTCACATATACGCTCTTTTGACAAATACAGGTTAGTTGATGTAGCACCGCATTATTATGAACTTGAAAACTTCCCACAATGTGAGGCAAAGCGAGTCCTTGAAAAACTTTACAGAAAAAGGGATAAGGATCGAGAGGAGACTCGGAACAGGAGATGAAGCTACAACCATATGGGTTGTTAGGGCTCAATTTTCTATGTTGCTATTTGCTAGTTTTCCACATGTTAACTGATAATGAGAAGAAAACTGGAATTTCTTGTACCATCGTAGGAGTCTGAACTCCTTCCCTTTCTTTATGTATTGTACTATTTAGTCCAAATTTGTTATTTTACTTGCGATTTTATCATTTGTAGAACAATTCAAATGACCCTAAATGGAGAAGAAACGTGCATGATTATGGACCTTATTTATATATAACCTTCAACTGGTTCTTTGCCTCGTTAAAGATAAAATTATCACTTATGGTGTTATTGTCGGATATATACCTTTTGGTAATCATCTGTCGTGCCGCAGCCTGCCATCTTAATATCTGATTCGAATTCGTTGGTTTTCAATGTAAGTTTTAGTATTAATGGATTTGGCAAAATGATGGAACATGGAGAAAGTAAATCTTATTTCTTTGTGTACATATGACAAGATCAAAAGGATAATGATAATAGAGAATTGCAGCCACTACTTCCTACTAATCGGTCACATCTTCACCATAACGTCAAAGACCAGAAACCGTAAACTATTCATGATGAAAACACCAATCTCTAACCATTCTAAAAATGTGTTTGCCTGGTTATGGCAGAAAAATTCTCAATAAATGCATGTATCACAAGTCCTTACCAGCATGATTCTGCTCAAATTCCTTGATTATAAATTAAAATGTTTCGGTTTCTAAACAACTTGCAGCGTGCCGGTTTGCAACTGCACTTGATGAGCCATTGTTTCATATCACAGTGGTTTCTTGCTAAATTTAAGAACAAGGAAATCAATAACCCTTTACTCTAGGTCATTTTCTTCATTTGTTGCCCATATCTCAATCTGTATACCAGTTCTTCGGAAAACAAGACATCATCTAAAAGAATGCAGATGTCGCATCAGAAGGCTGTACCTGTCAGGCAGTCAAGCTAAGAACTTGCAGCTAAGAAGCTTATTGTTTTAAAGAGTGTGCATGCATTTCAGTTCATTTCACTCTAGATTCAATCTGACTAAAAGCATCGTGTTTTGCAATATTCTTCTTCTTTTTCATCTCCTTCAAGTGCTTAAATTCAGTTGCACCATTCCCCACTTCACCATGTATCTTTCTAAATGCTGAATAAACTGCAGGATAATCTCTTTTCAGTTTTAAAATACTTTCTGTGGCAAATTCTGGAGGTTCCAAACCCGAGTACAAATAAAACGCTCTCAGAAATGCACCCCAAAGAACCACATCAAACTTGGAAAGCATCCCCTTGATCAAGGTCTCAGCTTTACCCATCTGACCTGCTTTCCCATAGGTCTCCATCATACAAGCATAATGCTCCAACCCTGGTTGTATTCCATACTTGCGGTCCATGGAGTTGAAGTGTCTTTCACCTTCTTTAACCAACCCACTGATCCTGCATGCTAACAGAACATTAAAAATCGTAACCTGATTCGGGCTGACACCAGCACTAATCATTCTATCAAATTCCTGCAATGCTCTTCTTCCAAGCCCTTGTCTTGCATAACCGGCTATCAAAGAATTCCACAATACCAAACTCTTCATCTGTGTGGACTCGAATATGCTAAATGCAGCATCGATATTCCTACATTTTGCATACATATCAACAAGGGAAGCAGACAATACTAAATCCTTTGGTATCCCAAACTTGAGAATGCATGAATGAACTTGCTGGCCAGTAACAAGATAAGAACACCCAGCACATGCATCCAAGACATTAGAAAATGTGAACTGGTTAGGCCTCGTATCAGATCTTAACATCAAAACAAACAGCTTCAATGCCTCCCGAAACCTTTCATGTTGAACGTATCCATTAATCATCACGGTCCAGGAAACCACATTCTTCTCGGGCATCTTATTAAACATAGACCTAGCTTTATTAACCCACTTATTCCTAATGTACCCATCAATCAAACAAGTCCAAGAAACAATATCCCTCTCTGGCATCTTATCAAATACCCTACGAGCCTGCTTAAAATACCCTACTTCCATATATCTCGAAACCAAAGCATTCCAACATGCAACATTCTTTACCGAAATCTCATCAAACACTCTCCCAAGTCCCTCAACATCCCCCATTGTTGCGTACCATTTCATCAACGCAGGCCCCACCGATATGCTCACATTAAGCCCCGAACAAACAACAAGCGCATGAATTTGCGGGATCAATACGTTAAACTTCGTTCCCGAAAACGCACTAACTAAAGTCGAAATGGTGTATTCGTTCCATTGAAAACCAAATCTACCCATCTCTATAAAGACTTTATAAACTCCCTCTGGGTCTTGGCTCTTGTTTAAGTCCGATAACAAGGTGTTCCAAGAAGCTGGGCTTCTAAGCGTCACTTCATCGAACAGGTTATGGGCGTGTTCAGTCTGGCCATTTCGAACGCATGGTTTAATCTTTTTGCTCCATGAGAACTCTCCTGCGATTGGGTTTCGGAAGCAATTGTTAATATCGAAATCGAGATTGCTCGTCGAAAGTGTCGAAAGCTGATGGGCAATTCTCATAGGGTTGATTGGGGTTCTCTTCGAAATCCGCATGGCGGGCAATTACTTGGCGCCGATGCACGTGGGAGGGTAGCCGTTCGCTTACTTTATCAGTAACATGTAGGGTATATTACTGGCATGATCACTAATGTATGAGTTAATATTATTGTTTACCACTGAAGTTGTAAACATTACATTATAATCACTAATATTAGTTTATCAGTACTAGATTAAGCTATCAAGGTAAAGATTGAAATTGAACTGCTCGGACTGTTTGATTAAGTCCATTTACTAAATAAAATATGAGTTTGATTTGTATGCTTGACTTGAGGTTTGATTATTTGTAGAGAAGGGAAGTTCGATTAAGTTTGCGAACAATTCGAATCGAATATTAAGATATTCGAATTACAATTGCTTGATGGTTCATGATATTTGAGCTCTATTTCACATCATTTTCAACTATCATATTTCTATACAGTTCCCCACAAATGTGTTAGTATATAGTATTTTTTTAATATTTCTAGTATTTTCAACTAAAAACGTAGTTTTAGAGAATTCGGATCATAAAAAGCTCAACTTAATAAAGATGATTAGCAGAGTAAAAATTGATCTGAATTAATTGATGTTATATTCCAGCTGCTTAAAAAATAAATAATTAAAGACTATGAGCGGTGTGAGTTGTTCATTGCTTAATGGTAAAGGAGTCGGACGAGATGAAGGCTGAAATGAAGGCTCTCCTTGATGTCAATGGCGGAACTCGTGTGAGTTCAGTGGAGTTGGCTAATCGTTCTTACAAATTGAAGTGCCCGAGGTTTGATGGAACGGACTTCGAAGGCTGGTGGACGGAAATGGAGAAGTTTTTGGTGGCCGAGTCAGTTCCAGAAGCATTCAAGATCCGCACCGTTTTGTTACAATTGGACGGGGAGGCTTTCCAATGGCACAATTTCTATGCCAGGAGTTGTGGGGGGTTTGCCAATCTCGATTGGGAAACATATTTGCTCAGAATGAGTGAACGGTTTGCACCGGAGGGATTTGAGAATCCTATGGCGGAGTGGGTGGCGACAAAGCAGCTGGGTACGGTGGAGCTATCTCATGATGATTTCGTAAATATTCTAAACCTATTGCAGTTATTTGATTCATGGGTCTCGAGCATTTTTACTAGAAATTTGAACAGTGATATTTGTCTGTATGTGAGTTTTTTAACACCCACCTATTTGACAATAGAAAAAGGAGTTTTTGCAAGTGTTGAAGGCGAATCAAACCCTTATCTTAGTCTGTGGAGCAGGTAGCGGTAAAACCACTCAGGTAACTACATTCTTCAGCTGTATATTTCAACAACAACAAAAAAAAGATTTCCTATCTATGAACGATTTTGAGGGATTTCTGTTTGAGGAAAGAATTAGGCAATTACATTCTATTATTTTTTTTGGTTATGCAGATACCAAGGTTTGTTTTGGAAGCAGTTTATATAGAAAATCCGGATAAACGTAGGAAAGTGATGATTGCCTGTACTCAGCCACGGAGAGTGGCCCCTTTGTCTGCTTCACGTTGTGTTGCTGAAGAAATGGGTGTAACCTTTGGTGAGGAGGTGGGTTATAGTATTCATTTCGAGGAATGCAGTAGTGCAAGAACTGTTTTGAAGTAAGCTTTTATCTTTCATGATTTCATATTTGGTATTGTTGTTATGGATACTGAAATGAACCGGAGAGTTTTGGGGTTTATCCTTCTTTTTCATTTGACAGGTATTTAACCGATGATATGCTTTTAAGGGAAATGATGATTGATCCTCTTTTAGAAAGATATAAAGTAATTATTGTCGATGAGGCCCATGAAAGAACTTTGGCAACAGATGTGCTATTTGTGCTTCTCAAACAAGTTTTACAGAATCGACCTGACCTTAAGCTTGTAGTTATGAGTGCTACAGTAGAGGCTGAAAAGTTTCAGGGTTATTTTAATGGTGCACCACTTATGAAGGTTCCCGGTAGGCTTCACCCTGTGAAGATATTTTACACTTCGGAACCTGAAAGGGATTACTTGGAGGCTGCGATTCGGACTGTTGTGCAGATACACATGTGTGAACCTCCTGGTGATATACTCGTATTTCTTACCAGAGGGGAGGAGATAGAAGATGCCTGTCGGAAAATAACAAAAGAAGTCGGAAACATGGGGGATCAAGTAGGTCCTGTTAAAGTTGTGCCTCTATATTCAACTCTTCCACCATCAATGCTGCAGAAGACTTTTGAACCTGCTCCGCCTCCTTTGAAGGAGGGTGGCCCTCCTGGAAGGAAGATTTTGGTGTCTACAAACATTGCTGAAACTTCCTTGTCAATTAGTGGCATTGTTTATGTTATTGACCCGGGGTTTTCTGAACAGAAAGTTTATAACCCACAAGTGAACATTGAGTCATTACAGGTATCTCCTATAACAAAGATAAGTGCACACCTAAGATCTGGATGTGCCGGAAGAACTCAACCCGGCAAATGCTTTAGGCTTTACACTGAGAAGAGTTTTAATGATGATCTGCAGCCACTGTCCTATCCTGAAATATTATGATCAAACCTTGCAAACACAGTTCTCACCTTGAAGAAACTTGGAATTGATGATCTGGTGCATTTTGATTTTATGGACCCACCTGCTCCGTTGACATTGATGCGGGCATTGCAGGTGTTGCATTACTTGGGAGCATTGGACGATGGGGGGAACTTAACTAAGTTGGGTGGGATCATGAGTGAATTCCCCTTGGATCCTCAAGTGTCTAAGATGCTTGTAGTTAGTCCTGAGTTCAACTGTTCAAATGAGATTCTTTCTATTGCTGCTATGCTTTCAGGTACTTTTCTTTGTTTTCTAGTACGCTCTGTGTTTGTGTTGAGTGAGGTCTTAGTAAATTGTCATGGGGCTCTATCATGCTTGATAACGTCCCTATATGAATAGTGTTTGCACTTCTGGTACTTCTCAACACTAGATGTTTAACTGTTACGTGCATATGCCTGTATGCATTGATACAGTTCAGCTGTAACAAGTCCTAGGTTGTCACCAACAACTGTCCTGTCTGGATTCCATGCTCCTGTTTGACATGCACCGTAGGACTTTAAGCAAGTGCTGATGCACTGATAGTTTTAGTTTCCTAGTATACTCTCGTGAAGCAAATAGTGTTGCGTTGTCTCTGCTGACCGTCCATGGGCTTCTTCTGTGATAACTTAATTCTTTCTGTAGTGCCCAGTTGCTTTTTACGGCCTATAGAGGCACAAAAGGCTGCAGATGAGGCAAAAGCACAGTTTGGGAATATTGATGGCGATCATCTCACACTTTTGAATGTGTACCATGCCTACAAACAACACTGTAAGTAATTCATCCTTTTTCTTTAAGACTTGGCCAAATTTATATTATGATAGCAATTGACTTGAGAGCTTTACAATCTGTGGTAACCACAGATGAGGATCAATCTTGGTGCTATGAGAATTTCATAGACCATAGAGCGCTGAAGGCTGCTGACAATGTTAGACAACAGCTGGTGCGCATCATGGCCAGATTTAACCTCAAGCTGTGCAGCACTGATTTCAGGAGCCGTGACTACTATGTCAACATTAGAAAGGCTATGCTTGCTGGGAATTTCATGCAGGTAGCACATCTGGAGCGTACAGGGCACTACTTGACAGTTAAAGAAAACCAGGTCAGTATAAATATTCTCTTTGTTTCCAGGTCATGCTTTCTTTCTTGGTGAAGTTCTCAATTTCAGAGGAGTACGGATGGAATGGAATGATTTGTATTGCATTATTCCTTTTCTTTCAGGTGGTGCACTTGCATCCATCCAATTGTTTGGATCGCAAGCCAGAATGGGTCATGTACAGCGAGTGTGTCCTGGAAAGCCGGAATTTTATTCGTACTGTGACAGAGATTAGTGGTGCATGGTTAGTCCCTCCTTTCTTATAATTGACACACTTTGTAGTTGTGTAAATGTTTCCTCTTGGTTCATAGATGAAAGTGATGGCTTTATGGAATTGAGAAACCCTGATATGTCTGGAGGGTAAATTTGTTTGAAAACTCTTGAATTTACCTAGACACTCTTTTGATGAATACAGGCTTGTTGATATAGCACCACATTTTTACGATCTCGAAAACTTCCCAGAGTGCGAAGCAAAGCGAGTTCTCGGAAAGCTTTACAGAAAGAAGGATCAGGATCAGGAGCAGAGTCGGAAGAGGATATGAAGATAATGAAATGAACACAATATCTTTAGACATTATCATCTAATTGCACGAAAAACAAAACATGCAAGTTAGCCGTAGTAGTATGTTAACTATGAACACCCTTAGTTTCACCCCGTTTTGAATGTATAAAATCAAAGATCACACTAAAAACCACTTTGATTTGGTCACTCGCCATGTGAATGAAAATACTTTATGTTCTTACGTAGCCGCTTTTAGTTGTTTTATTAAAAAGGTTATATGAAAGTAAAAAAAAACAAAAATAGATTCATTAGAAAAGATAGATATTTTAATATTTTCTTGATTGAATTACAGACTTGTAGAATCTGAAAATATTTTTCTTAAACTACATTTTATATGAACAATAGTAATTTTCAAAAAGAAATTATTATGACCGACTAATTAAGTTGACTTTCCAATCATATTCCTAAAATATAAAATTCCAATAGTGAAACTTTGGGCCTTGAATTGTTGAAAGCAGGGGTCCACAAGGACAGCCCATTAACTGGGAAAACTCATGCTTTTATATTTCATGCATCAGTTCATCCCATCACACAGTCCACCTACCTCTCCCTTTCTAAACCAAAGCTTCAGGCCTCAAGTTTCTTCAAGGTATGCAAATTCTGCTCATTTCTTCTTCTTTAAACCTTTTTAGCCCCTTTGCTGTGATTTCCAGCATTTAGGATAGGATCTTGTAATCAAACAACCTCAATTCATGTTTCTTTTTGTGTCAAAAAAATACAGATGTTATGTTATGTTATTATGATCAAAGCAAGCACAGATTTTGTCACTCAAGCAGTTCATTCGTTCAAAGTGGAGTAGTATGTTTCTCATCAATTAAGCTTACAAAAACACTTGCCTTTTGCCATCTGATCTCCAGCAGGCTTCAAGTTATCATCATGGACATGTTCCTGTACCTTCCTGAAACTACCATGGTTGTTGACAGCATCATCTTGAGGATATTCTGTAGAACAAGAATCTCCATGGACGTTGACCAATGCTCGGCAACCTTATTTACATCAAATCCTTGTTGTTGACCTCACTTTTGGTGCTATCCTACCTGAGCTTATTAAAAAAAAACAAGAACAAAAGTTTACCCTCTTTCCCACCTTTCTTCCCAGCTCCCACCATATCCATTTCTTGACCTTGTAAGGCCTTTTCTTGACCTTGTAAGACCCCAACCCGAATCTACTGCTCTCATTATAAACATCTCCAACCACCAACTATTCCCACAATACTCACTATCTCCTTCCCTGTCTATCCCTCCTGAGCTACCTATACAACATTATTCGAATCACATCTCCGGTTTAACTAAGATCTCGAGTTTAAAACCTTGAAAATGCATTGGTGTTAAATATTTGATGTAACTTCGTTTCCGTTTGTGTATCCTACTCGACTCGAAACTAATTAATCACTGTTTAGACTGTTAAACGGATGAACTTCCGGTTGCAGCAGGTATTACTACTACTATTTATATGATCACGAAAATTGCAATGGCTTCAGATTCACTCTTATTCTCTGTCTGGATATTTTGTGGACAAGAGGTCGATGTTCGTGATTGTTCCTGCATGAGTATACAATGATGATATATAGGCCGATATGTATAATTGAATTATTGTTGTCGTAAAAGTTTGTGAGTTGTAAGGTGGGGATGGTTTCTTTTTCCTTCCATTTCAACGTGTTTTCTCACATTTACTGGTAAAGGGAATGAAACAGGGAAAATTGATAGAATTTTGATAAGTGGATGGGAAATTCATATGTTTAAACAAACCAAGCATGCGTACACATTCATGGAATGCTGACTTTAGCATTTGCACACACAAAAAATGGTGGTTATAGTTGCTTATAAATACATGTTGATGTTATTATTTGATTCACTTTTATTGATGGTGCATAGTTCATTTCTTATACATAGATGTTAAGATTTTATAATCTTCAAGTGGGTCTGACAAAATTTGTTTTACGTGTTGAGTCGTGTTGTAAAAATATAATATAATATAAAGGTGCAGATTTTTCCCCTATATAATTTTAAAAAATAGATTTTTTATAAATTTACTCTCACTTCCAGACATTTATGTTTGTCTCTCAACTTTAAATATTAGCTTCGTCCTTGTATAGGTGCTCGAGGTTTCATCATCTTCCTGTGGATCTTTAGGATAAAACCTTAAAGGTTATGTGAGTTTCTAAACCAAACAAGTTTAATGTCTGTAACTAGATCATGGATCTCAACATCACTGCTAAATGCTAGATGGTAGATAAAAATGCATCTAGGTTGTCTCCATCTTCCTCCCTTTAAGATCGATGAGTCTGCCCCTACCTACCCAACTGATTTTGTTTGATGCCTATTGGCTATTGCAGTTGCTTTCATCCTCTCCCTTGAAATGAGGGTTACTCTTGAATAGGCTTTATAGGAATAGGAGTCACTTTTGTACAAGGACATTTCAAAGGATGATGTAGGGGAATGGGGCAATCACCATTTCTCCCATCAACAGTTGAATTTGGTTAGAAGAGGAATCATTAGAGCAGTGGATGGATTCAAGACACTTCATCTTGTCAGAGGAAAACGGGATATTTACATCTTGTAGGTAACATGCTAACATGGGGAACATTTCATTGCCAGATTCTGACCTACTCTAGTTCACATTCAAAGTTTTAAAAAAAATTATAAATTAAATTTTTATAATAGACGATCCAAATTAATTAATTATAAATCAAATTGTGAGGCCCTATTGTCAGAGACCTAATAACTATCTTTACCCCTAGATACCCGTAAGCTTTGGGCAGACAATGATATCGAATTCCAATCTTGATCATGTTTTCCTGTGACGACAAAAACAGGCCCCCTTCTGACATGTGACAGATGAGCTACACGTGGATTTTTGTACCTCCACGTTTACATTCATGGACTTATTGACCCTGTCCCCTTTTGGGTTCACGTACCTTGTCGGCCCACTTAGATACATTTAGGGATCCATAGTGATTCTAGTTCATGGGAGGCCCGTAGACATCATCTTTCGGTGATGGAACGGAATGGAGTTTGTTAAGGCTAACCTGCCTCAAAGCATGCTGGTATTATACAATGAAACCCCATAAATAGTCCTTGTCTGGAGACTGCATGGTCATCTTCTTCTCTGTCTGCTCCCCGTTTGTCATCATTTCAAAAGTTCTTCAATTTTTAATTATATATGTAAATTTCAGCTACACAGTTGGAAGAAGCTCCGGCCATCAAATTTCTTACATAAATTTTCCAACTGGCATTCACTTTTTGAATCATCCCCATTCCCCAGTACGCTTCTAGTTCTTACAGAAAGAGCCATGGAAAAGCATCTTTGACTAGCTTATATTAGTCTTTGTTGCTTAATTAATAAGGATTTACATGGTTAATTTGTTGCTGTCTATTCTCAACGTGTGAATGAATGTCCTTGTTTTTATGGCAGATGTTAGGGTTTTCGATACATATGTCGGTTAACGGACACAAAAACAATAAGTTTAATGTTTTGTTGTTTTTCCTGTCTTTTTAATCAATGTCATTAGTCGTTAAACACTATGCTTAAGTATCCCACTTGTTGACTCATCTTTGTCTTCAAGCATCTGTCTTAACTTGGGTGAGTTATGTTCTTTCTTACACTACCTTTTTGACCCCTCTTTCAGGGTGCAGCAGGTGAACTAATTAATAAAGGCCCAGGCTGCAGACATGAAAAATAAACCAAAACAGTCGATGAAAAAAAATATATATATGATCGATAAACGACTAAAATCATTACGAATTAACTTTAAAATACTAATAAAATATTTAATTTTTTAATCAAAATAATCATTACTACAGAGAAAATATGAGAATGAAGAAAATGCGAGAATATATCCAATATTATTCTTAGATGACTAGGGCGGCAGTTATATTAGAAAAATATATAAAAGAAAGTATGAAACTCAATTATAAGAAAAATTATATCATGGATCAGTCTTATCACCTATTCATGAGATTAATTAATAAAAACTGTTCATTTCATTAATTTTTTTATGTCATAATTTTTTTCCAAGTGAATCTTTACTTGAAAAATTAAAAAATAATGAGATAGACAGTTTCTATTAATTGGTCTTATAGATAACGTGGTAGGACTGACTCATGATATAATTTCTCCAATTATAAATCCCGGGCCTCTGCCAGTCTCATTTTCCATATTGATTGACTCACCATACATGCATGTGTGAATGGACGGATACTACTAATTATCAGCATCCATGTCAATCCCAACGTTTTGAATTAGTGATGGATAATGAATTGAGTCGAGATAAATATAAAAATTAAATTTGAGTTGAGTTATTTAAATTTTTATTTAAATTTAATTATAATATTTATAATATTATGATAATAATTGATTTTAATTTAAATAATTTTTTATAATCATATACACCATACATATATATTTCTTCATATTTGTTTCTTATGTGATATATAAACATTAAACATAGTTACTTGAAGTTCCATTTTATAACTTAAATTTTAAGTTTAGTAGATTTTTAGTCAACCCCATTTCCAATGTTCCACTCATTTGCATTCATCTCTATTATTTTTTATATAATCCATTTATATCTAACTCACTAACCGATTAATCTGAATCATAAATTACATAAAATTATTATAAAAATAATATTTTAATTTAATTATTTATTTATAATGTTAGAATTTGAATCTAATATCTACATTATTGAATCTTTCTATTTCCCATGATTTCAATATCGATTGATTTAAATGTAAATTCCAAAGTGTCTTCGAGTACCACACGCCTGCACCTCAATATTCCCCTTCGTCATCATCCTAAATCCATGCTGATTTATCAAATTCCTCATAATGTAAACATAAAATAATCAACCCTAAAGAGACACCCAAAATAATTGTCAACTGCCCACAGAATAAGATATTTTATTACAACCTTCATTCAAATTAAGACTAACCTATCATGTTCTTCTTTCCCTGGCCGGGGAATCCTATACCTAATACCTCCTTTATAGTTTCACCAGGAGGAAAAGGAAGGAGATGGGTACACTCTCTTTTTTATATATAAAAAAAATCATATATAACTTAAAATAATTTATATTTTATTTTTTAAAAAATTTAAAATTTTATCTTTTAATATAAAATTATGTATTCTTTTCTGATTTTTTTGCACTGCATATCTTTTCCTACCAACATCCCAGATCTGGGAATGATTACTGCAATCGAAATTCAAATCTAAATTCATTAAAAACTACCCCACAATCATACAATCATTTGGTACACAAGATTTTTTATTTCAGTTATTGTTTATGCCTAACACCGACTATATATTAATTATTTGATACAGGAAATAAATAGCAGTGTAGGTCCAACCTTTTTCTTTCATTTCATTTGGCATGTAACAGTGGAGTGGTTAATGTTGTATTTTATTTATATTTGTAATTTGATTATTAATTATATGTGTTCAATTAGTGATGGATAAGGCGGCATGGTCTACTAAATATTAATTAGTCATGCATGATTGTTGAAAAAAATACTCATGCATAATTAATAATATTTTTATTTATTATATTTTTCACTAATTAAATATCGGTATATATCCGTATAAGCTGTTGGGACCCAATCACACCAATTTTGATGATTATTATAAATTTGTAAAATCATATATATAATAATGGATGACCATGTAGTTGTCATTTGATTGACATCCATCATCCTAATTAAATCATGACAATTACGTCAAATTATAATAATCGGATTATTATCACGAAAATAAAAAGGTATGGTCCGTTTAGTTTTAGGATTTTTTTTTCTTAGAAAACAATTTATAGAGTGATTATATTATTACTTTTAAAAGAAATTAAAATGTTTATTACCAAACATACAGGCAAGCGAGATGTGCATTGTCCTAATAGTATATTATGTGTGAATTTTTAATCTATTTGGGTGATATTATATTTGGACTAAGTCTCCTTCGCATAAAAGTTGTTTTTGACCCCCCAAAATTATAACTTTATCTCGACCCATGACCCAAAATTATTAATTTTGTCCCTATTTATTAATGCATTAATTATAAATTCACTATGTGTTTATCCAGAAATAAGGGGATGGTTGGATACTAATTAAAATATAACATGTCATGTTATATACAAATCTAAAATCTTATTGATGACGGTTATTGTATTACGATGAACATTAATGCGACAAATCATCTAAACCTAATATCTTTCAAAATAAAAAATTATTGTACGTTCTCGTTTTATCATGCTATTTATTGTTATATTTAATAAAATCCATACATTTAATGATATATAAAAAATAAATATTTAATTTGAAAAAAAATAAGATAAAAATTTATTATTAACCGAGACAATAAATAACGTGATGAACTAGACCTATTTAATTATTAAAATAATTAATGATACATATTAATATATAATTAATAGTGTATATCAATACACGATGCTTACTCTATAATTTCAATTCACATCTTATTATAAACAAAAATATTCAGCCAATCAATTATTACACCAAAGATCGAAAATATAGGAAAATCTACCTAAAGTGGTAAGTGTCCTAATATGGTTTAATTCTGATTTTTCAGATCTCTGTCATTTTCATTACCAAAAAGGCTATTAGACCCTAGCCGATCGAACTACCAGTTAAACTGGTTGGGTTTTGTCATGGTTGGTGAGATTGTAAATAAAGATTACAATTCCCCTCCCCATTGGTTGCCTTTGAGACAGGTGTACGAGATGGTATTGGTTGGATGGAAACACATGTCCGAAAACATAGTTTGGTCAAAATGATCATGACATAAAACCAATTTAATTTAGAAGATTATGATTTAATTAGTGGATGGGATCTTGGTATTCTGTAAGTTTCCTAGGTTTATCTAATTAATGAAATAAAGGGGTTTAGAAACATATGTATAAATTCATGTTTATTTAAATAGAATTATCATTGCCTTGATCGAGTGTTATACGTACATTCTATATCTAATTGAATAATGGGTAATATTTTTTTAAAAAAATCATATTTTATTTCGATAATCTAATCTCGTACCTCTTATATTTTTAAATTTTCATATAATTTTACGAAGGACAAAAATGAACTCCCCTAATATAAAATCTGTTCGAGTCCCTTGTGTAGTTATAGTAATCCTGGTTTGTTATCCTCGGGATGGAGCTTGAAGAGGTCTAGGCGGCAATCGCCCAAGCGTAGGGAGTAGGCTGCTTTCTTGTATTCACCCCAAGTGAAAGGCTTGTAGAGGCTAGGGTTTTGGAGCGAGACCAGCTCCGGGACGGGACCGATCATTGCACTGAGTGGTGGTGCGCCGAAGTACATGATCGACATTCTCGAATTATTCGAAGACGAGTTTGCCAATGCTCGATGTCTCACACTTGTAAACCTGCCGTTTGTTAGAACCTGCAGGGCATCGCCGATGATCACATAGAAATGTGTGGTGTCAGGGGGAACCGGGAGCCATAAACCGTCATGTGTAGAGATTTCGAGGCCGGCGACGTCGTTGGATCGTAGTATGGTTAGGATCTGAGGGTCGGAATGCTCTCCAAATCCGATTTCATCGTCTCTACATGGTTTTTTGGAAGATAGATAGTGATTGAACCTTAAGACCGAGTCACTCTGGGCATCTTTGATTAGCCTACTGAACACGGACTTGTCTTCGATCCATAGTCCCTCGGCCACTAGCTCGAGAATCTCGCTTGCTAAATCCCTCACTGCTTCTATATAATCATTTGCAGCACAACTGTAAAAACACACACAAGAAATTAATGAAACTGCATTGACCCTTCCATGCAAACAAAGTTCCATATAATAAATTGTCCGAATTTATCCTGTTTGCATGCATGGATTTAAAAGAAAATTACGACAAGTAGATGAGAATGTTGGAAATCTAACTCGTCGGATCGTGCTACTTATTTCCCCTACAATTCTTTTAGGGGATAGGGTGCCTTTAAAAGGTAGGGACAGAGGATGTCATAAAGAAGCATCGCATGCCATGTTGAAGATAAATTGTCAACGGTACAAATCAATAATTTTTTTAAAAAAAAAATAAAATTGTATCTATATTATTTTTGAAAGAGAAAAATATTTAAATATTATTTAAAGTTGCACGTATAAAATGATTGATTTTTCAATTTTTACACATAATTCAATTCCCACGATAAGTGTTTTCTTTTAAGGAAATTACATAATTAAACCTACTAAAAAGTAATAATAATAATATAATTTCTCTCTTCAATCATAAGAGGGAAGATGTCCCTTTCTAGGATGCCAAGGCATTCATTGTAAATAATCAACTGCAAAAATTCAATTCCCCTTTTTAATGCATTAAAAATCATATAAATAAATTATCCTTAAAAAATTCTCTCATTTATTAGTGCTATATTTATAAATAAATGGATAGTAAACGAATAATACAAACCATAGGCTAAGCATAAAACCCGCAATCATGTATCACACGAAAGAAACAAAAACCATACGACTTGTCTCTCTAGCCACTACGCCATTTTGTTATTATAATGCAGCGAAAGTTCAAATAACGGTCCGTTATTATAACAGCTGTTACTATATAATATATTGCGATGACGTACTATTATTATAAAAAATTATGATTTACAATAGTTATAATAGTGTATGTTATGCTGTAAGTACGTTAAGGCACCAAATGGCTACAAAATAGAAGGAGAAGATTTGTAGATTAAGTAACAAACCTGAAACTCTGAGGGTCATCGGAGATGGTTTCCGATCTTTCTGCAATGGAAAAAGGGTTGGTGTGGAGGAGAAGATACTCGAGTTTACCCTTATCGCCGTTTATCCCGATGTTTTTCAAACCGTACCCGAACGGCGTCGCAGGCCCTGCACGTTGCTTGTCGCTGGCTGTTTTGTCGAAGAAACAAACCCCTTCATCTTGGAGTCTGGTTATCGTGTCCCTAGGGACGCCATGGTTAATGACCTTGAAGAATCCTGAGTCTTGGCATGCTTTGACGATCAGCTCCGACACCGTGAACCTGTCGAGAGAAAGATCTACGACGGGGATCCCAAGGGCCCTGGTTTTCTTGGTTCTCATTGAATCTTCCGGCGACAGCACAACCATTTATCTTATAGGTTTCACCTAAAAATATTGAATGAAGTAGTCGAAGGGTTTGAGAATTGACTATTGAGAGTTTTAAGAAGAGGTGTAATCTTTCATGGCTCATAAGCTTGCCTGCTATTTATACTAGCGAAGATGAGAGAGAAAAGGCTATTTTTATGAGAATTTTGTAGATATATAAAAATTTATTGTTAATTTTGGATGACGTGGAATTTGAATAAAAAAGAATGTTATAATATAAGTGATGTGTCCGAAATTTTAATGTTAAATAATTAAGGGGAGAATGGTGTTTTTGTGCACGCGTTGGAGGGTGCGCGTGGGAGAAAGAGGTGGAAACATGAAAGTTGAGGGGCTTATGAAAAACACTAGGTGGGGAAGGTTGTGGGGCCAAACTGCCTGGTAACCGCTGTTTGTCCCTCCCATCGAAGAAATTATTTCATAAGCCCGGTCTATTATCTCAGCCGTGATCCATCCAATAATAACCACCCACTTCATCATTAATCTCTATCTCATTTTTTTCGATCAATGAATCTTTACTCAGAATTTTTATGTCATTTTAAAAATATGATTTCTGAAAATTACATTAATTACATGACTGATTAGTAACGAAATAAGTAGTTTTTATTAGTTAGAGATTACGGCTGCCGTGATAGGCCGAGCCTATGATATAATCTCTCCTCTCATTGGGCTTTTAAGTTTTATCAGTTTTTTTTTCTTTTTAACAGCGTATGGCTTTTTAAGCTTTATCAGTTTTTTTTTTCTTTTAATTTAATCGTTCTTTACTTTCTTTTTAATTTCCTTTCCGTCTTTTTAAATTAATTTGTGATTTGAATCATAAATTTAATTTAATAGGATTGAATTAATTCAATCAGAAGTCGTAAAAATGACGTCAGTTGAATAAATTTTCCCGACCCTACAAACTCTATAACGCTGTTAGTATATTATTTTCATATTTAGGATTAACATGCATTTTAAATTTTTAATAGGATAATATTACAACAAATCGATTTAGGTTAAGAATGTTAATAATTTTTAATATAATAGTAGGTATTTTTTATTAATTATAAAGAAAATCAAACAAAAAGATTTAAACATGAAAATGTTCAAAATAAAAAATAAAAAAATAAAAGGACTTTCCTCTTTCATAATAATATTCTTACCGTTATCATTATAGATAAACATAGATTCTATTAAACGATAAAGGGTTAAGAAAGTTATCATCACACAAGAGATAAAGTGAATCCCCTAGAGGCTTGATATATGATAGGGTGACGACTAAAACCAACATACTTGTAAATTATTTTACTGAATAGATTTAAGTGTATCGACAAATAATCACAAGAAAGAATTAAATTATTGAACTAATACTAATAATTATACATCAAAATTGAACATCTTAAAAATTTTATGTGAACATAAATCTACTAAAAAAGCTAGATGAATAACGTGTCATAAAACAGAGATATATCATAAGACATAAAAAAATATGCTAAGAAAACAAAGACAACAATATACGTGAGAAATAACAATCCAAAACAACATAAATTTAAAATAAAATTTTAAAAAATTAATAAAAATACAAAAATAAAAGAAATAAGAAAAAAAAATTATTGACAATGATTAGAACTCTACAATTTGAGTGCTGTCAAGGCATTGCATCCTATTCTTGATCTTGTAGTTGGATATCCTTGTTTTCATCCTACACTTTGTGAAAAATATTTACAACAATATACCCATCATTAGTCCATAATAATTAAGTACTTATAGAATATTAATAAAGGAAAGGAGATAACTTGATGTTAATGACATACTAATCAACATCCAACATCGACCCTTAGACCTCTCTTTTCATGCTTCATTTCTCTTTGGGAATAATTTTAGGTAGAGAAAAGTGAAACAAAAATTACACATTTTCAGTATTTTTATATATGTTCAATATTAAAAAGTAATTTTTAATTTTAGACTTTAAATTTTATATTTTGCTATATATATTTTAACTTTAAAATTTGATTTTAAATCCTAAATCTATTTTTTTTTAATTTTGAGATATAAATAAAATAAAAAAATACATGATTTTTTAATTCAAAAATAATGTCTATATATATATATATATATATATATTATGTGTTACACCTCAGTATGTAACTTGCTAAACCTCGAATAACCTAATATATACTGTTTGATTACTAGGATATTAGGATAACTGATGACTGAACGTGATAAGTCAGGTTCGGATTCGGTTCAGAAATAATGTTATTAGGTTCGATTCAGGTTTAAAGATCAACGAGCTTAAATTTTTAGGTTTGAACTTGGCTCAAAAACAATACTATTAAGCTTGGCTCTGGCTCGTCAAGCTCAGCTCGACTCAAAATAGACAATTTGCTATAATTTTTTAATAAAATATAGGTCTCGTTAAAAATCATTTTCATAACCAACATCAACACAAAATTCAATATTGAACAATTTGTTTTAGTTAATTTATTTTTAGTAGATTTTTTTTCTTTTGTTAAAAAGATTACTTTTTAGTGTATATATATAATTATTCCGAACTTATTCACGAATTTTTGAGTCAAATTTGGATAAAATCAATTAAAGATAATTACTCGGCACCTAATTTCTCAATATCTGATTTATAATTTGGTTTCAATCGTTTACGTTTGGGTTACGGAGTCGGATGGAGATGAATTTTTTATTTTTTTTTTACAGAATTTGATTTTACATGAGATTTATAAGTCTGATTTATATTATGTGATTTGCTCTTTTACATTGTTGATTTAAACAATTAAATGTTGAGACTACATATTATTTATTGTCAATAACTTTTAGTATTTACTTAATATTTTCTACCTTTAGTATTAGTATTTATTCACTAAATTATCTTCAAATTTTAGTATATAAAATAATGTTTTTAAAATTTTATCTCGCCTGATATTTTCTCAATATCTAACATAAAATTTATTTATTATATCTAAATTTAATCTATGAATCGGAGAAAAAGGAGAAATTAGGATCTCATTTATAAAAAAAACTTAATTTTATGAATATTAATATTATTGGAATCAAGAACAGTTAAGTATTGTTTTTTTTTTTAAATATATAACTTTTAGTATTTACTTAATATATATAAATGTTTTTTAAAATATATAAATTATGTACATAATTTAAGGGAAAACGACCCAAAACCTGGACAAAACAAATTTTTTCTTCCATTTTACACTATGGAGGTAATACAACAAAAGAAATTGAAATTTAATCATATTATTCTTAAACTACACGTAACAAATGACAATGTTTGCAAGGAAGAAGAAACATTAAAAAAAAAAACATAACACTTGAACGGGAGCAAATTAGTGTGCCTGTCAAGTCAATTGTGTCATTTATGCCTGAAATTTAGATGTACATTTATCAGCACAAATGAATGAAAGGTTATAATCTGCAAGTTTGAGTATAACTAAAAGCTGAGGATGATTTGCATGAGCTTACCTTGCTCGCAATATTGTTCGAGAGCCAGTCGAGTCCCTCGTACAGTCCTTCACCAGAAGTGGCACATGTGCTCTGTATATACCTGCAAAATATATATCATATAGAGGGTTGAATAGAGATCTACAAAGAAAGAGGGTTGGATAAAGACCACGAGAGATGAGATGAATTGTCATCTTACCAGTGGCGCTGACGGAGAGAATGAAGGCCAAGCTTGTCAGTGATCTCGGCAGCATTCATAGCATTTGGAAGATCTTGCTTGTTAGCAAATACTAGCAGCACAGCATCCCTCAACTCATCCTGTCAAAGCACATACAATTATAATGTTTGAAACGTTTTGTAATCTTGCAACCATGTGTTCACTGGAATAATTATACCAGAAATATGAAAAATGTATGCTCCATTACCTCGTTCAACATCCTGTGCAACTCATCCCTAGCTTCAACCACACGATCGCGGTCATTGCTATCCACCACAAAAATAAGTCCTTGTGTATTTTGGAAATAATGCCTCCACAGTGGTCGGATCTTTGAAGAAAGTCGAAGCAAATAAGCAAGTCGTATAATTGAGAAAAACAAAAACCATAAGCATTTGTTGAATCTAACATATCCTATAAGATCTAAGATGAACTCAAAACATATACTCCAATTTTAACAGCTAACCATTAACCCATGAATATACTTAACAAATATCTAGGAAGTGTTTTCTTTTTCTCGGAACAATACGATACAGAATTGATCATGGAATATATAACACCACAAAATACCATCCATGGGCATCCTTTTACAAGATATGTTAAGAAAAGCAGTAAAAAGAACATATCAAAAGATATATAGATTTTCCCTTTCATGCAATATTCACAGTTCATTGTAATGTGTTTGAATAAAAACTGAAACCAGTTACCTTGTCCTGGCCACCAACATCCCATACAGTAAAGCTGATGTTCTTGTATTCCACGGTTTCAACATTGAAACCTACGAGATTATAATACTATCAATTTAAAACAAAATTCAAATGAATTAAAAAATATTGGAACTTCATTAGACCAATAAAAAAGGGAATTACCAATAGTGGGAATAGTGGTGACAATCTCTCCCAGCTTGAGCTTATAAAGAATGGTTGTTTTGCCAGCAGCATCAAGTCCAACCATCAATATACGCATCTCCTTCTTGGCAAAGAGCCGGCTGAATAGCTTCGCGAAAGACAGACCCATTCTTCACGTCTACCAAAACACCAATTTTCCAAATCATTAATTTAATTTAAAAACCAAAAACAAATTGTATTATTCAAGATCAAAGCAGATCCAACGGCCGGAATTTAGAACGAAAATAAGCCATAATTCACTATATCAACACATAAAAATCTAAATCCAATATGTAACGAACATAAATTCAATTCGAGAAATACAAATCTGTACAAACCAACGAAACTCACGACGATTCAAAGCTTCAGATCGGATTAACACTACGCGAAGAAATCAAAATTCAAAAGATTTGACACAATTTCTAAACAAAACTGAAGTCAAATCTTTAACAAAAAGTTCTAAAAAAGAATGGAGAGAAAGTTGCAGATCGGGAGAGATAAACAAAGTGAGATGAATGAAAATACATTGGATGAATTTGAGAATAAGAGATTGAAATTTTACCTGCGAGAAAATGTCAGCGGTGATTTCGCGGAGTCGATCGAAGGAGAGAAATGCGAGCGAAAATCTGCTCTCCGGTTATCACTTTTTGCTATTTATAGATCCAAAAATATCTTATTTTGAAATATTATTTTATTTTAAAATATATATTTTTGTTTAAAATCTCAAAGTAAGGGCCCAATTACAGCTGCAACTAAGATGAAGCTAAGTGCTGAAAATTTTCATAGTTTAACTTAAACCAGGTCCCTTTGCCTTGCTTTGTATCTGTGTATAGGTTTTTTCAGCTTTGGTTTATTTGTACCAAATAATAGTGATCTGAAAGAACACGACCAAAGCTGAAAATGAGTTGTCCATAGCACATGACCAAAGACATAAAATACAATAATAGAACACTTAAAAAGAAACGTCGATCCATGTGTTCATTTAAGTGTCTACAAACGTGCTTGTTTAAATATTCATGAACATGATCGTTTATTAGTTCGCGAATATATTTGTTTATATATTAAGAAATATTAATTAAATTAACAATAAATAAACAAAATAAAACTTACATTTCAAATGAACTTATATATCTTTAGATACATCCACAAATAATTTCATCCTATAAACGAGTTTACTCATGAATATAGATGAGTTGAACATACATTTGTTCGCGTTCGTTCGTTAATTAAACAAATATATTTTTTCATACTCATTTATTTAGCTTAATAAACGAACGTTACGCGAACGATATACAAAAGTTTCGTCAAACTCTTTATTCATTTATCCACCTACACGTAGTACAAAACTATTAAGGGCGTAGGAAGGACTCGTTCCTTTCATCTTAATCTCGGTAGTTTAGATACTTAATAAGTTAAATCTTGCTCGTTCCAACTTCTGATCTAACTCCTTCGTTGACCGGAAGGCTTATAATGGACTCATAAATGGAAGGAGGAGGGAATCAGGCCCTTGTTTTCTTCTAATTTTGTATATTTGTGAATTTCACGCTATAGAAAATAGATAATATATGGCGTATAAAAACTGAAACCATGCATGCAGAATAATAGAACAGTGATGCTCGCCTTATGCAGACTGCAGTGGAACCTATCGTTGGAATTTACCCGTGTTGCCGGAGAATTGTTTGGTCTGCTTATAGCTATGTTGTTCATGCAGCAAGCTATAAAAGTAAGAACAATTATTGGTATTTATTTGTACAGCATGATGAACTCTTCTGGAATGTGAAAGATTTAGCCTATTGTAAAATTCATCTGCAGGGCCTTGTGGAAGTGTTCCGCATTCCGCATAATGAGAATCCGAAATCGACACAAATTTTACCTCCATGGAGGTTTGCCAATGGCATGTTTGCTTTGGTACTGTCATTTGGCCTTCTCACTACATTAAGAAGCCGGACAGCTCGGTCATGGCGCTATGGGACGGGTAGGTTTATGTCCTTGATCATGTTTTGCGGATATCTGATGCATCATTTGCTTTGAGAATTGAAAAGGAATCTCTTTTGTTGTATAGGTTGGCTTAGAAGCTTTATAGCAGACTATGGTGTACCACTTATGGTACTAATTTGGACGGCAGTGTCCCATATACCAACCAGAGATGTTCCGAAAGGAATCCCACGTTGTCTCTTCAGCCCGAATCCTTGGTCCCTCGGTGCTTACGAAAATTGGACAGTCATTAAGGCATGTTTAAACAAGTACAATTGCCAATCAATACCATATATATATATATATGTGTGTGTGTGTGTAGGACTAATAAATTGACACTAGAAACTTGTAAAAATATTTGACAGGACATGCTGAATGTTCCGGTCGTCTACATTATCGGAGCCTTCATTCCAGCCACAATGATTGCCGTTCTTTATTACTTTGACCATAGTGTAGCATCTCAACTAGCTCAACAGAAGGAGTTTAATTTGAGAAAGCCATCTTGTTATCATTATGATTTACTCCTTCTGGGATTCTTGGCATGCAAAAAGTTCCCTCCCAATCTCCATCCTTAATCTAAATTCCGTCCTCGGTTCGATCCTTAAAACGGATTTGGCTGTTTGCTTGGTGACAGACATTGTTATGTGGTCTCATTGGCGTTCCTCCAGCAAATGGGGTCATTCCACAATCTCCAATGCATACAGAGAGCCTGGCCACTCTCAAGCACCAGGTAACTAAATTGTTCGAACTTCTGTTTTCACTGTGTTTATCGATATTTTTCTTCGATTCTGATTCGGTTGTTCCACAGCTGCTTCATAATCGGCTCGTTGCCGCAGCACGAAAAAGCATAAGTAAGAATGCTAGTTTGGGACAGTTGTATGGGAATATGCAAGAAGCCTATCAACAAATGCAGACCCCTTTAGTGTACCAGCAGCCTTCAGCCAGAGTAAGATCCTGTAAAAAGATATTATACTTTAAAATTTTCAATGCGACAGCGGTGAATATAAAAATCCATAAAGTATTTTATAATGTTCATTAGCATGCTTGGATGACTAATACATGACCACACCATTATGTTCAATCAAATAAATCAAATCAAATCAAATAAATCACTATTTTCTGGCACAGATTATGCAGGTTATGCTTTGACTAATTAATGAATTTCAATTTCTCTTAAGCAGGGGCTAAATGAACTAAAAGAATAAACTGTTCAATCCGCAACATGTTCCGGCAACAGCGATGCACCTCTTGATGAGACTTTATTCAATATCAAGAAAGAGGTCGATGATCTGTTGCCGGTTGAAGTGAAAGAGCAGCGTCTAAGTAACCTGCTTCAAGCCACCATGGTAGGAGGTTGTGTTGCAGCAATGCCCATTCTTAAAAAGATTCCAACTTCGGTCCTGTGGGGCTACTTTGCATTCATCGCGATCGAAAGCTTACCGGGTAACAAATTCTTGGAAAGGATCTTATTGCTCTTCACAACACCAAGCAGGAGATTTAAGTAAAGACAATTCATTAACTCATTTATGTGTTTTTCTTTTGTTTTGAGTCTAGAGTTGAATAGAGGATGTTGTGTTTTCATGCAGAGTTCTTGAGGAGCAACATGCAACATTTGTGGAGACTGTTCCATTCAAGACAATACTTGGATCCGATCGCCGGCGTTATGTTTCCCTTGATGATCATGCTTTTAGTCCCAGTAAGACAATACTTCCTACCCAAGTTTTTCAAAGGGGGACATCTTTACGATCTGGATGTCGCCGAAGAGGTCCCTGCCATACCATTCAATCTTGCCACAGTATGATCTCTTCTTCAAATCAACAATCAAAAGCACTTTGAGCTTCTCATTGATTACCATTACTTATATTTAAATTTTTTCCCCTTACAGGAGACAGAGCTGGGACATGGAGCATCGTATGCAGGGGACGGTGAGATACTAGACGAAGTCATCACGAGAAGCCAAGCTGAGTTCAGGCATACATCTAGTCGTAAAGTCACAAACTCTACAGCTACGCCAGAAATTGATCCGAGAAGCCATCGAAGCCCACGCCTCTCGAGTAGTCCACGTCTCGGTGATCTAACAGGAGAAAGATGCCCTCGAGCAAGAGGGCCTCATAGTCCAATGACCGGGAAACCAAGGTCATCTAATCTTGGAAAGAGTCCTCTTAATCCGATGCTGGATTGAGATGGAATATCGTTGAATAATCACTTGTTAAAGACCTTTTTGAAATGGTTTAGTCATTTTCCCAGATATTTTGAGTGCTAATGATTGATTGGCTTATGTGCAATGTAAAACGTTCTCTTCCATTCTACTTCTGAAAACCCCAACTTCATTTGTAACAACAGATTTCATTTTCTTTTCTTGCATTACATATACATATAAGCTCTCTATTCTGATTTCTGAGTGAATTGACTCGAAATCTATCGAACAGTTCGAGCTTTGCCATATCTCTCTTTTATTTGCTGCCTTGTGTTCCAAGCTTCCAGAGATGGACGAAGAAGTGCCGGAGGGGGCAGTCACACTCTTAAAAAATTTCAAACTCTCATATTGTATATGTATTTTTTTACCTATGATCTAAGTTTTCATTGTATGTTATTACAAAGATTTTCAGCCAACATCATGTCACTTTACATCCTTTCCAAAAAGGAAAAGATTGCGCTCAACATCATCAACGTGAAGAAAACCCAGAAATTTTGGCTGGTCTGAGTGAAGATACCCTTTTTTTCTCCATGAACTTTCTTATGAATCACAAGAATTAAATCGTGAATTGTACCAAGAAAATTTCGAGTTGTGTTTTGAATAAATAACTATAGGCTCTACTTTAGCATTAATCAAAGAACATCCACGAATTCCTCAAAGAGCAAGCAGATAATCGTCCATGAAACCAAAAGTCCAAAACACGACAGCTTATTTAAATATGTATGATTTAAGAAACCCAGAAAAAGAAAAGTCATGGTCACAACTAACAGGATAAACCGAACATGGTGATGAACATGACATGTCTTCTTTTTTTTTTCCGGGTGATCAACATGATAGGAAAAAAAGTAACAAAAAAACAGACATCAAAGGGAAAGGTTGAGATCCAAGTTTGGACGTTCATTTGTCTTTGCCTTCTGTTCATCATTGTTCTTTGAAGAACTAGGGAGAGTAGTAGCTGTGTTATTGGTGAGATATGGATGATCTTGATCAGCGAAGTCTTCCCATTGGAACGATGGGGTCCAAGTTGATTGCCCCTTTGCTTCTGCTGGTGGTGGTGGTGGCGGCGGTGGTGGTGGTTTTTGTTTTGTACATTGAGACCCAATCAACATCTGGTTATGAACATCTCGAATATTTCTAACCAAAGTGAAGAAAGCATTGATTTTCTCCTCTTCTTCTTCATCTTCGTCATTGTCGTCATTGTCGTCGACCGGTGGAGTCTCCTTTATTCTTCCTTCCATGTGTTTCCTCTTCATCGAAATCTTTCTCTTGTTGTTAAGGTTTTAATTTAATTAAAAACATTGGATTTATACTTAATTATGATCTCGTTGATTCCTTAAATTTTTTAATTAATGCATTTAATATATGGGTCGTACATGTAATTTTATATACTCATAAGTCACAAATCATTATCTATTAAAATATAATATATCAATTATTAATTTTATAGTAAAGATAAAATATTTAATTTATTAATTAATTGGATTGATTTTGCAGAAACTTAATATAAAGAATTCTCAATTAAGTTTTTTTCGTTCGTAAATCAAAATTCAAAAATCAAACTTCTAATTTTGTTTGAAAATTTAAATAATTTATTCCATTAACTTAACTAATTGTTAATTTTTAAAATATATTTAATATAACTCGTTTGTTTTTTTGAAATTTAACAAGTGTATAAATCCTTGAAATGACTAACCTACCCTTGAACTTCCACTTCAACAACCTTTATCTTGGACTTACATTTATATAAATAATTCGTTAAATTGATTTAACAAGTGTATAAACCCAAGCAGATTAGTCACTAAACCAATCACTTATTCCTTGGCTAGTATTAAATGTTATAAGAAAGTTGATTCGTGAACCAGACGAAAAATATAAGTGTTAGTTGACATGATAATACGTAAATATTTTAATAAAAAATAATTATTTTATAATTTTTATTTAAAAAAATATTAAAATAAATTAATACTATTTAAAAATGATTAATATATCAATTACTTTACTTTATATATAATTCATGGATGCTTTAGTTGGTGATATATGTGCTAGAAAACGTGGGCCTCCTATGCTGGGCCTAAAAGTAAAAAAGAAAATTAAAGATGGTTTATTCAAATTAAATCTCAGGTATGTTAAATGCTTTATTTCATACACACTTCTTTTATTAATAGATAATAAAAGTTTAAAAATTTTAATTATACTAAGAATAAAATATTTAAAATTATTAACGTATATTCTTTGAATAATAGATAATAGAATTGATTACTGTTAAATATTAATTAAAATTATATGAATTTTATAGAATAATATAATAAAATACTAATTAAGTTTTTAAAAAATAAAAGGGCTAAAATGAAAATTATCCTCTAGATGTTAGTTTATTTCACTGGAATCTTGAGTATCAGTTAAAACTTTTGGTTCGTGTGTGAAGTTAAAAATATTAAATAACAAAAATAGTTTGGTGACTAAATTACAAAATGGTAATAGTTAGGTGACTACTATTTTAATTTTCCTTATTTTAAATATAAGTATCTTTTAAATAAATCATTAAATATTATAATTATGTGGTCCAGTGGAGAAGTTTCCCTTTACAGTGCTATTTTATTATTTATTCAATCTTATTTTAAACTATTTTATTTACAACCACAATTATTGTACTGTTATAGAAAAAGTTTTACTTTATTATAGTAAAGTTTTTATTATACTGATAAGTGTCATACGTAGATGTATAAAATTTGGATGAGTCTAGTACGTGCGTCGAACATTGTTGAACATCACTAACGATGAACACCGTTGAACACTATTAGTTTAATTAATAAAATTTAAAAATTTCAAGGATTAAACATATAATTTTGAATAATTTAAAATAAAATTTTAAACAAATTATATATATATATATATTATATTTTAATTTTTAAATAATTTATTTAAATTATTTTTAGTTTAAAAATAAAAAATATTAAATCCAAAACCTAAAACCTTAAACTCGAGCTAAAAATACTAAACATTAAATCTTAAAATCCAAAACCCTAAACCCTAAAGAATAAAATCATATACCATACAATCTAAAAATATAACCATAACCTAAACCCTAAAATAAAAAATTTAAAACTCTAAAAATATATAAACCCTAAACTTAAAACCTAAAATTAGTTTAAGATTTAGATATAGGGTTTTGGTTATTTTAGAGTTTAGGATTTTAGGGTTTAGATTTAGTGTTTATGGTTTAGTATTTTTAAGGTTTTTGATTTAGGTTTTTGATATTTTATATTTTAGGATTTAAAATTTAATGTTTAGTGATTAAGGTTTTGAGTTTTAGTTTTAGGGTTTAGAGTTTAAGATTTTTTATTTTTTAAAATTAATTTAAATTAGTATTTTATTCAATTATTTTAAAATAAAATAATATATAGAAAATAATTTAATAAAAAATTTATTTTAAATAATTTATAATTATGTGTTGAGTCCTTAAATTTTTTTAATCTTTATTAATTAGTTTAATAATATTCAGCAGTGTTCATCATTAGTAGTGTTCAGCGGTATTCGACGCCCATTGTAGAATTTTTCATAAAATTTATATATTTTATATAAAATACATTCCTAATATGTTCGTATATTTATATAGACTATAGAGTGCAATTATTTTTGTTTATATTTTAAATAAAAGGTAATAAAAAATGTAAAATACAAAAGGTCATAGGAGATGACATAAGCTAGATTCCTCTTGTCCTTTTTTTTTCTTTATTTCTTTTTGGGTAAATTGCAACAAAGGTCACTTAATTATATGTATAGTTACATTTGAGTCACTTAATTATTAAAAGTTACATTTAAATCACTCATTTATGGGTAAGGTTACATTTGGGTCACCCAATTATTAAAGGTTACATTTGGGTCATTCAATTATAAGTAAGGTTACATTTTGGTCACTCTTCATATTTGAAAAAGTACATCAATTTCATCATTTTTTCTTCTAAATCACTTGTATACCCTTGTTAATATTAGAGTACTTTATTTGAAATCATTAATTAATCTAATACATGAATTGATAAACTTTTTTTCAAATACGAAGAGTGACCCAAATGAAACCTTACCTATAATTGAGTGATCTAAATGTAACCTTTAATAATTGGGTGACCCAAATATAACCTTACCCATAAATAAGTGACCCAAATATAACTTTTAATAATCAAGTAACCCAAAAATAACATTACCCATAATTAAGTGACCTTCATTGCAGTTTATCCTTTCTTTTTCTCTTTTCAGTTGGGTTTTAGGACAAAGCACTTTGACAATTGAAACATATGGACCGACCGACCATAGATACTAATTTATATTTATATATTTTTTTCTTTTAATAAAGCCTATTCTAGAAAAAAGACGTTCATGTTAGGTCTCGAATTCAGTCCACAATTAGATTTTAGATAAAGGTTAACTTTAAATTGAATGAAGGACAACTTAATATTCTGGTTAAATATTTATAAAATAATAAGAATAATTATTTAAGATAGGTATACAAATCATTTTAATGTACAAATAAAATTTTAATGGTTAAGTTTAAAGATTTATTCAACTTGAAAATTATAATTTAATTTGTGTCATGTCTAAAATACAGGTAAAAGTATTTTTAATTATTATTTTTTTCAAATATCGATACGACGACGGATCCTACTATTGCGGAGACCACAAAAGAGAAGAAAAAAAATGGTGTTAATTATCTGAAGTATGACGCAACAGTTCCAGGCGAACTAAAACCACTCCCTCGCCTAACGATCACGCTTTTTTCAAACCTTGGGTTTCCACGTTAAAAGTCTTGACAAAACCCAGAAACCAACCCTCATTGATGAAATTTAACACTAGATTTTAGGGTTTATAAATTAAAGATTCAACTTATCATCAACAACAAAACAATAAATAATCTAATACAAGATGAAACCAAAGCAAATTCCGGACTCTTTTATAAAGTACTGAGTAATTTAACAAGGGAAAAATTGCTAAAGTGTTAGCTTAAGATCTAAACCATCGTCGTTTCGTTGTTGTTGTTTTCTGCTATCATCTTTGTTGTTTCGTGTTGGGAGGATAATCGGCGTCCTTCGAAACTCGATCTCCTCTGTAAAATCTTCCCATTCAAAACAGGGAACCCAATTCGATTGCTCATCAGTCGTAGTATTTAATCTCCGTGCTTTGTTTAGCTTCTTCTCCTTTTGTCTCAGCTCATCTTTTCTCCTATCACGCGCCTCACGGAAATTCCTTATCAAGGCAAAGAACTGCTCAATCTTCTCCTCCTCTTCCCGTTCCTCGTTTTTACCATTGAAACGAACTTCACTCTTCTCGCTTTCCATGTGAAAAAAGAAAGAAAGAGATTGGTCGTGTTTTGGGCAAGTGTTGATTCCACAATTGGGGGCCTATTTAGCAACAAACTTTAAGGGGTTTTGAATTGGAAAGACAGAATTGTCCCTGCCTGCCGGCCAACCTCGTGAGACTTGGCACAGCCGAAAAACGTGACGCGTGGGGTAATTCTAGAATTTAGGCATTTTTAAGGTGCGGCTAAAATAAGGGGATCTTAGCGTGGGCTTATGAGTTGCGTCAGTTCAGTGACATGGATCGAGACGGTGATCCCTTGATGGCGTGGCGACGTAAAGGGTTGGAATAATGTTGACGCAACTGTGATGACGTAATGTCGGAACCTTCTTGGTTTTGGTTTGCTAGTGCTACCCCACCCCAACTAAACCGTTTTCATAGTGGTTTTGGACCTCGGCAGCTACCAGGTCCTAACTTTGACAAGTCGATAACTTCGGTTGTATGATTTGAATCAGTATCTAAATTTTGTATTTATATTAATTATTTAGATTTAATTTTTGTCGAGTCTAACAGGATAAAAATTAAATTTCTTAAATAATATTAAGATTTTGAATCTTATTGGTTTGGCTTTGTGCTTTGGGTGGGTGAAGTTTGTTTCACTGGCAAAAAATACAATACAAACCCAAACCAACCAAATCCATTCAGAAAAACCAAAATCTTTATTATCCGAGATGGATAGAGGAACACCCTCTAGTAGGCACTAGGCAAGACACAGGAGGAATGGTTATGGTTTCTAACTCACCATAAACATTCAAACAGAAAAGGTCCCAAACTAAATCTCGTTGTGCAGGAGAATGATCGATATCGGAGAGGGAGATGTCGGTACAGGAACCGATTCATTGCAGACAAAATGCATAGGAGGGCTTCGGATGTCGTAGGTTCCTTTGATGCCTTTGTATAATATGTCTGAGACATAAACAGCCGATGTCTGGTTCGTGCAGTTCTCGGTGAGGCAGTAGAATTGATTGATTATAATCGGTTTCCTGACACTTTACAAGTGATGTTGCTGAACGTTACACCAAAGATGGCACCGGATCTTCCTGTCATGTCTTGATCCTAACTCCATTGTCCGACACCCTTAATCGCCAAGTCTCGAATTGTGATGTTGTGGACGCAGGCTCGAGAGGTATGATTCCTAGACTTCGGATACTGATTCCATGGCTACCTGGTCCACAAGTAAGGTTCCGAATATTAAACATCCTGATCGAATGGATATTGCAATCATCGCCTGCGAAAGCAAAAGTTCATCGAGACAACGGTGAGTTTCTCAAGTATACGGGGAAAAGGGAAAGAAGGAGACGATTTTATATCAGATTTGAAAAAATGTAAAGGAAATTTTTGGTTATTTGTTAAGGATTTAAAGATTCTAAGGGTTCATTCCAGAATAAAAAGTAAGTCAAGCTAGTCCCAGAAATAACATGGCCATTACAGACTCTAAAAGATTACGAGCTCGAGTGAAATTAAGCATATTATACATTGGAGCCAACATATCCTTACAATCTGTCATATAAGGGTCAACATACTCAAGTTTGCTTTCAACAAAAAGGGGAGTGAAGAAAGAAAGAATAAAATATTGATTAATAAAATTAAGAATATCAATAAAGGGAACAAATGAACATCTGAGGATGAGTGAGATGACGAAGATTTCTACAATAGCCCAAGATTTTTGCAAGATGCATACATCAAGATTAAGAAGAAAGGGATCCCATCATGATCCGAGGAAGGCACATTGCTTTCCTGTGAGCTCCGGGATCAGTTTTGCTACCATATCCACAGGCACTCCCTTCAGTTCTGAAAATAGGGCGTCAATCATCAGTTTTGCAGTTCGATAAGAAGTTAGTGAAAATAGTAGAGAAACATGTGTTGGCTTGGCTTTTTACCATGAGGCCTGAAGTTGAACAGTGGAGGAAGAAATCGGCCATTAGGTAGGCGAGTGTTAGGATCGCGTAGCTCGTCAAAGAAGGGATGGATCAAAGCCTCGACCTGTACAGAAAGTAAAAACACTCGTAAGATGGTTCATTAACAAATAGATATGTTCATCAAAGAAATAATATTTTCAGGATCCATGACACGGTAGAAACCTGGAAGACTACAGAGAAAGAAACCAATAACAGAGGTGTAAAAGGTTGATACTTACGGCTGTAATACGAAGGTTTGGAGAGTACTGCAATAGTCGTGATACAAGATCCACAGCTTCGGGAGGCATACGCTTATGAAATATCTGTGCATACAGATGATACATTAATCAATACCCATATGTTGCATATAATTCTCCATAAAGTAAAGAACTGTGATCTCCACTACCTTGTGCCACGGGTGAGCTTTAATTTGGGGAAATTTGAATTCCGTGTAGTTAGGATTCATGCACTTTATTTCTTCTCTTGTCGGGGTACCTAGAACCTGCATAAAAATCACAGGTGTACGATAAATCATAAATCCAGTGCATATGACGCCACAGGTTATTTAAAAGCCAATGGTATGGAGAATAAACTTATATAGATTAATATCTTCCATCCTTAATGTGCACCAAACAATTTTTTTTAATACTATTATGGTAAAACTATTATTGATGAGAATTTGAACAAAATATACCTTAATAATCTCAACAAGCTGGTCTACTCCACTCTCACCAGGAAACAGAGGCTGTAGTCACAAAAATAAAATTTGTCAAGTAATATAAAGGAAACACACACACGTAAGTAAAGTAAATATATGAGGTAGGAAACACCTACCTGCCCAAGCAATAGCTCAGCCAAAACACAGCCAGCAGACCAGATGTCAATGGCTGTAGTGTATTCAGTTGCACCAAATATTAATTCAGGTGCTCGGTAGTACCTAGAACAGATGTAAGATATGTTTGGTTCCCCTTTACCTGGCCAAGTTAGATAAAAATTAGGCTGGTGAACAATTAGGTAGAAGAAGCAAAAAGTACTAATAATAAGATTCTATTGCACGTACCAAAACTTTGGCACTTCCAAAATCACAGAGTTTTAGTTGGTGGTTGTGTGGGTTGACCTGAAACATGAATCATTGTATTGATAAGAGTAGGCTTTTTAGTGTAAATGTACACAATGACAACCTACAAAGGAAATGAACAAATATCAAGTTGCTTGAAAACATACCAATAGATTTTGAGGCTTTATGTCCCTGTGGCACACACCAATACTGTTATGAATGTAATCAAGTGCTCTGCAAATCTGCACAAAGAAAAATATTACCAATTTCTTTATTGCCTATCATAGCATAACGGATTCTTGTTTCCATGGAGATGTAAGAGATAGAAATAAGATATAAGTTAATATCTTAACCAAGCTGATACCTGATAAAAATAGAGTTTAACATATATCAGTGGCATCCTTTGTCTCATCTGATTATAATGTTTGATAACACGGTGAAGTGTCTCCGGAACATACTCAAGCACCAGATTGAGATAGAGCTCATCTTTTTCAGTAGTAGAAAAGAAACAATGTTTCAGAGAGACAACATTAGGGTGGTCTAGAAGACGCATGGTTTGCAATTCACGGTTTTTGTATCGTTTGTCTTGAAGAACCTTCTTAATAGCAACATTTTCGCCTGTCTCTAAACATTTAGCCTGAGATACAACACGGACAATTCAGTACAGAAATCTAACACTCAACTTAAAATATGAAATCTGAACATATCTTCAAGTGAAGTATGAAAAGGATGAACTCAATCTGTACCTGAAACACTACCCCAAAGGATCCATGTCCAACAACACGTTCAGCCATATAGCTTATCGTCTGAAAATGAGAAATGTTAGGCTAGAAAACCATCCGGCATCCAAACATCAGACACAATAAACTCTAGTTCACAACAAGAAAAATATAAAATAACCTGCTTGGGCTGGCCATTTTTACCCCCAACAGTGGTGACGATTATATGCCCTGTCTCGGTTCCATTACCAGCAACTATAATTGCTTCCACTTCCTGCAACATGGTAATAGCTTTTAAAAAAAACGATCCAAAAGAGCAACACCCAATCATCAAATCAAATCAAACTAAAAACAAATCAACATACCTTGTCATCCCTAATTTTCATATCATTCATTTCAATAGGTAATCTATCAACACCAACTGCATTTTCACTAGATTCTCTTAATACGGAAGTACAAACCATACGGTCCATACCTATAGAAGTCATTGGACCAAACTAAAACCAAATAACGAGAATCTCCACAGATCCTCCTCTGCCGGATATCAAGTTCTAAAATCAGCCAAAATAAAACTCAATGAGTTACCTGAAAACACGTTAACATAAATGTCAATGCTTCGTCCTAGCATGAATCAGCAATATTTCTTACATTAAAATAACATTTATAAAATTGAAATCTCTAATCCTTCGAAAGAAAATTTAAAATGAATTAAAAAGAACACAAGCGCGCGGTCATTTTGACTACGAATCCAGCATAAAATTAGATGAAGAATAGACCGTTGTGCTTCCTTATTGCATGAACTTTAGCGTGTTAAGCTCATTATAGGTTACTTTACACATGAAATTAACCGAATAAGAGGTATTTTCTTTCCCGTAATTCCTTGTGAAAAAAAAAAGATAAAAATATATGAAGACCTAGAAGGAAATAACAAATAAGGATCTAAGATGAAGTAAATATAAAAAAATAACGATATAAAAATCATATGAGAGCCAAACACGGCAACCATTAGATTCACAGCCAAGAACAAAGAAAAACAGAACGTAGACGAAATTAATTACCTGCCGGTCAAGAAATCGGGGGATAAACGGGCAGGTGAGGTTGAATCATGAAAGAGAAAATACGGTCACGGATTCCGGATCTTTAAATGGATCTTTGGCTGTGAGTGATCGCCGTATGGAAGATTTGTTTTCCGGATGGGAAAATAAAATAGAGAAAGTGTGGCTTTGAGAGGTTTGCTGGGTTTCTTTTGGGGAGTCGGCGGTGAGGTGCGGAGTTGATGACAGTCAAAACATTTATATCTCTTTCTTGCTGAGTTTCTTCTTTTCTTGGTTTTCAACAGGCAGTAGAGTCTTTCTTTTTGACCGTTCAAACACAGGGTGGTCCCCACTTTCAGCTTTCTCCTCTTTCAAGTTTTGAATCCAACTGTTTCCCTTTATCTTTTCTTCATACATTGAAAATATGAAATAAATTCTTAATAACTTACTTTCTCCTCATGAAGTTCAAAAGAAGATAGAAACCAGAAGGATATCCTATTTGAACTAATATTGAAATCATAAAAAAAAAAAAAAATCCTTTTTTCTTTTTTTTTTTTCGTAAATAATTGTTGGTTCTTTCTAAAGGGTGTCTCAGTGGACGTGTCCCAGAATGGACCCACCTGATTTTATATATCATATAATCCTTGGAAACCTAACTCGGGGATAAGACTTTGCTAAAAGGGGGCATAGTGCCTCAGGCCACGCCACACCAATTAGTTTCATAAGATATATAAGGATAATATCTAATTTATATTGTATTTTTTTTAATTTTTATATATTTATTAGATTGTTGGATACGTAAAATGAACGATTAAAATTAACGTAAGGTTATATAAAGATATCATTTAGAAAAATAATAAGTTAATCCCAATAATCTATTTTATCCACTTTAATTATTTAAAAAAGGCTTAATTTAGTAATAAGTGCTTAAAGTATATACTTTTTCTGAAATAGGTGTTTAATGTTTTTTTTTGCTGAAATAAGTGCCTAAATTATATATTTTTTCTGAGACAAGTGCCTAATATATTTTTTTGCTGAAATAAGTACCTAAACTATATATATTTTTTAAAATAGGTTCCTAATGTAATTTTTATTGAAATAAATGCCCAATTTTTTTATTATAAGTAATTTATATTTCTTATAAGATGTAAAATTATTTATATATCATCGTTTTAATCTATTAAATTATTTATTATAATTGATTAATAATTTATTTAAATTTGATTAGTAGCTAAAATTATGAGAAAAAAATATTTTTTAACAACACTAAAATAAAAAATAATTAAAATTTATATAATTTTATATTAATATTTTCAATTCTTTTTCGATACAATTATAAATGTAATAGGAATATAATAATTTTTGTATATATTCCCCATGTGAACCGGTGGCATGTCTTTGCAAGTGAATCGATTTGTCTCATTGATGATTGTTGTGGAAAATATAAAAAATATTAATATAAAATTATATAAATTTTAATTTTTTATTTTATTTTAGTGTTGTTAAAAAATATTTTTTCTCATAATTTAAAAGGTTAAATGATTAATTTAAGATATAACTAATTTTATATCTTATAAAAAATATAAATTACTTATGAGAAAAAAATTAGGTATTTATTTTAATAAAAATTACATTAGACACCTATTTTTTAAAAAATATATAGTTTAGGTACTTATTTATAAATTAAACAATTTTCTTTTAACACTGTTACCTTAAAACACTAAGGGAATAAAACTTTAGGCACATATTTCAGCCAAAAAATACATTAGGCACCTATCTCAGGAAAAATATATAGTTTAGGCACTTATTTTAGCCAAAAAAAACATTCGGCACCTATTTCAGAAAAGATGTATACTTTGGGCACCTATTATTGAGTTAAGCCTTTAAAAAAATATAAAACTTATAATTTTACGTTGTGTGTAAGTCTTAACCCATATATAATATTCTTTTAGCTTTGATAGTGAAGAAAAAAATCTTTTATCGTTTTTGATACACAATATTAAAAAAATTAAAATACAAATTTTAATTTTAAATTTTAAATATTAAATTTAATTTTTAAACTCTAAAAATTTACAATACTTTCAATTGAATTATAAACCTAAATTTTAAATATTAACTCTAAACCTAATTTTTTTAGAGTTAAAATGAAAATAATAACATATAAAAGGAAAAAATGTATTCGGTATTGACACCTTTCATTTGAAATTTTAGCTACTATATTTTACGGAGAAAATATGTTAATTACATATTTAATACTATTTTTTAATTGAACCGTTGATGGACAGAAAATATGAGCAATTTGACATATTTTAAGCTTTTTTTTATAAATATAAAGTTAAAAGATAATTTAATGCAAGGAGTTTACTTTAATGTGTCAACTCAATGATGGATTTGTTATAGAATATTCAACATCGTATTAATATCAAAGGTGTAGCAGGTAGCTATGGTCCATGAGTTAAATATTAAAAAATTATTTTTTTACAAGTTGTTTATTATAAAAAAACAAATAAATTAATAAAATGGGTGCCCATTGTTTTATAATTTTTACACTTTGGATATTTTTAAAAGATTAAATTTAAATAAAATATTTTTAATTTAAAACAAACTCAAATCAAGTTTCATGTAGGAATTACGAAATATTTAGGATTGAAAAGTTTATAATTTTAATGTTTACGATTAAATTTTAAAATTAAAAAAACGATTTAAAATTATATTTTATAAATAAAATATTTATAAATAAATATTATTTTGTAATTAATTTATGATCAATTATTAAATTTCCCCGTCTACATGATTAAAATATTGGAAGACTTACACGTGTCAACTAACAGTATTTGTTTACCTCTTCGTCCCCAATTCTGACTTTATAAATACCGATTCAAGCCCACCAAAACCAAAGTTTGATCATTTTTGGAAGAAAGAAAAATCTATTTCGATTCTTATTATAGTTTGAAGAAATTTGATTTTGCCAAGACTATTTGTTCGGTGTTTCTATATTTCTGAATAAAAAGAAGAGAAAAAATGGTAGCTGAAGCTGAGGTTGTTTGTCAACGGAGCGTGCCGGTGCTGGACGTTCCGTTTTTTGGTAAAGGAAGTGATATCGAGGAGATCGATCAAATCGTTGCAATTTCGTCGCCGGTTTCTTCACCTGAGTTCCGACAAGTTCGTGTTGCTGCTGATTCAGTTTCCGCCGATTTATCCACCGTTCAACTGGTTAGACTTTCCGCCACTACTTTTATATGTTCGTTAGGATAGGAACTTGAATTTTGATGGCCGTTGACTCACAGCTAAATTTCTTAATAAGGTCGCAAAGGTTGAAGTGTAAATATGTTGGATTTTATTCTCTGCGGAATTTAACTGAAATGATTAATTAATTTATTTCTATTTATGTATAAGTTTTATAGGAAAAGATGTTCATCGCTTATATGTTTGGGATCCAGATATTTTTCTGTTTTAGGGTTTTCTTTAAAAATGTTAAATTTGTTAAATTTATAAGCTTGGTGATCCTATTTTGCTAGTTGATATTTGGCAATGATTTATCTACCAAAATTTAGCTGTATATAGGGTATTAAAAATGAAATACTTTTAGCTTTCGCCATTGCTAATTGGAGAGCCTTTTAATTGCTGTTACTTCAAACGAATAAGTTTAAAATCTTTTAAGGATCATTAATTTTCCTCTTCCTGTTTCAGGATGTGAAATCTCTAGATGAAGTCCCTGATCCAAGTGGTATTGAACCTCCCGTCCTTCAATTTGTCCCGAGTATCCGTTCGGGTAGCTTTGCTGATATTGGACCAAGGAGATACATGGAAGATGAACATATTAGAATAGATGATCTATCATCACATTTGGGATCCCTTTTCAAATTTCCTAAACCTAGTGGTTTTTATGGGGTAATTACTGTTCTAGCTGTTGTTGCTACTCCCTTGATTCGAAGCTGTTGTATGATTTGTAACTAATTTTGGTTTTGTT
Source organism: Abelmoschus esculentus (assembly GCA_035048815.1). NCBI lineage: Eukaryota > Viridiplantae > Streptophyta > Magnoliopsida > Malvales > Malvaceae > Abelmoschus > Abelmoschus esculentus. The sequence continues at coordinate 17,344,660 of JAUCBN010000034.1, forward strand.
TCGTATATAGGTGTTTGATGGCCATGGAGGTCCTGAAGCAGCAGCGTATATAAGGAGAAACATCCTTCGGTTATTTTTTGAAGATGTCAATTTTCCTCAGTCATGTGATGTTGATGATGATTTCTTGGAAGGGGTTGAGAACTCGTTCCGTAAATCATTTCTTCTTGCTGATCTTGCTCTTGCGGATGATTGCACTGTGAATAGCTCTTCTGGAACAACAGCACTTACTGCTCTTATATTTGGAAGGTAGCTTCAATTCTTCATGCTTTATAGCCTTGATTGCATTTTTATTCTCTTGAGTGTTGTTTTTAACTTTAAATCTTTGCCTGACTTGTTGACTGTGCTTTAGGCTTCTAATGGTGGCCAATGTTGGTGATTGCCGAGCAGTTCTCTGTAGAAAAGGGGAGGCAGTAGATATGTCTGAGGACCACAGACCTATTTATCCATCAGAACGGAGGAGAGTAGAAGAGCTTGGCGGGTTTATTGATGATGGATATCTTAATGGCGTTCTATCAGTTTCCAGAGCCTTAGGGGACTGGGACATGAAGTTGCCCAAGGGTTCTTCTTCACCACTCATTGCAGAGCCCGAGTTTCACCAGGTTGTCCTGACAGAGGACGATGAGTTCCTCATCATCGGATGTGATGGGATTTGGGATGTCATGTCTAGTCAACACGCAGTCAGCCTAGTTCGCAAAGGTTTGCGACGTCACGATGACCCTGAGCAGTGTGCTAGAGACCTTGTCATGGAAGCCTTACGACGCAACACATTCGATAACCTCACTGTCATTGTTGTATGCTTCTCTGAACCCGATTACAGAGAGCAACCATCTCCTCAGCAAAGAAGATTGAGGTGCTGTAGCCTCTCTGCAGAAGCTCTGTGTAGCCTGAGGAGCTTCTTGGATTGCGATTCCAATGTGTGATCGGAAATACAATGTTTAACTAATAGAATAGCTCTGTTCATCCTGGGATATTATACTGTTTGTGGCTGCTTCAGTTAGATCTACAAAAACCAGCCACCAGTTTTGCAGGGGTTGGTTTTGGAATATTTATGGTGGATTATGGGCGGATGTACATAGAGAATGGTGGTGTAAAGAAGGTCCGATATATTTCTGTACATATACTGTCAAACTTGCCTTCAATAAAACAGATTTAAATTAAAATTGATTGATTTTTGACACCTTAATTATCATTGTCATGAATTACTCTTTGGGGAGTTAATGGATAACCCTCCACAATTCCTTCTGTTATAATCACAAGCCACGATCTCATCAATAGAAAACAAATAAAATAATGAACCCCACCTCAAATAAATCAACACCATTGTGGTACGTGTCCCACATGCCCATTTCTCCTCCAGTATAAATATCCCTCCAGTCATTTCCCTTCGGTTTTAGTTGAGTCACGACCCTCTCCCAAAAAAAAAAAAAACAATGGAGATCACAGTGGAGAAGATGAAGAGTGACGATGACCCCTGCTACTTCTACGACTGCTACACTGTCCACGTCGAAAGTCACCGCATCCTCACCATAGTCACCTACTGCGACTTCACCGCTGCCAAGTGGCTCCAAGACGCCAAGAAAACCAACAACACAACTTCCCTCCGCAACACCCTAATCGTTGGCTTCTCCGTCGAGCGCAGGTACGACGAGTTCACACGTCACGGCCTCCGAGACACTCCGTACGAGCTTCTCTACCTCTGCATCGGCTCACATTGCCTCATCTACCACTTGGATGACCCTGCTGACTGCTTCAACTACCGGCCTTCCAGGTTCCTCAATCCCTTCTTCGATGATCCGAAGGTTGTCGTAGTTGGGACGGGGATCAAGGCGAAGGCAGCTCGATTGGAGAGGGATTTCGCGGTTAAGATAAAGAACGCCCTGGATTTGAATGAGCTGGCCGTGAAAGGGATGAGGAGGAACGAGCTTGATCTTGGAAGGTATGATTTGGATAGGCTTGCTAAGGCGGTGCTGGGGAAACACATGGATGTCGTGAGGCCCGGGAAGGAACTCGATTGGTTCAAGGCGAGGCGGCGATATTATCACTATGTTGAGATGACCGAAAGAAAGGTTATGTTTACATCTACTGATGCTTATCTTTTTTACCGAATTGGATCTAAGCTGCTGAGTATGATCCATGGCCATGGCAATGATTCCTCTGCTGCTGCTGCTGCTCCGACCAGCAAGAAGGAGAAAAAGAACAGGAAAGGTAAGAAATAGATGAGATATATTGGCTATGGTTTTCAGTAATAATCCGGAGTTTGCTTTTATGCAATACATGCATGATCGAATGAACAGTTGCATTTTCTTAACTTCAAACTGATATGATATAATGAAATGATCTGGTATTGTTTCAAAGTTTTCTGTGTTTTGAATTCTATTATCTGTTTGTTTGGTGAGAAAACGCAAAGGAAACCTATATTTGATGGGATTTGTTTCTTTGATCAATCTCATGGAGGTTTCCCGTTTCCCTCAGTTCACAATGTACGTCTGCAGAATTAAATTTAAGTGCTCTTACTCGATTCTTTTTCCCTTCAGCCCTCCCCATTCAATTAACAGGTTCCCAAAATGGAAAATATCTAATATGGAACCCCATGAATATTTCATTTTCTTCCCTTATTCACAGCATTTTCTTTAATTTTCCCACCATCCAAACATAAACAAAACTTCAAAGGTCATTTTCTTTTCTGATTTGGACGTATTTCAAACCGTACATGTTTTGATACGAATGGTCAGTACGATAATCATGTTGTGCCAGGCAGCCAGTCTCCCCAGCCGTTTCGGAAAAAAACATTGCTTGCTACAGTTTTTGCACGTCGTTTTTTTCTCTAATTATATATTCTATCAACGATTCCATGCACAACATAAATTAAAATAACATCCATTGTACAAGGTACTTCGGCATTGCTGTGTTTCACATCCCCTGCTATGGAGCATATGCACCGACTGTGAAAGCAAAGAATTCAATTCTCCCTATGGTGCACAAAAACTGTCCTAGTGATATGCAAAAATAAATACAACACATTCCTAACTTACTTTAATCAGACAAAGAGTCATGTCTTTTAATCCCCTACATGCTTCAAATGCTCTGGAAATCATACCATGTCCAAGGCATACAATACAATGCAGAAACAAATATAAATATGGAAGCATACACCAATTCACCAGGACAGAATCATAAACAAATATAAAGCATTGAAGCAATATAAACGACACAAAAATCGTATTCAAACATAACACAATTCTTTCCATTAAACAAAGACTGCCCATTTCTGAAAATTAAATACTATTGTCAATATCGAAAATGAGTAAAGATCCATCTTTTACCATGAGCCTAACCAAAGGACGAACCCCACTCAATCCCCACCAGCCTTCTGGTAAACGTAAGTGAGCCCACACTTACCGCAATAGTGCCTATCGAAATGGTTAGCCATGAATGTCCCGGCACCACACTCAGCATTAGGGCACTCTTTCCTCAGCCTCTGAACTTTCCCGGACTCATCCACCTTGTAGAACTGGAGAACGGCGAGCTTGACCTTCTTCTTCTTGTGCTTGATCTTCTTGGGTTTGGTGTAGGTCTTCTTCTTCCTCTTCTTGGCTCCACCCCTCAAACGGAGGACGAGGTGAAGGGTGGACTCCTTCTGGATATTGTAGTCGGCTAGGGTGCGGCCATCTTCGAGCTGCTTGCCAGCGAAGATGAGGCGTTGCTGGTAAGGTGGGATGCCTTCTTTGTCCTGAATCTTGGCCTTGACATTGTCGATGGTGTCGGAAGACTCAACCTCTAGGGTTATGGTCTTCCCCGTCAGGGTTTTGACGAAGATTTGCATCTTTTGGTGTTCTATGGCAGAGGAAATGGGGTTCGGCTTAGGTTCCGAAAACAATAAATCAGTGTTGGGTTTTCATACATGAGGGTAAAATTAGGGTTTTCTTGGAAACAAAATTACATAATTGCCCATCTTTTTTGGGTTTTTAACCAAACATGGGACGCGACCTTTATAAGAAAGCCCAATAGAGCTTAATAAAGTTTGATACAATAGAGCTTAATAAGGATTTTTAATTTAAAAATATCGTTCAAATTCTCATTTATTTAAAATTTAAACACAATTTTTTTAAAAACAATGTTTTTTATTTTTAAAACTATAATTTTATTTTGTTGAAATAAAATCTATAATAAAAATAAACAGAGTTTAATGCTCTAAAAATCGAGGGAAAAAATTACTCAATTGAGCCCCGTCGTTTTTCTTGTTTTATTTATTTATAAAATATTGTGTTCTTCCTCGTTCCCGGAACAAAGATAATAAAAGTTGTATATGGTCTAAAGCCCTAAGAGAATACAAAACGAATCATCCTTTAATATTCCTTTCCCAAACAATTTTAATATCGCCGTCCAGTGCTCCCATCCGGCCGGTAATCCTTGCGCCGTCAGCTGCCATCCAAATATCATGTACTCAACTAATTATCCTCAGCAAAACTTTTCAATCTGATCTAATGATATTATTGCGTTCTTTATCTGCAAAAATAAACCAAGATTTTCGTTTACTTATATTTTCTGGGTTATTTCTTTCAGCTGCATCAATTTTCAATCGATCGGTAGAGAGATCAGGGTTTCTGAGAATATTTTCAAGAAACGGAAATGGACGACAGCTGTGCGGTTTGTGCTGACAATTTGGAATGGGTTGCCTACGGCGCTTGTGGTCATCGGGACGTCTGCTCCACGTGCGTATCTCGTCTCCGCTTCATCTGCAACGATCGCCGCTGCTGCATCTGTAAAACTGAATCCAACGTCGTCTTCGTCACTAAGGTTATGGTTTTCTCTCCTTTTCTTGTTGCTCCCAATCTCAATTTTGAATTAGCGTTCTGGTGTTTCTCTGATTTAGTAATCGGGCAAGATTTTGGAATCTTTATTAGCGGATGATACTCAATAAGCAAAGTTCGAGTTTTTTTGTTAAACTTTTTTTCTATCAATTGTGTCCTCAAGTTCGAATCTTTATTCAAGTTCTCATTCTGTTGCAGGCTTTAGGGGATTATACGAGGATGATAAATGACTTCTCTGTATTGCCATCTGATGTAAGAGAAGGGCGGGTGGGTTCCTATTGGTACCACGAGGATGCACAAGCCTTCTTTGATGATGTTGATCACTACAGGATGATTAAGGCAATGTGCAGGCTTTCATGCAGTGTATGTGACAAGATGGAAGAGCAGTCCAATGATGGTCCGAAGCAACGGAAGTTTAGGAATATTGAACAGCTGAAAGGTCATTTGTTTCATCAGCATAGATTGGTTATGTGCAGCCTGTGTTTGGAAGGTCGGAAGGTAAGGTTAATATGTGACTGTTTTAATGAAAATTCGACAATGGTGTAGTTGATTGTTCTTCTATTAAAAAAAACGCTGTGTGTTTATTGATGTAGGTGTTTATTTGTGAACAAAAACTGTACACTAGAGCGCAGTTAAATCAACATATAAGCACTGGTGACTCTGAAGTGGATGGAACTGAGAGTGAGAGGGGTGGCTTCATGGGCCATCCAACTTGTGAATTCTGCAAGAGTCCATTTTATGGGGATAATGAGTTATACTCACACATGTCTACAGAGCACTATACATGTCATATATGCCAAAGGTACTGAGTCTATATCTAGTATAATTTTTTGAACTTAAGAAGTGAACTTTTTTTTTTGCATTGTTCAATGCAGGCAGCATCCAGGACAATATGAATATTACAAGAACTATGATGACCTTGAGGCTAGATGACTTATAAGTTCTTTTTCTTTTCTTTTCATTTATTCTCTTTTCCTTGTAAAATTGATTGGAATTTCAAAAATTGTTTGCTACAGATGCATTTTCGCCGAGATCATTACCTATGTGAGGATGAGGCTTGCCTTGCCAAAAAGTTTATTGTTTTCCAGTCTGAAGCTGAAATAAAGGTGATGTCTTGAGCATATACACATATACACACATTTTCTCCCCATTATTTGTTATGTCCTTAGTAATAAATAGTATAACTATATTTTCTTCACTTAAAACCTTTAATGTTTTTAATTCTTACCCTTTCAGAGGCATAATACCATTGAACACGGAGGCCGCATGTCTCGAGCGCAACGTAGTGCTGCTTTGCAAGTATGTATCATTGAGTTTTCCACAGTCATTCTCTGATATGCATCCATCTGTTGATGAGTTAGTTAGTTAGTTATTCTGTTAATTAATTGTACTTTTGCTAGATTCCAACAAGTTTTCGGTATCGTCGAAGTAATGAAGATAATCACCATAGAAGGAGTCGAACATTTCGACGTGAGGCTTCTGATGATGACTATCAACTTTCAATGGCCATTGAGGAAAGTTTGGGGATGGCAAGTGATCCTCCAGCAGCATCGTCTACAGCACAGGCGGTTTCTCATCACAGGGACACAAATGACACTGATTTTCTTGTTCAGCCTTTTGAATCTTTATCTACAATGGATGTTGAAACATCTTCAAGATATCTTCAAGCATTGGGGCCGGGTTCTAGGGGTGGACCTTTGCAAGAATCTTCTTTTCCTCCTCTTCCTGTGGCTTCTAGCACCAGTAAACAAAAGTCTAATCATAGCTCTGGTTTGCCTAATAACACCATGGCATCACGTCTACGTCGCCATAAGAATGGGAATAAAAATGTTCCGAGTTCTGCTCAAGCATGGCCAGCAGCAAGTCGTAGGACTGTTCAAGCATCAAGTCAGGTTAGACCAGCTGTAACATCACATGCCAATGGCAATGGTAACAGGGTTGCACAGTTGGGTTATGCCAGCTCAACTCGTCCACAGGCTCCAGCTCAGGCTCTGGCCCAGGCTCGACCCACAACTGCAGATATATTAATGTCATCTAGTAGTTCTCGAATGAGCTCAGGTAATACGAGTAGGATTAGCCACTCTTCATCAACTCCAAATCTCCATGATGGTGGATACTCAGAACCATCTGCGTCTGATTTTCCTCCGGTTTCTGCTGCACAAAGGCACAAACAAACCTCAAGCAACCAGATGCTGAAGAATATTGAAGATGTTCGTTCAGCCAACAAATCTTTAGTGGAAAAGATGCAAGCTGCTCTTGAATATGATGAAGAAAAATATACTGCTTTTAAAGAAATATCTGGGCAGTTTCGTCAGGGCTTAATAGGCACTGACAGATATTTAGATTATGTACAACAGCATGGCTTGTCACATCTAGTTCTTGAGCTGGCTAGACTCTGCCCTGATATTCAGAAGCAGGAAGAGCTAATTGACACCTACAATGCTCGTCTACAAAGAAATGGTCTGAAAGATAATGGTGAGGCCCAAGGCTGCCTTCAGTTGAAGGAGAAGGATGCTACTAAGAAAGGGAAAGGGAAGTCTGTCGATGCTGCAGGCAGTAATTCAAAGGATATTCTTGCAGAGAGTATTCTGAGCAGTGTCCGCAAATTGCAGTCAAATTATAAGCCTTCTGAAGAAGAGGTGGAAGTGCTATCAAAGGATGATTACCGTCCTTCCAAAGGCAAAACAAAGGTGATGGTCGAGGAACAGCAGGTGCAACTAAATTCAAGCAATCAACCATCAATAAAAATCGGGGGCCAAAATGAGTCATTACCTGTGAAAGTTGGATCAGGGGATGGAGTTGGTGGTAGCAAGCTGCGAAAGAAAACTTCAAAATTTCACCGTGTGCGGCTTGGTGATGGTTCAATGGCATCACTACTGGATCTAAAAAATTCTGAGCCAGACCCTGAACCTGAGCCATTAGATAACAATGTTGATGGCAGCAGCCAGAACTCAACTGGAGCAGTACCTGTACGGGGTGTTTGGAAGAAGGGAGCAAAAAAACTCTTTTTATGATAGGCGATAAGCCAAAATCTTACCGGAAGGTGGTGTTTGGCTCACAATTTTATGAAAAATGACCTAAAAGTTCTTGAAAGCTGCCAATGGATGGAGAATATTCCTATTAATTGCCCTAGTTTTCAAGTAGTTAACAAGAATTTTTTCTACTTAACATGTTTGTTACAAAGTTATCATTCAGAGTATAAAAAATACAAGGTTGAAGACTTTTGGTTTGTTTTCTGCTAAAGATTCTTTCTTGTTACATGCCTTCACTTCGAGTTCTTTTAACTTTGTTTCCATGTGCAAGTAAGTGCTATGCAGTTTACAATAACGAATGCTTGTAGAGATATGCTACACCAAATTACGAGGTTGAGCTTTTACAACCAAGGTTTTTCTCGCTGCTGTAACACGTGCAGAAATCCAGCTGCAATCACAGTTCGTAGTCGACGTCTTGCAACATGTTGGTAGAACAGAGTTGCATGAAAGAAAACATAATATATCATCTTATAACGGCTTACTTGTGTTGAGCTAAAGTGTTGTTGACAAACAAAGAGTGTTTTTCCAGGGTTCAGGTGAGAGCAAGACATGAATCATGAATGAATTGCTCAACAGACATGTCCCGAGATACATATAAATCAAGTTCCCACGCTGGATTCGTATCTTTTCTTCTGATATGGCGAAAGCTGAAAAGTGAAGAAGGCAAGAACTTAATGAACTAAACTTTTGGTTCGATTCGATTTTTCTTCTTTCATGCAATTTGACAATGCCAAAATATTGAGAATCAAATGAAGCTAAAACAAATGTACTCGCCAATCCAATATGGATAATGTTTCTTGCATTAGGTAGAGCTGAATATAATGAAGCAGGCAGTGTCGACCATGGCCGAAGCTTACGCAGACGCTAATTTTGATTTATTTATTTTTTTAATTGGGCTAACCGCCTTCACCACGGGTAAACAAAACATAACCCTCAATTCTGCATCAAAATTGCTCGGGGAGCATGTTGGTGGATCTTCTGTTAGATCAATATGCTTTGTGTCGAAGACCCACATAATTCCTTCAGATGTATGCTCCATGCCTGACTCGGAGAAGGGACAAAATGGCACTACCAATGGCAACCAAAATCCAGGTTTGCTGGTTTCTGTCGGTGCAAAGCTTGTTCTGACAACTTGGTTACTAAGAAATAGGTGTTTGGATGAGGAAGAAATATACCCAGGACAAAAACTCAGCAGATGTGAAACTGGGGATAATCCAATTGTCAAACAGTGTTCAACAATGTCATTTAGGTGGCTCTCCACTAATATGCCGGTTAGAAGTTCCAGAATGGGAGGAAGCGAAAATTTTTTGAGTGTCACCAATGAAGTTTCTAGCATCAATAATGATGCAAAGACTGGAACAAATTTTACAGAAAAAGGGGAAACGGAGTCAAAAACTTGCTTGGGGAATAAGTATGGAGATGATTGGAGATACCTTTCTGTGACAACTTTTCTTGTTAAATGTGCTAGTTCTAGGTAAGCTCTGATTTTATCTGCCTTTTGTTTTCTTTGTTTTATATTTATATTTTAAGAGAACAAACTATTCCTCTTTCTCTCTATTGCAGGTTAACTGTCTGTTTTGTCGTTGTTGCTTGTTCAGATGCCACATTAACATTACAGGCTCTGGTCTTACCACATAGATTATGGTATTCACAAAAGCTCATTGATATTTCAGTTAATGATCATTACTAATTCCATTTTCAATACTTCAGATGCATCATGAAATTTATTTTATCCTCTTGTAATTTCAGGTTTGATGTTGCTTTGTTAGCTTCGATGCCATCGCCGGTTTTAGCATTGCAGCATGCAGTTGTTCCTATGCATACGCCTTCTAAAGGTAGTTTTTTCCTCATGTTCATGAGTTAGATTAAGGACACTGCGTATCCTGGCTACATGGGATTAGATTTTAACAGATTTATTTCTGGTTTAGTATACCATCCGCTGTCTCTTCTTGACAATCTTCAGTAACAGGAAACATCCAGATTAGCAACCTATACCTTGTGATACGCGGAGCTACTGATGGCAGTATCGCCTTTTGGGATATAACTGAAAGTGTTGAAACGTTTGTGCAGCGAGTTTCTAGTCTTAATATACAGAAGTTCATTGATTGTCATAAACGGACACGTACAGGAAGAGGAAGTCAAGGAGGGCGACAGTGGAGATCTTTGAACAGTAGTATGTCTAAGGGAAGATTTGGTGGGAACTCGGTAACACTTTGCTCGAGCCGGAATCAAGCAGAACTGATTCCTTGGCTGAGATATATGAAATACAACCTATACATGTTATGAATAAAGTACACCAATCCGGTGTGAATTGTCTCCATCTATCTGGGGACTTCCGAGATTCTGAGAACTGTTTTCTGCTTAATATTGTCAGTGGGGGTGATGACCAAGCACTTCATTATCTCCGATTGAAGCTGACGAATCGGTCAACTGAGTTAGATGCTAAACTTCTGAACTCAGAAATAATAAGATCAGCCATTCAATCTGAAAGTATTGACGATGTTGTATATCATAATAATCAGAATCAGGCCCCTAATTATCACATCAGAATCTCCGATCAACATAGAATCCCATCAGCTCATACTTCTGCTTAAAAGGTCAGATAATGAAAACTATGCTCAGATTCCTTTGAACTCTAGCAACTGCAGTTCTTTGTTTAATCCTTGTCACTTGTACTAAAACCAAGTTTTATTTGATGAAGGCATTTGGACAGACGGGACTTGGGTGTTTTCAACCGGTCTTGATCAGCGTATCGGTGTTGGCCTGTTGGGGATCATGACAAACTAACCGAGCATGCTCATCTAGTCATTAGTATGCCAGAGCCAGAAGCATTAGATGCAAGAGCATGCGGCAGGTCAGTGGAGCATTTATGTGCAACTTTCGATCACCACAATCCTTCATTACTGTTTCAGAAATTTCAATCTTTTAATGGGTGTTTCAGGAACCACTATCAGATTGCTGTTTCTGGGAGAGGGATGCAAATGGTTGAGTTCTTCCTCCCTTAACAGTAAAAAAAATGCAGCATCAGCGGCATATAGGTACCTCGTTCTGCAACTAGCTCTGTCAACCATTTTCCGATTGCTGGTTGACTTGCAAATCCAAAGAAGGGCGGCCTGACTTACCATTTGTTTTATTTCGGGGCAAAGCAGCCTCGAACACAGCTCATTCAACCCTAACCTTGAACTTCAAGTGGTCAGTCATCTGACTGTAGAGTTCAACCAACAGAAGTGGTAAAAGATTGAAGATGACTGAAATTCAAAGTCCAAAAGCTGACTCTGTTGTGTTTCATCATGTTATAACTAATGAGATTCATTTGCGTGATTAATCTTGTTTAGTTGTGTCAAAGTCCAAGGTTGTCTTGATGAGTCTGTTCTGCTACTTGAACAAAAACATTGAATGTTCTTGGCCTAACCTCATCATCAAGAACTTGGGCAAAACTTGGAAAATTCATTTCCTTTCATTGGATGAGATCATATAAGTAGGAAAGAACATATAATTTTATGTTAGGTATAGCGAACTTATAAAATTTAAGAGAGATAAAAATATTTTTTTAATAAAAATATATAATTTTTTTTTAAAAAAAATAAATCATATACAAGCATAAAGACTAAGATTTCTCTAAAAATTATTAATTTCCTTTCATTGTGACATAATGACAAACAGGATAGATGCTGTAATTAGCAATAGCCACCCATCAACATTGTATTAAGTTTCCAAGGTTGTCTATTTTTTAAATAAACAGCAACTTTCACTACAAATTATACACTGACCGGCGTTATGTTCAACCGGAAGAATTTGATTTGGTCAGATTAAATCTAATAAAAAATTGATAGGATTATAAAAATTAGCATTCGAACATGTTTAGTCAAATCTAAAATATAAAATAAACAAAATTTGAAACCTATCTCACCCAAACATTTATTTTTAGAAGTTTCATATCATCTTAATGGCTGGAATAACGAGTTAAATAATTATTTAGAACAGTTTAGGCATTTAATCCAACCAATAAATAGTTTAAATACCTAATTCAAAAAAAATATATTTAAGAATATATTATAAGAACTAAAAATAAATGTCACGATTAATTTACAAATTAACAAATTTTCGAAGGACCACAAACCCATACGCCCATTAAAAAACGATAGTAATATTTTTTTATAAGTATAACATTAATTTTACTCAAAAATTAAAACTCTAAAACCTAATATTAAAATTTTATAGTATAAACCTCAAATCTTAATAAAAAATTAAATTATAAATTTTAAAGATTAAATTTATAAATCTTAAATTATATTTTTTTATTAAAACAAAATGTTTAATTAGTGTATCGAATATTTTTCCTATATAAATACTCGAATTAAATATAGGTGAGTGTGAGTGGAAGATCCACAAATCCATACGCCCATTAAAAACCGATTTCATTGAAACATATCACGAGACAAATTTTATATTATTATTATTATTATTATTATTATTATTATTATTATTATTATTATTATTATTAGGGCCGAGCATGGTTAACCGTAAAATCGAAAATCAAACCGAACTGAGGTATTGTGGTTTATAAATTTACGAACCATGATTAATCGTAGTTAACCAAATCAAATCGAATTTGATTTTTTAATTAATTTTTAATTATTTTTATAAGATAAAAATATATATTTTATACATAAAATACTATAAATATATTTTTATTTTTTATTTTTTATTTAAAAATATATTTAAATAAATATTTATGAAAAATATCTTAAAATAATTATCATTTAATGTTTAAAAGTAATAAAATAAAGCTATTTTGTCAAGATAAAATATTCTTTTTATAAACTAATGTTAATATGAAAAAACCGAAAACCGCAATTAACCGATCCAAAAATCGATGGTTACTAAAATAGCTTACCGAATTAAACCGAAATTGAACCGAATGCACCCTTAATTATTATTATTATTATTATTTTATTGGATAGGTAAAAAAAATAAAAAAAAATATTTGAGCCATTCAACCAAAATCAAGTTTTTTTTAGCAAATATCAGTTTCATGTGGTAATATAAAAATAGTCACATAGAGTATTATTTAATCAATTCCAAATATAATACACTTACTCAACTAACAAAATTTCAAACTTCTTCAATAATTAATGCTGACTTACTCTTTTTTACCAAAAAAATACTAAATTTATTTTATAATTAAAATATGCTGTCATTTTTATAAATAAATAGAATTTGGAATTTGATCTTTTTATTTAAAATGTTTAACATATTTTAAATATAATAAAACTAAAAATATAAAAATTAATATAATTTAGATTTTATCATACCCTCAAATCACGATTTTTTTTAAAAAAAATTTACTAAGCAATAATTATTAGTATAAATTATACGAGTAAGTGAACTATAAATCTTTTTAATTACTTGTATAAATTCGTACATTTAATTTTAGTCATCTCACCAACCGTGAACAATTGGCACGTGGCGGTTATTCCCCAATCTTTTGGGAGAGTTGGTAGCAAAGCCCCAAGTTGTTGCCACGTCATTTTGTGGGCTGCTATGGCTGCCACTGCCACTGCCACCGCCATGATCGGCTTATGGCTCTTGGCTCCCTATCGGCTGCTGAATCACATTTTCTATTTAAAATATTTCCATGGTAGACCTTTCTTTGGGTGACAAATGTTAATTGAAACAGTTTTAAATTAATTTATGGATTTTGACACTTTTTTACATTTAAAAATAATTTTTCTACTTATTTGACATAAAAATTTAAATTCAATCGTTAATATTAATAAAATAGATAATTAATTTCACTAAATACAAATTTAATTGTTTCGCACTTTAGTTGTTGGATTATAAAAGCTTAAAACAACAGATGTTTTATGTTAGAGTTTTTGGTTTTGGATTTAACGTATTAAAATTTTAGGTAAATTTAAAAGAAATAAAAATAATAATTAAAGTTTTTTATAATTATATCAAAATAAAATTAATATATCATATTATAAATTAAATCAAATTTTGTCATTGTAAAATTTATCCTCCTTACATTCAAAAATACAATTTTCAACAAATCTATATAACATTGACATATCATGAATATCTAAAATATTTTTTTTCTTCCATTTTTCAGCCACCACAAAAAATACTAAATTACTCCTAAATAAAGTTTAGTATTTTATAAATTCAAAAATAGCTTCAAAAGCAGAAAGCGACATCTTCTGTCTATTGCCCAATTTTGTTATGTTAAACCTCACTCTTTGGAAGCTAATGGGAAAACCGGCTCAAGCAAAGCCATGTGGCAAATTGGCTTTGGAAGCTAGTGAGACAAACGGCTCTTGCAAAGTTTTAAAGCCATATCACCGGCGACGGTTGGTGAGTGACCGAACTTTCCCGGTTACTAATAAACTTAAATTAAGCAACCAGAAAGCCGATGAGGTAAATAACTGTATTTTATTTTACTTTATCAAACATGTTTCTAAATTTTAATAAAATAAAAAATTTAATTTAATTTTATAAATGAAATAAAAATGAAAATATATTTAAAAAATAAACGACGCTTAATTTCAAATGTTTGAAGATTTACAAGGACTGGACGAATAATTATACCAGTCAATTATAGGCAAATGTCTTTTTACTCCCACCAACTCCAAGTCTCCATAAATCACGATCAGACAATCCCCTGACATCCAACGGTTCTAGCTTCCCAAACTTTGATATCAGCCGTGAGATCCTAGTTTTGCTTTCACCAGATTCCTACCCATCTCACCCTTTTTTTCTATAAATAGCAGCCTTGGAGTCTGAATTCGTTGTGCCGTTGAGTTCCGATTCTCTAGTGGTCTGGTCTACTCAACCATCTCTCCTCCCTCTTGCAACCAGAGACTCAGATCAGCTCGGATTTCTTTGTCCAGGTTGCCATTTCTACGCTTTTTATTTGTTTTATTGCGTCGCACTTTCGTTTTTGATCGGAGATTTAGCAGCGGGAAAATGAGTTTCCTGTTCGTTTGTGTAGTCAAGTTTAGCTGAAATGCTTGCAGATCTGTGCCGTTTTATGGTTGTTTTGGAGTTTCTAGTATTCTGGACTTTGAAAATTTTTAAAGATCTTAGATCTGACTATTAAACTGTGGACTAAATAATGGAATTTTACCGCATAAAATGTTTATTTTCTTTTGGATGTACGCTTTTAGTTGAACATGAAGTTATTACTGGCGGTTGTCGATCACTGATGATGTCTTAAACTTTGGTTGAATTCATTTTTACTTGAAGAGCATTCGAATTTTGAGTAGGATCTACTGGATCTCGGTCTTTAGCTTTCAAATTGACTATAAACTTTTGAAACCTCTATGTTTGGATCTTGTAAAGAACATGGGAGAGGCGGAAAGGAGGAATTTGTTGACTTATTTCAGACAATTTGAAACTATTCGAATAGCATAAATATCAATGTGCAATAGGATCCGTGAATATGATTCCTAATTTCTAGATTATTAACTTATGTTGTTGACTTGTTGTGATGTAAAAGGAATCTGTTTGTTTCTTTACTTTTTTTGTTCGTATCCTCCCAAGAACATAATCTTCCAAGCAAACTTTAAATTATTGTGCCACATCCTGAGTCTCTTGGAGTTGAACTGTTCTAGAAAAGCATGAGCAAATTGTATGGTTATTAGTATTCTTTTCTCCTTTAGTATATTTTCATCAGCATTTTCTATTTGTTAGCCTCACTAATTAGGAATTAAGATTCATTTTTTGAAGTTACTGCTCAGAAGTTGTATTAAGATTCTTTTGGTATTCTTGCAATGTGCAGACTTCGAATGGAGACCTTTCTATTCACATCGGAGTCTGTAAACGAGGGTCACCCTGACAAGCTTTGTGACCAGATCTCTGATGCCGTTCTCGATGCCTGCCTTGCCCAGGACCCTGACAGCAAGGTTGCTTGTGAAACATGTACCAAGACCAACATGGTGATGGTCTTTGGAGAGATCACCACTAAAGCCAACATAGACTACGAGAAGATTGTTCGTGACACATGCCGCTCAATAGGATTTGTTTCTGATGATGTGGGTCTTGATGCTGATAACTGCAAGGTTTTGGTTAACATCGAGCAGCAGAGCCCTGATATCGCCCAGGGTGTGCATGGCCACTTCACAAAGCGCCCTGAAGAGATTGGAGCTGGTGACCAGGGCCATATGTTTGGTTATGCCACTGATGAAACCCCTGAATTCATGCCTCTTAGCCATGTCCTTGCCACTAAGCTTGGTGCACGTCTTACTGAGGTTAGAAAGAATGGTACTTGCGCCTGGTTAAGGCCTGATGGTAAAACCCAGGTTACTGTTGAGTACTTCAATGAAAATGGTGCCATGGTTCCCATTCGTGTTCACACCGTCCTTATCTCCACCCAGCATGATGAGACTGTTACAAATGATGAAATCGCTGCTGACCTCAAAGAGCATGTTATCAAGCCGGTCATACCCGAGAAGTATCTTGATGAGAAGACAATCTTCCACCTTAACCCATCAGGTCGCTTTGTCATCGGTGGCCCTCATGGTGACGCAGGTCTCACCGGACGCAAGATCATTATCGACACTTACGGTGGCTGGGGAGCCCATGGTGGTGGTGCTTTCTCCGGAAAGGACCCAACCAAGGTGGACAGGAGTGGTGCTTACATCGTTAGGCAGGCTGCCAAGAGCATCGTAGCAAATGGGCTCGCCCGCAGGTGCCTCGTCCAAGTCTCCTATGCTATCGGTGTGCCCGAGCCCTTGTCCGTCTTCGTCGACAGTTACGGAACCGGAAAGATCCCCGACAAGGAAATTCTCCAAATCGTGAAGGAGAGCTTCGACTTCAGGCCTGGTATGATCACCATCAACCTGGACCTCAAGAGGGGTGGCAACAACCGGTTCTTGAAGACCGCTGCCTATGGACACTTTGGAAGGGACGACCCGGATTTTACCTGGGAAACTGTGAAGCCCCTCAAGTGGGAAAAGCCCCAAGCTTAAGTTGAGCTCTGTCTGTCCCTGCTGCTCAGTGCTTCGCTTATCCACAGTGCTGAATGATATTGCTTTCCTTGCGGATGCCCTGTTTTCCCTTTTATATTTGCTCCTTTTATTTGGTTATTTTGGATTTTGTGTCATGTATCAGCCTCTGTGTTGAAAAAAAAAGTACTACGAGAGTTTTTCTATATCTAATGATGGCACTGGAATTAACGAAGCTCCCCCCTCCATGATTGCAATATGTAATGCTTCTAGGCAACAGCAATAGGTAACATCATTAGTAATGTGAGATAATCATTAGTTTGTTGGTTTTATTTGGTTCATTGCATTAAAATTTGTGCATGTTTCCTTTTGTATTTTTAACATTTACGAAACCTAGATTCTATCATTATTCAGGCCAGGTTTTGGGTTTATTTCATGCAGCCCGTAGGGCCTAAACCCCTCTTTATATTTTCACCTTGGTCCACACCTTTTGATGCATTGAAATCAAGGTTGTCAAGGTAAGTGTATAATTTTGATATAATATTGATATGAGGAAAATTATTAAATATACATGTTTTGTATACGATTTTTTCTGTTTTAAGAATCGTAGATTTAGTTTAGATCTGTAAGATTTAAAGTTTAAAAGTTACTATTCAAATTTAAAGCTTAGGAGATTAGAATTAAATATTTAAATTTTAATTTTTTAATATATGTGTATAAAAAAATATTCTATATATATGAAAAATGTTTTGATATTACCAATGTAAACTTTCGTTTACACAAATCTATCGATTTTAAAGTTTAAGTTCAACGTTTGAATTTATGATTTTGGGTCATACATTTATATTATATAACGTTTAAGTTCAACGTTTGAATTTATGATTTTGGGTCATACATTTATATTATATAACTTAAATAAGATTTGAGTGTATTTTTTATACGTTTGTATAATAAAATATAACTTATATATTATAATAAATATATTTTGAGTAAATATTTAACGCATTGTAAGTGTATTTTTTTATGCAAGACGACATATTTAAACTTCACATTATAAATTTTAAATCTTTTAACTCTAATATTAAAATCTAATTTTTAACCCTTAAACCTTAAATTCAAACATTAAACCATAAACTAAACTTCTAAACGTTAAATTAAAATCTATTACAAGAAACAAGTTTTTCCCCTATTAATGCATGAAATATTATCTCATACATTTATAGACGGTTGTTTATATTTCTAGGGTAAAACTAAATCCTAAATCTTAAATTTTATATATAAAATAAAAAAATAAATTCTAGTAAAATCTTAACCTTAAATAAAACATATAAATCCTAGTGTGCTTATACAACATGCATCTAAATATTTTCCTTAGTTAAAATAAACCGAAGCCTGCAACAAACTGAAATTTAGACAGAAATGAAAATCTATTTGGTACCAATTTAGGCAGAAAATGAACTTAAACTACTTGGCACATAAACACCTGCAACAAGATGTAGCCACCAGTATAATATAACCAACACCGGCACAGTAACAGTAACCATGATTGAAATTCTACTTGTCAATAGGAATATGAAAATAACAGCTAAATTATTTTTCTCACTTGAAACCAACTTTTGTCTCTCAACTACAACTGAAACAGAGGACAAAACAGCATGAACTTTGCCAAACATGTCTTTCTCAGCATATCTCGGGCTTTCTGTTTATCACATCGGATAGTTACAGCTCCCAATGGCTGCCAACAACAACAAATAGAACCCCCCACGGTCTCTCTAAACATCAAACAAAATAGATAAATGCCACTCTGAATTAGACAGGATGTGGAAAAATAAACTTACATGGATCCTCCGAAATGATGATGCCTGTGCCATTGAAATGGCAGTTCCAAGTATTCTTCCCCGCAGCCTTGTAGAAGAGATTCATGGCGTAAGAAGCATGGGAGACGATAGTGTTCGGACGGTAGCAGGTACCACCGGGTTGGATTGGCCTGCAATCAACTCCGCTCTGCGTGCAGCTGTAATTAATATTGACATTGAGCCTGGCGTTCTCTGTTGATGGCTTGGCAATGCACCATGTGTTTCCACCACTGCTTGCCTAGAAAACAACTTATAAACTCTGTTAAAACTTGGGAACTATTTGAATTGCAAATAAATTGAAAATCTACTAAAAACCCTTTAGCCTGTTGTGCTTACTCCTTGTGACTTACCTTCTGGTTCTGGTTTCTCCCATTACCACGTCTTCTGGTATCTGCATGCCACAGGACAGCCCGATTTTAGAGTACAAAAATACTTTAAAACCATTCAGAAAGCAAGAAGAGATTAATGCAGTATAAATATACTAAATGCATCTAGATTGTTGGTCGATTTAGACTTAGTTTAGCATGACTGTTGCAGTTGAAAAGTAGTTTTTGTACAGCTAAAAGCAATGCTAAACGCGCCCTATAGACTAACGCACCTGCACAAGCAGCAAAACAAAGAAGAGAAGAGAAGGCAAGATGAGGAAATGCCAAAGCCAGTAGTTTTTCTGCACACTTCATTTTCTTTTTCTGGTTTGGTGTTGAAAGAGCTTAGGCTTGGTTAGTGGATGAATGAAGATCTCCCAAATGGCAAATGTATATATATACATATATAGTGCAGTGTGTGTGAATTTACAGTGAGGTAAAAATGTAAAATCTCAATAATGCTGTCGTAACTAGGAAGTTTTTAGGCTAATGTGTTCTATACCAAGTCTTAAGGTTAACCTAAGCCTGGTTTGAAAATAAAAGCATTTTTTAAAGCTGTTAGCAATAGCATCATCTTCTACATGTGATACCTGTACAGTACTCTAGCTAATAGAATCTGTTCATGTGAATTATGTTGGGTTTTCACTATTTCCTTGATAAAACAACATGAATATCCTGTGGTATTTCTGATGTAAATGGAATAAAATGCATTGGGGTGGAAAATCATACCACTGTAGCTGATATTGTGAACACTTCAACTGCATAATCACCATACAAAGAAAAGGTGAACCATCGATTAGTTAAATAGTTATGATAGACTATATTGCTTGATAGTTAAAAAGGTGCCCAACTCCTAATTTTTTCCAGCTCGGTGTCTAATGTTTTTTCAGGTATTTTGGTGTCAATCATTTCATTCTATATAGTGGCGCCTTATCTAAGTCTGATTCTGTTGTTTTATGAAGCGACATCAAGACTTCTGGACGTGTAAAATATATCTTCATAAGTTGATCATCGGCAACCCTCAAGAAATACAGTTGTTGGACGTCCTACATACATACATGTACCCTCTATATATTCTTAACTTCTAGTCTAACAAGGCAAACTGGCATTGAGCATTTCCCAATGTCATAAGAACCAAAGCTCTGGCTAAAAATGCAGAAAATTATGCAAATGAGACCAGGCTTAATCAATGATCAGGGCCATTGTCATTGCCATTTTAACGAACAGTTAAAAGGGCATGAAGTATTTTATTGCATTGAAAATAACAATGCTCACAGACTCTGTCTCCATGTGAATTCTGTCTCTGTCAATTGGCGGGTTCTTCTTCACGAATTGCCAGATTAGCTCTGCTGCATTTGTCTGCCAAGAAGAGACTAGAATCTTGGACCGGACATTGCATGTCTTTTTTGTGGAATACGACCTTTGGCTTCTTCTCAGTGTTTTGTCCATTAGTACCAAACCATTCACCAGAAACAATTCTAAAAACCAACCATCTGGAAGAACACAACAAAATCCGAATTCGTGTTTAGTAAGCAATCGATTTTCAAGATAAGATGCTTGAAAAAGAGCAAAATAAGAGGAGAAAAAAAGGGATAATCATATGGGCTGCAACAACACACGTTTTTATTATTAATGGTTACAATGCTACATCTCCCGCTATCAGTATCGAAGACAAGAATCTCATACCCAAGAGGGAGAACTATGCATGTGTTATCATGTTAAATACCCACTGATAAACATTACATCGATAACCGGACAACAAATAAATATATATGTCAACAATCTTACTTCTCCGGAAACTCGGTCCTAACACAGTAACACTGGTGTTATAATACACCAGATTCTCACTTTGTAGTATAAACAGATTACAGAATACAAACCCTTATTAATAGTTCACCGTCATAGGGTAAGTTGTTGGACCTCAGCTTGTTCCGTAGTCCAACAATTCCCACCTGAAGGGACGGAAAACATACAGAACTTCGGGACAGCTCTTAAATAGTAGAGCAACACAGACGCATACTGCGGCGACTGCTACCATGGAGAGCATTGCAGGCCTGTACACTAAGGATCTGTTGGTTGTTCCATATCCATATGCCAGCTTTTGACTGCAAAGATTGCATTGTTGCTTCATGGATCTCAATTCAACCTTCCCAATCTCAAAGCTGGAGGTTGACTCGTTGTTTTGCTTTTGGTTTGTACTACAACTGGAGATGGCACTCAGGATATCAACAACCACATGCCCAGAAGTTGGTCTCTTATTGATTTTCTTCTGTACAAGGCGGAGGTAAGAGTAGTGGCCACGCAAGCGAGCATAATCTTCAGGTGTAGAGCCAGTGCTGTCTCGAGCACTCTTCCAAGCATCAATGCCAACCTAAATGGAAAATATACAGTAGTTTTTCAAATGAAATTCAACACCAAAAAAGAAAATAATAGAATTGTATTCAGATTTAATACTCTTAAGTCTGAACTTGGTGCACATAGCTCAAACAGATCAGGAAGACAGAATCCAGATGAACGAGGCACAAAAGGATGCAATTCAGAAGATGATAAAAAAAAAATTCATGAGAACAGAAAGAACTCTGTAGTTCTCTTCCAGGTATGCTTAGCATGAATAATAATGGGTTACCTTTCCAGGATCATCAGTCAATGCGTCCAGCAAATCCTCAGAACCATCTTTACCTGCTGCAATGTGAAGAGGAGTCAAACCTGCAGGGCCTAGGGCATCGGGTCTAAACAAGAAGCTTTGTCGAACAACATCAGCTACTGTCTCATTTTCAAATTCTAATCTATCTGAAGCCTTCTCAGGGACAAATCTTAAAAGAAGCTCCACTAGAGATCTACAGTTTTTCCTAACAGCTCTATGAAGAAGACTCATCTCCATTAATGCAAGGTTAAGGGAAGGATGTTCCCCTGAACTGACTGTTCCATCAAGAAGAATATTTAAGAGTTTCTTCACTACAGCACACCATTCATGGTCCATAGAGAACTCCATAAGCCACTTGAAGCGGTTTAGAGGAAAGAGTTCAGGGTGAGGATCCAAGTGGCCCAATCTAGACTTCAATTGATTTCTATGAAGAAGCCAACCAACTTCATGAATGAAATCCATGGCTTGATTTTTGGCTTCCATTTTTCCAGTTCTGCCAATATCTGCATTGGTGTCAGTAATCTCCAGTACACTCTCAAGCATTCGAATCTCTGAACAAACATCATCCTCGGCAACTATGAAAGGGAAGAAGCTACTATTAAGACCATGGTCTTCAATCTGGAGAAGATGAAGGAGATGTCAACTTCAGCTAAGGAAAGGCTTATCAAAGCAAATTATATGATATGCATCTTTATCACATGCATGAAAGGGGAAAAAAATATATCACAGTATTTATTTATTTCCAGTCCATGAGAAGAATGTAACATCTGGAGAGTACAATGCAAAAGGAAACCAGAAAGAGTTATGCTTCTGCGTCTTCTCTCCATTTTCACAAATATTTGGTGTCAAAGATAACAGAAAGGGACAGGGGGGCAACATGATCGGATTATAAAAAGAAAAGCTACCTCAATGAATCCTCTTCCAATCACATTAGGGATAGAGCAAGAAAAGGTAACACACTGAAGATCATCTTGCTCCTTGAAATCATCATTGTCATCCATCAACTCATTGGTAGCTTCCAGTGCCAGATGCTTCCCTTCTATTGCACAGAGCAACCTGGGAAAGGAAATCCAATAATGTAAAAGGCTCTGGAGCAACCGCAGAATGTCGTTACGAAACAAACAACACAGTAAACTCGATCTAATTCTATATACACTTCTGATCAAATAAAGCCAATGAGTATAACACAATAAACAATGACTGCAAGAAAAGAGTAAAGAATACCTTGTAGCTGGCTGAGACAGATTGATGCCTTTAACTGAAAATTGAGCTCTCTCAGTAGCTGATACTGCAATCGGTTTGATACTAATAATTTTACTACGATGATTGCTTTTCATAGGCAAAGATGCATCCACGACAACCTGACCTGTAACATAAAAATAAGTTGGTTAATATTCAATCCTGCATGCAAAAGTGCTTTTGCTTCTTGTTTATTTGGTCATATCAATTAAATAAATACCGGTGAAGAAAAAACAATAAAGACCAAACCAACCATTATGAATGAATGCTATTTGATCTAACACCCTTATACAGATCCATCCAGTCCTCCAGAAAGTGTCATCTGAATAATGCAGAAGCCGACTCAAACTGAAGCTTAGATCACAGCGAAGCTGACAAAAGATTTAGAGGATTAAAATTATGAGCAAATTAATATCATTGAGGCAAAGAAGATAAAAGTCCATAGTTTCAAGAAAACCAAGCTTACTTCATCCCATGCAGCCTCAGCTTGACGAAGGTAAATTGTCAGAACAATGCAGCCAGGCCGTATATAGCTCTCGATGTCAGTGGGACTATGTGATAGCCAATCAAGAATCTGAAGTTCGAACATTATACATGAGCATACTTTCTGATGAAGCAAACCCCAGAGTACAGTAACATTCAAATACTTAAAAAGTACCTGTGCTCGCAAGACCAGAGGAAAATCATTTGGTTCCTTCCCAAATAATTTAAACACAATCCTATCTGTACGGCTCTGATATGGTCAAAGTAAAGAAGACATCATCAGAAGCTAAAGTTTAATAACATAGTTAATGACACTCTATATTAAGAGACAGTGATGGATCATCAAAATGAACATATTACTTGAAAGATATGGATTATCAAAATATTCTATGAAATTGCTTGTTCTGAGTGACATGAGATAAATTCTCTGCCTACGTTATATTTATCTGGCACTTTCTAGAACTTTTTGAGGGAACCAGTCAAGGTTAGCATAATCATGCTAAACTTTTCCGTGCACGATTCCTCGATGAGGTCATAATCTGACTTATTACTCAATGAAGTCATAACCTGGCTCATTCCTCAAGGAGCTAGACAAGGTTAGAATAATCATGCAAAACTTGTGGCACAGTTTGAACCTTGTGCACGTGTTCAATTCGAGCCGCCTAACAAATATCCTATACCTCGTAGAAAAATATTCATGAAATTTTAATCAACAAATGTTATGCGACCGTGCAAACTATGCAACATAGACATACCTGAGCATCACCACTGGAACTAGAAGGTGATTGTGCAGATGCTGAATCTGAATTCCTACTGGTCTGGGGTGGACTTGATTGATGAGAATCCTGTTGGACCCATGAAGGGCAATCAAGGGAGCTAGTCCCTGCATTCACAGGTACAAGCGACCTCTCTATGCCATCTGCGCCATCATCTGAGTCAATGTATATGTCATTCAAATCAAAATTATTTATCTTTACTGCTCCAGCTGTATTGCCTGGCACTTCAACACCTTTAGTACCAGAAGACTGTATTCCTTTATGTGGAATCTCTGATGCAGGTCCAGTTATCTGGTGCTTAAAAGGCCGAGGAGGACCTTGGCCATTTGAAAATAAAGCCGAAACGGTTTCTGAGTCATGAGGTTCTTGCAAAAGCCCAGATATGTTTCTCCCCCCTTGTTCACCAGTTCGGTTTGCAAGGCTCCTAAGAAGATGAGATAGCAAATCCTGATCTGTTGTCTGGTCAGATCTATTAGCTGTAAGTTAAGAAAAACAGAATCATCCACCAGTGTAGTGCAAAAGCAAACATAAAATATTCCAGGAAAATAACTAGAACCATTCTACTACAAAAGAATCATGCCAGCTATTTTAACTTCTAAATTCCAGGAAAAAATGGTTTGTCATGATAAAGCAATCAAGTTATACTTACAATGCATGTTAGAAAGTATCTTCAAAAGACTTAACAATAGATAACCACTAGTCTGCTCATCATTCAGTGAATTGCCATTGGCAACAATGTCAGGATTTGTTTTCCTCCTCCTTTTATTGTGGCCAGCCAAACGTCTGCGACAGCTTCTCTTACCTTCATCAAACTCTTGAAGGACATGAAACCTAAAAACCAAATATGTCAGCTTAAACAACAGAATTCATCAAGACTTCCTTTCTATCAGAACTTCTACATATTAAATTAGCCTCTCTCTTCCATCACGGCAAATCATTGCAAATTTTAGATGCTTACCTACTGCACTGTTGACAAAATCGCTGCATGACATTTCCAACCAGTGCCTTGCTAGCTTTGGAATGCATCTCACAAACCTTATGCCGTCTATGATAATCCTTGGCCTGGCTCAGATCAGCACCACAGTCCTCAACCTGACAAACTGCACGATTTCCAGAACCTCCGCTCAACTTAGTCTTCTTCCCACTAGTTCCCTCCCAAGTTCTCATCTCCATTTGACTGATTGGATAACCATGACCACCTTGGGAACCCAGCTTTAAAGTAAGGCTACCTGCTTCTTCATTCACACGGTCATCTTCCACCACAATAATCCTCCTTTTCTTTTCCAAATCCCTTTTCCCTTTATCAGTTTCAGGATTCATTTCTTCAGAGCATGAAGATGAACTATTTGACGAATTTCCAGGAATCCCAGATCCGAGTGGGAAAAACTGCCTTCCCATGCTATCAGCAGAAACTTGATTTATCGAGCTAGCAATGAAAAGGTCACCATCCCATTTCCAATCATTCAATTCCCACTCCACTGACCTTTTCCCAACTGCCCGCAAATCCACCGGATTCATTCCATAAAATGGACGAGCTTCAGTTGCAAGTCTAGCTTCCATTTCTCAAACCCAGATACACAACAAGATCCAAACACAGTATTTCAACCTAAAATTTTAATTTAACAACAAAAACCCAGAACTTTAACCCAATTCCAGCTACAGATCAGAGCTCTAAAACCCCAAATATACAATTAATTACAACTAAACAGCTTCAGTTCTTCCCCCAAGAGTCCAAAAACAGTACACCGACACATCCATGATTCCAATTAAGAGCAACCCACATACCAAATTAACTTATGAGAGGGGGGAAGAAAAAGAAACCCACTTCTCAAATCCCCAAATCTAAAACACCAAGACTTTTTTTTTTCTATTTCCAATCTCGTAACAACAGAAAAACCCCAAAAATAAAATTGAAAAAAGGCTACAATTCAATTAAACAAGCAGAAGGAATCAAAAGGTAAAAGAACAACAAACTTAAAAGGTAAGTTGCTGAGAAGAGAAACGGCGGGAAGAGTAGGGAAAGTGGTAGACGGAAAGTGAACGCAAGTTTTCTCGACAAGTTGCGCTTGCGCAAGGTTTTCTCTGATGATGAAAGGGAACGTGTTTATTTGTCTGCTTTTGTTGGTTTCTTTGAGGAAGCGTTTCTGGGTGATGGTTTGGTGAGGTTTGGAACACACAAATTGGAAGAAAATATAAAGAATTCATAAATTTTATAACTTCACTGGATTTTTTTTTAAATCGTTTCGTTGATAACTTAAAAATGCACCTTTAATTTTACTTATTCCGATTCCGTTTGTTGGATCAAAGTGTTTGACGATGGAAAGGTAAAGAAATGGAAGGAAGAGAAAGAGTAAAAGGAAAAGGAAAAGAAAACAGTACACAACATCAATAATAAAAAACCAAAATGGTGGGCCTACTTGCACGCACCGTGTTTCACTCCCTTAGCCAGAGTAATAAAAAGGAATCCAATAAATTATTTTGGGATAATTATATATTTGGTATCTTACTTTTATTTATTTATTTTATTTTGATATTTTATTTATTTATTAATAAAATAATATCTAACGTTATATTTTATTTTTATTTTAGTATTTATCATTAAAAATCAACAACATACTGATTAAGAGAGAAAAAAATCATACATAACTTTTAAAATAATTTTATAAAAAATATATATCGTCTACAATGTAAGTTCTACTGATTGTTAATATATATTGTGAACGATGAATCTTCTCGGTTAGTATTATGAAGTATAAGAGTGATCGTATTTAGATGATTGATTAAGTTATTCGTATTTATTTATTTATATTTTTTAGATTTTGGTTTTTAAATTTACTATGAGTATTTTTTTCTTTAGAGTTCTTTTCTTATATTCTTTATGTAGGATTATGATTAGACTATAATTTGTTAAGAAAATAACATAATACATAAATTTTCTATTAAAAATTGATGAAAGATAATTTAAATATCATTGAGTGTATAAATTACATTGACTTAATCGGTTGAAATAGTCGGTTCTGAAAAAATGTGTTGTGATTGGGTGCATCTGCATTCCACAATGAGAAGTAAAAGTAAAATATTTGGGACCAATGAGGAAGTTCCGTTGCATTGACTTTGACTTTCATCGAAAACCGAGACAGAGATTCGCGGAGGCGTTAAAACGGTTCAACTCAATGAGTCCGCAGGTGGTCTCAACTCTCATATTAAAGTGTGTCCGAGTCTAAGGGACGTCGACGAAGTTGTGTCGGGATCTGACGCATCTACCGCGTAAGTGGGCCACAATCATTAAATAATTTCATTTATTTTGTTTAAGATGGTTTCTCTATGGGCTTTAGGAGGTAGAAAGAGCCCAGGAATGACTTTTGCCAAATCCTGTCCAAGTTGTTACGTCTGGACTGGAACCAGTTTAATATTTGCCAAGTCCAACCTTAACAATTGTAGATTCGAACTACGTTCGTTGTTTTCTCTAATTTGTAGAGAATTTCCGCTGAATATCTATTTTTTTTATTTATTTTTTAATATTTTTAATCTCAAACGTTTAGCTTCATTTATAGAAGTGACTGTCATTATATCTATTTAGTCTAAATATTATAAATTTAATCGGTTTGCAAATAAGGTTAGACAAAGGGATAGAAAAGTAAATTCGAATTCTTTTAAATAAACCTATTTTAGTATATTTCCAAATGAGAAAAAGGGAAACTCTATTTTGGTTTTTTTCTAACATGAGATATATTGAAATAAATCTAAAATGAGACTAAATCAATTTTGTTATAAATATTTTAATATCAAAAATTTTAATATATGTTAAAATTTTTATCGTTTTATAAAAAAATGATATAAAAATTTATAAAAAATTCATATAAATTTTATAATAACTTTTAAATATTTTATTTTATTTTTTAAAACCGATTTTACCCTAAAATTTCCCTCCCACACTGACACCAAGCTCACTCTTAAGGTTAACGAAAGAAGAGTCCAGAAAAATAAATAAATAAAACCCCTTAAAAAGAGCGAAGCAGAGGAAAAGACTCAAAACAAACTTTGTTAGATGCTATCCTGAGCCTGACTACTTTTTTTTTTCTTTCTATCGTGCGCCACACATGGGAGGAGATGTAACCGGAACGTTTAACCCCGCCGCCTCGGCAGCCACTTCCTACGGTGGAGGACCGGCTGAACCTCAGTACGTGTCGGCGAAGACGTCGGTTTGGTGGGACATAGAGAATTGCCACGTCCCCAAGAACTGCGACCCGCATGCGATCGCGCAGAACATTAGTTCGGCGTTGGCTAAGATGAACTACTGCGGGCCCGTTTCCATCTCCGCCTACGGCGATACTAATCGAATCCCTTCTTCTGTGCAGCAGGCGCTTTCAAGCACCGGCATCGCACTCAATCATGTCCCTGCCGGTAACCTATTCGATATCGCTAACTTCCTTTATTTCTTTATCTTCGTAGGAAATCAAGATTGAATCGTTGTTTCTTATTGACTTAATCGTGCGGTAACAGATAGGCGTTACACTAATCTTTTAAAACTTTTAGAGTTCTTTTTGTTTTCCTTGTGAACTTGAAAACTGGTTTACTATGTGGATGCTCTGATCTAGGGTCTCAACTTGTTATATTGATTTTGAAATCAAGACTAAGATGTTTTAGAAGTAATGTTGATTAGTTGAAGTTTATACTTGAGCAGGTGTGAAAGATGCTAGTGATAAGAAGATTCTAGTTGATGTGTTGTTTTGGGCGGTGGATAATCCTGCTCCTGCAAATTATCTGTTGATTTCTGGGGATAGGGATTTTTCTAATGCGCTCCATCAGTTACGAATGAGGAGATATAATATTCTTTTGGCGCAGCCTATGAAGGCGTCTGCTCCCCTTGTTGCTGCGGCCAAGAGTGTATGGCTTTGGATGAGTCTTTTGGCCGGTGGTCCGCCTCTTTCGAGTGGTGAATCAACCAAACTTGCTAATGGTCAGAATAATTTTAACTCTGAAATGTTGTCGTATAATCCAATTCCTGAAATGGTTCAGTATAGTCAACCGATGGTTTCTAGTTCGGAAAATGTTACAATGGGGCAAAATGTATCTAATACCGGAAGGATTGGTGATAATAGCAAATACAAAGGGAGATATATTAGGAAAACTCCATATCAGTCAAGCAACTTAAGAGCCCCCAGTGTTCCAACAACTACCATTCAAGAAAATATGAAGAATGGTTATTCTTACCAGCCAGAGTATGCGCAGACGAAATCTTTTAAGAAAGCACCGCATGAGTTTTTTGGTGGCAGTGAGCTAGCTGTTTCTGCAGGCAGGTCTGCTCCAAACCTTTTCCCTAGCAATCCTAACCCTTCAGGGAGTGATAATGCTAATTTCCCGGGAGTTCTTCAGAATCATCATCCTCATTCAATGAGGCCAAATAATCTTCCTCTGCGACCAGCATTCGCACAAGATAATTATCTACCCCCAAATTCGCAAACTCATGGTTTCCGCCCAATACCTCCTAGAATGGAGGGGACTAGATTTCCAGCCCCACTCCCAAATTTTCCTGATGTTGCTAAGTTAAATATCTCTGAACGCTCCACCTATCCTCAAAATGGTAATAATTTTCCTAATCAAACTGGCGTAAATGCAGCACAAAGAAGCCATTTGTTCCAAGCTAGTCAGCATGATGCTTTTAGTAATAGGTATCCACGGGGTCCTGAATTTCCACCCCCATCATCCTCAGCAATTTATAGTTCTCCTAGCAATGGTATTTGGGGAGCTGATGGATGTTCAACACCTTCTGAATTCGTGCAAGGTCTTATTGGTGTCATCTTACTTGCATTAAACACACTCAAACATGAAAAAATGATGCCTACTGAAGCAAACATTACTGATTGCATTTGTTACGGAGATCCAAAGCACCGGAATACCAATGTAAGAGAGGCTTTGGACAGTGCAATTGAGCAACATATGGTTTTGAAACAAAGCTTAGGAGCAGTGCAGTTGTACGTTGGTAGAAATGAGAAACTATGGAAGTGTGTCAATCCTATTGGTGGAAATCCCAATCAGTTCCCAAAGACAATGTGGGACGGAATAGAAAGGTTTTTGTCATCCCCTGATGGACGATCAGCAATGATGGTGTCTCAATGCAGGTAATTATGCTTGATGATCTACTCCTCTCTGTCTCTCTTGTGTTTCCTTGCTTTATTAGGGGGATCCCTTAGCTTAACTTTGTTATCAACATTGCAGATATGAAGCGGCTTTAGCTTTAAGAAAAGCATGCTTGGAAGAATTTGCTTTAGGTGATGTTCTTCAGATCTTGAATATGATAATTGCTATGAAGAAATGGATTATACATCAGCAGTCAGGATGGCAACCAATTACAGTAACCCTTCCAGAAACTAGAACAGAAATAGGTACTGAAACTGTTGCTTGACCTGGTCAAGAGTGGTTTTGGTACTGGAAGTCACCCAAATGCGGTGAAAGATCATAAGAAGTGTGTTCATGGAATTGCGGGTAAGAAACTAGGGTCACTTTGGAAAGAATACTAATTATCAAAAACTAGGGACAGATTGATTTGGGATATGGGCGGCATTTTTTTTTTTTGTCATTTTCCCTTTTTAGTATTTACTGGGAGACTGAAATCGGAGCTGCTGAAGTGGAAAAAAAGCTTCAGATAATTCTGGAATTAGACTAGAAATTTTCAGCTTAGGAGCAGACGTTCATTTTCTGCATCTCAAGCCTGAAGATTTTTTGTGGCTGTGCTTGTGATGATTTGATATATTAGAAGCAATATCTGATATGTTTGGTCGTTGCTGGTATTGCTTAATTAGTTATATGCTAAAAGGCTTTTTTCTCTCCAGCTCAATATCCTTAGAATTTTACCACTTGGTATAGTGTCTTTTTTTCAACAGTTGGATTCCATGTCGCTGGTCTAGTTATACTACACCATCTGCAGTATCTCGTCTATATCATCATACTCTTACAAGGAACTTTTGAAGATGTACCAAGGCTTCCATATCTTGTTGCTGCATAACGGAGGAATAATAGCTATAGATATGTTAAAAGCAAAGTGACGAAGATTTGACATTACTGGCCAAAGCTTGGGAAATCTCATCTTGGAAGTATGATCATGGAGCTGTATTTCTGGGTCCTTGCAAGATAATGCAAGTACTTTAAGCATTTATAGGAAATGGAGTGCATGACGTTAAACTTGTCGCTTAAGTAAATGTATTAGATAGATTGAACCTTGTGTTTTTTTACTATGGAAATGGTTTTACCCTTTAATGTCATTAAATACATACTTGAAAATGTTTTGAAGTTAAATTTGTCTTGTTAACTACTTGCATTTGAGATCTCAATGACGGGTCATGTAATTTATGGTCAAACCTAGTTAGTATTTAAGTGCAACGGAACGGAGAGAATAATTAATTTCTAATTTATCGAAACATCGATGTTAAAAATACACCGTTCCTATTATTAGTGTCCAAGATGTAAAGAAACCAAATGCATGATGTTAATTAAAACGGAAATGCATTCTCACGTTAACATTTTAACAGCTCAAAGTGAAGGTAGAAATGAAACCTGTGTCGACATTCTGATACAGAGACCAAGCCTCACATTGGTTGAAGCTAACACATCAATACCACGATAAAAAAAAAATAGCACAAACTGTCTCAGAATGTTAGTCAGGGGGAGGGGAGGGATGTTTTTTCTAGGACATCTCTTTTTGCTTTCTAGAGGTCCTGAGAAGATGAAAAGACTGACTTATTAGACCCTAAATACATGTAATAATCTCTTACTCATCATGCTGCTAGTTACCTGGTGGGAATTTAATCACCCAAATCAAATAGTTTACACGATAAGCAAAACTCAAACGAAACGGAATAACAATACCATTTCATCCCCCATGAGCCTTTTGCATGGCGCTGTTCTGACATGTGAACAAGTAGACAAAGAAGAATGACACAAGTCCTAAATAGGAAGAAAGAAAACAAAAAATATATAGTTACTGAAACTTTCGAAGCAAGAAATCACCTGAAAGGAACATTCCCCCTCTGAACCTGTGACAATCGTAACATGAAATTTAAAGAGTAAAAGCAATTGTTATTGCTATGTTTTCACCAAGCTAAGGTAATTATAAAGATAGAAGCATACCAATCAGTTTGCAAGCTCTATGTGTGAGTGATTAATGTTTTACGAGTTTCCCGACAGTAGAGCAATAGTAGTAACTAGTAAAATCCTATCCCATCTAGTGGGGACGTAGGAGCAAGTATAAAAAGATAGTCCTAAAAAAGGTGAAAGACAATGCTATAATAATCATCAAACAGATGGTTGTTATCATTGAAATAACACAATTTAATAAATTAAATCCAAAGATTACCAATCAATCAAACACTAAGAGATGAAAGAACCAAGTGTTGTGAGGACGCAAAGAAGAGGGTATATGGTATCAATTATGGCCGATTGACACAGACATGTTGCACTCACCTACTAGATCCAATCCCAATTCACAACTAGTGGGAATTCGGGATTTAGGATAACAAATGACTAACCTACAAAAAGTAAATGAAAAGAGATTGATGCAATATCAAGCAGACTAGTTATCATCACTAAGATGCTAGTTCTAGAAAAGTAAATCCAAAAATACGAAATAGTCAACTACAAAGAGATGAAAAATAAAATTGGCAACCATAACAGTGTAAAGGAGGCTGTATAAGCTATAGATGATACCACTTGTGGAGAATGATGCAGACAGATGAGCTCTCCTACTAAAGAATTGCCATAAAAAAGAGAAGGAAAATTGAAATAACGTAGGTGACATATTACTACTTCGACAATGATCTATGGCACAACAAATTACAATATAAGATTTGATCTTCTGACAACGTCAAATTACTTCTTTTTCTATTAATATCCAGTTACTTGGAATAGATATCTCATGGCTTACTCCAAGTTTGATGAGCCACATTCAAGATAAAACTAATCTGTCAAATCATCATCAAGAAAATCGAGAGCATCATCATCGGTGGTAACACCTCCAGCAGAAGGGTTAACATCCAATGGTTCAATAAAACCAGCAATTGTGACCATTTCTGGTCTCTTTTCTTCAATCTCATGTTCATCCATATCATCTCCGCAAATTTGTTCCACCTCGTTATAAATGATCTCCTAAATCAGGAAAGATGAATCAAGATAGCATTAAAAATTGGCATATTCTATTCTCTCAAGAGAGTCGAGACTTTAAGGAAATGAGAACAATTTAAACCACAATGAAAGGTACCTCATCTTCTGGCACGGCTAGCTTCTCAGTCTCCACAAGCCAGTCATCCAATACGCTTTCTAACATGGCACAGTCAAATGAAACCAACTCATCAGGCTTTCTTCCTAGTTGGCATTCTCTCAGTCTCAGGTTGTAGTGGACAAAGGTTTGGTCATTCAATCTCTTCCGGGACAAACAGTTGCGTCTTTTGATGTGAACCTGATCAAATGCACTCCAGTTATGCTCACACCCGATTGAGGAACATGTCTGGCTTAGTATGCGTATGGCAATTCGTTGCAGCTCTAAGCAACTTATCCCATGTTGTTGCCACCAGGAAGCTAACGATGAAACAGCAATTAGCACAACATTTCAATCAACATGAGAAAGCAAAATATATATATATATATATATAAAATACGAGTTCTTGAACAAACAGACTTGCACATAAAATCCTGATTGAATTACCTGGATCAAGTTCGTTTCTAGTACTTATGGCCAAATCAGTTCCAAAATCAGCTTTTGCTGACACAAAATCAGGTATCTGATAAATGAAAATCAGAAAAAAAATCCAGTCAGATAAGAGATCCACAGCTGCTTTCACAGCAATGTAGCTCCATGGACAATATGATCTTGAAAAAAAAGGAAGCAACCAGATTGCTAGGGATAAGCCATCAATTAACATATTAGACATAAAACCGAGCAGAAATAAGAAATCAATACCTGCATGGATGCGGAAATTTTTTTCCCATTGTCTGCCTCCAATCGAACAATACACTCATTTAGACCTTGCATTACTTCAGGACTCTTCAGTATCACAAACAAAAAGTTGAAATTAAGAGTGGAAGAAATACACAATCAGGAAAAGATAAGGGTCAAGTAACTGTATATATAGTTTAGTACCATAAAAAAATCTGGCCGGTACCGGTAGGAAGGATTGAGAAAGTATGCAGCAGCATAAAGTGGATGATGTAACAATGAACTCCAATTACTATCAATCACACTCCAAAAAGGTCCATATTTACGAACATCATTGCCATGAATGGCTTTAATTGCAAGCTTTGTTCTACAGATGTCATTATATACAAATGGCATTGATCGGATTTTATCACTATCTATCTTTTGAAGAACTTCAGCAACTGGTTCTAAGGATTTCTTCACGTACTGCATTTTCTTCCAAAACGAGACATTTAAGACAATTTTTTCAATCTCTTTGCCTTCATCTAATTTGGAAAAGCGGGACGAAAGCCACCTATTTGATTGGAACATTCTCTTAAGACCCACTCTCTGCTCCAACAAACTCTGTAAAGTGAAAAAGTTGGTGGCAAACTTTGTGACAGCTGGCTGAAGAAGTTCCTGTCCCTTTGTAAATTCTTTCTTCATAAAATTAAACAACCAGGTATTGTTATAAATAAACCTGGTCACCATTTTTGCTTTCTCTACGCATTCTCCCACCCATTTTATATTCACAAAATCCTCAAGCATTCTATCAATGCAATATACAGCGCAAGGCGTCCAAAATAAATTTCTCCGTTTCTCTTCAAGCATCTTTCCAGCATTCCTGAAACTTGAAGTGTTCCTGGTAACCACCTGCAACAAAGGACATAGCTCAGAACAGTGCATACTCATACAGGTATAAAAGTAAATTTCTCACAAACAAAAGTAGATATACAAACCTGGACTACATATTCTTCACCAACCTCGTCCACTGCTTTGTCTAACAACTTGAACAGATGAACCACATCTTCTATCATATCAGTTGCATCAACAGACGAGAGAAAATAAACACCACGAGGGCAAGAGACCAAAAAGTTAATCAGCGTCCTCCCCTGTGCATCGTTCCAACTGTCAGCCATGACCGAACAACCAGTGATTGCCCAAGATGTCTTAAGCTCCACCAAGTACTCCTTAATATTAGCAATTTCCTCCTGAAGGAGACGACCAGATATCAGTCGACTAGAAGGACCTTGTAAACCTGGCCCATACTGACCAACCAATTCCAGCATTTTATGGAAATATGGAGAGTTTGCTGCATTAGTAGGGATTCCTGCATGGTAAAAGAATTTGCAGATTGCAGACATCACTTCCCTGTGAGCTTTCTTCTCAAACCCTATTCTTGCCCTTGGTTGTTTATACTGCACTGATGTCTGGTTTTTCAGTGACTTCAAAAATACTGAATCCAGTCTTGATTTTTTATGTAGTGGTTCACCGTTACCACTACTACAAGGAGATCTACCTCTGAGATTATTTCCAACATCATTGTCAGAAATTGTATCATCAACAGCCACCATATCCTTACATATAGATTGCAAATACTCTTCCTCCTCCCCACCTTCGTCCTCATTATCTGAGTGTAAGTAGAATGTGGATATGTCCTTGGTATCAGGTTTCCTATGCCTTCTACCAGTTCGGTGCCATTTCATGTTTTCTTTGATTTTGAGATAAACCTCTTCAGGCGCCTTCTCACAGTATGCAACTTCTCCAGGGATCCTAGCAAGATGTTGCTTAAACCGATTTATGCCCCCACTAATTATTTTTTCACAATAGTTGCATTTCACTCTTCTCTTCTTCTCATCTTGAGCAACACAGTGTTCCCATCCTGGGTCTATATAACCTAATGATCGAAGAGGAGTGAACTTGATAACCAAGTTCTTGTCACCCATCACTTTCTTGCCTTTGTGTTTATAACTTGTGGAAGCATCTTCCCCATCACTGTACTCATTAGATTGGATACTTAGAGCAGCCTGTTCATAATCCGATTGCCTTCGTTTTCGACCAGAACGACATCCTTCCAGATTTTTTCTCATATTCAAGCAAACTTCTTCAGGAACCTTTTCACAATGAGTAACTTCACCAGACAATCTGGCCAAATGTTGCTTCAATCTAAATATTCCACCACTGACTACTTTCCCACAATAGTTGCATTTAACCTTCTTTTTCCTTTCATCTTGAGCAGTCCCATGCTCCCATCCAGGATCAACATATCCCATTGACCGAAGTGGGGCCATCTCTTCAACCATTCATCAAGCAGCACAAGAGCGGAAACTTTATATCACTAGGCTGTTCATGATTTGAAATAATAAAAAGTTATATATAAAAAAAGTGAATAGAAATTTATAAATCAAGACACTAGAATTAAATTCAAGCCATAAAGTGAATTGGCCTTTCGGAGCACTGAAATTCCTTTTCAACTGTAAATTACCTTTTGCATATCCCTCAAAGATAGAGCTTGTTTTGTTCCTTAACCCCATTGCATTTGTCCTATAAAGCAGACCTGATATACATATCAAAACTTAGCAGGTGAGTTGGAAACCAAAAAAAGCAGGCTGTATGGCCTACTTGAGAGCATTAAACAAGAGATTCGTTCCCATTTCAGATTGTATGGCCTACTTGAGAGTTTGCAAACCAGGATTTTTAGAGTACTTAAAATAACTACCAGACTGTAGGCAAGTCAAAACTTGTGAGGTTTGAATGAAATGAAAACCTACAGGTTAGATTTCTCACAAGCATAAATGCAACTGAACTTGTTTTCAAATTGCAGAACATATTCACACTATTATCTCATATATGATTAAAACTCAGCAGACCATGCTATTACTACTCCTTTGCTTGGGGAACATGGATTAAACAAAAAAAAGGTGCAAATCCATAAGCAATCTAGCTCCCTCAATGAACTTAAATAGAAGCAAAACATCACAAGAAAGCCTTCAGAGTTAGTAAATTCTAGATACAGTAGAATTACGATGTTTACAAAACAGCTATAATCCCTAAAAATACCCCACCATCGTTGAAATGCTTGCTTTGTCCAAAATCTACTTCTAAATGCTTAACCTTGTAAGCATGTTGCTAATAAGCTAAAACCAATATTAGAACAAACAGATTTTTCAGACCCAATAACAAAACTGAAGACAGAACAAATGTATTTATGGACTACAACCAAAGCATCCATTAAAGGGGAAAACAAGATAAAACGTTTAAAGACACATCCAACGTTACTAACTTAAACTTAGACTCCGCATAAGTCTAAGACGTGGAAACAAGTCAGGAAGCGATTCACATACTTTTCTTTTATAAGCAGCTTAAATCTAACCGAATCAAACCTCACCAAAAGAATCCATGAAAATTTTTAATGCAACTGATAGGAAGCAAGCAATTAGAGCTAAAAACTCAATAAGAAAAGCAACTTAAACTCACAAATTTGAATCCAAGTCAACAACAGCAACTAAAACGATGTTTAAAAACCCTAAAAATCAAGATTTAAAAGCGAAACAAAAAAGGGAAAATGAATGACAATAATTAAAAATAACCTGAGGAGTTTGGCTTAGCAAGAGTCAGGCCTCATCACCCTGCATTTCTGTAAATTACTAGGGCTGTGTCGCCTCATGTTTTTCAGCTACCGGTGCTATTTTTTCTTCAATTTTTTATTTTTTTCTAGAAATATTGGGGAAAAAAAAGGTTTTGGGTATGAAACGCTCGGATAATTTACAGGTGCTGGATAGCAAATCGACGGTCATCAAGATTCTGATCATTGATGAGATCGAAATTCCAACCCTTATATCGCGACTCTGTCTTGTCTATTAAATAAATAAATAATAAAATGACTTTTTTAATAGTTTACAAACTTAATAATAAAATCAATTCATATATAATAAGTAATAACATGCATAACGTAGGATTAATTTGTAGATATGTAAAATTATAAAGAACAGTGTAATTAATTATCAATAATATCTAAAATTCAAACGTATTTTCTATTTTAATAAATAAACGAGAATTTAAGGTAAATATATTTGTTGTTACTATTTTGATTTAACTTTATAAATTATATTTAATATTTTATTATAGGACGTTAGTTCACTATAAATCATTTATTCAAAATTAATTGTTTTTTAGAAATTGATAACAAATGAACTTTTGGATTTTAGTTTTCTGACGAGAGTGGAGTTTTAAAAGTTTAATTTTATTAGATAAAAATATATATATGTAAATGTCGTGATTTAAATTTATATTTTTTAAAAAAATTAAATTTTTAGTTTAAATCACACTATACAAAAATTACGATACAGATAAAAGGTTGTCTATAAATAATGATTTTATCTATAATAATATAATATTTTATTAATTTAAGATAAAATTAAAAAAACCATCACTTGTAAATAAATTCTTCATCCAAACATTATCTACAAGTCATGACAATTTTTATACTATAATTTTTATTATAAATTCCAACATATCCTCCGACTTATTCCATTTTCCTAATTGTCAATTTATTTAAAAATACGCACCCTTTTTAACAAGTAAAATCCAAATTATCTAATACTAAAATGATCTCATCTCTCTCGTATCAGGTATGGAATTTCCTTAATTGTTTTCAGTTATGTGTATAAAACCCCTAGATTTAATTCCAGGGTTTTTTTAGTTGATTTTAGAATAAGGGATTATATTGAAGTTTGAATTGAGGTGAAGATGGTGATCCAGACCTTTTTTTTATATCTTGGAAGGTGAATTTACGGGTGGGGATTCTTGAATCTTGATTGAATTCTTGCATTAGCTTTGGGTTTCCTTCAAATTCGAATCCTGGCTGTTGTTTGTTTACGGCGTTTTATGGTTTTGTGCCACCCTTTTCTGTTGTGAACACTGCATCGGAGTTCTTGGCAAAAGATTAAACCTGCACCTTTGTTCTCTTACTGGAATTGCGTTATCTTGTTTCACTGTTCTTGATATTCAATTAAGGAAAGCTTTCGATCCAATTGCAATGGCTACTCCACCACAAGCTTCCACTTCACCTAATCCTGATAAAACTCCATTTACTGCTGCTCCCACGGAGCATCAAGATTTACTCCCCCAAATTTACAACCTGATCAGATCGCTTCCCCTTCAATAAAAAATCCAATTATGCTATCACCGGAAAATGGGGTCAAAACTGGAAGTCCTATTCCCCATCTCAGTACACCCCCTGGTCCTCCTGTGTTTACATCACCAGTACGGCCTGCTGCCTTGCCTTTCCAAACCTCTCCCGCAACTCCTCAGCCAGTGGCTTTCTCATCAGGTTCGTCTTTGCCCACATCTTCCTCTCCCCATTTTTCAAATGGGTCAGTTGAGCTTCAACAACAAGTTCCCAGTGCAACTGAGGAATCAGTGCCTGGTGGGGAGAGACCATGTGTTTTATTCTCAGCTCATAAGGTATCTTTTTGTTCTTTTTGGGAAGAAGCAGAAGCATGATTTTTTTCATCAGCCAATTTTCTATGCTTTTGGTACCTTAATCTCAATGTTCTTTTTGGAATTTTTGATTCGTGCATGTTATTAAATTTACAATCTTTTTATCTTGCAATTATACTATCTATTTTGTATGTTAGGTGTTGAAACCCAAGAAGCTAGCAAATGTACCTAGTTTAGGCTTTGGAGTATTGGTTTCTCCTGGGAGGGAGACTTCAACAAGTCCTCAAGTGATACAGCGAGATCCTCATCGATGCCATAATTGTGGAGCTTATTCTAATCTTTATTCAAACATACTAGTTGGATCTGGCCAATGGCAGTGTGTAATCTGCCGGAATCTAAATGGAAGTGAAGGTGAATATGTAGCATCCAGCAAGGAGGAGCTCTGTAATTTTCCGGAGCTGTCATCTCCTTTGGTTGATTTTATTCAAACTGGGAATAAGAGACCGAGTTATGTGCCAGTTACTGATTCCAGAATTTCTGCACCAGTTGTTCTTGTTATCGATGAATGTTTAGATGAGCCACACCTTCAGCATTTACAGAGCTCCTTGCATGCATTTGTCGATTCAGTTCCACCTACAACGAGAATAGGAATAATTTTGTATGGTCGCACAGTATCAGTCTATGACTTTTCAGAAGACTCCATAGCATCCGCTGATGTGATTCCAGGTGGCACTTCACCAACTCAGGAGACCTTGAAAGGATTGATTTATGGAACTGGTATCTACTTGTCACCAATGCATGCTTCAAAAGAGATTGCACACCTAATATTCTCTTCATTAAGGCCATACAAGTCAAATGTTCCAGAAGCATCAAGAGATAGGTGCTTGGGTACTGCTGTTGAGGTTGCTATGGCAATTATTCAAGGACCATCTGTTGATATGTCTCGAGGTGTAGTTAAAAGGCCAGGTGGCAATAGCAGGATCATCGTTTGTGCTGGTGGACCAAATACGTATGGTCCTGGGTCTGTCCCTCATTCTTTTACTCACCCTAATTATCCTCATAGAGAAAAGACAGCATTGAAATGGATGGAGCATCTTGGTCATGAGGCTCATCAACATAACATAGTGGTTGATGTTCTCTGTGCTGGGACGTGCCCTGTAAGGGTTTCTGTGCTGCAACCACTTGCAAACTCTTCAGGAGGGGTGTTGGTTCTTCATGATGACTTTGGTGAAGCCTTTGGTGTAAACTTGCAAAGGGCATCTGCCAGAGCTGCTGGTTCCCATGGTTTGTTGGAGATACGCTGTTCCGATGACATTATGGTTACTCAGGTTGTAGGTCCTGGTGAAGAGGTGCATATAGACACCCATGAAACCTTTAAAAATGATATTTCTCTATGTATTCAAATGCTGAGTGTTGAAGAAACACAATGCTTCTCAATATCGTTGGAGAATAAACATGACATAAAGAGTGATCATGTATTTTTCCAGTTTTCTATTCATTACTCAAATGTTTATCAAGCTGATATAGCTAGAGTGATTACTATCAGATTGCCAACCGTGGATAGTGTTTCTGCCTATCTTCAAAGTGTTCAAGATGAAGTGGCTGCAGTCATAATATCCAAGAGGACTCTGTTGCGGGCAAAAAGTTATTCTGATGCAATTAATATGCAGACAACAATAGATGAAAGAGTCAAAGACATTGCTTTAAAATTTGGCTCTCAAGTGCCAAAGTCAAAGCTTTGCCGGTTCCCAAAAGAAATCTCTTTACTACCTGAGTTTCTATTCCATCTTAGGAGAGGCCCACTTTTGGGAAGTATAGTTGGTCATGAAGATGAGAGGTCTGTACTGCGGAGTTTGTTTTTGAATGCATCCTTTGATCTTTCTCTCCGCATGATTGCCCCTCACTGTCTTATGCACCGGGAAGGAGGCACTTTTGAAGAATTGCCTGCTTATGATCTTGTCATGCAGTCTGATACAGCTGTTGTTCTTGACCATGGTACAGATGTGTTCATTTGGTTGGTATGTAAATTAACCCATCTTTTAGCTTTGTCAGTTTTTTTTTTGTATACCTTTGCTCCTATTCTGTCATCTCTGATTTATGAGTCTTACGTGTACTTCTGTCCTATAAAGGACCCAGTTTTGCTTTGTGATTGAATAGAGATTTGATGTCATATTTAGTTTGAAGGCAATATTCAAGCAAACACCATATATATATTTTTTTTCTATGATCCATCATCTACCCCGGGTGGTATTCATATATTAAGGCCATGGTGGAAAAGTGATGTAGCCTGGTGTAGAGTGAAGGGAAGGACTGGAAATAATAAGCTGTTTGTGCTTTTGCTAAATGCAAAAAGTAATGTGTTCATAGCTATATCATCCATCTTAAATGTTTATACCATTTTCACTCTGAATGAAATTCTGTATAGTAAACGAGTCTGTGTCTGCCTGTCTCTGTATACAGTATATATTACTGGTGACTATCTGACCCTATCAACTGCTGGCTTCAGGGTGCTGAGCTTGCTGCTGATGAAGGAAGAAGTGCTGCAGCTTTGGCAGCTTGTAGAACATTGGCAGAAGAGCTCACAGAGTTGCGATTTCCAGCACCTCGGATCCTTGCGTTCAAGGTTCTTTTCCCTTGATTGATTCCAACATTCTCTTAGCTGTTCATTGTGGTGTTTATTCTGTTAGCAGTTGACGGAGAAGAATCTAATGATCTGATTTCATTGCAGGAGGGGAGCTCTCAGGCTCGATATTTTGTTTCTCGGCTGATACCAGCACACAAGGATCCTCCTTACGAGCAGGTAAGAGGAAACAAAAAACAAAAATGGAGAAGCCTCTTAGCTGTAGGCCTCTTATGATAGATCCATAAGTAACTATTGTGTGATACTGATGCAGGAGGCAAGATTTCCACAACTTCGAACCCTGACAGCAGAACAGCGGACAAAACTGAAAAGCAGTTTTATACATTTCGATGATCCGAGCTTCTGTGAGTGGATTCGGGGTTTAAAAGTAGTGCCACCCGAACCAATCTAAGTGACGTTTTAGGTATTTTGCGGTTTAAATCCCTCCAGAAAAATGGAGTTCCAGTGAGTTGCATCCAACAATCATTAATCGGAATCATTCTACTTTTTTATACTTCTTTCGATGAAAGCAATGTAACCTAACACATTCATCGTCTCCGTTTTTAGTCATTCTTTCCTTTTTATACCTCTTTTTTTAACAATTTTCTTTTGAACACCAAAGGATCAGTTATACTTCATGGAAAATCATAAAAGCTGAAAATGCTTTGTGAAAGCAGTGCCTGGTGTCGTTATTTTATAAATTATTACGCCATTTTGTATGTTTCCCCCCTGGGAAATCAGAGTAATAGCTTGTTTTCTTATATTAATGTAAATTTTTGATATTTTTATAATTCCATTGATATAAAAGTTGAATTAAAATATTAACACAATGAAAACTAATAAGAAGAATGTATTTAATACCTTTTTTAGGGGGGGGGGGGGGGACTTCAAATACTTAATAAAAAATATAACTGGACATATTTATGGATTAATATATGGTGGTATCGAAAGAACAGAAGCTGGTTTGATTGGCTGGCGGCTGTACGCCACGCCACATGTTAAGCAATAGCATAAAGTTCGAAAGAGTAGATTCTCTCCCCACCCCTCACCTTATCTCCTCCAACCCCGACGTCCCTCTCTTTTTCTTCTCAAATTCATTTTCATTTTTCAAACGCTCGTCTTCACCTCTCATTACAAGAGGTTCAGTGTTTTTAAGCTTCAATTTCCGAGTAATCGGATCCACCCTCCAATCCGGAATGGCCGGAGCATCCATATTCGACTCCACCCTGGTAAACCACCGCTCTCTCTCTGTTTCACCATTTGCTTCCAAATTCATCTTCAACTACAGAAACAAAAGCTGCACTCCAACTCCCCTTGTGGGTTCTGACTTCTTCGGTGGGAAGTCCCCTAGAGTGGTCAGAATTGGAGACAAGACGCCCAGGTTAGGAAGTAGGAGGCGGAGGAGGATGGGTGTTTCAGCTTCATTAGGGGGCCTTTTGGGTGGACTTTTTAAAGGGGATGATACGGGAGAGTCCACTAGGCAGCAGTGTGCTGGGACTGTTACGGCTATTAATAGATTGGAACCTGCCATGACTGCATTGTCTGATACAGAGCTCAGGGAAAAGACTTTTGCTTTGAAGGAACGTGCCTCTCAAGGCGAATCTTTAGACTCGATTTTGCCAGTAAGTTCAAATCATTTCTTAAAGAAAAAAAAATCACTAGTATTTTAGTTCTCAACGGTATAGAAGAGCTTAAGGTGGTTTATTAGCCCAACACATTATATTACAAGCTTGCAACATCCAAAGCAAAAGTCTGGAGAGATTCTTTTCTGATTTTCACTCACATCTGTCACTTCGTACTTGTTCTTTTATACACTTTAATATGTAACCAACGAAGTAATTTTGTTTGCAGGAGGCGTTTGCTGTTGTAAGAGAAGCCTCAAAGAGGGTCCTTGGACTTCGTCCTTTTGATGTCCAACTGATAGGTAAAATCTCATGTTCATATATATTGATTTCAAGTACCAAAAGCTCCCATACCGCAGTGATTGGCAGTAAGCTATAGTTGAAAATGTTACTGGGACTGCTTTCACTACTGATTCAATGTTCCTTTGTCATGATTGATTGTGTTTGATTTGGGTGTGGATAAGTGGCCACCTCAATGTGTGAATTTTAGTCTTGAGTTCTTCACTTTTTTTGTTCTAGAATTTTTTTTATAATACTTGTAATTTAAGTAACTCAAGCTTCCTGAGCTATGGTCATGTAGGTGGCATGGTTCTTCACAAGGGAGAAATAGCTG
This sequence comes from Abelmoschus esculentus, assembly GCA_035048815.1. NCBI lineage: Eukaryota > Viridiplantae > Streptophyta > Magnoliopsida > Malvales > Malvaceae > Abelmoschus > Abelmoschus esculentus. The sequence goes on from JAUCBN010000034.1 coordinate 17,389,057, forward strand.
AAATGAGGACTGGAGAAGGAAAAACCCTTGTTGCTATCTTACCAGCTTATTTGAATGCATTAAGTGGAAAAGGAGTTCATGTGGTTACTGTCAATGATTATCTAGCCAGACGAGATTGTGAATGGGTTGGTCAAGTTCCTCGCTTTCTTGGCTTGAAGGTTGGCCTAATTCAACGTAGGTCTTGTTCTTTACCTGTTTGAATGAATATTTAGTTTCACACTTAGTTTTACTGAAGCAGTTGTTTTGAACTCTAGATTATGTCAATCAGACCCATCAGATTTGAGTTGCTTGTTGGTTTATGACTTTTAATAATCGTTGTAGCTGACTACTGATCCATTCATTTTTTATCAGAGAATATGACAAGTGAACAGAGAAGGGAGAACTACTTGTGTGACATTACTTATGTCACCAATAGCGAGCTAGGTTTTGACTACTTGAGAGATAATCTTGCCACGGAAAGTAATTTTTGTCTTATATGCTGGTTTTGTTTTTCAATGATGTTGCTTGAATTCAATCAAGACGTTATAGCATTTATACTGAACTTACTGAACTTTTTCCTGTAAGCAGAGTGTTGAGGAGCTTGTTTTGAGGGATTTCAATTATTGTGTCATAGATGAGGTTGACTCTATTCTTATTGATGAAGCAAGAACACCGCTGATTATATCTGGGACTGCCGAAAAACCTAGTGATGCATATTATAAAGCTGCAAAAATAGCTGCAGCCTTTGAGCGAGATATACATTATACTGTAAGGCTGCCTTCTATTTTGTGTGTGTGTTTCCCCTAGCACAATGTAGTTATTGTAATTGTTTTTCTTCCAGCAGATTCCCCCTTAATTTGATTGTTAAATTAGAGAAAGCATCCTGAATTTTGTTCGAGCTTCCTTGAATAATTCATGTAAATATATTGGTATAACGAATATATTGTTTTGGTGCATATCGGAATTAAGAATCACTGTCTTCATAGATCCAAGTACACGACAGACAGTTAATAAAGTGGACTTTTAAAAATAAAAAATAAGAAAAAAAGGGGAAAAGCCTCGTTAACTAAGAGAACTGTTTATGTAGGTGGATGAGAAGCAGAAGACTGTTCTACTTACAGAACAGGGTTATGAAGATGCTGAAGAAATTCTGGACGTAAAAGATTTGTATGATCCGCGGGAACAATGGGCATCGTATCTTCTGAATGCTATTAAAGCAAAGGAATTATTTCTTAAAGATGTAAATTATATCATCCGGGGCAAGGAGGTGCTTATCGTAGATGAGTTTACTGGTCGAGTTATGCAGGTAAATATGTTTCTCTTGCTTGCCTACTGAATGAAGAAAATGAATTTATGGTTAACTGATGATATAACTTGCGATAGAAGAAAATATTCAGGTAAATATCGAGATAAACTAGGGTGTCAGGTTTTATATATATTGTTACTCGTGTTTCCATCAGGGGAGGAGATGGAGTGATGGACTTCACCAAGCAGTTGAAGCTAAAGAGGGCTTACCTATTCAAAATGAAACTATAACTCTGGCATCAATCAGTTACCAAAACTTTTTTCTTCAGGTTTGAGTTCTTTTATCATATAGTTTGGTGAAACTCTTTTGGAAATTTATTTTAATTCAACTTTCTAGTGCTGTTACATTTTTCCTACAGTTTCCAAAACTTTGTGGAATGACTGGTACTGCTGCAACTGAAAGCACAGAATTTGAGAGCATATACAAGCTTAAAGTTACTATTGTCCCCACAAATAAGCCCATGATAAGAAAGGTTAGTTAGAGCTTGCCTTCCATTGTCGTATATTTTCCAATTGTTCATTTTTACTGCTGGCTTTGTTTCCAGATGGTGAGGACTGAGATTATTGTCATTTTGATCTTAATCTCAGAATATGTTGCCTTATTTTTAAGGTTTTATCCTAATCCCTTTTCCCTCTAATTTCTTTCTCAGGATGAGTCCGATGTAGTTTTCAGAGCAACTAATGGAAAATGGAGGGCAGTTGTTGTAGAAATTTCTAGAATGAACAAAACAGGCCGTCCGGTTCTTGTTGGCACAACAAGTGTTGAGCAAAGTGATTCATTGTCAATGCAATTGCAAGAAGCCGGAATCCCCCATGAGGTAAGGCCTTTTTGAGTTATGATTAAGGATGTTCAGTGTGGGAACTGCAATTATTTGAACACTATAAATGAAAATTTGTGTCTGAAAAGCACTTAATACTTATTTAGTCTTTTTTCCTACAAAGATGTACAACTTCATCTAGGGCTTTGAGGAAAAGAAAGTCTAGCACAATCCTGTCGCTAAATGTATCTGGGTGAGAGATTAATAAGTTTATTTGTTTAAGGTTCTGAACGCAAAACCAGAGAATGTGGAGAGAGAAGCTGAGATTGTAGCACAGAGTGGCCGTCTAGGGGCAGTGACTATTGCTACCAATATGGCAGGCCGTGGAACAGACATCATCCTTGGTGGCAATGCGGAATTCATGGCCAGGCTGAAGCTACGTGAGATGCTAATGCCAAGGTTTAATATTATATTCACTAATTTTGTTTTTGTTTTGCTGGCAATAGTTCCAAAGTTATTGCAGCTGCATAATGGCTACTTGCATCATATATAGTGGTTTACATTGACATTTTAAGTGTGTAAATGTTGCAGAGTCGTCCAACCAGCTGGAGGAGTCTTTGTATCAGTGAAGAAACCTCCTCCAATGAAGACATGGAAGGTTTTATTCTCAATTGCTATATAAAACTAATTTTGGTTTTTATGAATTTATTTCAGATTAAGGTTGCTGTTCTTGACTTCTAGTTTTATTCCAGTAGCTGGTGCTAACTGTTACTTATGTTCAGGTGAATGAGAAGTTATTCCCATGCAAGCTATCCAGTAAGAACACCAAGTTAGCAGAGGAAGCTGTAGAGTTAGCTGTCAACACTTGGGGAAAGAAATCTTTAAGTGAGCTAGAAGCTGAAGAGCTGCTATCTTATTCTTGTGAAAAGGTGTACTGAAGAATGAAAATGACAATATTTTACTGTGCATATTGTCTGATTTGTTTGATTTAAACATCATTTTACCTGTTAAGAATCATTGAATCCATTGATATACTATCAAATAGCATCTGGCTGATACCCTATGAAACAGTAGTCATTGTGCTTTTGTATTTACAGGGCCCTGCTCAGGATGAAGTTATAGCAAAACTGCGAAGTGCGTTTATAGAAATTGTAAAGGAATATAAGGCATACACTGAGGAAGAGAGGAAGCAGGTTCTCTTTTCCCCTTTAATGAACTGATAATTGATTTGAGTTTTACATGCAATTTCTGAATTTCTGTCATTACAGGTTGTGGCAGCTGGTGGACTTCATGTGGTGGGGACAGAACGTCATGAGTCTCGACGAATAGATAATCAGGTTACTTTTGGAACATTTATAAAATGTGAACTTTCTATTTGATTAGATTGTTGTGTGCTCAAGGCAAGGGAATTTCCCCTGATCTTTGTTGTTTAAAAATGAGGGGAGAAAAAGAAACTGAAGATGAGCAATTCCATGTTCTCTGTATGTTGGTGCATGAAAATGCTTCTAGTATACTCAGTTTTAGATTGCATTTTTTGTCCATGCAGCTCCGTGGAAGAAGTGGCAGGCAAGGGGACCCTGGAAGTTCACGCTACTTTCTAAGTCTTGAAGATAACATCTTTCGAATTTTTGGAGGGGATAGAATTCAGGTTTGCTCTGTGGTTGCATTTTTCTGCTTTCCAGTTTGCTAATTCATGTGCTTGTAAAAACCTTTTCTGTCAATGCTTGAAGGGTTTGATGAGAGCTTTCAGAGTTGAAGACCTACCAATCGAATCCAAGATGTTGACTAAAGCACTTGATGAAGCTCAGCGGAAAGTGGAAAACTACTTCTTTGACATTCGTAAACAGTTGTTTGAGTATGATGAGGTCCTAAACAGTCAAAGAGATCGTGTCTATACAGAAAGAAGACGAGCTCTCATGTCAGACAATCTCCAATCTCTCATTATTGAATATGCCGAATTGACAATGGATGACATCTTAGAGGTGAAGATTAGTGAACTTTTGGCAACACTCTCATCTAGGTTCTATTTGGTCTCAGGGTATTTATTTATTTATTTATTTTTGATAAGTAGGCAAATATTGGTTCAGATGTTCCAAAGGAAAGCTGGGATCTTGAAAAACTCATTGCAAAAGTTCAACAGTAAGAGTTGTCTTTATTCTCTATGCTTGGTGTTCGAAATGATGAACACTTGACAGGACAGTTTTGGGAATTACATGATTATCTTCATCGTAAACTATTTTTTTATTTACTGCCATAATTTCAGGTACTGTTACCTGTTGAATGATTTGGCCCCTGATTTATTGAGGAGTGAGTGTTCAAGTTATGACGATTTACAGGATTATCTTCGTCGTCGTGGTCGGGAAGCATATTTGCAGAAAAGGGTCAGTATATTAGTCTTGTTTACTTGAACAGGGGTTTTCTAATCGTTATCATGCCAAACATATATATTCCCCCGCAGTTGGTACATTAATCAAATCTAAGCCTCAATTGATGATTTTCCATGTATTGTGGATCATTAGGAGTCTTGATTGCTTTTAACTTTTTTTTCTTTTTAATTTTATCTTCTGCGTTCACAAGATTCATGCAGATTTATTTCTGTTTTTTTTTTTTTTTGCTTATTCTAATGGTTTAGATTTTCCCCATAATTTTGGATTTAGGATATGGTGGAGAAGCAAGCAGAAGGGTTAATGAAAGAAGCCGAGAGATTTTTTATCTTGAGCAATATCGATCGCTTGTGGAAAGAACATCTGCAAGCCCTTAAGTTTGTACAACAAGCTGTAGGCTTACGCGGATACGCACAACGTGATCCACTAATCGAGTATAAGCTTGAAGGATATAACCTCTTCTTGGATATGATGGCACAGATCAGACGAAACGTAATTTATTCAATGTATCAGGTATGAAAGAAAACTTGGTTCTAAAAGTACATGAAAGTTGCACTTTATCCACCATGGCATGGCATCTCATGTTTACTGGTTTTTTTTTTGGTCACGAATTGGCAGTTCCAACCAGTGATGGTAAAGAAGAACAAGGAAGATGGGTCAGACAAAGTTGTTACAAATGGTAGAAGCAGTAATCAGAAACCTGATGCAGTTGGTGCAGGTGAGTCGTCTTTGTCTGTTGCCAGCCCCAAAGCTGGTGTCTAGTGTTTCATCGTATCATTTCACGAGGGGAAGTGGTAAGTACCGGTTTGTTGTAGTGTACGAGTGAATCGAGATCGTATATATATCAATTTTAAAAGGGAAAGAAACATGTCCCTTTTGACCGTGTATTGTAGCTTAGAAAGTCACACCAGTTAGATTCTTACGAAATGCAACATTTTTTGCAACAGATAATGTAATATTTCTTCAAGTTTGTACAGAATACATGTGTTACAACCGTAAGGATTGATGTCTTCGATTACAAACCCTGTCAAAATTTGCTTAAGGGAGCATCAATCATAGGTTCCTTGACTGCATTGAACATGGTCACTGAGGGCACATTAGCCCATTGTACTACAAGCAATGCTCCCTTAGAATCATTTTTTTGCCATCGAGAATTTCTTCGATTATCAGACCGATAGCATTTCCTCGAGCCTACGTCTTTAAAGACGGTTTGGGAATGAGACATTCCTCTTCATAACATCTGCCATGAAACTCAGGTACGAGTAACTTTGTCTGCAAGGTACATGGCGCATTATTGAAGTGTTCTCTACGGCCTTGATTTTAGGCTGCTTGCTTTTCAGCAGGGTCCGCTACCTGTTTGATGAAAAGCCTGAACGAAACAATCACATCGATTTAGCCCAAACCCCGAGTGAACGAGACGATACCATTGGGCCATCAAACTGTTATCGTGTACAAAAATACATGGGTCTGAGATTATCCCATGGTTTTAATTATACACGTTAATAGGGTTCTTAATTATTATTACATCTTTTAATTTCATCAATCATCAAGTACACATAAAGAGTAAGAAACGGACAATTTGTGTAAGGATTTTTTGCATGTATATATTAATTTTAGGGTCCATGAATTATGAAGAAAGGTACCCTTTTCAATCTTGGTCCCACGTAATTAAATATGTTTGTTTACCCAAAGTTGAATTATTCAAATAAATTCCAGAAAAAGTAAAACAGAGTGGGATCAAGACAATATATATTATTACGATTAAATTGCTTGTAAAGTTCAACCTTAAAATAAAGCAAATCAAGCAGAAAGTAGCAGTGGTCCTCGCTTTTTATGGTGATTTGGCAAGAAACTGGGATTATCACTGTCCTTTCATCTATTTTCTATGTAAGTATTGAAGTGTGTCGTGAAACATAAACCCCGGTTCATATCTATTTTATTCTAAGAAAATATAAGAGAATAAATATAAACAGTGCGACCAACTGATAAAATGTGTTTACTTGATTAATTAGAATTTAATCGAACAGTGAATATCGTTACTAAGATACATTGATAGCAAGTAAGATTATATATTAAGACCTGATCTAATATTTAATCGGGTAAGTAATATTATTATTGAATAAATCGTACGTAAGGATTACTAAAATCACATGAAAAAGTGGTCATGCGTAAATGAAACGTTTTGCGAAGGTTAGTAATAAATTGATATTTAAACGTTAAATTTTTAGATAATTTATTTCTCAATATATATCACTTTAACAATTAATAAATTGTTGATAGTTAAAATAATAATATCATTATCTATCATATTTTATAATATGGTTAAATGTTGAAGTATCACGTCAACACATAAAACACTTAATAACTTTTTAAATTAAAACACTTTTAAATAAAAAATATTAATCTTAAAAAGATACTGACTTTAAGTAGTAATTTAGGCAGTAAATAAAAGACTTGTTAATGTTATTAAATATGTCCAATATGTAATGATTCTCAACAAAAGGTTTAATGAAATCTACAAAAGTACTACTTTTGTTTGATCAAATTGCTGATGAATATAATACATTAGCATACTTTACAGGGAATTCAATCATGAACTCATATAATCAAGTGTTACTATTTTCATAAACTTAGACTCATATAAATTATTAATTAGACATAATGTTAATTTAAAGGTATTTTTTATATATTTTAAGTGGTTTTAGTAAAAAAAATATATTATTATTTGTATTAGATTAGAGTTTGAATATTTTATCAGTAAGGTCTACGTATTATCATTTGATTAAAAATAAATAAATTCTATCGTAAGATTATACCGATTCTTAAAATATTAGATTGTGTGTACTGACGGTTTGACATAAGTTTAGAGGTTTGACTAGAATGACCCTAGTTTAGAAACATTTTTATTACATGTTATGATTTTCTATATCTTAAATTTTTTCGTTTTATTATCTGATTTATATTTTTTATGTAGTATTCATACTAAATGATTGTATGAAATTGCATCCCTTAGTTAGTACAGTGAAAATGACTTACCCTTTGGTATGTGTTTCCTGTCCCCTACTTGAAGGACATTTTTTCTTATTTCATTAAATTAGAGTTATTACTTGGTGACAGTCATAGCCATGGAGTTGGGATATTTAGAGAACAGGTTACTGGTCACCGACTTTTGTTTTACAGTCGGTGCGTGTATGTATGTATTTTCCGTTGAAGCTAATTTATACAAATTGACGCAACTGATCTTTGTATTTCATTTTATAATTATTGATATTTAATTTAAATTAAGAATTATATAAATGAAATATGAGAACGATCATTAAATTTTCAAAAATTACATAACAAACATTAACTTTAGTTTTTATTACAAAAATTATCATTTAGTTATCAACTTAAAGACGTGACAGTTACATAAATTAATATAATAACATATTTAATTTTTAATATTTATATATTTAAATATTGATAATGAAAGTTAAATTAAAAATAAATTAATTGAATATATTAATATATCATATCAGATACTCTATTATTTAAATTTGTATAATTGTCAAATCACCCAATTACCAACAATTAATGGCTCAATAGTTATTTTATAACAAAAATTTAATGACCATTTTGTATTTCATTAGATGGTTTAGTTACCATTTGTGTACTTTACCCTTTTTTGTGAAGCCCATTTCGGTCGATCCAGCAAAGCCATCTGTTAATAATCAAAGTACATTTTTAACGAAAAATTATATCATCGGTCAGTCCTACCATGTGTTCATGGGACCGATCAATAAAAACTATCCATCTTTTCATGTTATATTTTTTTTCAAGTGATTTTTCACTTGAAAAATTAAAAATAATGAAGTGGCTAGTTTTTATTGGTCGGTCCCATGGATCATTTTTAACTTTGTTTTTTTTCATAATCATGCACGTTATACGCACACAATAAACTAATGGTTAACCTTGTTTTATTTACCCGTCGTACACCTAATTTTTTAGATGAATATGTTCTATGTATTTCAACTAAAAAAATTACAAAAACCTATATCAGCCCCCACTCTAGAGGGGTCTATACAAATGTTTTTTAATATCCTGTACACGATCATATAATTTATGCTTAACACAATCCTTTACAAGTTGTATCACTTTAATATAGCATCGAAAAACCTTACTAAAACATTTATTATTTCTCTCCTTCCAAAGCATATAAATGCACCCATTCCAAACTAATTTGAAAATTAAAGCCGAAAGAGTCTTCTCTTTGAACCGAGATAGAACCTAAGCCAACTCTTGTTTCCAAGCCAAACAAACACGAGGGACTTGACAAGCATATAAGATGCTTTTCCCAAACCTATTTAGAATAAGGACAATGAAAAAAATAGATAATCTCGAGTCTCACCATCGACGTCACAAAACAAACAACGTCCATCATTCGTAATATCAAACCGAGTCAATCTAGCTTTTGTGGGTAATTTGTCTAAAATAACCATCCAAGTACAAAAAGAATGACAGGGTATATTGCCAAGATGTCAAACCAATTTATCCCAATGCACTCATCTTTTTTCTTCCTTACTTCTTGTATGTCAAAATTTTCTACATACACAACCCTTTAAATCCAAAATTTACTTGAACCAAGTTTTTATTTTTTTGAACCAACACAATAAAATATAAATTTTAGCTGATTCAACGTCAACATGTTGGACAATCTAAGATGAAGATTAATCTGTGATTTTTTTCGTGGAAAACGTAAACATATAAATTGGTAAAGACTTATCACTAATTTAGGGTAAATTCAGTTTATTTTTATATAGATTTTAAAAGAGTAATTTAATACTTAATTTCTCAACGCTTAACCTTTTCAACAATGTCTCAAATTTGTCAGATTAATAGACAGATATAATTCGTTACGATTAAAAATAAATAAATATAATCACCGTTTTGACGGAAAATCATATTATGGGTCAGTCGTACCATCTGTCTATAAAATCAATCAATAAAAATTTTCCACTTCATTAATTTTTCTATGTCATAATTTTTTCCCAAGTGAATCTCCACTTGAAAAATTAAAAAATAATGAGGTGGACAGTTTTTATTGATTGATCCATGGGTGACGTGGTGAAACTGACCCATAATATAATTTCTCCTGCTTTGACTGGACTGGATCCCCAAGGAGTGGCTTGAAATTGCATTTATTTTTGATGGATTTTACGAAGTTAATTGAAGCTAGTAAGATTTGTGATCGCATAAAATGAGGAATGGCTGGATTAGAAAGAGAAAGATTCATCTTTTCATGCAAAAAAATTATGATCTCCAAGAAAATTTCTTGCCATATAAAACTCAATCATTTCACTCTCTGCAAATAGAAACCAAAATCAACAAGTCAGAAACTTACTGGAAAAAAAAGGCTCACTCAGCCTTTTTTGTTATCTGAATTCATCGTTGATTTGTGGAATTTGTGCCAGTTTTTCAGCTAGTGCAAAGCTTCAACTTTTCTGGGTAATGGAGCAAGTGAAGACATAAGAGGGAGAGGGACCCTACTGCATAATTCTTGGCTGGCAGCAACAGTCATTTTCAATGATTTTCTTTTTCTTTGGCTAGTGCTAGTGGTTCTATCAACGACCCATCTAATCACCCATTCTCACACACTTTCCTTAATCCTTATTGCTAACTGAGCTAGCTCGAGGAAGGGTCTTGTTCTTGTTCAGATGGAAAAATAAAATAAAGATTTTCACTTTATTTTGTTTTCTGATCCAAGTATAAAGGAGAGGGCTTTTGTTACGAGAGTGGGTTTCTGTGGCTGAAAGGGAAAACTGCAGATCTCATTCATATGAAGAGATCTTTCAGTGTGAGTTGCTTGATCATCACTTTTACTTTTGTTTGAACTTTTGCTTCTTTATGTTCCAATGGGTCTCAGTTTATTGACTTTATTCATATTATTTCTGCTACAACACCAAGTTCTTGGACTATGAATGAGATCTGAACAAAATGTTCAGAATGTGTCGTGGAAGAGAATTTTTGGGGGTCTAAATGAGCGAATGGTTCTTTTTAGCATTTTCTAACTGTGATAGACTAACAGTGGTTCTGAGAAAACACATTTTCCTTCATTCTGGTATAAATGTGTCTTTTCTTAGCATAGTTATAAGAAATTCTGTAAAATGTAGTTCAATTTATTGCTTTTCTGTTTATCTGCAAGTTTCATGGCATGGAATTTCCGAGTAATTTACTACTCATGACTTGGTTGATAAAAGTTATTCCTTCACTTTTGCATGTTTCTCATTTACCTATTTTCAGGCATCTTTTGATCCACATTGCTGCTAGATAGTCATACTTGTCTAAGTTACTCAGTAAATTCCCCTAAAGAAGTAAGGGGAAAGCTGTAGCATTCATGATTAATTCTGAATGCATTTCTTTGCAGCTGGTGGATGTGCTTCTGGTACTTGCATTTTTCAGTAATATTACGTGGGCTGTCAGTGGCAGCTCACATTGCAAACAGACTGATGTGCGGGTGATTCGTCCTCATAGTGTCACCATTACCGAATTTGGTGCAGTTGGAGATGGTGTCACTCTCAATACAAAAGCGTTTCAGAATGCCATCTTCTACCTCAATTCCTTTGCTGATAAAGGTGGGGCCAAGCTTTTTGTCCCGGCTGGCCGGTGGTTGACAGGAAGCTTCAATCTCATCAGTCACCTAACCTTGTGGTTAGATAAGGATGCCATAATTCTTGGATCAAAGGTAAGTCCGTAACTTACTTTCAAACAACATTTATCAGCTGGATGCAAAAAGAACATTGTGGAGTCGCATGGTCTTTCCTCTGATCCACTGCTGACTAGAATATTTTCAGTGTGTGGGGATTTAATCTGCTGTTACGAATTACGTTGCTATATGTAATGAACGCTAATGTTGGAGAATATGCATTCGGCTATTTTCTTTTCAACTCAATACTTATATGGTGAACATACTACATTCATGATCATGATGGTCTACTGTTGTATAATACCATAACTCTCATTGTTTCAGAATTCTGATGATTGGCCAGTTGTTGATCCTCTGCCATCCTACGGCCGAGGCAGGGAGTTACCTGGTCCAAGGCACCAGAGCCTCATATATGGTTGCAATTTGACTGATGTAATCATAACAGGTTAGTAACATTGATGAGAAATCATTTTCCATAAGCACTTTTATTTTGTTTGTTGATTCCACAGGTTCTTCATGCAGGTGATAATGGAACAATTGATGGCCAGGGTAGTGTTTGGTGGAACTGGTTTAGAAGAAAAACTCTGAACTATACTCGACCCCATCTGGTTGAATTGATGAACTCAACTGGGGTTGTAATCTCGAACTTGACTTTCTTGAATTCTCCATTTTGGAACATTCACCCAGTTTACTGCAGGTTTGTGGTCTTCCTGAGTATAGCATGCTTTTGAATGTTGCAATCAAATTGTTTACACCTTCATTTTATAGGACATAACTATCTAGACTGAAAGCATTTTTCAATTAAGTTCATACTTTTCATTTTTCTTGATTGACAGCCGTGTCATAGTCCAGAATGTCACAATCATGGCTCCTTTGGATTCACCGAACACAGATGGGGTTGATCCAGGTGAGTGAAAATTATCAATTTTAAGTGTATGCCGAATGTTTTCAAATAGCAAGAACGCAAGAGTCTTACCTCTAGTTTTCATTTTTCGTTTTTCCAAGTTAACGTCTAAAGTCCTTACTCCTTACTGATATGTTTGAATACATCCAGATTCTTCTGATGATGTTTGCATTGAAGACTGTTATATTAGCACTGGTGATGATCTAATTTCTATCAAAAGTGGTTGGGATGAGTATGGCATTTCATTTGCTCGCCCCAGCAAAAATATTGTCATACGGAGGCTTATTGGACACAATCGGAACGGCTCCGGGATTGCAATTGGAAGTGAGATGTCCGGGGGTGTTTCTGAAGTTTATGCAGAAGACATCTATATTTTCAATTCAAGCACAGCTATTAAAATAAAAACTGCTCGTGGAAGGGGTGGTTATGTTAGAAATATCTATATTTCAAATGTGATCCTGTCCGGTGTAGACACAGCTATAATTTTCAATGGTAGCTTTTCTCAGCATCCAGATGAGTTTTACGATCCAAATGCTCTCCCCGTAATAGAAAGGATTACTTTTAAAGACATCACGGGAGATAACATAAAATTTGCCGGCTTCCTCAAAGGCATCGAAGGGGACAGTTTTCGCCATGTTTGCTTATTGAATATTACTCTCAGTGTAACCACAAAGTCTCCATGGAACTGCTCAAATATTCAAGGATACTCCACCTTGGTTTCCCCGGAAACTTGTGAACCTCTGAAGGAAAGCATCTACCCCAAGCATCATTCAGATTGTTACCTTCTACCAAATCATCTGTCGAGTTCAGGTAATCAAAACAAAGGTTCTTGGTTGCTTTCATGGTAAATAATGGAAACATAACATCATTTTCTTCACAGTGAAATCACCCTCTCTTTCATGAATTTTGATTCTTACCGTTTCTCCAAACAAACAGCCCGGCACCTCGTCAAGGACACGTCCGACATAAGAAGTTGATTGGAGTAGCTGATTTTTTTATGGTTGTTAGCTTGTGAGATAGTGTTGAGAGATTGTTTATTGTAACTTTGCGTGCATTAGCAAATAATTGAGTGATTAGATGAATATCCCTTTCTTTCTTCTTTTTCCCCTTGTGTCTGCATGTCAATTTTTTTGTTCATATGGAACAAGTTATTCGAAACAAACTCAATGAAAACAGAATCATAGAAATATTTACATATAATGTGTAATTTGCTTGTGTTGCATTTATTTTGATTGGGGTCTGTCCAGCCTGTTTCCTGGAAAGTTGCACTCTTTGTGTGAAAGGGAATGCCACGTTCCATGTTTTGGCAGGATATCTGAAGCAAGTTCCCGAGACCAACAACAATGACCTGATAGACCCATTACTTTGTTGTTTTTAAATAGCATAAGATTCTTTGATCAATGCTTGTGCTTGTCTTGGTGCATGTTGTTCAACTGTATTTATGTTCATCAATATAAAGAGTATATTGTTGTCTAAAAAGAACAGAGAACATCAAAAAATCCGAATGTGGTTCTTCTTGGTTGCTTCACTTCCATCTTTATTTATGACGGAACATAGACCGTGCCTTGAAATGTATGTTTCAAACTCCCTGGAAACCACTGTTAACTTTAAATCAAAATTGCTTCTGTACTTCTGTTTTGGTGACGGTGATGGCGTAGCAGAAAACCTGGTAGGGGAGCCCGAAAACTCATGCCTCGGGCTCGAAAGCCTTCCTGAAGAACCTGGAACCCTGCCTTTGGAAACTAATGGCGTTGTGTCTGTTCCCGAATCGACCGGGAATCGATCCTCACATGGAACCCTTTTTCATGCTGATTAAGGTGGGGGATGTACTGTATACCTGACTTCTCTGTCCTTTGTATACGAAAATGTCAGTTTCTCAGTGGATTCGAAGTCGGAACTATCTTCCGATGAGATATTGGAGTTGTCAAACCCGTCCACTGCAAATTGGTTCTCTTTTAGTACCAATATATATTCATATGTTCTCATTCGCTATAAACAATAATCAAATACTTTCAATAGAGATTAGAAAGGAACTAGCTCAGCTATACTTACACATTATGCCTTGGAAACTAATTCTAAGAAGGAAGCTATAATTTACTTACCTTTCTTATTAGAACTACATTAAAGAAGAAAAGCTGTCCCATTGTTGCCGAACCATAAGCAGTAAACAAAGCTAACAAAACCTGTAATATTTCGAAGAGTCAAAGACAAACTCCTACCAGAATTTGTATTCGAATAAAATAAACTTTTGGTACCTAACTTTCATATTTATATACAATGTGTTACCCAATTTTTAAATGAAAATAAAGTGCATAACAAATTAGGATATTTGAATCTTTACTTATAAAAATAATTTAGATTCATACATTCGGATTTAATTTTTTTATTTGTAAATATAAAACAGATTCGAATGATATATGAATATCATACAGTTAATGCAGTTATTCTAGAAAAAAACACAAATATCCTAAGCCACATTATTCATTGCCAAAACATGGGACAATGTGGATATTATAGTTTGGCAACACCCATGAGTTCCTCCAAACTCTTCAGTGAATTAAATCAAGAGCTTAACAAAGAACGCTCGACGCCGAAGAATCACTGAAGCATTTGGAGGAACTCGAGGATGGCACCAAACGTGAGGTGTTTTTCTGGCTTTAAATGCGCGCCGCGGTCGGCTGCTCGGTTAGGTTGGGACGTTGGGTAAGCTGCTTGAAAACCGAGGACCCTTATATACTGCAGTTTTCAAAATGAGCTAAGAATCCGATGATATCTCTGAGTCACAGGTGCAACTGGGCAAATATTATTGCCTTGAACCTGGCTATGTTTTCAGGTTGAATTCGTTAAAACCCAAAGGAGATTCATTGAACATAGACATGGCAACAGGCATGATGCTTTATTCTGCGTATCATGGGTGGAAGATGTTGGCTGCAGACGGAATAAGAATCTTCACTGACAAGTGCCAACTGTTTGTGGTACAGTTTTAAGATATTGTCGAAGAAATCTTTGTATTGTCTGTCCGAAAGTGATGAAAACATGTTCGTGGAGCAAAAATGTTTCCCAAGTTTTAAGTTACAAACCCCTTGGTTCTTAGAAATCAAGTGCCTGTGTCAGAAATAGTAGGTATACAGGGGGAGGTTATGTGTCAGAAATGTCCGTACGTTGAAATTGAAAATTTTGAAGAAGACGCTAGAAAATGGAGAATGAAAATAGTATTAATTATCAAATGCATGCAATATTAATAAATTTACAACACCAAGAGATAGTTGTCTGATATAAAATTCGATGTCTTTTAAGTGAAGTTTTAAATTGATACGCATATGTGACATTAACTTATAATATTTCTACAAAATAATGTATCGAACTGCATGTGAAGACATCAAAATTTGATCACCCTGGCTAGTTAGTAGTGGAGAAAGTGGTGCAAGACTGAGGAAGCTGTGGTGATCCAGGAAGACCAGGGACGGAACTGTTATTATTATTATTATTCACATCATTGTTGCTCGGCGGCGGGGGGGGGGGGGGGGTGCTCCCATGATTGTCGAAATAGCAGCTGCTAAGGCTGCGGTGAAATTCGGATCGGATGCGATGGCGGCGGTAACAGTTTCGACCATGGAAGCAGTATGTTGTTGTTGCCCCACCTGCATTCCGGGCAATGCAGATAGCCTGTTGGGAGCCAACATAGGGTAACCGTGAAAAAGCAACGGGAACGTGGGTGCGGTGAGCGGGGGACGTATATATGGAACGGGGTTTGGGCCCTGAGTTAAGTCGAGGGTTATGGTGGGAAATGGAGGGGAGGCAGATAGTGTCGCCATTGTGGATGCGTAGGGTAAAGGGTGGAAGCAGGAGGAAGTTGGTAGTACTCCGTCCTTGCTTGTGGTTGAACCTGATAGCAACATGGCTGCCGCAGCTGAGGTTGTTTTCGCCATTGCTGTGGCTGCCGGTGGTAGAGGGTGGTTGTGGTTTCCTTCATATGTTGTTATTAGAATGCTTTTATCTTCTGCACATCTTTGCACCTGTAAGAAATTAAGAACAAGCTCAAGAATTTAAAGCGTTGAGTACAACTCAAAGTTTTCATGGGTTGAATAGCGGTTTTAATCCTTATACTGTGCTTAAATTTAATATTTAGTCTCTATACTTTAATTTGATATAAATTGACCTCTCATCTTTTATAATATAATTAGTTAATCCAAGTAATATCATTAACTATTCTAATTGAATTGTTTACAAAAGTTTTAGTAAAACCATTTTAAGTTTAACTCACCATACTTGCACATTTTTTCTTTATATTAGACGATATTATTGTAGTCTAAATTAATTTCAAGTAGTTGAGTTGATAAATAAAAGGAAGGTAAGGTTTTAAGTAGTTGGATGTTTCAATCAAGCTAAACCAACCATTTTACTAGGTTGGCGTGACGGGGAAAAATACCTGCTTACGAACTGGGCAACCAACAGCCATGGTGCAACGGTAGTAGGCGCGTGGGCAAGGGTTTCCCTTGGCCATCTTTTGACCATATTTCCTCCATTGACAACCATCGCTTATCTGCACCACAAAAAAACCCTAAGTATCTGCGCCATAATTCCACACACTCTCTTTGAAAATCTATGGTATGTGCAAATAATTTGTAACACTATTAGTTACCGTGGGAGCCTCTGATCTTGTTCTAACCGACACTCTGGCCTTCCTGAAAGCTACTTCCGAGACTTGCTCTTCCTTCTTTGACTCATCCACCGTTGGACTTTTAGATGAACCGCAGCTCCGAGACGTCTGATCGATGACGGAGACATGCTTGCCTTGAATCTCAACCATCCCACGGCCTCCTTCCATCGTGTAGTTTGCTGGGGACGACGTTGAAAATTGTTGCTTCTTGTCGTCAGATGCCGAGGGCTCATTCACATCTAATGCAGCCGATGGCCGTGGGTCCATTATAGGATTTGACAGGCCATTTAGTACTCCTCCATCCTTAAGCTGTTTCAAAACCAACCCTTTTGATTATAAACCTTAACTTTGGTGACACTTCATTAATGAAAATCAAGGGAGCACCGTTTCCGATTCAACAGAAGCACGTTAACCAAGTTTATATATATATGATGAAGGTTGAAGAAGATATAATTGAATATTTCATGGTTTCTTGACCTGTTGATTACTATTTGCAAGCGCCTGTTTTTGCACCACCATGAATAGTTGACCTTGAAGTTCATTGTAGTTTCTTGTAATCTGATCCAACATGTTTCTAAGTCTCCGATTCTCTTCGTGTAACCTTTCTAACTCAATTTTAAGAACACTTATCTGAAACAAAAGACACAATTCTCCATTAACAAGTTTACACTTACCGACCAAAAAGAAACTAAAGAAGAAGAAAAATCTGGAAATTAGAACTTGCTTCAGTGTTGGGTTTCTTTGCAGTACTAGTTGTCCTGGAAGCCCCCTGGCTTGAACTCAGAAGATTTAATCCGGTCTGAAACAACATATTTAAACTATTAGTATTAATTACAATAACACAGAAACTGATGGGTTGGATAAGAAAAGAGTTGGGAACTTGGGATTGTAATTCAAAACCTTACGTTTACATCAAAAGAAGAAGAAGATGAACCCTTGTTATCGTGTGATTGGTTATTAGTAGAAAAGAAATCCATTTCCTTTATGTGTGGCTTAACATGATCGCTATCTTCGAAGGTACGGTCGGACGCGTCGGAACTACGGAGGAGGAAGTCATCGGAGTGAAAGAAGGGCAGTCCTGAAGGGGTGTGTTTCTTCTCCATGAGTAAACTAGATATTAAAAGAAGAAAAAAATAGTATCAGATAATGGAGAAATAAGAGAGCTTGGGGTAGTTATGTGTCTTTTTACGAGCTTTCGAACAAGAGACGAAAAGGAGTGTATAAGGGCGAAGACCAGCCGTTTTTTTCGCGGGAGATATATGACGTAGCAGTTGATCGGAGGTTTACGTGGCGAATTCAGGGCGTGGTAGGACGGAGAAAGGAGTGGAATGGCGGGGACGAAATTTTAGAGAAGGAAATGGCATTGAAGGTCCACGTTGTCGTTGTGGACGTCGTCCTGAGGTCAATGCAGTTGACGGCACGGCTCTAACCGAATCTGACGGTGGTTAGGGATCTTAAAAAAGATAGTGAAAGGGTGGGGACCAGCTAGGTGGGAATACCTAATCCCAGTGACTTAAGAAGCCAGCTAGCCAGAGCCAGGCCGTGCCCTCACGTCATTCTAATTTCTCTGGGATCGGTCCACGACTTCCCCCAAGCTTTGGGAAAGATACCTCCTCGGCTCCCCAGGCTCAGCTAGCCAGAGCCAGAGCCAGAGCCAGGCCGTGCCCCCACGTCATTCTAAATATTTACTAAGCCAGCACGAACTACACAATACCGCTCTTCCCAACCATTTATATCCTACACGGTACTGATTTTTTTTAATTGCCTCTGGCTAATAAAAATGATCCTAATTAATCGTATTTAATTGCTTATTTATTGCATATAGTAAATATTTATTGACCATTTCAAAGATATTAAGCAGAGAAAAAAAACGTGGTAACCGGTAAGGAGTCCAACTTATTTTAGCAGGGGTATAGATAGAATTTTTTTTTAATTTCAAATTAATTTTTGGTAGAAATTTCCAATATCATGCCATCACTCGACGTACGATTAATTGGAAAATATCAATTTAATATATGGGATTAAAGTCTTAAGGTCATCATTAGGGGAAACTTCGAAGCTATACCTAGTAATGTCTTTTCCTTTAAAGTTTAATATTGAGTTGAGAATAATAAAGTTTATAATACAAAATTCAGCTCAATAAATGTGCGTAATCACTTGAAGTTTCGAGAGCAGTACGAGTATAACCATAAGTAGGAATAGTGAAAATATTTAATCTAACTTGATTTAATAATATCAATTAAAAAATATATATCCGAACCTATAAAATGGTCTCGATAATAAAGAATGATGTGTTTCATTCAGATAATTCAGTTTTAACCATTATGTGTACACGTTAAGTGTACTTTATTAAAGAGTTAAAGAAAACTAAAAATTTACTACATTAATATAATCACACCAATAAATTAAAAAATAGAGTGGTTTAGTGTAAGAAATATTTTTCATTAAGTATTTACGAGGATTAAGATTGAGACGGGTCGAAATTTAAAATTACATTGAAATTGAAGTCATGTCATTCAAAAAATTATATCATACAATAATCAATATATTTTATAATTATTATTATTTAAGATATTGATTAACTAATTCAAATTAAATATTATAAAATAATCACTTTAACTTAATTTATTTTTAAAAAAATAAATTTAAATATTTAACATTATTTAAAACTCTAACCCCTAATTCATATGAACCAACTGTTGGTATCAACCCTATAACTTTTTATGAAAAAAATCTGAGTTGAATTAGTTAGTCAATGTTCGGAAAATTCGGGTCAATAGTATAAAGATGTCAGTCTGACTTTGAGACCCCCAGCTGTAATGGGTCCATCTCCCTTAGTCATTAATTAATTAATTAATTAATTACTCCTAAATACTAGTTTATTTATTGTTTCCAGCTTTACACAAGAACCAGCCAAATGTACTTAACAACTAATTCTCTCCATGTGGAAGATATGTTCAAGTCAAGGATCAATATTCGTCTCCACTGGTGTCGTCTAGTTAGAATCTTTGAGAGATTTCGAACATGGAAGGATTCGTCTATCAGTAACAACTACATAATTTGTCGTATGTTTAGTAATAATATTTATTTTTATTATTAATATTTTTCTTAAAAATAAATTAATTAAACTATAAATTTATCTTTTATTTTTTATATATTATATTTTTATTATCGATCTTAAATTTTAATTTTGTCCCGTAATCTTATCACAGCCTTTAGCTCTTCTCAATATGTCCAATGAAAACCCTAAAAAGAAGGGAAAAGAAGAAAAAAAAATAAAAGAACTGATGTTTCCCGTGTACACACCAGCCCTTAGCTCTTCACGTCGACGTCTCGCTGTAATTTGTAAAGTAGAAGCATGCCAAAACCCTAAACACACTCTTAGTTCAAGCATTTCCCCATCTTTCCACCTGCGATTACATTAATAGCTACCCGAACCCGACCTACATTTATCATCTCTTGAATTCTGTTCGCAGGTGTTAATTGAGTTGAACAGTTTGTGAGTAATTTAAGTTTGATTTAATTAATATTCGACTTAAGACCTTAATAAATCGAGTTGACGAAATTTATATTTTGGATGGTTACTTTGAAATTTATATTTTAGAATTGCTTCACACTGTTTTAATTATTGTTTTGTTAAATTTATTAAATTATGTTCCCTATATAGTATTATTAAATTCTACATGTATTAAAAGACAAGATAAAAATACTATTGGCTTTAACGAGTAATGAATTTTTTAACAAACACGAACCGAACAAAATTTTATTAAGTATCAAATTAAATCGAGCACGAATCAAATAATTTTCGAGCAATCATAATTGATACAGCTTGGAAATTGGAATCTTAGATATATTTATGAATTATTTATAAAGATTAAAAAAAATTAAACCGTTCGATTGACTTTAAATCAATTATATTACTTTTAAAAAGTTAATATTAGTCTTTCTAAAATTAGATAATAAAGCATGACTGATAATTAAATAAAAGATATAAATTATAAAGTAACAATAAATTCAATCGTTTATTTCGCTATATATCGATGGTTGTTTCGTGTATAACTTATCTTAATTGATGAGAGCTAAGAAAGAGAAGACTTTCCATTTTAGCCTTTGTTGTCATTTTCATATTGCAAATGGGAGCTGGCTGACTTTATGTTGTCCTAAGTCAGGCCGGGACCGAACTTGTAACGAAAATCATGCAGACAATCAAATGGGCCAAATTTTTTCCTTATGAACTTTGAAATGGGAGTGAGTAGTGACCTCCGAATGATAGAGTAAGAAATATCAACCACAAAAAATTAAAAAACAAGCGCTAAGGCTTCAATATTTCAATCTTCGATCTTGTTTCAGTTAGATTTAAATTAAGAGAGATTTGAACCCATAAAAGACGAGATAATCTCTTACATATAGGACCTTGACGTGCCATAAATGGAGTTGGCATGTACTTTGCCTTTTTCATTTAAAATTGAAAAAGCGAACCTTCAATTGGATTAGAAGACACGAGGGTTTTTAATGCAGTGCAAGACACCCACCATGTATGTGGTTAAGGGAGATTCCATGCAGCGCAATCTTTTCCGGAAGCAGAGTGTTGGGTAAGTGAAAACGAAAGCGAAGTTAAAGAAGCAAGCAATCCAGACATATGGGTGGTTTTGGGTTTTTAGAAACAGTGTTGAAAGCGTGGTCTTTTTGATGGGGAAGGAGAGAACTGGTTTGGTCTGGTCCATAAAAACAAGCGATTTAACTCACGTTACTCCATTCATACATTTATTCAAACAACTTGTGTGCTCTTTTGATGGGGATATGGATAGCCTTTATCTCTCCTGCTTCTCTGCATTCAAATAAAAACAATGTAATTCGTGTCTTAAATTCTTCAAAACAGGACAACTTTCTTTGGTTTTGCCCTAAAAGTCTACCCCCAAGGTGGAGTGTTTCTAGATGATTGACCTTCGACAATGAAGATTTTGATTTCTGGCCATATTGGCTGGTGGTCTGGTAAGCGATTTCAGCTCAGATATGGGAACTTCGAATACAGGTCATTTGGGCTCGTACATTACTAGAGAATGGGACTGCTTTACTATTGCATCCACCATTTGTTGACATCATATAAGACAGCTTTGACAAAGAATCCTTTGCTTTTCATCTCAACCTTCGACAAGAAATTCGACAGCATTTATGTAAATGTGCTTGGAGTAAAGGAATTGGATCCTGTCTCTTTTGTCATTTTGGTTACTTAGCTGGTATTGGGATTTTTTTTCATTGAAGAAACATTGTGTTAATCCAAGTTTTCCAATCTACTTAGTGAATGTACTATGTAGAAACCCCACATTAATGTTGTTCTAAAAGAAGGGTAGGCAGACATATTTAGTTCTGTCCTCAAGATCCAGATGATGTGGTTACTGTTAGGATCATAAAACAGAACAATAATCTCATAGACTGTTTACTAGAACTGGTTAGGCCCATCTTGTCTTGAACCCGTGTGATAGTGCTCAAGAGGGAAAACAAAGCATCACGACCATCAATCATATCCAAAAACAAAAAGAATTACAGCCCAAACAGAAAACTGATGCTCTTGTTCCCCTATCAAATTAGTATGAAAAATTTACATTGGAAATCCTAAACACTTCCCACCCTATATTTCTTGCCTGCCTATTGATTGTTCACTCCACAATTTGCATCCAAAACTCAGCACTTGCTGATCTTCAATCTCCTCACAGCCGATAAGAACATCCTATACACATGCCGTAACATAAACAGATTCAACTCCGGGTGTTTCATGAACAAGAAAATAACAATGTTGGTTTTAATGTAGATGAGTTGGAGTGCACTTAAACACGAAATGGAATAAGAAAAGAAAATGGGTTTTTACTTACTCCCAGGGAACATCACCAACCATCATTCAATCACCTTCCTTGTCTTCATATGTTAGAACATGGTATTTATCATACTGATCTCCATCAAGCTCAGCTTCAGCCCCTGAAATAATGTCAAAAAAAATATTACAAGACAGAAACCATATTGTGTTTTTCAGAAGGAAAGAAAAAGGAAGAAACTTTACAGATAATCTTCGTGTTGAACATATGTTGAAGTGTCCTTATGAGATCATAGTAATTATCATGAGCCAACAAGTCCAGTTTTCTCCCAATAGGAATCCCTTCCATATAAACTTTGACAAAGAAAGTAGCACTGCTGCACTCATTTTCTTCTTCACCAAACACCTGCCTAAACATCTGCTGCTCCCTGCAACATAAACACAACTTCATTTTCACCATAACAAGATTAAAAAGAAACCAAAACTAATAACAAGGATAAAAATGAACCTCGCATAAGGAGAAGAGGTTGTTGAAATGCTAAGACCAAGTCTAAGATCTGTGCCAAAATCCATGGAAGAAGCAGCTGCACCGGTGCTCGAGAAACCCAAGTAGTGGTTGCTGCTGCTCTCGAAAGACGACGAAGGTGAAGAGCTCCTACCCATTGATGAAGAAGAGTGAAGACAAATGAGCCGCCACCTTGGGGGTTTAAATAACCACAAAGATTGGAACGACTAGTGGGGAAAATACAAGGGAGTACTGAATTTTGTTGGGAGCATCGAGAGAGGGGGCAATGCCTTCAAATAACTGGCTGTGTGGTTGGGCTGCTATGTTGCCAAGGTAGCCGACATGTACGCGCGTCATCCACCAAACCCAACTTGTAATAATCATGGTTTCAACATTCTTTTCGGAATTCGATTCAATAAGGTTTTGGTGTGCAGAGTTCTATGTTTTGTTGCTTCCCTTATGTCGAGGGATTTCATTGGTAAATCCATCAATTATTTACAGCTAAATACAACCATGCATTGTAATATTTCGACTTTTAGTTAAAACTATGATTGATTCGATATATTATTAAAAGAGCAACTGAATTAAGTAAATTATCCTCGTAATTAATATACCGAATACTAATAATTATAAAAAAATTATATACATATAATGTGACCAGCATTAATATATTCCCCCACACCATTATAGTGGCTAATGACTTCACCTCAAAGGGAGAGGACCTAAAGAACTCAAAAGATCACATCATGGAGATATGCAATGAAACTGAATTTTCAAACACAAGAAGAAAAAGTTTCATGGAATTGAAAGGTAATCTTTGCCCACATGTAGAACCCACGTGTGGAAGGTTATTCTTTGTCTCACCTTAAAATGAAAAGAAAAAAAAAACATAATTATTGATTGTTTGTTTTTGAACAATCACCCCCACAAGCAAGAATGGAGAAAGAAACAAAGAGAAGGGGAACAACAAATCCTTGCTTGCACCAAAAGAAACGCCAATTTTGGCAAAGGAGTAGGAAGATAAACAAAAAGCAAAAGTTGATGTTCCCCACCACCCTTACCCATCCCCTTTCTATTGTTTCCAATCACTTCTCATTTCCACAACCCTTTTTCTTTTTAATATATTTAATAATATTTTCATTTAATTTATTAAAAAAATTTAATATCAATTCTTTTATTCAAAGTTCAAGCTTTATCTTTTCTTTAATTTTAAGAAAAAATGCCATACTATTACCTTTTTGGCTAATCAAAGAAACCAGGGTTTCCATAGAATACATACTTTAAATTTCCATGTCTCTCCTTTCTACGCAGAATCTCCATCATAATGTCTACTCTTCCCATGGGTTTTCTTTTTCAATTTTTATTTTTACAGTTGTTTTTGTCAGTCAAATTAACATAGGAATAGAATTGCTTTGTATTTCCCTATGCAAAGATGTCTAATATATTTAAAGTTAAGTTAAAATAAATTCTTTATCATACGATCCAACCGATATTAGTTTTCGAAAGCTTTTCACTAGGTGGAGGGCATGATGAAGATTAAGAAATCAGCCGCCTACACAGCATTAGGGTAAACAATATGCTTCCCTATTGTACAAAAGTGGTTCATGTCTTTGGTATATAGCCTTGGTTCTTTTTGCAGATGCTACAATAATGTCTTTGTACACAGTTTTAAGTAGATTCCATGCCTGCATGTTTTGGCATCCCAGCATCTAACCCCAAATCTGTGCTTTCCAGTATCGTTTTCTTAGCACTGCTTTAGACATGTTCTTTAGCCTTTAGCATCCAAATAAAAAAAATGAGGGGATATCGACTTAATTTAACTAATATTTAAACTTGTAGGACACAAAATTGTATAAACCAAAAAAGTAGCATGTCAAGACAATATGGCAAACTACTCGAACACAAGTCACTTAGGAGTAATAACATTCTGTTTCCACTAGAACACTTGATGGGACAATCAGATTATGATATTAAATTGAGTTCTTTTTGGACCATCTCTTCAGCATCAAGTTTGAAAACTAAAGTTTTTAATGCCAATGAGCCTTGAATTAATGGTCCTAATGTCGCACCAGATATTCACGAGATGAATGGTCCTAAAACTAATGTGATAAACATAAAACATTTGGTAATAGCAACAATCAGTGCATGTACAACTTACAAGCATTCTGAATTACATACAGTGCTATATACAAATAAGTAGATCAGTCAAATGGACTACTAGACCACTCTTCACTATATTAATGGCAATCATCACTTACCGGGACAACATCCATGTTTATGCAGCTTCAAGCATCCGGCTGTTTGACTCCTTGCTCTTATCTGGTATCTGAGAATTCTGAATTGCTGATCCCTTGGCTGGAGTGTCGACTAGTTTTAGATTCGACAAAGCATCAGCCAAAGATTGATCGGATCCAGATGTATCACTAACCCCAGCTTCGGGATTCAGATCTTCAGGGGTTTCATTTCCAACTTCTAGCTCCAATTTCCTGAATTCCTCTTCAATATCTTCGTCCTCCATGTCCAGGTATGGAGCAGAGTCTTTAACGGTCAAAGAAGAACAAGTTAGATAAAGACTAACAACGTTATCAAGATAGTACGCAGCAACTTAATGAAAACTATTTGGCGTTTTACAAAAACTACAAAAATTATAAAAAGGGATGGTTAGTAATTACTACCTAGAGCCTTTTGAACTTGCTTCTGTGAATCAATGCTCTCATCAAGTTCTTCTAAACAAAGCTGAACTTCTTCCACACTTATTTTATTCTCCTTTATTGCTCGTGCTCCAATCTGGATTGCTTCAGCTACCTGCCATCAATGACTAATACATCAGCTTATTCACGGTCTTCTACTGCCAAAAAGTTTGCAAACCAACTTTCTCAATAGCTAAAACCCAAGCTCACTTCCCTAGCAAGTTCATCATTTTATGGAGGTTTTTGAACCAAATGAGAGCATTAGAAGCTCAACTATGTTGTGTTTCTATCAGAAAACGGAAGTTTAAGCTGTAGTTGGTGACCTTTTTTGTTGATTCCGCATTTGCAATAACACTTAAGACTTCTTCCACTCTGTTAAGAAGTGAGTTACATTTTTCTTTATTCTCAGCACCCAACTTCATCTCCCTCGCATGCCTCAGGGCCAATTTCTTGTTCCCAGACTTCCACTGAAGTTAATGCTGACTGTCTTGACCTGCAACGAATAAACTCAACCGAAAACATAAAATTTAGGGACGTTGTGCAAAATAGAAATCAACTGCCTGGAAAAAGAGAAAAAAAGCATATAAGACGTGACTGGGGCTAAAATCAATACTGTGTTTGCCATGCATATGGCCGAATTATTATCTGGGACTGGACGTGTTCTAGATTCAAAAGAAAGTTAACTGAACATTTGAACCAGCTGTTGGCATAGTGCAACTGATTATTGTCACAACTGGTTTAATCAACTTCTTATCAGTGTTTTTACCCTACCATTGAACATCCTCGTATGCATTAAATCAAAATTCACATTATCACAGGCTCTCAAGCAAGAAAATTCAGCATCTGACATAAGAAAAAAAGAGGAAGAAAACAAAGGTTACATTTCCCAGCGCCGGTCAATCGCATCAAGTTGTTGCTGAAGTTTTTCTTGAGTCCAAATCAGGTGCAGAGTGTCGAAATCTAAACTCGAGACAGTGGACATCAATGCCGACGAAAGGGAAACTTTTATGCCCTGCAGCAAATCATATTACTCACAAGAACAACATAATTTGCAAAGACTTATAACTCAAGCCGGTTTATAGATCCAACAAGTCGCACACCTCAATTAGTTCTTTCTTGTTGGTTGAGAGATATTGACCTTTCCCACACCCGGACAAATAACTCAATACCGCATAAGCTTCCTTTTGTCCCCCACACATACTCTCAAACTTCTTCCTCGTAACAATGCAATTTGAATTCCAGTGACTTTCAGACAAACGCTCAACTAATTCATCAGCTTTCTCCTAAAAACAATTAAATTAAAACAGCTTAATATTCCAATTTTTACTTGATGAAATAGTATTTGTAAAAAAATGCATTACAAAATACCTTCAATAATGTTTTAAGAACGACACTATCTTCAAGAAGAATACTATCCGGAGTTATTGTTCTGCTCATCAAACTTTTCACTTTACAAAATAACTGAGTTATTCTCCCTCTAAAAGGATCCGTCATATCCGAAATTCGGGTTATTTCACCTTCATTATGCATCAAAAACTGAAAATTTTGTCAAAATAATCAAACCCAAAATTTCCACAAACAAAAAAGTTTCTTTTTCTTAAAAAATAGAAATAATTTAGCTCACCAATACTTGATCAATGCACAAAGGAGTTAAGCCTCCTCTATTGAACCACTCATTTTTCACCTACAAATAAACGAAATTGTGAGTAAAGTGAAATGGTAACAATATAATTAGATAAACTGGAGAATTGAAAAATTAAGTAGAAAATTGAAAAAACCTGGGAAGGAGAAATGATGAAGACACCAAAGTGGCGGGAGATTTTTGTGATCAAAATTTTCCAGAACTGGTATTTGGGTTCCCAATCGGATTTTTGACCACTGAACGCTTTAAATCGGGCCGTCGCGATCAATTCCTCGTCCCAATCGGGTACTTCTTTTCTTATGAAATCCTTCACGGATTTCGAATCCATTTTCTTCTATAGCCACAGAAAACCGAAATTCAATTAAACTCCCGCTAAATCCAATGCTTCCGTTTAACTAGGTATTGTTTCTGAAATTTCCTAGATAAATTTTACTAAAAGGGGGGAAATTTTTCCGAAGGCGATTTGGATTACGAAGCGCATCTAAATTTAAGTCCAGGCCCAATTGAAATTCGAAATTAAGTGTTAATTTGAAAATTAAAATAAAAGCAAGTTCTTTTTCATTCTACTAAATTACCAATAATTTAATTATTTTTAAACTGTTAATCCCTAACATTATAAAATTCATTTAATTAATTTTTTTATCTATAATCTTTAGAATTATAAAGTTATAGTATTTAGGTCCTTTACTTTTTATAATGATTATGTAATTAATGACTCACTTTAAAATTACTTACTTTTTATTTTGTTAATTATAAAATGCAAATAATTTAAAAAAAACCGGCAACTTAAATAAGTTTTTTCATTAAACATAAAATTAAATCTGCTTCTTTTTATTATAATAAAATAATAATAATAATAATATGTTTGGTTTATGAAATATAAGATTATATAATATATTATAAAGAAAATGATATTATCTTATTTAATTTATTTGGTCGGAATATAAAATTATGTTATTTAATCTAGAGAATGTTAAATTAAGAGTATATTTTATTAAATTGTCTGATAATAAATTTATTTTAAATTCATAAAAATATAATTCTAACTTACTAATTTAATAAACTGATCTCTTATTGTAAAATTAAAACATATATAAGAACAATATTAGAAGGAAAAAAAACATTAACACCAATATTAGAATGATTATTGTAAAATTTACTATTTAAAACAAAAAAATATTTTTTTTCTTTACTTATTTAATAAGTTATCATTATGATTGTAAATTGTACCATTTAAAACTACAAATATAGTTTTAATTAAATTATTTAATAAATTATTAATTTAATAAAATTCATTTCTGCATATTTACTATAATTTTGGATGTGATGTGTTACGTTGATGAAAAAAAGTTCATTTCTATATTTTTCTATGTATTTTAAAAAAAACATAATTTCCGTAAATTAGAATCCAAATTTTATAAAAATTCATATTACTCTGAACAAAATAAAAAATTCATTAATACAGACATGTTCTTTTCTTAATATATATAATAAATTTAAATAGGACACTTAAATTATATCACAATGATAATTTACTTATATTATTAATTATATTGACAATGGATGTGTCATCAACGGCAAACTCTTCTTAGTTCTATTAAGAAATCTTGCTCCAACGAAAAATTGGTATAATAAGATCTAATAAGATAATATATTAAATTTGTTAAATTTAAATTCAAATATCGTAAATAGAACAATTATAACAAATTACTTATTTAAATTAATCGATTTACGGATTAAATATTACATAATTATACTGTCGCAAGACATGTTTGTAGTAAACTTTGCAATATTCCACTGTATGTTAATCTAATCCAACAATCAAATATTTCTAGAAGTAAAGGATTTGATCGGACTGTATCATATTACCAACAATTCCCTACACTCAGTTCTTCTCCTATCTAACAACACAATCAGAAAAACCCTAAAATGAATTAGAAAAGTAAATGAAAGAATCAGAAAACAACCCTTCATTGCATGGAAGACGTCGAGTCTTGATCAGGGGGGAAAAGTCGGCTTCCAATCTCTTTGTCGTCAACAGTTTTCTTAGGCTCGTTTTTATCGGCGACGGAGAAAGAACTCTTGCGTTTTCTCGGGGCCGGAGGGCAGGACAAGAGCTCAGGAATCTGATGTTGTTCAGATCTCGGCGTCGTACACGATTCGCCGTCGAAAATTGGATCGGTTGTTTCATTGTTGTCGGACACCTTCTCTTCCACATTAATCGTTAGCTTTGCTAATTCGTCGGAAAGGATTTGCTGCATGTCTTCTTCGCTGCAACTATTTTTTTCTTTTTACAATTGGGATTGGAGATAATTTTATGACACGAAACGATAAAAAACGAAAAAGGAACCGGAATTAGGGTTTTTTATTTCATCTTCTCTCTTCTAACCATCTTCTCCATTGAAACTGGGGGAAGCCGCCGCAGATCTGACGAATCATACCTTGGATCTACCAAAAAAGGAAGATTTAAAGACAAATAAGAACTTGGGACTGCTAAAAAGTAAGATTTGAACAAGGAAAAGAAGAAACTTGTCTGCAACAGAAGCTTGGGTTTTGTAAGAAAATAGGAGGATAAATAAGAATTATTTTTTTACAAAAATCTGATAAAGGAGAAGAGAAAGATTTAAGCCATAAGCTTTGTGTTACCTTAAAAATGGTGATGAGATTTTAATAAAATGTCGATAATATATTATTTAAAATAAAATAAAATAAAAATGGAAAGTGGGTGAATGTACCATTTTAGGAATATGAGTTTTGTAATAAGTTCTTTTATCGAAGGAAATTTGATTTTATCCGCTCATGATTTTCTTTATAAGATATTATAATAGGAAATAAATAATAAATCATATTATTATTATTATTATTATTAACCAAGTCCAATCTAAAAATGGATCCTTAATTGTTTTTTTTAATTTAAAATTTTATAAAATAAAATGATTCCACATTTGCCAACTTCCTTATATTACCACATAAAAATTTAATTCATTACAATTATTTTTATAAAGAAATTTTATAAACTAGATTTACATTTGACATTTCAAAAAAAAATTATTTGATTTCACCATTACTTTTTATGAGTTCATTCTGGATTCTGCACTAAAAATAATATGAAATAAATACGAATCTATTGAATTCCTCATAATATATAGACTTGCAATAGGAAATAATTGATATTAACCTGAATCAAGACAAATTGGGATAATTAACATACATACTATTAAAATATGAGAGTAATTTTGGGAACCAATTAACATAATACATTGTCAACTAAAGTGGCGTAATCTCACTGATTACTAATTAATGAGGTACTGGGTTAGTTTATTTTTAATATATATATTTTTTGAATTAGCTAACGGTGATTATAGTATCTATTCTAAAATATAATCTTCACTATTTGACATTGATTGCTCAATCACTCTGTTGGTATATTTGGTGCTCGAACATGTGATCTTTAAAAATAATAGTTGTTCTTTTAATTACTTAGACTAAAGGACTCGTACTTTAATATTTTTAAGTAGGGATAAAAAACAATATAGAATATAAACTATGAAAACCGAATACTTCATTAACATGGAAGCTGGGCTTGTACATAGAAGGGGAACGAATGTACCCACAGCTCAACGATTGGACCTTACAACTAGTTTGGACCCAACTGTGGCCTGTTGCTGGAGACGGGTCGTAAAGACGGGTCATAAAGTAGGTCGGGCGCAAGTTACTTTGATCCGTGCGGGTTAACAGGTAATCCCTTTTTTCCAACTTCATTCTTCTTCTCATCAAATAAAGGAACGCAACTCAGCAGTCGCCGAACACTTTCTCCGATGATTTTTTCGGATGACATCAGAAAGAAGTCGTTCTCCTCTCCCTCTCCATTCCAGATATATAGTGTTACAATTTATTTACACAATATTAAATGAGAAAAATAGATAATTAAAATTAAATTTTTCATCTATTTTATTATTTATCTTAATCATTTGATTTATTATTGTATAACTGAATTTTATTTTTTATACGTCTATAAGACTGTTATGTATTGACTATCCAAACAATAGATTCTGACCTGGATTTTGATAGAGTAAGGACGATATAAATAGGGACAAGGACTTGACGAGATGAAGGACAAATGATAGGGGGCAGATCTGATCAGATATCATCAGAGGTAGGGCAAAGGGCAGTCGTGTGGATAATGATGAAGATGAAGCTTCTTGTTCTTGATAAAAGGTAGTGGGATTTGAAAGTTGAAACAATCACGGTCTTCACATACGAGGAAAATTAAGGGAGTTTTAGGATAAATATTTTTTATAATTAGTATATTTCATTTATTAGTAATTATTTTAAATTAAATTTATTATAACAGTGATATTTTTAATTATTCATAATATTATAATTTTAGCTTTTGATTTTATCTTAAAAATATACTCCATCTTTTATCATCTTATTAGATTAATTAATTATTTTTTTAAGGTTAAATCTTTGATGTCGGTCAAATACAATACAGTATCGGTCCGTACTTTGTGTCTCTATCGCTTTTCAATTTGGTCCCCATCTTTTAATTGCAATTGTACGATTCCCCTCGATCATTGATCCCCTTTCACTTCAAATGGATGGAGACTTGACGGACGGAATTTTGATGCGAATAATAATTGTTCCTGTGGGAAATAAAATAATGCTTGAATCCCACATGGTTAACAAATACTTTTGAGAATGGATATTTATTAAGGCATTCCTCTACTTTTTTATTGAGTCATAGAGAACAAGAGAGTGAGCTTGCCTTTGTTGATTCTATTTTCTGATGAGCGTTTTTTCCTAAGTCCACTCCAAACTTTGGGTGTACACTGTTTGGAGGACCGTACTAACCTTCGGGGGACAACCGCCTAACGTAGCGAGTACACACATCGGGGTGATTTGTTTCTAAAGCAGTGACCTCCATACCATGATACGGTCAATTTATTTTTCTTGATTCCTTTCTTTTCTGTCAGTGCTAACGCCCTGTTTTGCAGACTTTATTTTTCAAACAGTTCCATTATCTGAAAGTTTCTTGGGTTGAATAATAAATAATGTCATGTTTTTTTTTTAAAAAAAATATTGAGTTTAAATTTTATAATAAAAATGTTTAAAGATTTAATCTTTTGGTATGATATTCTTATTATAAAATAGTATTTTAATCTATCTTTTACTGTATAAGTTTAGATATAAAAGACTAACGATAATTAACGATTTAATAATTAAAATATTATAAATCAACAATATTAGTGATCAAAATATATTTTTATTAAAAAAAAACTAACCAAAATCAAACAACAGTAGATAGAATGTCCGACCCGTGTTGTTTACTCTGTTTATTATAATCATCATAATAATAATGTCAGACACTAAAACGAGAAAAATGTTCCATCCTTCACCAAATATACATCAACTAAATATGAAAGAACTGACTCCTGAGTAGCGGCGTGGTAAAAACGAGGTTTGCCGACAATCTCTGTTCATTTCATGAAATATGACGTTTTTATTTATTTATTTATTTATTACGTAGTTAAATATACGAATTCCATCATTTATAATTTTATTTTGCATCTAGATTCAAAACGCCACTTGCTTTGTACTTTTATTGAGTTCCATGGGAGGACTAAAAGACTATGGAAAAATACAAACCAAAAAAGGGGTGTTTAAGGTTTTTTAAGATAATTTATGATTTATTATATTCATAATTATAAATTAATCATACATATTCTTTTATCAAATTAAACAATTGTTCTTTAGTTTGCTTTTAATTGCCAAATTAATTATTTAATAAACATGACGTTAAATCGACATATTTGTGTAAACAATATTCCCTTGTCCGGAAAAGGATGTAACTCGAAAGCTAAAGCAAATGTTTGTGTAGGAACAGAAACATAAAGGGAGACCGGCCGTGGAAGTCTTTAAGGGCATCAAGGTATCCATATAATTTATTAAAAAACTATAATATAATTAATGGTGAAAAACGGCAATTGACCAAAAAAAAACAGACAACTACATAAATTAATTGCATATTATAAGCTCACGAGTAAATGATGGTGGCATCAATCTTGTTTGGATACGTAGCTTGGGACATTGCTAAGGTCAAATAAGCCTCATCATAAGATGCTTCAAAGATTATTTTAATGATATTTTAATATTTGATAATCAGTTAGTCTCGATTTAAGTTAGACTTTCAAACTAAAAACTAAATTCTTTATTGTTATTTTTTTTTTCATAAAATTTAAACTTAAAACTTGATTTATCGATTCGTTGTTTGACAATATACACGTAGTTTTCTAAAAGATGAATTATTTTTCCATGAAAACCCTATAACTATCTTCCTACAATTTGAAATAAATAAATAAATAGATAAAATATAAGGAATCTTTCTCCATCATATTGGTCTAATAAAAACAAGGAACTGCTTAAGCATAGTCTTTGGTCTTATTCTGTAATGGAAAGAATATTCAATAATTATGTTAATTATTTATGGAGTGATAGACTGAATTCAGATAACAAACTAAACAAAAATGGTTGAATATTGAGGCTGTGATAATATATAATTATAGATGTCTTATTTCGTCACGTAAGAAAAAAAAATTCCAATAAAAGAATAAAGAATATAATGTAGAGTTTATAATTAATTAATTTTCACATTTACTAACGAAAACTGTCGGTGGAGGAGTTCAAATGAAAAATTCGAAGTTTTTTCAACTTTCCCAAAAATAAAAATCTATAAACTTTTTTAAAATGAATTTTGATCGAATATTTATTATATGAAATGACGAAATTGGGTATTCAATCGTCATCTCCCTTGCTTGATTTTGAGACATTTTTGGGACCCACAAAAGATGTCGTAGAGATCTCTTTATTTATACAGTTGTAGCAGAACATATGTTTTTATAACAATGGGGTATGGTCGATTTTCCATGCACACGATTTGACTCCATCAACTTGTTCTCAACCGTCTGATCAACCTGAGGATACCCTTTTCAGGCCGATCAGTCGATGTCAGCCATTGATCTCAAGCTTTGTCTCTTGAACTTCTTCATCTTGCTAAAAGTTTGTAATGATTTCCTGGAAAAATAAAAATACTGCGGTGTTCTGCCCTGCCGGCTGCCGCCAAATATCAGTAACCTTGTAAATGTTTGGTTAAATTGTTTACGAGGTCCTGTATGGTGTATGTTATTACAAATTTAGTCACTCTACTTACGAGGTCCTGCTAAAAGTATTTAGGGGGACTGAAAATACACATTTGAAAAATAAAGTGAGTAAAAATGGATACTTTGTAATAGAGGGACTAAAACCACAAAAAATACATAGTACAATACAATTGTTCAAGGACATTTTTTTTTTATAAAATTTGACATAAATAATTCTATCAAGATTTTCCATAGTCAGTGCGGTTCTGGACAAGCGCAATAGGAGCGACGGCACAAGATCCCAAAAAGAGGACTCCAAAATTTTGATAAACTACATTTATTGGATGATGTTAATCTCGAAATTCAAAAAATTTTAAAAACGTTATTAAGAAAGATGAGTTATAATTGTTAAAACGTTATAATTATTTCTTAAATATGACAACTGATTATAGAATCTTATCGATTATTACTATTATTATTGCTTCAGTAGAACTAGTAAGGTTTTGGACAGGTGCAATAGAAATGATCGCACGTGAACCTCTAGAAAGGACATCTGCTTCTAAAGGTTACAATTTTATAACTAGTGGAGGTCATGAACAATTACTTTTAAAAATCATATTTTAATAAATTACACAGGACGCTTAAAATCTTTGATCCGCCCCACTCCATAGTTTAAATTTCAATGTGGGCCATGCTGCAGCTAATGGTTTTGCTATAAATTTCAATTCATCAAAGATAAAAAAGGGTTAACTCCTCTTTCCATCACTCAACTTTTACCGTGTTCTTGTTTTGGTCACTCAAATTCGATCATATTCCTCACCCGTATTCTTCAAATTCATGAGCAGAGTGCCACAAAGTTAAAAAAAGAAGACATGAACTGAGGAAGCAGAGCACTGAAACCAAGACACAGCAAAATTTATTCATGTGAACAGTGATTGTAGATTCCAGAAAGGTCAGATACAATACAATATTGTCCAAAAATGGTGGGGTTGCCTTGCCTTGCCTAGTCTTCTTTGCTGATTAACCTGTGCCTGTGCAGCAAGGTCAATACTAGAAAACGAAGGGTGTTGCCTGTTGCAGTTAATGTCACTGAAAATTATGTTTGGTTGATTTCATAAAATACAAACTACGTAGTCACTTTCAGCAGTATGTATGTAACTATATCTGCCTGTCTGTAAGTATGAAGAAGACAGCAAGTTTTGCTCTGTTTTATCAAATTTGGTAATTACCATGTGAAGACAGCATTCTACAGAAATGGGAAAGAGTGTAGGCGTAAGGTAAATCTATAACGATGATCGGAATTGACATACTAAAAGTCGGTCTTCGAGCCTCGGACTCGAAGCTGAAGCCGATTTGTTATGGACCTATGGTAATATGTTTTCGGATATTCAAGCACGCATTATTTGAAAATAACGAAATGTCGAACATTTGAATATTTAAAGATAACAATTCTGAATTATGCCATACTTAAAACCATGGGTTATTACCAATCTTGTGTTTTCAAATGCCCCACCATGCCTGCAAAAGACATCAATTCTCAGAATTTTGATGAGACACATGCAACTCGAGCTATTAACTCAGCTATAGAAATTAAATAGGAGAAAATAATAAATAAATAAAAGAGGGGTCGACAGAGAGAGAGAGTATGAACACTTTGTGAATGCGACTTTTCTTTCTTGAAAACCTCCTCTTATATAATAATTCAACTCCCTTTCTCATCTGCCACTTCATTTTCCAGCCTCACCATACCAAAAATCCCTCTCTTTCTAAACATTGTTGATTACTGACAATTTCACCTAGGAATCAGTGAAGAGTGTTCTGTTTTGATTTTAAGGAAAGGGTCTGGTCTTAACTCTTTTAACTCGGTGTAATCTGGTCGGTCTCAAAATGGGGAGGCACTCTTGTTGTTACAAGCAGAAGCTGAGGAAAGGTCTTTGGTCCCCTGAAGAAGATGAAAAGCTCTTAAGGCATATTACCAAGTTCGGCCATGGTTGCTGGAGCTCTATCCCAAAACAAGCTGGTACTTTTTCTCTACCAATTATATATATATATATATACAGGAGGAATTGTTGCTAAAATATGAGTAATTTGCAGGTCTGCAGAGGTGTGGAAAGAGCTGCAGATTAAGGTGGATTAATTACTTGAGGCCTGATTTAAAGAGAGGCACATTCTCTCAAGAAGAAGAAAATCTCATAATTGAACTTCATTCAGTTCTGGGGAATCGGTATAGTTATGAATTAGTGTTTTAGTATTTATTTTCTGATTTTTTTTTTTTGGATTTTAATGCAGAATTCTGTAGTTGTAAGAATTTCTTTGATCATCTTCAGGTGGTCTCAAATAGCTGCACAATTGCCTGGAAGAACCGACAATGAAATTAAGAATCTATGGAACTCTTGCCTGAAGAAGAAGCTTAGGCAGAGAGGAATCGACCCTGTAACGCACAAGCCGCTCTCCGAGGCCAAGAACGGTGAAGGTGGTAACAAGATTCAACCCAAATCTGATGAATCGAGACTCAAAACCGACACTAATGGCAGCTGCAAAGACATCTTTGAGAGCAAAACAACCACCAATAGTCAGGCATCTGACTTGGTTGGTCATTTTCAAATGCAGCAATTGAACTATGCACCAGCAGCCAATGCTCGGCTATCATCGACTCAGTGGTTCACCGAAACCAGCAAAGCTTTCGACATCAACACAGAGAGGTCTTCGAGCTCGATGATGTCCACTCTTCTCCTACCATTGTCAAGTGCATTCGTGTCTGATAATCCTCCAATAGCGGCAACGTACGGTTCCTACTATTGGGGAACATCTGCCTTAGCTAATAACAACATCAACAGCACAAGCACCAGGGCCGAGCCACAAAGCAACAACAATTCCATCTTCGACAACAACAGCTTCTCATGGGGATTAATGGAAACACAAGCAGAAGAAACCAAATGGAGTGAATATGTCAATAACCCTTTGTTAATGGCGTCTGCTTTGCAAAACCAAACGCCACAATTGTTATACAATCTCGAGATCAAAACAGAACCATATCTTTTGACTACTACTAGTTCATCATCAAACAGTATGTTGGCTCAAGTTCAAGATCACCATTACCACCAGCAGCAGCAACAACAGGTAGTACCTTTACAAAACTCCGACATATGTGGTAAGCATATGCAGAGAGTGACGGCTGCTTTCGGACATATTTAGCTGAACTTCTAAGAAATGCTTTCATTTTTCATTTCAAGTTGTACATAAATCTGATACAAAACAAACTTGTTATTAGCCTGTTGTTTTTGTCGTTGGTTTGGGGTCTTTGAACCATAAAATGCTACAAAATGCATTGGTTTAGGGCCTCGATGGTCACTTGGGTCCGAAACTATGGCCCGGCCTACTTATTTTTTCTTTGTAATCTGGCTTAACTTGCATGTAAATCCAGTTTTTTAGGTTGATTAAATTCTGCATTATGTTATGTTGCCTTAATTGAGCCAGCTCCATTTAAACATATACAACTAGGGAT
The DNA here is from genome assembly GCA_035048815.1 of Abelmoschus esculentus. Classification (NCBI taxonomy): domain Eukaryota; kingdom Viridiplantae; phylum Streptophyta; class Magnoliopsida; order Malvales; family Malvaceae; genus Abelmoschus; species Abelmoschus esculentus. Next base: position 17,427,019 of record JAUCBN010000034.1, read on the forward strand.
GGTCAAACTAATCAAATCCGACAAGTTTTGATCCGATATTGTAAGGTTGGTGTTAAAATTTTAGAGTTTATATCTATTTTGTGAAATATAAAATTGAGTTCTTTCGAGTTTAGAGTAAAAATCTCTGACACGGTCTAGAATAATAATATAATATAATTCTATATATTTAGTGACTTTTATTATGATGTCACTCTATATCTCTATTTATCTAATAAAATATTTTTTATATCATGTCTAATTAGGATAAGATGTAGTTTAATTTAAAAAATCATCCACGTTCGAGTTGGATAAACATCTTCAAATATTGAACCGTACAGATTTAAATGGAGATATTTTAATTTTCGGTTCGAGTCGTGTTACGTTAGCCACAATTTCATCCTGGCCCAGCCCATAACCATCCTTGTCTCTAACGCTTAAAGGTCAAGCAAGATCTTCAGTTCAATAAGGTTCAACTTGTGTCCTCTATCACTTGTAATATAGGCTCGAATGTATTTATATGCGGATTAGTTTTTTTAAAATACAAGTATTAAGTATTAAAATTTGATATAAAATTTATTATTAAATAAATTTTAAACATATAACGTGATAAATCTTAAGCGTTAAATATGAAATTTAATTATAGTATGATTACCTAGTTTATTTGATTACTTCTCACAAACCATACTATCTCATTATTTTTTTTCCATATTAGTGACATGAAAATGAAATAATTTGTCATAAAGTTGGGTCCTACTCCAACCCCATCAAACCCTGATCATCTGATTTCCACGTCAGTCATTTTTATTCAATGTCGGAATCTTTAAAAATATCTGTTCCCTAACTTTCATTCAACACGTGTAAGCATCACAACCATTCAAATGAATAAATGGAAGTAAATAAAAGGACGAGGCAAAGGTTACACGGTCGGTGAACGGCTGTCTTAACTACACACATTAATCAGTGTATTGAGCCGTGTCACGAGAACATAATTTAGATACGGGTCGATGGATCGAGCAGAGTCGTGACATCGCCTTGATCAATGGCTCGAGCACTAGAAAGTACTGAAGAAGCTTATATGAAAATGGTGGAAACGGCTCTTGACATAAACCCAGAGCTTGCTTTGATGGCATCATGCGTCCTTGTGATGTTAATGAAGGATCAGGATGAATATGTGATGAACCTTGGGGACAGCCGCACAAGAAAGATCAAATGATCGTCACCCCAATCCAGCTCTTTTAAAGCATAGAAATAGATCAAGAGAGTCACTAGTGCATATGGAGCTGGACAGAATTTCTGAGGAGTCTCCTATGGTTAGCATGATAAATAAGAACCAAGACATCTCTCTCTATCTGCCGATTGAAGATGAAGGCGGTTCAGCTTTCCTCTGATCACAGCACAAGTATTGAAGAGGTTTGCTACTGTTTACTGACAAGCTCAATATTAATTTACAAGATATTTGATTCATGTTAGAGAGGAGGCTAACTACGCACTAACAAAGATAAACACTTGATTGTGCTAACATCTGTAACTTTGAAATTTTCTTCCTATCTCTCATTTGAGATTCGAATTAGTCACAGCAAGTATTTCTCCAAGTAGTTTCCTTTTATAGAGCATTTGAGGACCAATTTTACAGCCACTTTCCTTCTTCATTTCACTTGTCGTTGCAGCCAGCTTGTAATGAAGCTTTACTGGAGGAAATGCTCCTTATCTCCTCTGTTGTTCACCATGGACTCTCCTGAGTGACCGATTCTTGGTGCTATCATCCGATGGGCTTTACCAATATTTCAGCAACGAAGACGCTGTTGCCCATGTCTCATGGTTCATGGAAAATGTTCCCGAAGGTGATCCAGCACAATACTTTGTTGCAGAGCTTCTATTCCATGCTGCCGAAAAGAATTGTTGCAGAACAATTTATGCATAATGCAATCTGAGAAAACCATGACAAAGTTGAAGTGCTGGGATTTTGAAGGGTAATTTATTTAGGCTTTTTAAGTGTAGTCGTGGTTTTAGTCTTTATACTACGCTAAAATTTGAGATTTATTCCCTCTAATTTGGACTTATTAATAACATTATAAAAGTATATGGACCAAATTATGCCAAAATTAAAAAAAAAGTAGACGGACAAATCTCAAATTCTAACATAGTAAAGGGACTAAACCCATGATTATACCGCATTTCATTTTCTGTTAGCCATGCAGCCCATGCTTAGGTTTTTATGTTTCAGTCGTTGGAAGAAAGAACACATGATTAACTGCAGATTTCTCCCCATTGAGCCACTGTACCCCGGTAGTTCTAAGCAGCTATACACCATCTTTCGGTTTTTCGGACAACCGTATTCTCGGTTCTCTTGTCATCGTGTTAGGTGGCCGGAGTTTTTCGCCAAAGAGAAAGCATATATTACTTCACTTTGCATTAAAGCCAAGAAGATGCAGCTAATTACTTTATCTACTGCTTTTCAATACTGAAACTTTGCATGAACAAACCGTTAATGATGTTTTAAATTGTAAGCTACTACAAGATGGGACCAGGCCAACTAAACAACTGTCTGTAAAACAACTCATTTCAGTCTAATTAAAGCAAATCTTGTTTAAAGATTAACTAAACCTTTATTGTAGTGTATACTTGTCGTTAAAGGAGTATGTTGGTGAGAGAATAAATGAAATTCCAGGGGATTGAACTCGCTTTGGAAGTGCGTAGGTGGTAGGCAGAATGTTTTATTTTTTTTTTGGTAAATTATGATGAATATTAATTAATTATGAGTAAGATTATATTTAAACCATCTGATTATTAAAATATCAATTTAGTATTAGATTAATGATTTTAAATGAAGTATTATAACGCTAAGAAAGTATACAAGTAATTTAAAAAATTAACCAAATTATTATATTAAAAAATAAGAGTTAAAATGACTAAAAGGTCAGGGTCTATTTTTTATGCCAAAATCAAAATTTACTATTAGTTTATGTGTTATACATAAGTTATATGTTCTATTCTCCGAATAAACTTTAGTTTAATCATCGTATCTAATGTCTTCATTTACAACACTATAACTCAAACATCTCAAAAGATACTCCATAATGTCTCACCTACTACACAAATTAATTTTAATTTTTCAAAAGTACAGGGATTGAAAATAATCAAATAAAAAGATAAAGATAAATCTACAACTCACACAAAATAAAAGAACTAATGACATAATTTTATATTTTTTATAAAAACTTAACCATCTGTATAATTTATTCCACTCGACCCATGCCCATTTTCCTGATATATAAATAAGGTAAACAGAGCAGCTCCAACAATCAATCAAACAAATACTTTTTTTTTCCTCTTAAATCTATAATTATACCTTTTTGCTTCTCTTCATTGTTAAATCTCCATGGCCACCAAATTTTTTGCATATTTCCTCGTCGTTGTTTCCCTCTCTAGCGTTGCTAAATCCGATCCTGATCTTCTCCAGGAGATCTGTGTAGCTGACGCATCTGCAGGTAACTAAATCAAAGTCAACAGCTTCGATCTTGAACAAATAATTCCATAATATGTGTATATATTTACTTGCAGGAGTCAAGGTGAACGGATTTGCTTGCAAGAACGATGCGGCGGTAACGGAAGCCGATTTTTTCTTCAGCGGTCTTGCAAAACCTGCGTTCATTAACAATTCGGTGGGATCGGTGGTGACCGGAGCCAATGTTGTGCAGATCCCGGGACTGAACACTCTCGGAGTGTCGCTTTCTCGCATAGACTATCTTCCCGGTGGACTGAACCCGCCCCACACTCATCCGCGTGCCACCGAAATCATCTTTGTCCTCGAAGGTGAATTGGATGTAGGGTTTATCACCACAGCCGACAAGTTGTACTCCAAATCTATTAAAAAGGGTGACATTTTTGTGTTCCCCAAGGGTTTGGTTCATTTCCAGAAGAACAATGGTCACGAGCCGGCATCGGTCATCGCCGGATTCAATAGCCAATTTCCCGGAACTCAGTCCATTGCGGCTACTTTGTTTGCTTCAACACCGGCAGTGCCTGATAATGTGTTGACCAAGGCATTCCAAATTGGTACCAAGGAAGTCAACAAGATCAAGAGCAGGCTTGCACCTAAAAAGAGTTGAAACTTAAAACACAAGTGTTCTGTTTCTTTGGGATTGGGGAATGTAATTTAATAGCAAAAAAAAGTTAGTTTTGTTGTAAGGCAATGGCCATGTTATCATTTGAATTCATTTGGAATATGTTTTGAAGTGTTCAACATTGTATTATTATTTCTTTTTTCTTTTTTGTGGTTTGGCATGTTTACGCTTTCACCAAACCAAAGATGATGGGTTTTTTTCTCCCATTATCTAAATCATATCAAGTAGCTTAGAATATAATATGAAATGATTATAAAATTAACCCTGTCATTTTCTAAAGTCTAAAAAGTTTGTCATACTGATCAATAAATCAGAATTACCATTTCAGTTCTTTGAATGGAAAGTCAATTAAACATCTTGACGATAAATGAATTAGAAATTACTAAAACTAAGTTTCTAGCAACGATTCTAGAAGATAATTTTCAACTAAACTTAAACTGAACCTGTCTAGTGGTCTAAGTGAGTGGAAAAGAGAATGTGATCATCACTGAGAGATTTGATTTTGAGCAGTTTGTTTGTACATTATGTGTGTCATAAGACTAAGATTAAAGAACAAATATTACTATGTACTGGAATATTATAAAAAAGGGCCTATATCGAATAGAATAAAAAAAGGAAATGTGCTTTAACAACAAATTGAATATGCAATTATTGGTTTGTAAGTCGAACCATATAGCACAGATTGTTTTAATGGTTTAGACCTATAATGCACATGCATGCCACATTCAAATCGGAATAAGTCATGGCTTGAAGGGAAGCTAATTGTCTACTTCACGGGGAAAAGAGCAATGAATATATCAAAGAGCAATGGTTACATGGATCTGATTTTCATATCTTTTGCTGAGAGCTGAATGCACATGTAAACTACCCAGCAAACATTTTTTGCGTGTAATAATTCCATTAGCCAAACAGGTATCTGAGGATTGAGGAATCAAAATGTTTGAAACCAATTTCCATCACAATTTTAGAATCAAAAGAGTTCAAATTACTTGAAACTAACTACTACCATTAACAAATCTCACTTCACTTGACCTCCATGGAAAGTAAAAGCTAGTTGGAATTGAATAGCAAATGAGAATTTACCTTTCAAGATTCAAAAAGGGAATTCTGAAGTAAAAAACGAGCATTATTCAACAGTGCACTTGTCTCTTCATTTGATGCATCTGTCAATCTCAGTTCCTTGATCTCTTCCAGCTATTTTTCCATTTGTTCTTTATGTATCCTTCAACAAACAAAAAACTCATTAAAACACAATTTAAAAACAAAAAGAAGAAAAATAAGTTTCTGCAGCACTTTTAGATTTCAAATTCATAAATACCAGCGGTAGAATCTTACATGACCAGCCACTCTTCAAAATCGTTACTCAAGTTCATGAACATCGACTTTGCATATTTTAACAGCTCAGAAACCTCCATGAAATTATATAAAAAAAGAAATAATTAAAACTATTAAAAGTAGCTAGCTGATTATGCAGAATTGAAAGAAAAAAAGCCAGTTCAGTAAAGCGCTCAATCTTTTCATGAATGTGAGAGATATTGAGTTTCATTTCTTTAGATCCAACGATGTTTGCCTCGGACTGTTCTTTCACTGTTATATCCATATCAGTTCCATTGCTTACTTGATCTTCTTCTTTCTCTTCCACCTAATGTTTACATCACAATCATATATTAATTTGAATGGAAAAAGAAAAAAAGAGAAATCAAGGAAGCTTTTATATTTGGTTTCATGCGTTTCTTAGAAGCTTCATTTGGTCCACTTTCCATCTTATCCTTAAAACTGAATAACTCTCTTCATGAAAACTAAACAGAAAAGTAAACAACTAAACATTGATTGCAAAAATGTTCGTCGCAGTATAAAAAATATAGAATAAATCACGAAGGAAAATTCTTACCGCAGAGAAAGGGAGAGCGAACTCGAATTTGAAATCCGAGGAGATGACTAGCAGAGATAGCCTCGATTCTCAAATCTGGATAGTGGAATGCGTTCGTTTTCTTTTTCCAGTATTACGTCTAGGTATTTACATGGCGGACCGGAATGAAATGGGCCGTTTTGACCCAAAATTAGGTGAACGGCTTCTGTAATTTTGATCCACGAGCATATAAAATTATTTTTTTTAGTTTATATAAAAATTAGTACTACTTTATTCTTCAAGATTGTATATATTTTTAAACCAACTAGTGAATTCAGTGGCTCATGTGAAATCAATTTTAAGAAAAAATATATATATTCTTGAATTTGGGTTCGGATATTTGCGTGTAAGATATATATTGTTAAAAAGTTAAAAAAATTGAATATAAGAGATGTTCAAAATATTTGATTAAATTGATTTAATTATTCACTGATACGATCCATAAATTTTAGATATTAAATCAATTTTTTATTTTTTGATCGAATGTCTAATCTGATTTTAAGATTTTTTAATTAGATACAAATCATAATATTTCAACTTTTAAATTATCAGAAAATCTAAAAATTCAAATTTTTATGAATAATTTTGTTATTTTTAACGATTTGATGTTTTTTATACATGAAAATTTTATAAAAAATTCATACAACGTGAATTTTTGCTATATTTAGTAATTTATTAATTGTTATATTCAAAATTTTAAAAATTTTTAAATATGACTTTCAAATTCCCAAAAATAATTAAAATCAAAATATATTTTTGGATAACTGAATATTTAAATATTCGATACAAATATTCAGATATTTAATTTTTAGATTAAATACGAATTACTATATATCGATTTAAAAATAAGATATCTCGAAAACCCGGATTGAATCTAATATAATACCAATAAACATATATTATTATATACTTATACGAGTATATAAAAAGAAATTGTATATATTCTTATTTTTTGTTAATTTTGAGAAATATAAGGATTTAAGTCTATTTTTAGTATTATAGAGACGTTTGGAAAATAATTTAGGAAGTAGGCCAATTGTTACAGTAATAAAATGACCTCGTTACCTTCTCTTGGCGAGGTCTTCTCTCTTCCTGAACCACGCCAAGAAAAGATGGCGAGGTACTATTGATCCATTTAATTTATTCAATTGATTGAGGAAGAGAGAGAAGACCTCGCCAAGAGAAGATGTCAAGGTTTTTTTATTACTGTAGCAATTAACCTACTATCCCAATTATTTTTTAAACTAACTAAACCTAAAACTAATTTCAAACAATAATATTTTTTAAAATTTTCTTTTATTTTTTTTATAAAGACGTAAATTATCTAAAATCAATTTCGAGATATATTTTAATAAGAATTAAAATAATGTTTATTGTCATTATATTTTGGATTTTACTTTTAAGTATATGTTATTATATTAGTTGGTATGAGAAATTATATTATGATTTTTTTTATTACGTTATCTGTGTTCTTAATCAATCAGATTTTTTTTTAAAAGTAAATCATTACTTTTTTTATTATATATAATTAGTTAGTGGATAATTATTAAGTAATTATTTAAAAATAAACGAACCAAATAATAATATAATTTCTTTAATTGGTATCAAATCTCGAAATAAATAAAAAAAATTATATAATTAATTGGAATTAAAGTTGCTAGTTATAGTTTCGAGAAAGGTTTATAAACAGCTTTGCTCCCTTAAATTTGCATCCGTTAAGATTGGTACTTGTATTTGGAGATTTGGTGCCTATTTAAACTGGGCGATCATTCCGCACCCTAAAATCTCTCTCAACTTCCATTTCCATTTGTCTATACGTTCTACCGCTCCTTGTCTTTCTGGTTCTAGCAGGAAGATCAAGTCGGAAACCGTCACTATATTAACTAGCATGTGTGCTTTAATTCTGAAAAAAATGAAGGGAAATCGTTGTTGGTTCCATTGTTTTGTCTTGTTAATCCTAACGTCGGCTACCTTCCGCCATGGAATCTGCCATCCCCAGGCTGAAACAAGCGACGGTAGCTTCGTTCAAACAAGAGGAACCAACTTCGTCGTCGACGGAAAACCCTTCTACGTTAACGGATTCAATGCTTATTGGATGATGCTGTTGGCTGCCGATCCTTCTACCAGAAACAAGGTTACGGAAACATTCGGAGAAGCCTCCAAGTACGGCATGAACATCGCGAGAGCTTGGGCTTTTAACGACGGTACCGATTTCCGTCCTCTCCAGATTTCTCCCGGTTCTTACAACGAAGAAGTTTTTAAGGTAAACTGACACACACAGTTTCGTGATCGTTATAAATAGGGGTGTTATATTAACCCGTAAACATTAACCGATATAACATTAACTATCATATTTTACATTTTCAAGGGACTGGACTTTGTTGTAGCAGAAGCGAAGAAGTTCGGAATTCGCTTGATTCTGGTTTTGGTGAATAACTACGGAGATTACGGAGGAAAACCTAAGTACGTTGAATGGGCAAACCAAAAGGGTCAGAAACTGAGTAATGAAGATGAGTTCTTTACAAACTCTCTTGTCAAAGAATTCTACAAGAATCATGTTAAGGTACTTTGTTCGAACAAACGGTGATATTAGTACATATTTAGACTGTTTAACAGATAGACAAGAATCGATATATTTGTGGTTTTTACCTTGACAGGTTTGTCTTGTCGCATCCTAGGAATACAGATGCTATTGCCGAGTACCCCATATTCCTTTTCGGATAAGGAGGGAACTTGGAAGATGTTTTGATTTTAAAATGTATGGTAGATAACGATGTTTGGTGTTTGCAGACAGTGCTGACGAGAAAGAATACGATTACCGGGGTGGCATATAAGGACGATCCTACCATTTTTGCTTGGGAACTCATGAATGAGGCTCGTTGCCCCACTGACCCCTCCGGAGCTAGTCTCCAGGTTTCGGCTTGTTGTCCCTTTCTATATCTCACTAAATTTACGAAATCTATTCTATGTTAATTTTGGTTATTTTATGCTCAATCTTGTCTTATGAACATCTAACTCGAGATTTAAACCGTGGTTGAGATCGTTACGATAACGATTTTGAATAGTAATGAACTACTACTTGAATCCATGTAATTCCACAGGGAATCAAATAACAAAACTATAAAAGTGTTTTGGAGAATCATAATCTTGGATTGATGATGACAATGACCTTTCAATTGTCTTCTTTTGTTTTTTCTTCTTGTCTGTGCGTCTTTCTCGAATTCTATAATCAGTTTAATTTCCCTCTAAAAAGCTTGTCGCTGGACATTTCCTTCTTCCCCGATTTCACAGACACTAATATATGCCACATTTAGATGCTGCTATCTTCTCATCATGTCATCAGAAATTTGTCCCTTGCAGATACATATATGTATATATATAATTCTCACTTTCGTCTGAATTTTGTTTCGTTTTGGCTTACTATATTTGCAGAACTGGATAAAAGAAATGGGTGCACATGTCAAGTCCATTGACAATCTTCATTTACTGGAAATAGGACTTGAAGGATTTTATGGAGAATCAATGCCAGCAAAGAAACAGTATAATCCAAATAATACTCCATTAGGGACTGATTTCATTTCCAATAATCAAATCACCGAGATCGATTTTGCCACCATTCATATCTACCCCGAGCAATGGTAACATCTCTAGCATCACATAGTATTTCTGTCGATCATGATCCGAACTCGAACATCGAATAAACTCAAACCAAGAATGACCAGAGCAAGCCATTGAGATGTCTGATAACAGGAAATTGATTTTGGTTTTTAACTAATCTAATCTAACTACAGGTTACCACCGCCGATGAACTCAAGCGAGGAGGGGCAGCTAGCTTTTGTCGACAAATGGATCGAATCACATATTTTGGACTCCAATTCAGTGGTTAAGAAACCAATTCTGATAGGGGAGTTTGGCAAGGATTCTAGGTTGCCAGGTTACAGCATAGAGAAGAGAAACGACTATTTCCAGCGGATTTACAGTGCTATCTACAACAGTGCTAGCAGTAGGGGGGCTTGTGCCGGTGGGCTGTTTTGGCAACTCTTGACCCTGGGAATGGAAGCGACCGCCGATGGCTATGAAGTTGTTCTGCAACAATCCCCTTCAACTGCTAGCATCATTGCCGAGCAGTCTCGCAAGATGTCGTCTCTCACTTGATTTACCAAAATGGTGGAACGATTGTCAAATTATATGAACATTGTCCATGTTATTATAGAATTTTTCAAATGTTCCATTGAAAAAAGAAAAAAATAATTTTTCCCATGTTTTATGAACGATATGAAATGTTAAAAAAATTCAAAAATCAAGTCTATTAAAGTTCAAACCCAAAAGGTATGAAATCAAATCATTGGATTATATTTTTTAACATCTGATCTTGTTTAAAGAACTTAACAACTTATCTTGATAGATTAACTGATTGTTATCTGACATTCAAGCATAGAAAGGCCAAAATAGATGCCTTGGAGGGGCTTCAAGATTTTGAAAAAGTTCCATTATAAATTTGAATTGGATCCCGACAACGAGATAAAGTACTAAGTTCTTTCAGTAAGATTAATAGTTCAAATCCTAACGTTATTAATAAAAAAATTAGATTAAGAAAGTCATTCTCATAATGATTATCTGTAAAATCCGATCTAAATTAATTGATTAATAATTCAGTGCTTAAATTGAAATTTTTAAAGTCTAGTGACATGGTTGATAAAAAAAAGTTTAGCTACTAACTGTGTATTTTAGTCTAGAATCTAGATTAGGATATAACAAGACCCGACCCATGAGCCCATGACAAAGAACGCAGCAATAATCCGAACACTTACCGTTCCCTTTTCTCTCTTCCCCAAATGGCCGCCATCTTTGCTACTAATCGCTGCTCAGTCTCCGCTTATCAACGCGCCACTGTTTATCTAAGCAGACCACAAAGATTCCAATCGATATCTTCGCGCGCTTCCAGGTCCAGATTCATAAAGTTGAACAATCTCAAGAGGAATTGCTCGGTTTCATCAAATGCTGCTCCTTTCATCGTAGCAGACGATGAGAAATACGGCAAGAAGCAAGTCATCAGTATCACTCCTCGCCTCTACGATTATATACTCGCCAATGTTCGCGAGCCTCCGGTACTTCTAAAATCAAAATTCCACCACTTTCCATTTTTAAAGAAATCCATTTTGCTATAATTTTTACGTTTACTGTGTTTAGATTCTCCTGCAGTTGCGTGAAGAAACGGCTAATATGCGCGGCAGTCAGATGCAGGTACCGAATTATCAACCACCTAGTTTCAGTTTTAATTCTTTTTTTATACAACCAAAAAATGTGATGTTAGTGCAGATTTCGGGGATGAAAGATGTATTGAACTTGGTGTTTACACAGTGAGTCTATGCCCTAATTCCTTTCTACATCTATCTAAGCTTTTGAAACTTGAATTTGAAAAATTGGATTTTGATATAAAATTGTGTACATTGAGCGATGAAATACCTACAAATGCATTTCATTTATACATTTTGTATAGAAAATGAAATCCAAATCAAAAATTTCAAATTCCACTTCTCAAATATTGCATTAAAGTATTTGGAAGTTGGAACTATTCCCTTATTAAGGTAGATTTTAAGTTTGGTAAAGCGAATCCGTATTGGCTTTTTTTCTTTAGGGATACTCATCATTGGCTGTTGCATTGGCCTTACCAGAATCAGGTTGTTTAGTTGCCTGTGAAAGGGATGCTAGATCCCTCGAGGTTGCAAAAAGGTTACATGTAATAAAACCCCTTTCCCATTTTCTACAATGGTGAAATTAATGCAATGAGTTGTCTGAAGTGTTTGCGTTAATCGGACTTGTTTCGGTGGCATCTTATATAAAATTAAGTTGTTTGGTGGTGTTAGGTAAGCGTGAAACATGGACTAGCTGCATATGTCTTGAAATCTATGATTTCTAATGGTGAGAGTTGCAGGTGAGTTGCAGCAACGAATATTATACCCTATCCTTTTGTATGCATTTCATTTTCTTGATATAGTGCATCATGTTACCCACTACTTTAACTCACGCATTGCATCTCTAAAGCAGCTATGATTTTGCATTTGTTGATGCTGAGAAGGGGATGAATTCAGAATATTTTGAACTGCTATTGCAGCTGGTAATACCAGATTAGAATCTCAAACATCTGATTGTTTTGTTTAATACTTGCTCTCATTTCTTTGCCTGGAAAATTTATGCTATAGCTGGTCTGTTTACAGGTAAGAGTTGGGGGAGTAATTGTGATTGATAATGTCCTCTGGCATGGCAAAGTTGCTGACCCATTGGTAAATTCTTGCCTATTGGTTATAAGAATCTGCTTATCCAGATAAGTATCTTCTATTGATTCTTTCTTCTAACAGGTAAATGATGCAAAGATTGTCAGCATTCGGAATTTCAACAAAAAACTAACGGCGGACAAGCGAGTTAGCATCAGTATGGTAAGTACTTGCATTACTGCGCCTTTTTACCAAATTCTCTATGTAAAACATTCAATTCTTCCATAATGATGTAGCTTTTGGAACATCAGGTACCTATCGGAGATGGAATGACAATCTGCCGAAAGCAATGATCTAATCCCAACTCATGGGGATCTTGAAGTTGGAAGCTGATATCTCCATTGTGGCATTCCCGGAAAATTCATCCATGCTTTTGAAATGGCACTTTTGATATAGCTGACAGGTGAGAAGTGGGTTGATTGAAGTTCAAAACATCAAGTCCTTAAAATGGCTGCAACCATCAGCAACATCGTTCGAAGTTTATTCGGATGCTTAAAATATCAACCCACGGTAGCAGTGACTCTAACAAGACGGCCAATCCAATGTATTGCTAATAACAACATCACGTAGTTCTGGTACATGAGCGCCGGCAGGGGGATTGCGGACCTGGCCCCCGAGAGCACCATGCTTTCCATCGACAGTGATCCATCCCATTGAGGCCAATGGTCAGATGGAGATATCCGTCTTCACACCTCTTAAAATATGTTTTTGAGTTAAAAGTACTTTTAAAGTAGAAAGTATTATTTAAAAGTATATTTAAAAAAAATATTTTTTTAGTTTTTATTTTTTAAGTTTAAAATATTTTATTGTTCAACTCCTTATTTGTTAAATTTGATAAAATTTTGTTTGATTTGTATTTGTTAAAAAATTTTGCTGCTCGTCTCAACTCGTTGCTCGTTAGACTTAAAATTTTTACCTTGTTTCTTTCTAAATATAAGTAAAACTTAATATAAACATAAAAATTCAAGAAAAAAGAATGTGAGATCTAAAAATATAAATAAGTGAATTTATTATGACTAAGTTAGAGATAAAGTCAATATTTGTGTGTGAATTTTTTTATTTTTTCAATAATCTTCGTGAACAACAAAAAAATAAATGTCTTAAATTTTTTGAGATTTTATCATACGATTATATTTTTTACATGGAAAGTAAAAACTAAAACTTTTTTTTACTTTTATACATAATATTATAATAATAAGAAGAAGAAGAAGAAGAAAGACTTTACTAAAAAGAGAAACTCATTATTATAACTTAATTGTTTATTAATATAAATTAGTAGTACTTTTTAATTCTTGAGAATATAAGACATTTTGAAATTTTGAAATCAAGTTTTTATAAGTTATTTAGTAATTCACTAATTTTTTACATAATTTTTTAAGTTTATCATTCAAAAATCATAAAATTATTTATATAAAAAATAACGAATTATTCACAAACTCATTAAGTCGACATAAATTTTACTCGATTTAACTTTTTAAAATTTTAAAATAAATTTAATTTTAATTTGAGTTAACTCAAATTAACTTTTAACTAAATTTTAACTAATTATTTATAAATTACTCAACTCAATAAACACTTTTATTTTTAAGTTGGACAGGCTAAGACGTATTATTTTATATGCCTGCGGGCTGCGGCTGTGGATTCAAATTCCCATGCGAGTAGCATAATTTAACTCACCATTATTGGTTGCACCCATCATTACATGCACTTCAAGCAACATAAATCAAGTCCATTATCTGTTTTTTTCTCGATTATTATATTAAATATATGGATCGATTAAATAAAATTTTATAAAAATTTAATATAAAAATAATTCACTCAATTCAAAATTTTATATACATTGATATTAAAATTTGAATTTTAAATCTTTAATTTTATTTAAAATTTTAAAATTTTAATTTATTAAATCAACCGAGTGTTTGTAAATCATTAATTTAATATTCACTGAGGAACATCAATCTTAATGCTTTTTTAAGTTCAAAGCTAGTGAACAAATGATTGGGGATGGCCTTAAACGGCCCTTTAACAAAGAGCAGGCCGAAAAATCATGATTACGAACCATCGGCTGATTGGCCATTCTGCTGAGGCCATGGGAGCCCATGCGCCACCTTCGATAAACCGAAAGCTTATGACCACGAATCTTCGCTCTTGATTTGTCCCGCGAAACTAAAAAGCAACAAATCACTTCCGCTATAAATCTCGTTCTTCGGTTGCTCCACTCAGACCAACACCCTCAAGTCTTAGAAACCCAGAATCAAATATGTCTAGCAGCAACTTGAAGAATGCTGTCGTAGCAGTTCTTGTTCCCCTCCCTTCAATTCTCTTCTATCTATATTTCCTTAACCATTTGCAGAGCAACGATGGTGTTTCCCTTTCTCCTATTTGGTCATGGTGCTTTCACCACCCTCTGCTCTTAGCCAATGTCTTGTTTTTCTTCAATGTCAATGTCCTTTTCTGGGTAATCGGCCACATCCAATGCAGCAATTGGGTCAGTGAGTTTTAATTACTAGTTTATTTCTTCCTTCATTTTTCCCTAAAGTTTTCTTTTTTATGATGGGTTTTTGTTTTGTTGCTGGTTTCAGATGATTGATTTGTACTGGACGGTCATACCCGTGTTGCTAGTTTATTACTACGCAGCACACCCTTTGGCTCAATTTGATCGGTGGAGATCCAAGCTTGTGATTGTGTTGACCTGGGTTTGGAGTATTAGGCTGACACATAACTATTTCAGGCGAGAAAATTGGCAATGGGGTGCTAGAGAAGACTGGAGGTTCACCGATATGCGCCGGCAGTATGGTAAACATTGGTGGTGGATGTCCTTCTTTGCTGTTTACTTTTCTCAACAGGTGAATGCTTCAAAGATCTTTGTTTTATCGATTGAAACCATAGATTTAAATTGCAGTTGCGACCGAAGTTTTGGTCGCGGTTGCGTAGGATGTTATTGCGGTAATTGTTATTTTCCGCAATAGCAGTTGTTGACAGTATTGCTACTGTTCTGTAGAATGATTGTTATTGTGGTCATTGCAGACAAATATTTTCCGCGATAACAGTTTGTGACGGTGCTGTTACTGCTATACAACAGCCGTTATTGTGGTAGCGGAACCTATTTTAATCTCTAATTGGAACATTTATTCAGTAAATGGCTTAAAGCTTTGAATCGTTGTTTTTGATGCATTTTTGCAAGAAGCAGATTTCATGCTTATTTTATTGAACTCTGCAGATATTTTTGATTGGGATATGTCTTCCACTGTATGTGGTGCACGCAGTTGATAAGCCTTTGAACATATGGGATTATGTTGCTGCTTTACTTTGTTTGTGTGGCATTGTCATAGCATACTTTGCCGATACACAATTGCATGATTTTGTGACTAGAAATCGTGAGCTAAAAGAGCTCGGAAAGCCCATGGTCCCTAATCTCGACCGGGGATTGTGGTGGTACTCTCGCCATCCTAACTATTTCGGCGAGCAATTGTGGTGGTGGGGGCTGGCCATGTTTGCTTGGAGCCTCGGACAAGGATGGACTTTTGTTGGAGCTTTGATCAACAGTATGTGCTTAGCTTATGTTACGGTGCTCGTCGAGCAGCGGATGTTGAAGCAGGAGTATAGAGCTGAAGCTTATAGGTTGTATCAAAAGACAACCTCAGCATGTGTGCCGTGGTTCAAAACTTCTGCTGTATCAGTGAAATATAAGCATACATGATCTGGTTTTTCGTTTCGCTGCCAACTCTGATTGTGTTTTTCTCCTTTTATGTTTATACTTTATGCCCTGTCCCGCCATTGTCAATGCTTTTGAGTTGTGATATATTCTGCTGTCTATTTGAGAGAAAAATGGTTGTTGTCTTTGGTAGTCAAAGAGATCACTCTCTGAAATCATGTACATTTTTTGTTTATCTGCAGTAGAATCTTTTCCTTTTCTTGATTTCCACATATATTTGTACATGTAGAATCTGCAGGCCATATCATTGTCGACACCGTCGGTATTTATTCCGGTTAAAAATTGCTTACCATTAGGCATTAGGTATGTTTACTAAGCTTATAATGATTCACTTCTGAAGTTTGTATGATTGCATGTGTCTATTATCTATGGATGCCATCCTATGTTCCATACTGTCAATAGTATGTCTAAAGGCAGCTGCAAGTCTGCAAGTAAGTTTATAGAGGAATGTTCCTAGAAGAAAACAAGTAGCTAAAGTTAAAAAGAAAAAACTGCTCGATTTTCATGGTTCACAATCTTTTTCTGGTGTATTAGTATCATCATCAACAACAAACTGAAGATCAATAGATCATATAATAAATCCTCTCACTGGTGTATCAAACATAACGATGAAGAACTGGAATCCATGGCTGACTCTGTTGGTAACTTGGATGTTGAAGCTAGCATAGGATTAAATCAATGGACTGTTTTTTTCTCTCCAACTCTCATCGTACACTTAATTTTGACGGGAGAGTTTTTCAACGGAATTTTTCTTCGTGCATAAGGTCTCAAACACGAAATATATTTATATAAACTCTTGAACTCAAGGCTTAGATACGAAGTTACCATTTAAACTAATCATTTGTTATTTTTGACTTCGAAAGACGCCACAAAATATTTAAGCTCACGGGCTCTCCGTCTCGTGAGTGGCTTGGCTTGATCCTGCCCTGTGATGGGCTATGATTTTGCCTGGTTGGCACTTGCCAGCTTCCTTAGGCATGTTGGATCCAAACGACAAAAACAGTGATGCTGACATTTAACTTTGTATGCATAAATTATTGGGAAAAACTTTAAAGATGCTCAATTTGGCTGTTCTGTTTTTCTACCAAGAACAAAAAACTAGACTTTATTAGAGATGAAAAAGATTACGTCAATGGTTGAAGTCTCCAAGATGATATATCAATAAAAAAATAATTATTTTTCACATTTTAATTAATATATCAAGATGATATATCACGTTTACTACCACGAACTGTCCAGGAATGTCATTTTTGACCAAAGAAATATAAATAACACAAAAGACTTATGGTGGTAAACGTGGAAAGCAAAGGGCACCGCGTGACTCTGAATCTGTGATTCTCTTTCTTGTTCGTTTACTTCTTTAACTCTCTCATTCCCTTAAAACCCAGAAAAGGATTTCTGTCTCGTTAACTATAAACCGAGAAAAAAGGAGAAGGAAGAAGAACTACAATGGCGCGAGCTTCTTCTTCGATATTTGTTAACACCAACAAGAGGAAACTTTGGGTTTCAATTCCATTTCAGGGATTTGTTGTTGCGTTCGCAGTGCTTTGCTTTTGTTTTGTACCCATTAACGCCTCCGCCGCCCCCGTCACGCAATATCCTCCGCGACAGCAGCGTATAACGCAGAAGCCACCGCTTAAGCTGAGGTTCGATAGGAACGGGGAGTTTAAGATTCTACAAGTGGCCGACATGCACTATGCTAATGGTAAAACGACGCCGTGTGAGGATGTGTTGCCCAGTCAGGTTCATGGTTGCTCTGACCTCAACACTACCGCTTTTATCCGCCGCATGATTGAAGCTGAGAAACCCGATCTCATTGTTTTCACCGGTAAGCTTACGACCCTTTCTTTTCTTTATTAATTAGAATAAAGTGAAGCTATTTGTAGAAAATATTGAACTTCATGAGATGAAAGTGTGAAAAAAATTTAATCTTGAGCTAGTAATTATCTAGTTAACGTGCACCGCAAGCTTGCTTTCTTTTGCATTTAACAATCTACATGCTTTCATTTTGGTGTCTTTAATGTGGTTTCAAGAGGACATTGGCCAAAACCCTGATTTTTCTTTGTCACTATGTTTATGGTGATGTCTGAGTTCACCCTATGCAACTGTTTTATATGTGTATTAGGGGACAACATTTATGGATTCGATTCCAAGGATTCAGCCAATTCGATGGATGCGGCATTTTCCCCTGCAATTGCTGCTAGAATTCCGTGGGCTGCTGTTTTGGGGAACCATGACCAGGAAGGCACATTGTCGAGGGAGGGGGTCATGAAACACATAGTTGGATTGAATCATACACTGTCTCAATTCAATCCTGCTGGAGTACATGCTATTGATGGGTTTGGTAACTACAATCTACAAGTTGGTGGAGTTGAAGGGTCGGGTTTTGCGAACAAATCCATTCTCAATCTCTACTTCCTTGACAGCGGAGACTACTCGACAGTTCCGGCTATCCCTGGCTATGGCTGGATTAAACCCTCTCAGCAGTTGTGGTTTCTACAATCTACAAGTTGGTGGAGTTGAAGGCTGTTTTTACAGGTCACGATCATATCAATGACTTCTGTGGCCAATTGACTGGTATACAACTGTGTTATGGTGGTGGCTTTGGATACCATGCCTATGGGAAAGCTGGATGGTCCAGGAGAGCAAGGGTGGTGCTAGCATCTTTAGAGAAGACAGAGGGAGGAAGTTGGGGTGCTGTAAAATCAATCAAGACATGGAAGCGCCTCGATGATCAACATCTCACTGCCATTGATGGGGAGGTCCTCTGGAGCAAGCATTCTGCTGGTAAAGTCGTGTAACTTTGGTCATGTTTGCACTACATATAAAGGTAGGAAGCTATTTTGGAACATCTGCATTAAGGCTTTAAATCATTTATGACTCCATATTTTAGACATTACCACTAAACAGGACCGTGACCAAACTTGCTCGACCGTTGTCCTAAAAAATAAGTTACAAATATTTGATAGATTACATGGAAAATTAATCTCGATGGTCTTCCTTTTGGATTTCTGCCTTCTATATTATCCTAGAACTTGAACCATATAGGCAAAAGCTGAGGGTAGCTTTATTAAATATGGGGATAAGTCATATCGACTTGCATGTTGTAGAATGTAAATGTCATTTTAATTTCTGTTCGAACGAGCAGCTGTATCGGTGAATTGACTCATATCCATGAATTTGGAATTGATCTTTTCTGTGCTTGTGGAATAAAAAAACACATGATGTTTTTGGTGTTTGGTGCATTAGTTCTAAACTGCTCCATTTTGTGCATGCCATAGCTATGTTAGTCCAATAAACATGTCATGCTTTAATTTTCTGCTTCAAACCTCAAACTATGTAAAGACAAGGTTGTGGGATTTGTCAAAACCATTTACTTATTATAGAATTTGCCATGGAACTCATATCCAGTTTGGCGCTGGCATCGCACAGGTACTCGAAGAAAGAAACATATTAACGGCGGTGCTGCCTGACTTCCGCAATGGACTCCTGAAAAGTATTATTACATTAATCTTACTATATTTTTTGATTTCGACCGGCTTTTGAGTTCCAATGACCATACAGCAAGGACGTAGTTTGTGAAAATGGTTTCCAGACTTGTAAGGCTTTGCTGTCACTGGTGTCTGGTGCTATGTTGGTTTCTAATAATGATGTGAATTGTGATTTGTTGTATACAGATATGAAACATTGCTTTCAAAGTTCCATTTTTGTCGTAGAAAAATAAAGGCTACTCTTATGTTAGAAGGGAATATCAACCAAAGATGTATCTTTTAAAGTAAAAATATTTTTTGTCGGGTTTCAAGATTTTTAGTTAAATTTACTGCGTCATGGTACCTTCCTTAACAAGGGTTCATTTTATAATAAAATTATAATTTTTGTTTATTTTATAATTTTTGAAAATTTAGTGACAAAAAAATAACTTGATTTTATTTTAACCATTAAATTATGAATTTGTTAATTAAATTGTTAAATTATTAAAATAGTTTCGATCAAACGCTGATCATGGAATCATTTTAATAGTTTAGTGGTGTTATTAACAGAATTCATATTCTAATGTTCAAATTAAAATAAAATCAATAAATTAATAGTCTTGGAGGTATTTTACCTAATTTTAACAAGAAAGTGTAAGAAAATAATTAAAAGTACATAAAAAATGAAAAGTCGCGTGGACAACTGGATATTGGTTGAACCGATTTTTCTTGCTTCTTTGCCTCGTTAATATACTCGACCCTGACTCGCTTCAAACCAATTGATTACTATTGTTTACCCGATTTGGGGATTAGGGTTGTGGATCGAAAATTAATTGGAGAAGATCCTTTCTATTGCAGACAGATGCCGTTCTTTACGGCAATTCAGTTCCACATCGTAATCGTCCTTCTCCTCTTCTTTTGTTTCTCTGAACCGATCGCGCAATCTTCGCCAGAAAATTCAGGATCTATCCGCTTACCTTCCGATGGACTTACCCTCACCGGCGATAAGGAAGACGTCTGCGCACGATTCACCAAACCGACATCCTGCCCAGTCAAATGCTTCCGAACGGAGCCTGTTTGCGGCGTTGATGGCGTGACCTACTGGTGCGGTTGCGCCGACGCCTATTGTGCCGGAACACGCGTGGCGAAAATAGGATTTTGTGAGGTTGGTAGTGGAGGGAGCGCCTCTCTTCCCGGTCAAGCTCTGCTTTTGGTTCACATTGTTTGGCTTATCTTGCTCGGTTTTTCTGTATTGTGTGGTCTCTTCTAATTTTTTTCAAGAGAGACACTTTGCGTGTGTTTTCCCCCGGAATCGATCTGTATTTCTTTTGTCTACTATTTGTAAATCAAATTCTTTGGATTATATACCAATTTGATTCTTTCTTTTTTGTTCCAATTGGTTCGTTAATCTTCATCCATTCCACTGGTACTCAATGAATTGAATTCAAGCAATGGAAACGAAATTCTGCACAAAAGAAAAAGAATAATCCTTGGATGAGTTGAGTTCCATGGTTATCCAGAATTGCCTCAAATATTCAAAGACAACCCCAGCATGTATGCCTTTGTTAAAATCTTCGCCAACGCAGAGTGTTTTGTTTTTCTTTTATGTTCATACTTTATGCCTATCTCGCTGTTGTCAACTCTTGTGAGTTGTGATATAGTCTGCTATCTATCTGAGAGGGAAATGGTTGTTGTCCTTTGGTTGTCAAAGAGATCAACCCTCTGAAATCATGTACATTCTTTGTTTACTTGCAATAGAATCTTTCCCTTTTCTTGATTTCCACATCCATATCATGTGTTTTGTATGCTTATTTTTGTGCAATAAATGTGGTTATGGAAGAAAAGACCTTGGAGCAAGCTTATGGTTGCATCTATGGCCGAAGCTTCGTACTTGTTTCGGTTAACATTTGCTTGCCATTAGGCATGTTTACCAAGTTTATAATGAATGATTCACTTCTGAAGTTTGTATTGTATGATTGTATGGCTCTATGGATAGCATCCTATGTTCCATACTATCAAGTAGCTAAAACTAAAAAGGAAATATGCTTTATTTTCATGGTTCACATGTTGCAAGAGGTGCTATTCTCATTCTCTCTTCTGGTGTATTAGTATCTGCAGGAGCAACAACAACAAACTGAAGATCAATAGATCATAGTATACTAAAACCTATCTCCTGTATTTCGAACATAACGAACCCTTCACAGCACATGTCACAGATAACTAGTACCTAACTTTTTTGAATTGTTTGCAGATTATGGAAATATGTTAATCATGGTAGAATATGGATTGGGATCATGCATTTACAGTCAGGTAATAAAGTGAGTTCAACTGTGCATTCTTTGTCTTCCTGTACAACCTTGATGGAATAACAGATCAAACATTTAACCATCCGATCGTTTGCAGAATAAGAATTAATGGTCCACCAGTTCCACAAGAATTAATGCTATTGCAGAAGTAATGAAAACAACAGTTGATTAGATCCCTACAGTTTTCTTCTATCTGCCCCATTTGAACAATGCCATGCTGATAACTTTCAGGTCCCAATCTGGTCTCAAAATGCTGCAACTTTTAGATATGCAGAACTTCTCTCTCCATTATTTCTGCTCTTTGCATTCCATTTAATTCCCTCTTGCAGATTGTCATTTATTTTTATGTAACTTTAAGTAAAAGCAAAACATAGTTGGTAACGTGAGTCGAGTATTGGTTCGATTGTTATTACCATATACTACTGTCGTAAGTTTAAACATAATTTAACCGAGAAAATAAATTTTAATTTTGTACATCAACTTTGATTTAATATAATTATCATGTATGCTTGACACTTGGAAATGACATTAACTACAAATAGACAACAACATGGTCCCTGCAAATTCTCAGCCTACCGGCCATCACCTAAAATACAGCTCGGCCATTACACACCTCTTACAGCTGCTCTCTGCAACACCCTCCAATTATATATATATATAGTTTTTAATTATTCTACTTTTCATCAACTTTGTATCACTGCACATGTGGCTGCTTTATCACTATTAATTAAGCCTAATTGTCTATCAAACCTCACCTATGTATTAATCTCTTTAATAGGGTGTGAAGGATTTCAATTTTCAGTGCTTTTTTTCACACTTTCCAAGTGTTGCTTGATTGAATCTTTTTAACAATAATTCCACCCATTTAAGTATTAAAGCTTTAATCCTTTCATATATAATTAATTAAAACCTTTCAAACATTTATGGCTTTAATCTTCATTTATTTATGTGTAGTTCTAGCTATAGACTACGTGTACTAGACACTAACTTTTTCGGATAAAGTTATTAAATTTATATACCCACTGAGTAGATAGTCCAGCTGATATGGTATTTTAAGTGGTCAAATTTATTAAATTTAATGTAAAAATTAATATAAAAAAGATAATAATTCCTTTAAATTGATATTAAATTTTTATACTAAATTTCAAGTGATACTTGTAATTAGCTCGTCCATTTAAAATTCTAAATAATAATTAAAGTCTATCATTTTATTTGTAGTTAATAGTAGATGAACAAAACCAATCAGTTTAAGGGATTGTATTTTCAAATTGAGGTGAGAGTCTAGACAAAACTTAATGATAATATATTTACAAAACCATAAGTTTTCATGGTTCATATATGATATTTTATTCTTAATTTAATTAAAAAAATAGTAACATGTTGAGATTTTAGAGGAATTACATAATGATAATATATTTATAATATGACAAGTTAAAATATATTTGAGTTAATTTAGTCTCTTTTTATTATATTAAAAAATATTAATTATAATATATTTATAATTTTAAAAAATATTTATTACGTAAAGATGTATTAATTGTATTTTATTTATAACCTTAAAAATTGTCCACGGATAAAAGATGTATTATATTTATTGTTTTAAAAATGTACATTAAAAACAACATTGTATTAACTTGTATTCTCTTGCTTAATGCAGTGCTTCTATGTCTAATCACATGCATATATGTATATCGTATAATCGTTTGAGAATGATGGAATGTTAGTGAAGTAGCAAATATATATATATATATATATGAAAGTCATTTTCTTGCACAACAAACAAACCCTAAAGTCATTAATATTTGTCAGAAATTTGTTCCTATCTTTGCATATGATAGGCCTTTTACATCAGACTATTATAATCCTTTCTTAGATACAGACGTTCGGTCCCAGGATTATGTAGAATCATGGCCAGCTCGAAGTATGTTTCAGAATTAATCTCAGAAACGTGAGAACAAGACATGTAGAGAAGTTGGTGGATCGAATTAATGCCATGAATGATACGCATTTTACAGCGGAAATATAATGCAGAAAACCTACCGATATCAAAGCAGAAACGCAATGTTCTTACACTGACAAGGTGATGAATTCACTGCATTTTAAGGATTTACCACTACTATTTGTTGAGTCAATTTAAAAGCTGTACTGGTTGGTAAGTACTAAGTAGAAGTAAAAATGATTTGATTGAGTGAAATAAATAGGTTTCAACAAGTTAGCAATGGCTAATTTAGTATGTATACCAAGAATATCAGTTATCTTCTAATGCTTATAAATAGTAGTTGATATTACCAAACTGATGTAGTATTTATTACCTGTTGGATGAAAAAAATTATTAGTTCCAACCTATTTCATGTCTTCTGACAAGGTATTTTTGATGTCCGAAGTACATTCTTTGTTAATTTTCCTAATAATCTGAACTATCTGCCATCGCATACAGTTTTTTTCCCCTTTATCATCATTAGTAATGGATTTACATTTGATGCATTAACATGATGTTTCATGCACATATTTATATAAGTTTAGAAATATTTAGACACAGCAATGTGAATTCTTACAAGTATTCAGTCTCAATAGACCTATCAGTTGGAGGAATCTGAACCTTCTTTAACACAAGTGGCTTTTGTGTGTTGCAGTCAAGGATCATGCCTGTAAAGAGAAGACACGAATTACCAAGAAAGTAAAGTGATCATATGATATATGTAGGAAAAGATTTCAAATTTAAGAATACAGATAATACCTTTTTTCTTACATTTTTACTGTGCTGCAACTTTCCCTGCAAGCCTGCAGCTTAGTTGTTCAGCAGCTAACAATGCCAGGAAACTATATATATAATACTATAAAGCTCACATGGATAAACGTAAGAACAAGAGAGAGAAAAGAAGCAAAGAAATGTCCTTTGTTAGACTATAGATTCATCAGCTACCCAAGCATGTATAACAGCACAAGTAAATGCTGTCAGTCAGGAATCAGCAAAGGAAGGAGAATGAGAGAGAATATATATATATATATATATATATGGCTTTTTGGCTGGTTGTAATTTTCTGTATACATAATAATATATATTATACACAGTTTTCAGCTCCATATGTTGCAGCTTGTTTCATCTTTAGATGTTTCACAGATCCCAAACCTTAACTAACTATTGTACTGAAACAATAAATAAATTAAAAGAAAAAGAAAACTCGGATTGATCATAGAAGTTTTATCTTTGGACCCTCTTTCCTAAATCCAGAGCCTGTCACGATTTTGTCGACAAGGGATGAAAAGGAAAGAGAAGGAGAAACTACAACCGTACTGTGAATTTTCTCTTCATTGATCAGAGCTCCAAATCAATGGACAATGAAGATTTCCCTTTCCTTGAATATTCAGCTTGCATAGCGGACAGTGAGGTATTATTATTGTCACTTGACAGTCTTGGTTGGAGAGAAGAGGAAGAAGATTCATCTTGTTTCGGATTAGGACAGTCCATGTTCACACCAAACAACCTTAGCCTTTTGGCTGCAGTTTTGTTTCCCTGAACCACTGGCACTGAATCAATCACCATTGGCTCCCCTCGTCCACCCCCTTGAAATGCCCCAATTTGATGTGATGATGACGTTAGATAATACTCCGACACATTGCCATAAGTAATCTGCTGATGCTGATGCTGCCGCTGCTGGTGTTGGTGTTGATGATTGTAAGGATAAATGCTGTAATTCAACCGGTGCAAAGGCTCGTAGTTCCGTGACATGCAAATCGGTTGAGGCAGTGAGTAGAGTCTACCCCACCGCACCGGCTGATGGAAGTTGAACTGATTTTGGAGCTGAATATGTGGAAACTGTGCCGGATCGAGCATGTTAGGCCGGCGCCTCCAATCGATGTATAATCGGTCTTTCACCGACTCCCCGGCCCCTCGTTGAAACGACACTATATCACCTGCAACAAGCTTTTTCTCCTTTACAAAACGGCTCCAACCTTTGGTCATCACATAACTCTGGCTACTATTCCAATACGAGTACCGGAACCGCCACAACTTGCCGTTCCGATCTTCGAAATTCAATAACAACCCTTTCTCGATCGAGGAAGAGTCGAGAGGGAAGTTCTTCTCGGCATGTTGCTTCGGTATAACGAGGCGGTTGAGCTTGCCTACATCGCTTGGTGTGACAACTTTATCAAACATGTGTTCTTTCTCAATAGACCTACTGCCTTCATCATCGCCTCTACAGCTTCCGGCAATGTTTGATTCTTCGTTGTTGTTGTTGTTCCCGAGCGACAAGTCCATCGGCTCTAGTTTCTTGTCGAAATTGAAACCGTAGTCTTGGATTTTGTAATCTTCTCGTGAATCTAAGGTTCCAAGCGACAAGTGAACGGAGTCCTTGTACATGGAAGAAACAGAAGAAGAAGAAGAAGGGGTAAACGGGAAGTTGCTCGGAATTTCTCTTACCAGTACTTCCTCCTCCTCTTGATCTTCATAATTACAATACCCTTTTTCCTCTTGCACAAAGTTCATTACGATTTCCTAGTTTACCACACTAAATAATAATATAATTCAGATGAAAAATCAAACCATAAAATTGGTACGTGTGGCTCGCTGCTATAGTTAAATCTAAAACAAGAAACTGACCTGCAAATACTGGTGTCTGGGTCGGTGCCTTCTTCTTTGACCCCAAAAGGAAGAGGAAAAAAAAAAGCAAACCCTGGAAACCCTAAACAAGACAGATTAAGACCATGGAGGAATCAACAGGGAAAGTAGTTTCTGGTTTTTTTGACCTAGCATTTTGGCTTACAAAGCAAGCAATAAACAAGACGAAGAAGAGAGAAATGGCCTCCCTCAAAGGTTCTTTCAGTGCAAATTGAACAAAGGTGAAGCCTATAATTCTTTTCTTTTTAGGTTCCTACAGAAAGAGAGAGAGAGATAAGGTTAATGCTCCGACGTAGGGGACCCATGAATGATTTGGTTCGACTCATGTGAGCTTGTCCTTTTCATGGTTTATCTCTAATAATCCTCTCCGTTGAGACCCCAAACCCCCGGTTGGTTTTTAACTAGTCATGTTTTGCCCACCAAGTAATTTACAGCTACTCATAGTAGCTTACCACAAGATTTTTTATTTCCACTTTCATATTATTGGCTTCGGTTCTAGGCCGAGCTAGCCGAGGAAGAAAAAAGGAGGGTGAGTTCGAAGCATGTTATAGTTAGGTTCTGAGTTTTGACTTTGGACGCCATTGATTGTGTGCTGCTGCTGCTCCTGCGTAAAGAGGATTAAAACTGCCAACAATTTGTTAGTTATTGTGGCGCTAAATTCTTTAAGTAAGATAAAGAATTTGAATCATGATATTATGAAGGGAGAAAATTAGATTGTGAGAATCATTCTAATAATAAATCTCTCAAAACTCAGTTCGAATTGAAAAATTTTATAATGTACGTACTGCTAAATATCAGTAACGTTAAATATTACTGAACACTATTAAATTAATTAATAGAGATTAAAAATCTTGAGGATTGAATACATAATTATAAGTTATTAAAAATAAAACTTGAATTAAATTAATTATAAAATGAATTCTTAAAAAATTAATTTTTATTAATTAATTTAATAATATTTAACGTTAATGATATTTAACGATATTCAACACATGTAATAGACTCATCCGTTCAACTTAATTAGTTAATAAATTAAATTATAATAATTAAAAAAAAGGAAAGAAAAAGATTCCTTCGTTATATATACGAAACCAATCTCCTCTCCCAGTTAGTTCAGTAGTTCAAGTTCACAATTCCTTTCCAAGCTTTTCTAATCCTTAGTCCGGTCATCTTATTGGATTTTGAGTTTTTCAGGTTAATTTGTGTTTTATGTTTAGGAGTTTCGGATTTAGTTCATTTTGAGTTTGGATAGATGAAGTTATTTAATAGAGATTAGTATTTGATTGAATCAAATATTTTTTAAATTAATTGAATTCACGAATTAAGTTAATATAATTTGAGATAAATTATTCAGATTTCTGTTAAAGTTTAATTATAAATATTTATAATATTATGATATTAATTGATTCTAATTTAAATGACTTTTTTATATATGATATACATGTATAATTATATATTTCTTCATATTTTTCAGATGTGGTATACATATATTACATATAGTTGAGGGGTTCGACTCGATCTTGAAAATTGATTATTAATTATTAAAAATTTAAAGTTATTCAAATTATATTTTATAACTCAAGTTTTATTTAAATTTCTTTGAGTTGAAATAAAAAAATCACATCAAATAAAAAATTTACTTTTTTCGAATCGAAACGAGATTTTACTCATAGTTATTATTTAAGTTTGGATGATTTCACTTATGACTCACTTTAAGTTGAACTAAGTGGGATCAAATTGAACTTTTATGTTATAAAATTTGTATTTAAACTAATCAAGTAGGATATTTGAATTTAAATTAAAATAAAAAAATATCAACTATTCTATTTAAAACAATACTCTTGTTATAAACAATCAATTAATTAACCTTGGAAAATCTAAAAACAATTAAATTTAATAATTTTGCAACTTGTGTTGGCTAATTAATACTTTGTGTAATGCTAATTGCTAAATAATAAAATTGTGGAACACTGTAATTATCTCAATTAATTATGCGGAGAGGAGTGCTCGTACCCCCTACATAAAATAATGGGCCGTTAATACAAGTACAGAAAGGTTAATTACATTTCATTTATATTTCATTGGTCCATAATATTTTTTTTATTCAGCTACAGTGGTTACATTAGTATTTATTTTAGAGTATACTCTCAACCATTAGATATTGATCACTCAATTACTGTGTTGATATTATTGGTGCTCAAACCCGTAACCTCTAAGAACAACAACCGTTCCTTTAACCGATGAGGCTAGATGATCTGTGTCACTGGTCCATAATAACACTATTAGAATTCATAATATTATATAGCTTAATAAATGGTTATGAATTAACCTTTGGGTCAAAATGGTTATGAATTATAGTTTAAGCACTTGGTTTAATAAAAAAAATATAATAAGACAGCTAACTTAGAAAAAATGTATAATTTAAAGGTTTCATGTGTAATAAATCCAAATAATAATTAAAAATAAATGAGTTCATTAATCAAATGTCAAAAATCGTGGGTAGTTAGTTATACGACAAAATATTCTTGCCGATTGCCTCTAGAATTTATGGAAACCGGCCTCCATCTAACAAGTCTTAATTGCAGGTAAGGACAAAAAAATATCTTTTTGAATCTCTCTTAATTTATAATTTATAAATTGGTCACACTAAAAAATGAATAATTTAATCCTACTCAGTTTTAAAAGTAAGTAATTAATAGTAATAATAATTACTCGAGGTTTAAATGTTTTTCTTCAATTTTAAATATTTTATTCTCATAATAATGACTTTGTTTTCAGTGTTATATATTATGTTAATTTTATATTTAATAATAAATATTTATAGAATATGTAAAAATTACCCTAGAAGTTTAAACATCGTATATTAAAGGAAATCTTAATAATATTGGTTTAAACGTACAATTTAATAATATTATTTAAACATGTGTCGTTCGTTATAAATTTATCCTATTGAAATTTGTATATTTGAATTTCAATCTTAATAATTAATATAGATAAAAAATTGTATGTAATTAGTTTTAAGGTGCAGCAGCCCCACCTGCCCCAGTTATTGACACGTGGATTTGTATGCCAAAATATTATAGCTCTTGCAATTTTTGTGTCCCAAAATTCAGTATGATCCACTGGTCTGGACCATTTAGACAACTATCGTCTTTAAATTATATAATAACTGAATTTATATTTTATGAAATAAAATTGAGTGATTTCTAGGCAAATATATATTACACAAAAAACTTAAAACTTAAATAAAAGGTTGAATTAAATCAATTCAATTAAATATAAACCTAAGTAATTTTAGGGTTAATGTTTAAAATTTATTTTTTAATATTTAAAATAACATTAAAAAAAGGTTAGGATTTTTCCGGTAAAACCATCATTAGTAGCAGAAAAAGCACAAAAAAATTCAGACAAAATGAGTGTGGAATTAGATTGAGCCACGTGATTTTATCAGATGAGAAAAAGGCAGGAAATTTGATGGAAGATCCTTCACTAACGAATAAAAAAAACAAAAATCCAAATGAAAACATCAAACTCAAAGTACTGGTATTTATAGTTGCCTCTGAAAGGTGTAAGAAACCAGTACACAGTACACCACTGATCGGCCATTAAACCAAAAAAAAAAACTACGACAGCTTCATCTCAATCCCATGAAATTATAGTTTTACAAGCAAACAGGTTGTAAGTAACGTGTACCAAGAATTTTCCCGAGAAAATTTAATAAGTTACCATCAAAGCTGAGGAAAGGAAACCTTTTCTTTAAGCTTAAAAGAAAACCCTATTGGGATTGGGGACCTCTCTTTGTTACTAGCTCCTCATGCATGCTCCAGTTCCACCACCATTTGTAAGCTTAAACCAAGCTCTCTTTCTCTTTTGCGGAAAACACCACTTCTTTATTACTGTCATCTGCAGGTAAAAATTGTGTTGAGAGTTGCAGACTGTTGGATTACAGTGTATGTATGTAAATATTATAGGGTTGGATCTAAACAGAGACGTAGGGTAAGGACCACAGTTTTAGGGTATCCCCACCCTACGACCTCCTTGCATAGTCCATACTCTCACTCCTTTCTTTCACGATGAATCCAGTCGGCGGTTATCTTGTCCCATGATAACTTGTCCACTGACAGACCATGTCGCTTCTTTTACTCGCACTTCCCCCACAATTCACTGCCATGTCGTGGGGGTTTTCTTTTTCTTAAGCTTCTCTCCTCATTATAAAAGTAACGTTCACGGTTTAAAGTTTATAAGATTATATTTGAGGTTTAAAAATTTATGAGTTACTAAAATTTAAGTATTAAAATTTATGAAAAAAGATGAACATTATACTCGACTTGACTGAGCTTGATTGAGTTAGATTTTTTATTATTGAAAATGAGTTTTTTTAAGGGTGTGTCAGATTGGGTATTGGTGAAAATTTGACTTTGATCCGAGACTAATAGTATAATCTTTTCATATATTTTTTAAGAATATTCACAAAAATGCTCATATATATTAGAATTAGATCATTAAAATTATTTTTTTAGAATTAGGTCCTTCAAATTTATTTTTTATAATTAAATTCTTAAAATTTATAATCATTACTCTAAAATTCTAACATCAAATCTTAACTTTTAAACTCTAAACCTTAAAAAAGAAAATTTTAACTCGAACTTAATTAGCTTGTAGAAACTTCCCCCACAAGCAATGTACCAAATAATAACCATTTAAAACTAGGTTAATTATACCATGCACTGACAATAGAAACAAAAAATATCCACGAACATTTTACTCTTTGGTGTAGGATTAAGTATTTAGGATAATTGTTAGAATTTAATATTTAGTGTTTATAAGTTAAAACTTAAAATCCTGACATATTACCTAAATTTTAAATACTAATCTCTAAATATTGAATCTGACTATAAACCATAAATTCTAACAATAACCTTATAATTTCTAAACACATAAACCCTAAGTTAAACCTTTAATAAAATAAAAACTTACTTATTGAAATATATATATATATATATTTAAATTAAATCTTTACTTCTTAAAATTAAGATTTTAACGATGTTTTGGTTATTGAGCTGTCTTGGACTTTGGTGTCATCCATCCTTTGTTAATTTCATGGGTGAAATTTCATCCATTGAGCTTTTATCCACAGAATCCATGTTTTATCCATCAGCTCATTAAACCATTAAAGCAACAGTCTCAATCAAGTAGTGGAATCCCATCTTCATGAGAAATTTTGGTGATAATTGCAACAACTGTCATATGCCCCAGCCTATAGGAGAACGGAGCTAAAGTAAAGCTAGCTACTAGACACACAAATTATATCATATGAATTATTTAAACCAGACTGCAAAATACTACATATAGGGTCTCAAATTGCGTGCCCTTTATTGTGAAGAAGAAGAACATAGATCAACCAGGACCAGGTAGCTGAAACGGAGCTGGGCGGCGCTGCCTGATCTAAGCCACCAGCTACAGCACTGCCCTCTGAATCAATACCGTTGAGCCCATCAGCTACGAAATCTACTGCTCTTTTCCTCGTTTTGTTTTCAGTAAACAAGAAGCTTCGACAGCTCCTTTGCATGTCTGCTTTTTTGTTTTGGTGAACAGCTTAGAGCCGCCATGTTTGTTCCATATGTAAGCAGGAATCATGAATTAAACGTGGTGATGGATAATTATTCTTTCACCGATTAATTACAGGCTTTACAGCTACAGATTGCAATCTCTCTTTTGTCGTTGTCCTCGTCGTATATAGGCAAAGCTAGTGTTTTTTTTTTTAAGCTGCTGTCGCTTGCTTCTTTATTCCTTGAGTTGCCTTAATTATTGTTTTTCGACACACAAAAGGTTAATTTCTATTGTCTGTGTGGTTGTTTTCTAGATCATGCATGTCTACCTTATAGCTGTCTATATCTTTTACGGCTCAAGCAAAAAAGCAATGCTCTCCCACAAGCTGTTTTTCACCGAACTCTGGTTTGTTTGTAATAAGATTTTGTTGTACGAAACCCGTATGGCATATGTAACTTTAGATTTGGGTTCACTTGGCTAGCTTTTACAAGTCCAAGATTCTTTCGTTTAGATTCTAACGATATTAGTTATGAAAAGAAAGTATGAAATTAAATAGAAGTATGTAAATAACTCTGATCAATAATTAGTCATTAACGTTTACTTTAACCATAGCTTTTAAACATATATCACTACTTTAACCATAGCTTTTAAACATATATCACTACTTTAACCAACAGTACATCAAATTATTTTCCTCCCAATAATACACCTACTATATTATATTCATTTCGTATTGTATTTGTATGACATCACACCCGTATTCTGTCTGTGTCTGCTTCGTTAATTTGGGTCGTGTTGCATTATTAATAGATGTTAGAACTCTTACATCAAACCAGCTCTGCCCACAAATCCATTTACTCCATTCAATTATGGAAGAGTAAGAAACACTCTGGTGTTAACCTAAAGACAATGTCTGAATCCATGGATGTCCAGACTATATAGACCAAGGATTTGAAACATAATGCCAGATCATTGGTGGTCCAAATGAAAACGTGCATATGTGTAACAGTGTCGAAACCAAAAGTTTTAGGGTTTAAAAATTTATTTTAGACGTAAGATGTAGATATTTAAAATTTATGAAAATTTATTATAATTTAGGGTTTAAAGGTTAAGATTTAATTTTTAGGATAATATGATAAAGATTTAAGTTTTAATTTATAAACCCTAAATTTAGGGACAAACCAAGATTTAGAATTGAGGCAAAACATAGATATTTAAGGGGATAAATTCATAAATAAATGAATAAGAGCTAGACTTTTCTTCTGGCAATAAATTTGAATAATGAACGTATGAGAATTAACATCCACATTATGAAGAATACCCCTTCAAGTGCACCGGCAGTGATTGGCCGACCGACCACCTGTTACTTGAGCTTGATTGTTTTGTGCCGGTCGCATGCTCCACGTGCCAATCAATTGATGGTACTGTTTGGCAACCTAATTAGATCCCACCTTTTCATGATATCTATGTAACATGTAACCAAATTCGAATCTTACTTCAGTTTCTGGTCTGGATTGACCCTGAAAGACACAAAATTCCATTTGGATTTCAGCCGAGAAAGTTGACATTTGAGGGGAGACTAAAAAGAAAATCCATATCAGATCATCATGGTTGGATCTCGAATCCCCAGGTCTATTTTTCTTTTGGACCCGACGTACCGTTTTGATGGAACGGGACTGTGTGGTTTTGGAAGCTATAAATTAATTATCATGTTGATGTCGGTCCATCTTAATCATGAATTGCAAAGTCACAGGCGTGGATTTATCTCGATGATAAAGAAAGACTATAACATGCCGAATGGCTAATTCTAGAGACGATCTTACATTTAGATTGGACAAATCCACGCATGAAATTTATTAAATATATATAATTTATTAAAACGATACTTTTAATTAGACGTAAAAAAATAAAATAAAAAAATCATATACAATAATATTTTATTTTTCTGATATGTTTTATTGAGTAAAAATCTTTTATCTTTTTATCATGTCTTCATTCATATCTTTTATTAAAAATTTTAAAAAATTAAATTTTAAACCGTAACCCTTATTTTCTATACCTTAAACCTTACACCCTAAAAAATACAACTTACCCTAAAAAATACAATTTACCTCTAATTGCCTAAACCCTAACCACAACCATTAACCTAAAACTCTAAACCTTATACCCTAAACTCTCTAATTTAAAACAGAAACACGAATGAAAGCGTGAAAAAGAGGTAGACGATTTACGCCCTGATTCATTGCTAATGACCTTTTTCCCCCAACCCTTACTAGATTGCTCTCGTTATGATTGTCCTGAAACATTCTTCTTTTGGTTTTCCTACAAACAGAGATAGTCATTTATTGTAGGTGGGAGTAAGGTCATTTAGTACCTGCAACAGTAGAAGAGGCCAATTTGGGATGCATGGCCCATGCATTGCAGTTTTGATGGATTTGGAACCCATTAATGTTATTGAGCAAAGATCTCAAAAATATAGAAATAACTCCATCCATACAAAAAAAAAGTTTGCTATCGTGCAGTAGAAAAGTAAAAGAAGCCGTCTACGAGTTTGCTGCATTGGAGGAGATATCTGTTATCTTATCGTGAAGTCCGACAGTTTACAAGTGATTCGATTATTTAATAGCTCGTCATTTATATGATTGTATTCTATACTCTTTTAACACATACAGTTTACTATAATGTTTATAAAGGGTTAAATTTATTTATATCTCTCGTGATTTCTGAATTAAAATTTGAAAGAATACTCAACAGAGAATGTAAAAGAACTTCTGAATTTCTTGTATATTGAATCAACAGACCTTACAAGCTTATATAGAAAATATACAAGACTTATAATTTGTTTTCAATCACATTCTAGAATCTCAACTTCCTAACCAACTAACTTCCTTAGCTGAGTAACAACCTCCAGCTAATTACAAACTTTCAACTAACTATATTGCTTAACAAATTGAATGTATCTAAATCTGAAGTCTACGTTGTTGGAGTGGATGCTACTCAAAAGGTTGCCTGGAGCTCCATCACTGGATTTCAGGTTGGGACTCTCCCTTAGTATCCCTTCAATCACTAGAAGGCTACATTCCGGTCTTGTTGTCAAGTTCGTATTTGACCTTACTACCTTTCGACAACCTGTCTGGTCGAACAACAAATCCAAACAATCAAAGCAAGTAATCAGCAGTCCCCAAGTCGATGCTTGTCTGGGACTGGATGAATGTAATGAAAATGAAATTTTAGCCTTTTAAAGTTAGAAACAACACGTACACACAGTTGCCATACTTGCAGCTGAAATGGACTACACTGAAATTCCTTAAGTGGGATGGTTTGAAAAGATGCAATTTCAAGGCATGTGTATAGAGTCAGGAGACATGGATATCATCTGAAGCAGGCCTCCTTTTGATTCCTCCTTAATTTGTTTTCTTTTGCGAGGTGAATCAGCTCCCTCGCAACATCAATCATTCCGATTTTGCCATCTCCGCCAAATAATAAGCATCTGGTTGCTACGTCTGCTACTATTTCTATTTGTTCTCTGCAAGCTATCGGCTGCTCGTGGTAGTAAAGAGATGGATCCACTATTTCTTCTAACTTCCCACTTTTAATTTTCTCCATAGCTATCCTTGGCATGTCCGAATAGTTGGTGCCTGAAATTATCTCCAACAATAATAGGCCAAAGTCGTATACATCGTTTTTGTGGGGAGTTCCGTAGTTGTTGCACAAATTAGAACAGTCTCTGGACTCGGAGCTAAGCAGTGCAAAGCCGGCAACCTTAACTGAGAAATCCACATCAAGAAATATGTAGCCGGATGATTTGAGGCCACGGTGAAAGATAGGTGGAGAAATCTCATACTGAAGTATGCTAGGATGCCTGCAGTTTCAGCAGCTGCCCTCAGCCCCTGTGCCAGTCAAGGCCGATTTTTTGTCCGATGTTATTTTGCAGATGTTCCTCCAAGGTGCCACTCGCCGGATATTCATACACCACCAGTATGGTGTAACCAGACTCAATACAACATCCGAGGAGTCGAGCTAAATTCCTATGTAAAACAGATGATAGAAGCTCGATTCTTGATAGGACATCGATTAGGTCTCTTTCAATCTCACACTTGCACCTTCTGCACAGCTGTATGCGAGAACCATCCCCAAGGACCCCAGCATGAATTGTTCCGTTTGCACCATTTAGGAGCTTCTGACAGTCTACAAATGCTCTGGTTGCTTCGTCTAGCTCTCTGAATGTAAACAATCTAGTCCTACAAGCTTTCCGAAATGACATGGTAGTACCATGATAATAATTTTGTTCTAGGTGAAACGCACCCGGTTTAACTGGTTGTCTCAGTATG
Source organism: Abelmoschus esculentus (assembly GCA_035048815.1). Classification (NCBI taxonomy): domain Eukaryota; kingdom Viridiplantae; phylum Streptophyta; class Magnoliopsida; order Malvales; family Malvaceae; genus Abelmoschus; species Abelmoschus esculentus. The sequence continues at coordinate 17,463,299 of JAUCBN010000034.1, forward strand.
CAGACTAATAAGAACAAGGACGCAAGGTTGAAAACCGGAGCAAGAACACCTGCATGGAAAATGCAGTAAGACATCAATTCTCAGAGCAAACTGGATAAGGATAATGTTTAACAAAACAATCAATCTCATGTTAACATACCAGCCAAAATTACAAGTTTCCTTTGACCATGTTTTGGAATGTTACAATCCTCCCCATATGCTTTTCTCCCCTCCTTGATGCAGGCTGTCAATGGCAGATGCAAAACATGGAAAATGTCACTCTAATTTGTCTGCAACTCAACATAATTTGATTACTCAAAAACAAAGATTAAACTTCTCAAACTTGAAGCATCCAGCTCCATTTGCAAATCCATCACCGACAAACCCATCCCTTTTAAATTGAAGAAATCGAGAACTCGATAGGTTTCAGACCCGATATGAAGGTAAAGGGTAGTGGAATTCAAGCAAGAAAGATGGAAAGCAGTTGAAATTGAAGGACAAGAAGCGTTTAAATGAAACGGAAACGGGAGGTGAAGACTGCCGCATCTGTCATCGCACTGGTTTGGTAGCAAAAGGGATTGCATTTGCTGTTGTAAAGACATGACTGGTTGACTAAGAAAGAAGAGAATAAACCAAACTAAAAGTAAAACTAACATTGCCTTGGAAACCTGTTGATCCATGGCTTTCCCCGGTGATGGTCGAATCATGTTCAGGCTTCAGCCATTTTCAAACAAAACCCACAAAAGAGAGGGAACAGAACAGCCACGTGGCGAGATAAGGGGGTTGAAGGAGTGAAAAAAAAGGGTGATGCGTAGCGTAAGTGTGCGGCCATGGGAGTTGGGGAAGTGAAGAAGATTGGTCTGGGGAATGGCTACAATGACAACGTGCAATTTTACGCGAGGCAATGCTAATTGCTAGGGGGAGGTTTACGATCAAAACAGTTTAAATATTACGTGATTTTTTTAACCATTCATATTCAATTTATTAAATTTATTTGTATACTCTAATTAATTAAATTAAAAATAAAAAATTTCAATTAAGGATTATTCACTTTTCTTCGCATTGTTATTGATAACTCAGCATCACCTTTTATTTACTCAATAATTCAAAATCATGTAATGTGTTATATTTATTTTAATTTTTATTAATTATATGTATAGTCTTCAAATGATTTACGCATAACATTATTTTTTATTAAAAAATAATATGTGTTAAGTTATAAAAACAAAGATATTGATTTTGAATATCATATATCGAAAAATTAAATGACTTACTTATTTACGTTTTTTCATTGTTATTTTTTATTTAAAGTAGTTCAAAAATTGTTTTAAATAGTTGTTCAAAATAATAAAAGTTTAGGTAATATTTGATTAAATTTCTTTAATGAATTGTTATTTAAGATACGGTTGCATATCCGGTTCAATAGTGAAAACATTAAAAATTATAGTTTATATTCTTAATTCAAATCTTTTTGCATCCTTGTTAGAATACCGGTCAGTCAAGGTGCCGGAATTGGAATGCTGATACCAATGACGGTGGCAGATTCAGATGATCACCGGTTGTTCGATGAAATGCATAAGAACTCAAATTATAGAAGAAAGAAGACATGGAAACAGAAAGGAAAGAAATGAAGAAACAGAAAAAACAGACTTCATCGATTGATAATGGCATTGATATTCTGTTTCTACTTTCTACCCTATCTTGTCTTACACGGTACATGGATGATTTGGCCGTGCAAACTTACTGCTCAACATTATTGATCAATTTGCATTGCCCTTTGCAGCAAGGATTCTGATATGTTCGATTGCTTTGAATGAAACATCTCGAATGGCAGTTGGCTGCAGTATGACACACAGGACTCCTCTCGGAATCGTTTTCAGTAGAACTTGTCATCTCGGCTGCTGAAACTAAATTACCTGGAAGCAGTCCAATCATACAACATTAATTAGAAATAATATGAAAAAGTACTGTTGTTATACTATTCAATTTCAAAATTAATAATATTGTTTCTCATAAATATGTTTACATTATCAACATTTCTGGAAACAAAAACAGGGAACAGGAAACAATTAATCAACTGATATTAAAAGTCCAAAGCATATAGTTAAACTATAAGTCAAGGGGGGCATATGTTTGTTTGCCCTTCCATTGCATCAAAATGGCTTCAGCTTGATGCAGGAGAATAATAGTAAAGGCCAAAGGCATGTATATTAAGAAGATAGGCCAGAATTAAAGGCCATTCGGATTCTGTACTTAATGTGTCTATCTCAGAGGAGTTCTTAACAGCAGTTGCATACATAGAAGTCTGGGAAAGCGAATCAGTCAATGTAGAATATTGGACGGTACATAATATTACTAAAGTCTCGTGAGCTGCGATGCAATGCAAGTCTATAGAATCAACATATGAAAGGGAAAAATAAGATATGGGGAAAGCATCAAGAGATTACATGCAACAAACAAATATTGAATTTGTTTATTGCACGTAATATTGCGCATTAAGTCAAGTTGAAGCTTCCCCTTCCAAGCGTACCCTCTTGGGACCTTTCTCTTCACCTTGACTGCCGTTGTTCATAACTCTGCTTTCCTTGGCTTCCACAGAACACCTTTTGTAAGGTTTAAATCCGGTTCGGTTGGCCTTAAGTTTTGAATGTCCTAGTCCAATAGTCAGCAATCCCTCTTCTGCAGTGTTCTTCTCATCTCTTGATAATGTATTTTTCTCGACTTCTTGATGATCAGAAGAAGAACCCAATGTATTGCTGTTGAGGTCTAAAGTTGATGTTTCTCCATTTTTCTCAACTGGATTTTGTTTGTCTTCACCTACATTTTCCTTTTGCTGCCCCTTGTTCTTGCCCTTTTGTGGAGGAGAAAAGCTTTGCGGCAGTATCTCTCTGGAGAAGAGGGCTTGAAAAGCCTGTCGCCCCTGAAATAAGTAGTGCAGCCATAGAGCGGCAATGTTACAATACAACTAGAATAATAATCAAGTTAATGCTATATGCGAAAATAGACAAATCGACTCACCTCTTCAGATACCCCCTTCCAAGAATCATTTGGATTGCTACTGCTTCTACTTCGACGGTTACATTCAACTTGTGCTGGATTTGCATCAGCTCCGTTCGAATCTTCCTTGTCTTTTTCATGTTTCTCTAACACATCTGTCTCTACCTCACTACTTGAAGCTGTGTTGGAGCCACATGAGGAGCGGTCAACTTGTTTTTTGTTATTCGTTTTATTTGCATCCTGAGGTTCAGTTACTTTGGCAGCCTTCTCATCATCGGCAGCTTTCACTCCAGTTTTCACTTTTGCATCTCCTCTCTCTTCACAGTCTGACGATGATAAAGTAGGTGCTTTAGATTGTGAATGTTGACCTTGCAAAGCTTCAGAGTCTTTGGGGTCTCGTTGTTCTTCCTGCATGTAAAGAGCTCGATCAGTTTTATCATTCTGTTCCGTCTTTGCAATAGGAGCTTGTCCATTATCCGTTGGTGCAACTGCAACAGTGGATGCAGGAGCACAGGTAAAGACTGGGTGAAGAGGAGCACAAACAGGAAGCAGTCCATGGGCAGCCCACCATGCAGTGGCAGCTGCTACAGTTGCAGCAGCAATTGCAGCAATACTTGGAGCAGAGTTCATTTGTCTAGAAGGGAAACCGTCTAGACCACTTGAGGGAGAACCACCAGAATTTTCAACATTTGCATAAGGCCAAAATGTAGCTGCAAAGCTTGCTGCAGCATGAGCAGCAGGATTCTGTAACAAAGTAGATACAATGAGACTGGAAAAAGTGGAGGAGACATGAAGAAATGATCGATGGTCCTCTTGATTGGGGCCAAGAGGTATAAAGGGAGTATGAAAAGGTGGCAATGCCTGATGAGTAGATCCTGAGACATTATTCTGATGTTTGTCAGTTGCAGATGCAGCTCGATTTGTAAACAGGTTAGGTCCATGAACATCACCCATAGGGTTAAATACAGAATCCTGAAATGACATATCCAGGGAAGGATTTTGAGCACATGTTTTCAGGCTTCTATCTAGTACATGTACAGAAACATGTCGAGGATAATTTTGACTTGCTTGCATCTCATCTGCACATAAAACACCAACCAAACCATCTTTTCTCTGGCCTTGAGCTGGTTTCTGATATGAAGTGCAAGAATTCTCCAACTTTAAAGCCCTACTTGTACCATTCTCATGAATAGTCTGTTGAACGTTAAGTTTATAAGCTTCAAAATTTTCTTTAAGTTCTAGAGTGACACAGAATTCATGTTTACCATAATTTATTACCTCTTTTAGGGAAGGTACAAACTCCCTAAACATGCAAGAGTTTACGAGTGCTGCTGGTGTAGGGGTGAAATTCTTATTCATGGAAGACGCAGAGGAGCAGTTCGCTTCATGAGGACGGGTCAAGACCTCAGAGCAACTCTCGTCTTGTTTTTCTTTCAGATTTGCAGCCTTTTCATCTCCATTAGGTCTCTGACAAACAAGATATATTTGAAGCTTGGGTAAAAATAAAAAAGAACACAATAAAGGGCATGAATGAAGTGAGGAGGAGAAATTAACCTCTGGAAGTGGTTCTTTCTCCAAGTCCAACACCTGCTTGCAATGCAAAGAAGATATCGGCGTTTCAGATTTTCCATCCTTATCTCCCTCCTTTACTGTGTTAGCAACACCCATTTTTCGAGGATAAGGATTGCTTGGTTTTCTTTTAGGGCGTGGAGGTGGAATTTCTATGTCAAGAGCTTGACTTATTGGTACACCTTTAGCAAGTGCCTCCTTCTCCAGCTGAGAATATTAGTAGTATCAATAGAATGAAAATTGCAGAAGAAAAAAAATGGTACTAGTTACTGAGAAAAAGGAAAAAAATTGTACACCTTTAGCAAGTTCCTTTAAAATTTGAATGATAAAATTGTACACCTTTAGCATATGTATAATTCGAACAAATATATTCGACTCGACTCGAAAAAAATTCAAATAAAGTTTGAATGATAAAATAGTACTCATTAACTTGACTAACTCGAACTTTTTCCACTTGATTTGACTCTACTCGATTGTATAGTCACCCCTATACCTGATATATGAAGAGATTACATCACTATCTATGCCAAAAGCATCAATTGTGTATCACTCAATGACCAAAATTATAACCAATTGTGTGTATCATTCAAACTTATAACCAAAATTATATGAGAATATTAGTAGTATCAATAGAATGAAAATTGCCACTATGTGCAAATTCAAACTCTTCCTCTAATCATATGCATTATACATATATATATTTCTTCATATTCTTTTTCACACATGTAAGTAAGATTTTAATGTTATTTAATAAATCAAGTATCACCTAAAATTATATAATATATTTATAATTTTATTTTTTAAAAGGAAGGGTTTTGAGGATAAAGTACTAATGTGAGTATAAAGGAGTCAAGGAATTGATGAGGAGAAAGAATTTGCACACAGTGGCAGTTGGAGGACCAAATTGAGTAAAATGTAAAATTGAGGGATTATATTGAAAAAAGAGGGAATTTGTTGTCAAAAAGACGAATTGAAGTTGCACATGTATTCTAAAATGGTTGAGGAGCATGTGATTCAAATTTGGTAAAAGGACTTAAAACGAATGAGGAATTGAAGAAACAAAGAAATCATGAACAAAATCACAAAACAGTCAAACTACTTAGCTAAAGACCAAAACGGTAGTTTTAATATTCAATTTTTTGGTTATTCAAACTTGTAAACACTCGAAATCTGAACCACTAATTCGAGTTTACTCGAATAACTCAAAATTTAAAAAAAAATGAGTCAAATCAAATACTGTTCACCCCTTAATAAGGTTTAACTCTTTCTTCTCAATCTGTTCATTGAATGTTCCAAGGAAACCTCTTATATTGTCTTTGTTGTTTTAATTTAAAAAAATGCTCATACAAGGGGGGAAAAGCGAAGTATAGAAAATCAATAAGATTTCACAACCATTCAAATATTTAGTCATAAACAAGAGTAGGCAGCAGAAAAATACATTGAATAGGCATAAGCATAAACAAGAAGGAACCGAATGACCTTTGAAAAGAACTTTTGAGCATGACTCCGGATCTGCACAGCAGTCTTTGTTCCGATGTGTTCTGCAAATCACCATGTAAACAGAAAAGGGAACAAGATCTCCAATTACAACAGTAAATAACAAAGGCATTTCATTTTCCAGTCCCAACAGACATATCCAACAAATCTTAACCTCAATCCACAGTAACAGTAGTTCTAAAATGACAGCAGTAATCGAAATAGTACTGTTTTTTTAAACCCCACCACCCAAAAACAAATCAAAACTAAGAGGGACAAGCAAGTGAAAACCTTCAATGCGTTGCCAAGCTCGCCCATAGAGCTTCAAGGCCTCTAGAAACCTATTATGCTCCTCCTCAGTCCATCTTTCGCGTTGTTTAGTAATAGTATAAGGCTTCCTAGTCTAACAATCGACATAAAAGTTCAATACAAAGGCTGCATTTTTCCAATTCCAATAAGCATAATTTCAAAGCAAAAATAGGAAAGAGAATTCATTTTGATAATTAATACCTTAATCACGAGTTCTTCTCCGGAGGAATATGTGTCCATTGACAGGACCTCGGCAGCGTCACCGCTGCTTCAGATCCTCTCTAACGTGCAACGGGTAAAACACAAACTTCCTTTCATTTCTTTCGAATACTACAAATAGTAAAGCCGTTTTTGAACACCACAAAACCTGATCACTGCTATTTACTACTGCAAAAATACCAAAGCCAACAACAACAACAACAATCGGTAGAGATCTGTCTCTGTTTTTATTGCTATACCAACTAATATTACTTTCTTAAGTATTCTAATTAATCACTTAGTAAACTTTGGGTGAAACTAAAATCTATAGAAAATTAGAAATTTAAAAGTAAAAAAAATAAAATTTAAGTATCCACCGTAACAGAGAGAAGAGACGGCTTCTTCCAATGAACTGAAAAGAAAATTCCGTTATTCAGAATCCTCGCCAAAATCTTTCGAGAGATGAAAGAGAGAAGCTTTAATCAGTAATCAAAAACACACTTTCGCATCCATCTCTCCAGTAAACTCAATACACTAACATCCAAATAAATAAATTTACCTTTCTGTTTGGTTGCCAAGAAAAAGATAAAAGAATTCACTCACTTGTCTTTCGTCTATCTACTCAACTGCGCATTCAGAACATAATTTTAAACTCGGGCTCAGCTGACCATTGATTTCAAGGGCAACAAAACAGGGAGAGTGAAGAAGGAAATCCCTAGAAATGCGGTGGCAAAAGGATATACCTTGAGATATTGCCAGGGAGGATGAGAACACTGGAAGCAACGATCACGCATGAAAAATAGGTTCACCGGAAACTCGTCCGATACCTCATAGTTTCCGGCAATGAGAATATCGGAAACAGCAGAAATTAGCGGGAGTTTCTTTTTTGGGTGAAGACAAGTCGAAGAAATCAAGTGAAAGGAAGCTTATTTCTTTTGGTGAGAACTAAAACACCAGAAAACTACAGTTCGAGGAAGAAGCAAGGAGGAATCTCAGCCACTACAATTTCATGTGGATTTATTTTTCTGGGGGGAAGTTTAATTTGAGGCTGGAAAAGAGTGAACGGTAGTACACAGAACGGAGATGCATAGGATGTTGCCAAATGGCAATAATTTAGTGGCTGTTTCAAGTAAACCCCACCGTTGCGCTTTTTCCCTTATTTTTTTTTATATATTTTGTTGTCTTTTTGCAATTTGCCTGTTTGCTCCCTGGTTTCCAGCCTCCATCTTCAAATCTCAGCCACAAGCTCCCTAGCCCCTTGAGGTTATGTCCGTAAAAGTGCATTCCGCTTTGCCACGTGGTTCCGCCGGCAAACGCTGGCCATTCGTGGCATGGGTAACCGGTACGTGGCGGTTTTAAGGGTGGATATGGAGTCAAAACGACTCCGGATTTGTGTCCCGTTATTAGGTAGATCTCCTGTAATGTGATTTTGGCAACAAATCTAGGGGACTTCGCGGAGTTAAATTTGATTCGTTTAAAAAATTAAAAAAAAATAATTTATTAAAAATTTTGATATAATTTAATATGAGTTATAATTTTATAAATTTAATTTAATTTTTTAATAAAAAATAATTAATTAATTTTTAAATTCAAATTTAGTCACGTGTCTAAAATATATATAATATATATGATTATAAAAAAATTATTTTAGAATCAATTAATATTATAAAATTATAAATATTTGTGATTAAATTTGAATATAAATAAATAAAAATCGAATTATAAAAATAACACCCGTCAAGTAATTCAAATTTTATGTATAAATTTTAGGTCAAATCTAATAACTAGTCCATGTACTATGCATATACTATGAACTTGGTCCTTGTAGTTTAACTTGGTCAATTTAGTCCCTATATTTTCAGATTTTTTGAAATTTTAACAATATGACTGAATTATAAGGATTAAAAATGATAAAACTAGAAAACAAACAACTTCATCAAAACACTAAGTCAACAATAAATTAATTTACATATAAATTCTAAAGGAAAGTTTTGTCTGTAAATCAGTGACTTGCATCCAAAAGGTTTCAGCTTTAGCTTGATGCAAGAATAAGTTCACCTAAGCAAAAGCATGAACACTAATAATAAAGACAAATAAATGCATGTATTTGGAGTGGAGAGTCCAAAATCAAAGACCATTCATTTTCAGTACTTAATGAGTATCTCAGAGGAGTTTTCAACTGCACTGACATACCATAGAAGTCCAGGAAAGTAAGTCAATGTAGATATTAGATAATACACAACACAGCCAACACGAAAAAGTCTCGTGAGCTGCAATCCAATGCAAGTCTCGTAATCAACATATGAAACGGTGAATAAGATATGATTAGAGATTGCATGCAACAAACCAATGTTGCATTCGTTAGTTGCATGCGGTATGGCTCGTATGACAGCAAGTTGAAGCTTCATCTTCCAAGCGTATCCTCTTGGGTATGGCTGGTGTTCATCTTTCTGTTTTCCTTGCTTCCACAGAACATCTTTTGTAAGGTTTAAATCCAGTTCGGACGGCCTTGAGCTTTGAATTTCCTAGTTCAATCCTCAGCAGGCCATCTTCTATAGTGTTCTTCTTGCCTCTTGATAATGCAGTTTTTTCGACTTCTTGATGGTCAGAACAAGAATCCAATGTCTTGCTGTTGAGGTCTAAAGTTGATGTTTCTTCATCTTCCTCAACTGGATATTTCTTGTCTTTGCCTATATTTTCCTTTTGCTGCTCCTTGTTCTTACCGTCATGTGGAGGAGAAGAGGGCTTGAAAAGCCAATCACCCCTGAAATGGCGGCAATGTTACAATAAAACCAGAATGATTGTTAAGTTAAAGCTATATGGGGAAAGAAGACACATAAACTCACCTCTTCAGATACCTCCTTGCAAGAATCACTCAGACTGTTAGTCTGTTACTGCTTCTACTACGACGGTTATATTCAACCTGTGGATGATTAGCATCAGCTACTTTTGAGTCTTCTTAGTTTTTTTCATGTTTTTCTAACACTTCTATCTCTACCTCACTACTTGAAGGTGTGTTGGAGCCACAAGAGGAGCGATCAACTTGTTTTCTGTTCTTTGATTTATTTGCATCCTGAGTTTCAATCACTTCGTCGGCTTTCTCATCAGAAGCAGCTTTCACTCCAGTATTCACTTTTGCATCTCCTCTCTCTTCACAGTCCGATGATGACGAAGTAGGTGACTTAGATTCTGAATGCGGACCTTGCAAAGCTTCAGAGTATTCGAGGTCTGGTTGTCCGTCCTGTATGTCTGGAGCTTGATCAATTTTATCTTTTTGTTCCGTCTTTGCAGCTGGAGCTTGTCCATTCTCCATTGGCGTAACTGCAGCAGTGGATGCAGGAACACAGCCTGGGTGAAGAGGAGCACATATAGGAACCATTCCATGGGCGGTCCACCATGCAGTAGCGGCTGCCACAGTTGCAGAGGCAACTGCAGCCATACTTGGAGTAGAGTTCATTTGTCTAGATGGGAAACCACCCAGGCCATTTGTGGGAGTACCGCCAAAACTTTCAACATTTGCATATGGCCAAAATGTAGCTGCAAAGCTTGCTGCAGCATGAGCAGCAGGATTCTGCAACAAATTAGATACAATGAGACTTGAAAAAGTGGAGGAGACATATAGAAATGATCGATACTCCTCTTGATTGGCGCAAAGATGCATAAAGGGAGTATGAAAAGGTGGCAACGCCTGATGAGCAGATCTTGGGACATTATTCTGATGTTCAGCAGTTGCAGATGCAGCTGGGTATGTTCCATGAACATCGCCCATAGAGTGAAGTACAGAATCCTGAAATGACATATCCAGGGAAGGATTTTGAGCACATGTTTTCAGGCTTCCATCTAGTACATGCACAGCAACATGTCGAGAATGATTTTGAGTGCCTTGCATCACATCTGGACATATAGTGCCATCTCTATCATCTTTTCTCTGGTCTTGAGCTGATTTCTGATATGAACTGCAAGAATTCTCCAAGTTTGAAGCCTTACTTGTCCCATTATCATGAATTGACTGTTGGACATTAAGTTTATAAACTTTATACTTTCAAATTCAAAGTGACGTAAAATTCATGTTTATCATGATTTATTACCTCTTTTACGAAGGTACAAACTCCCTAAACATGCAAGAGCTTACGAGTGCTGCTGGTGTTGGGGTGAAATTCTTATTCATGGAAGAAGCAGAGGAGCAATTTGCTCCATGGAGAAGGGTGAAGACCTCAGAGAAACTATCATCTTGATTTTGTTTCACTTTTGTTGCTTTTTCGTTGCCATTAGGTCTCTGACAAACAAGATATACTTGAATCGTAGGTAAAAAAGTGTATTATTCTTAAACCCGTTAGAAAAAGCATAAAATTCTGACACATATGTTGTGTAAAACTGATTTTGATACATGTGAGCTTGGTGGGGAAGAGCGAACAAAACAAGAATTCGAAGCATTGGCAAACGAAGCCAGATTTAACAGGGTCAAGTTTGATTCCTTTGTTTGTCATGGTTGGATTATGGAGTTCTACAAATGATAGCACTCATCTTTAAATCCTCTTACTCAAACTGAATTTTAGCTTAATTTTTCTATAGAATTCATAGAAAGATTTGGAGGCTTCTGCAAGTTCTTATTCACTGCAAAATCTGCCTTATTAAATTGAAGATCTTTGTTTTGCTGCAAGCTTGAGTAATTAAACATAAAATGGTCCGGAACAGATGATTCAACAAACGAAATTTACATAAAATGTACTGACTAGAGATATTGGATACAGACCAGTAAGCAGATAATGACAAGCTAATCCATATGGCAACTACATATATAGAATAGTGTGGTCCATGCATGCTTGGGATTCTTCTCTTCCATTTAACGTTCAATCTGAATGGTAACATGACTGATATTATACTCCTTTCTTATGTATTCGATCACGTTGTCTAAAATCATGTCTGCATCGGCTTCTGGTCTGATTTTGACATGGCAAGCCAACAGGATCTTCCCCACAGTAATGGCCCATATATGCAGCTCGTGAATGGCCAGCACATCTCCCATTTCCAACAGCCCTGTTTCCAGCCTTGTTGCATCAATCTCTCGAGGGGTACTCTCCATTAGCACTTCGAGTATGTTGCGCAACATTCTTATGGTTGTCCCCAAAACAATTACTGAAAATATTAGTGTGCAGATCAGATCGACTATTTTCCATTCAGGCTTATACCATATGATTGCTCCTCCAATCATTACTCCGATACTTTGAATGGAATCCCCCAGTACATGAAGATAAGCCCCCTGGACATTTATATTCATTCGTTTTTTCTTCTTCGGCTTATCAAGAAGAGGCTCCAACTGTTCTTTGTGGTCATGGTGGTGCTCCTCATGTTTGGTGTGCTCCTTCTCTTCATGATGATGGCAGTGCTTGGTCTTGGAGTGCTCCTCAGGATGATGGTGGTGGTGTTCTCCTGTGGAGTGCCCCTCGTGATGATGTGTGGTAATGCTCACTCCATGACCGTGATCACTATGTCCATGACCATGATCATGTCCGTGACCATGATCGTGTCCCAAAAGTACAGCCATGATCATATTAACCACTAGTCCAAAAGCAGCAACAAGAAACATTAGAAATCCTTTCACCTCACCTGTGTCATGAATGAGTCTAACAATGGCTTCATAAACTAAAATGCCTGCAAGCAACCATATCATCTGGATCGAGACCAAGGCCCCAAGAATCTCAATCCTAAAAAACCCATAAGATTGACGAGGATTGGCTTCCCAGCCAGCTGCCCATAATGAAAACAAGGAGATGGCAAAAGCTGCAACATCTGACAGCAAATGTGCTGCATCAGTTAATATTGCTAGACTATTGGCTTTGATGCCTCCCACCACTTCTACACTCATGAAGATGATGCAAAGCGTCACGGCAATGAAAAGCTTGCGCATCGAAGCCGATCTTTCTTCAGCATCTTTAGAATCAGTACCAGCACCGGAAAGTCCACAAGCTGTTTCCCCACATATCTTACTCCCTACAATACTCCTTTGGCCTTCAGCAACATCCACATTTATTTCAATATCTTGCCCATGTTGAGGATTTTGCACTTCCATCTGAAAATTTATGCAACATGGCAGATATAAACAGAATGTCTTAGCCAAAACATTTGGTCAACAGTAAAGAACCATAAGGGAAAAGCGTATACAAGGCATGAAATGTTATAAGCAATAGATGACTTTTGAGTATGAGAATCACCAAGACTAAAGTTCTTCAAGAACTTTCTTTAAGGAAAATCGACATTTCAAGCAAATGCCTTCCTTTCTTCCTTATCAGAACAACCAATATTTCATGTAATCCTTTCAAAACATTTACCAAGAGAATATCGGTCCCAGAAATGTCAAAGCTAAGAAATTGGAAACGAAATTGTTTAAAATAACATTAAGAAAAAACTCAATGATACCGAACATCTGAGAAAAGATTCAACAGATTTAACGTTTGACCATCAAGATACAAGCAATGCCTGCAAATGCATTATGCAAAGAAGATAGCTATAATAAACTTGGGAGATAAGAGAGATTCTAGCTTCTCAACGATCTGATACATGCAAATTAGAGGCACAAGCAAGAATTGTTACCTCACAAGGTGCTGTTATGTGTGTGTGTGTATGTGTGTGTGTGAATAGGGAAATAAGCCTCTGTCAAGGAACAAAACTTGAAGGGCAGAAGGCTATTTGGCACAGACTAACCTTACCAACTAACCATACCAAAACCAAAACCTTGCCTAATTACCATTTTCCAAGTCTAGGGATGAATGATCTCATCGCTGGCGATCAAATGTAATAATAAAAAGCAAGCATCACAATCATGAATCAGATTGAAATATGGTACTTTTCCGTGAGTTGTAAGTATTTTATTGATTAACCCAAAGACAGAAACTTGCTTCAGGCAGAAAAAAAAATTTGCATCACAATGTTGAACAGCTCTTTTGAACTTCTCAGGAATTACATCAAACACTGGATACACACTAAAATCAGTTGTAATATATTTTGTTCCCATTCACCATGGACAAAGAATCAAATAAACATGTATCTATAAAAATATAAAGAAAAAAATCAGATAAAATCATTCTGATTATTAAATACTGCGAAATGGGTCTGTAGTATGCAAGGAGCCATAACCAGCTACAACACCCATAGTCAAATATAACAAGTTAGCAACCCAAGGATCCATAACCAGCTACAATACCCAGAGTAGAATAAAACCAGTTAACAACCCAAGATTATAAAAGTGATGAATAATGACCAAATGTGGTGAAAAGTACAGATCTTTGGCAAAAATCAGGCATACTAAACATGCTAAAGAAACTACCTTTGAAATCGAAACTTGAAACCCCTGCCCTGGGATTGTGAGTATTGTTGTTTATAGACCGGGCAAATAAATGAAAACCGGAAATTACCATCCAACGGCAGTGATATGCAATATTACAAGACTACCCTTACCAGCCTTTCATCCATTTCATTTTCCACACAGGAATTTGACTGTGCTTATTTTCTCTTCGTCCAATCATTTTCTTTGTAGAAACTTTCACATGGAGGTGAGTCATACTCAATAATGGCTCAACAAAAACGACAACCGGTGCACAACAACTGCTGCCGGAAAGCTACGAACAAGTGTTCGGAGGATTGTCGACAGATTTTGTCTTGTTGTGTCATATCATTCGCATGAACTTGTCATGAAATGTAACTTGCAAACATTATTTTCATGATTTTAATCCAAAAAAGCATTAATATATACCTTTAATTGCCTAATCAATCCGTCAATGTTAACACATTTAATGTTTTTTATAACAAAATTAAAGTTTTTTTATAGTATTTAGAATTTTAAATCATTTATTAAAAATGAATTTTACCCTTTATAAAATTTCCGAACTTGTTGTATCTCTTCTCAGCCACAAAACAAAGATTCTGTATCTTGCAATGATGACAACTCAGAAACGAACAAGGTAATTAATGTCATAAAAAAACCGTACGAGCTGAGTGGTCTGACAATGATTTCCACTCTTGATGTTGATAGAGTAAATCAATTGGCATGATTAGTGCATCTTAATAAGATTTGCAGTCTTTATAGTATGAAATTAATTTAAGTCGTAATCAATTTAATATTATTTAAGTTTTATTTAGGAATATATTTAAGTTTAAATAATTTTGAGTATAAGATTTTATTTGTGTAAAAAAATTATTAAGATATTTATCTATTAAAATTAAGTATATAATATAAATCGATCTGAATTAATCAGAATTAAATTTAATTAAAAATTAAATATGTTTTCAAAAGTGGTTAGGTAATTGAAAACTGGTTGGAGATTGATATGATGAGCCTTGTTGAAGAAAAAATCTTTTGCCCCTTTTGTGTGACTCCTTTGGTGTCTCCTTTGTTTTTTTTTTAAAAATTCAATTTTAAACCCTAAACCCTTATTTTCTATATCCTAAACCTTAAAAATATACCTTATCCCTAATTTCCTAAACCCTAACCTAAAATCCTAAACCTCTAATTTGAAGTGGAGCATAAATGGAGGTATGAGAATGGGCAGATGATTTGGACTCGCCTTGATGACCCGCTAAAGACTTCATCAAACATGTTATTTGAATTTTTAGGGTAAATTATATATAAAGTCGTCAAACTTTTACTTTGTTTATGTTTTAGTCATTTTTTTAATTTTCAATTTTATCACTAAAATTTTAAAATTTTCTCTTGTAGTCCACTCGACCATTGAAACTGTAACTTAATTTAGGCCACTCGAGAAGAGGAGAAAAGCAATATAGCTTTATTCCACATTTTTCGAACAATGGAGAATACAAATCGAACCAAGAAAGGTTTGAAGGTTTGATTTGAGTTTTATCAATCTCTTGGGGATTACAAGGAAAAAAATTTGAAAAGAAGAAATAAATGAATGTTTTGGTATCATTTTGTTACAAAGAGTTTGTCCGATCAAGTAACGAAATAAGCGAATATCAAAAGTTTAGTGATAAAATTTAAAGTTTGATGATCAAAATAGAAAACGTAAAAAGTTAAAGTGATTATTTTTTAAAAAATAAAGTTTGGAAAATTTTAACCAGAAAAAAAGGACATTTATCATTTTTTTAACGCATGGTCCCGTTGTGAAATGAAAATACTTCTAACTGAAATTTTATATTTATGAAGAGGTAGGCCGTGCCTACCTGAATTTTTTAAAATTCGTATATTTGGTTTTGGTTTTTAAATTTTTTATGAATTAGTCTTTAAATTTTAAAAAATTTTATGGTTGTGACCACCCTGAATTTTTTATATTTTATGACTTGTGCCCACCCTAAAGTATATTTTGATTTGTGTTCACCCTCGTAAATATTTCTGGATCCGCCATTGAATGGTGGATTCAAAAACATATTTTAAGTGTGAGCACGTATGAAATTTTAAAATTTTAGGATGCGCATAACTCATAAAATTTTAAAAATTTAAAAGTAAATATGTTAACTTTAAATAGAGTGGGTCTAGACCCACCTTATCATACATGTGCATCTGCCACTATATAAAATAGTGTAATTATATTTAATTTTAAATAGTATATCTAATAAATGATCTTAATAAAAAATAAACAATATTTATTTTAAAAGACTCGATATTTATTTCATTATAAAACCAAAGTATTTGTAATTAAAATTTTATATTGATTTGAATTTTAACAAGAGCCTACCACAAGTTTTGTGTTCAAATATTATTCTTTTCATCGGATTAAAAAATCAACATGGGTTGCTGGTAGTAACAACGTGAAGCGAAGGGGACTACATCTTTGACTGTCTTTTTGAATTAATAATAAATAAAAACATCACAGATGTCTTAGTTTAGGGAGTTAAATTAAATATGAACAGGCAAATCATTTTACTAAGGACAAATAAAAACTAATTTATTCTAAAAAATTATAATTGGCAAAGTTTCGTGTACTAGTTAAAAACTTTAAATTTAGTCACAATACTTTACTTTTACAAAATTGAATTATTGTATTATTTTTATTTAAAAATCTTGATTTGTTATTCAATTATATATAAAAAGGTAAAAAGATTTTTTTAGTTGTCTATATTTATCATTTGTATCAATTTGACCTTAAAAATTGTACATGTAGATCAGTGAATTTTATTATCTATACTCAGTTGTACATTAATCTTATTAATAGTGTCTATATTTTTTTATATAAAAAATCAAATTATATATTTTATACATTTAATAATATTATTTATAAATCAAATCATACCCCTAAAATATTTAATATTTATGATCAGCTCCTTCCGGATATATTTAAAGTCAGCCTACCCATACGTAGGGGAACATGCAATGCATACGTCCTTTTCTTGATCAAAATATACCAAACTTTGTTATCTACCGATTCATTTCCCTTTTGACTCGTTACATTATGCAACTTCATTTTTATAATATAATATATAGTTTTAATGTTCATATATACTTATATATATAATATCTCTTATCTGGACCGTATAACCTAAAGTTTTCAACTATATTGAAGCATGATTCAGCTCTTCAATTCCATTGATCTTTCACATTTTGTGATCGTTATACTTGTCGTTCTTCTCTTAACGTCTGACCTCAAATTCATTTCGATGGCGAAAGACTTCTGTTTGTACCGAGTTGAGAAACTCCACACCCTCTTTGAACACCACCAAGACTACGACGAAGATGATTTTGACGAAGATGATTGTTATGGCGATCGACCTTTGCCGTCCCGGGTGCCTGTACCATTCATGGCTCATGTTGTCTCGAATTTGATAAAGACCAGGCTGCCAGTGGTGGAACTCGGGAGATCGAAACTAGGAGCCGGGGAGCAGTCATCGTCGGCCGAGTGTGCGATATGCTTGGAGTGCATAGAGGGAAGTGAAGAAATCAGGGAGCTCGGCAATTGCAGTCACCTGTACCATAGAGAGTGTATTGACGGGTGGGTTGATCAGGGTCACGAGACATGTCCATTGTGCGGGCGTAAGCTGCTGCCGTTTGAAGCCATGGCTGCTGCTGCTGCTCCTGAAGATAAGGAAGTGAAAGGTGTGTATGATCCATGGAGGTTGGAAAGAATGGCCTATCTGTTTGGTGAGAGTTATTAATTTTTTTTCCGACGAGCTCGAATGGAATTACATACTGTTAACGAGTATTCAACTAATTAATTTGTTGAAATGTTAACGAGTATTCAACTAATTAATTTGTTGAATCAACCTATGTCTAATGTTTTTATAATTTTAATCAACTCGATACAATCAATCTATATTTAAATCATTAAACGAATAAGGGATGAACCCTCTAACAAATTATATATATTCGACAACGAATATGTGCTATACATTGAGCATTTTTCTTTATTAAGGATAATGAATCCGGTACCTATTGTGACCACTTTTACATGAACCGAAGAATCCAGAAAGTAATTTTGATATTTATAGATGCTATGCTCACCTTTTGTAGAAATTATTTTATTGATCGGTTTTAATCCAACAAATCAAACACACTGTAACATTTTTAAAAAAGATATTCTTAAATTTTATGATATAAACTTTTACAATCAAAGTCATTGTTTTCCAGTATTTCTATATTAACATCATCGTTAATAATGAAGGTAATGAAACATATGGCTATGGCTACAGGGCTGAGATAGGACGAAATCTTAAGTCGGAGAAACAAACAAAAACAAAAGCAGAAACTTTTCTTGCATGTAGAGCCATGCGCCTGAACATTAAATTCCCTTGCGTGGCCATCCATGACTGCAGTTTGAACTGAAATGATGTAAAGATGGTGAAGAGAAGGAAAGTGGAAGAAGATCAATGAAGCCCATTCTGCATTAATTTTTTCTAACCACATTTGCATATTACGACCACAAAGAGTTTCATATGGATTGGGAATGGAATGGAGTTTCATATGTCGACTTTACAAGGAGGAGCCCCGAGCAACGGCACGGGTCCGGTGACACCTTTTTTCAAACCAACCCAAACATCGCATCTCACATAAAACCCATACTTCAATGTCCTGATTGCGCCGGCTTTCCATCTTAGTTTCCCCAACAGAACCACCTTCAACGCCACTGCACCGTACGTCTCGTCTATCATCAGTCCATTCACCACCTCCGCCGATGCCGGGACCATCCCACAACCGAGTACTGGCGACAGCGACACCGTGCTCTTCGTCTTGTGGTACAGCGGCGGCATGTCCACGGGGGGAGTGATCTGTTGGTTTCTGTACGAGACGTAAGCTTGCAACTTGTTGTAAAAGATGGAAACTCTCTTGTTTGGGTTCCTCGTTACGATGGTGAACTGCATGGAAGTGGAAATGAAGGGTTGTGAGGTGGCGTTGAGTTCGTAGATGGCGGCACTGACGACGATGAAACGAGGCTTGTGGGGACGGTAGACGAGCCACACGGTGAGTACGGTGGCTCCTGCTAAGAGGAGGAAGATGAAAATGACTAAGCAACAGGAGCGGCGGGCTGAGCTCCCTCGGTCGTGGATTGCACAGTTGTGTACTTTAGGTGGCTTTCCTTCGCCCATATTGGATGGTGGATGCTGAGGCGGCGGAGGGTCTTGCGGTGGTTGGTTTTGGTCTGTCATGGTAAAATGATTACAGATGAGAAGGTATTTGTAGTGTAAAATGGATAGGGAGGATGGTTCCTGTGTTGTGATGATGCGGACGGAGTGATAGTGTTGAAAGTATATAGAAAAAAAAGAAAAGAAAAGTTGATTCTCTTTCTTTTCACTGTTCTTATATTCCATGATTTCTCATTGGTTTTAATCTGAAATTAAACATTCTTCCTCCGCATGAAAGCTCCGGCATTTCCCCGTTCCTTTTCACCACTTTCAGTTACAAAACAACTTCATTTTCTGTCTTCAAAATGGCTGAATTATAAGAGCTCCTAAGCAATCTACCAGATAAATAACCAGAAAATTGTCAAAGACACTCTTTTTAACCTATTGAAGTGAACTATATTATACAACTGACCTGCCTAACTACGATTAGTAAGTTGTCCAATGTGGATTAGCAGCCACACATATAGGGCAAAATAACCGAGACTACCTCAATAATGTTCCTAATTTCCTTCCAAAAAACCTGCTTCAAATGAGTTCATGTTTCAGCAATAATTTATTTTCTTGTTGACGGAAAGACGAGTTTGCATCGTCATATGTTGGGCGCATCCACATCGTTTACGGGGGTGTCATTTTGCACTCGACGGACAAACTGTCCTCTCACTCTTGGACGCTGCTCTGCTAGTCTTTTTCGGCTCTGATATATAACCTGTTCAAAGAAGCTAACCGTTAAAGAAATGGACATGGTGCTACGAAATGGTTTGTTACCGATTTCTTTTCTCACCACAGGGCAAACAAATTTGATAAAATTCCGGCAGAAGAGCAGTTGTGGTGCTAAGTATCCATCCCTTTCTGTCCATCATGGATGAAGAAATTGCTATCATTGAAACAACCGGTATCTGTGCCCCTATTGATCGCTGCAGCACCGGTAGTACTAGAACTTGCATCACTCCTGCTCCAAATATTTCCATGTGTGTTGCCTTTTTCATGATTATCAACATCGTCACATAAACTGCTGCAAACACTCTGATTAGCAATAGGAGAATTGCATTTCAGTATCCCGGTAGGCTCCTGCTTGGTTTGCTTGTTGACAATCTGGTCAATAGAGCAGTTGGTCGCTTCATCAGACCGGTGGTAACCTTGTTCTGAGTCATGAACGTCAGGATTCATGTGAGCTGCGGTGCTCAAAGGAATGGGAGACTATTCTTTATGTCCAGCGGGATCAGAACTACATTCAAGGGGCGGATTCAATTGTTCCCTTAAATTTTATAAATTTAAATAACAGTGTATAAGGGACCAAATTTTTAATACTGTCCAAAAGCATTTTTAACAATTGTTTTTGGTTAAGCTAAACCGAGATTTGTAGGGATCCAGATGTGTTTAGCATTGTTTAATACTGTCCAAAAGCAATTTTAACAGTTGTACATGATTCATTCTTGGTGTTGCAAAGGGAAATGGATACAACTTGCAACTGTATACAGCAATGTGGGGTATATTTCCTATAAACAAAACATATTTTATTCCACACAAAGAGAGGGCTTTCCAGGTTCTAGTATTCATAATTCCTTGCAAAATATGAAGATCATCAAACTTCGAGCATTAATCAGAGTAACGAATTGAAATTATGTTACGAACCCAAAATTTATATGGATAGACAACATGAAGAAAACGTAATTGATACACTAAATGGTTTGATCACCCTTCTACTTTGAAATCTTAGACATGAGCAGTGCCTTCAGTGAACTTAGGGTCCTCACACCTATATTGGCCGTCAGGTCCGATTCCGAAACCCTTTGGATCTGCAAAAACGTTTTCAAGCAGCTGGCTCCGAGGCGGAAGGGGGCTTTCATCCGCAAATTCAACAGCATCCTCTAACAACTCTTCTATCTTCTTATCTATGGCTTTCAACTCTGCTTCACCGGACAGATTGTTCTCGATCAGGTACTTCTTCAGGGCAGTGATGGGGTCTCTTGCGGCATAGTGAGCTTTCTCAGCTGCCAAAGAAGGACCAAGAGATTGAAAAAGTGTACACTCGAAACTCTTAAAAGATCTATCTTTAGGAACATCAATATTTAAGGAGAAACACGAATCCTTGAGAATCATTCATCTACAAACACCATGCTTTAAACATAACAACCCGAGTTCTATGAAACATACAGAGTTTAGAAAACAAAATAATCACTTCAACTTTAAGACAACCTAGCACAACACACATGCAAGCAAGTTGTTCAAGTTTTATCAATGTAATAATCGCCTTAGCAATAATAAGCAAGCAGAGATGATCAAATTCTTACCTGGGTCACGAAGCTCATCAGGGTCGGCCAACGAATGTCCTCTAAACCTATAAGTCTCGCATTCCACCAGCGTTGGACCTTCACCTCTCCTAGCCCTGGCAATTGCCTCCTTAGCCACTTCCCTCACCTTCAGAACATCCATTCCATCGACATGAACACCTGGCATCCCAAAAGCCGGTCCTTTCTTATAAATCTGAGGATCAGAAGTAGCCCTCAAATGAGACATCCCAATAGCCCACAAATTGTTCTCAACAACAAACACGATGGGCAATTTCCACAACGCTGCCATATTCAAACACTCGAAGAACTGTCCGTTATTACAAGTCCCATCCCCGAAAAAAGCCACCGTGACATGATCACAATCAGCCTCTTTCAGAACCTCCCTCCTATACTTGGAGGTAAAAGCAGCACCTGTGGCAACGGGGATCCCTTCACCAATAAAAGCGAACCCACCTATCAAATTGTGCTCACTCGAGAACATATGCATCGACCCACCTTGGCCGCGACAGCAGCCTGTGGTCTTGCCGAAGAGTTCGCTCATGACAGCTCGAGCTGGAACGCCTTTGCTTAAGGCGTGCACGTGATCGCGATACGTACTGACAACATAATCTTGTTGCTTTAATAGCTTAATGAAACCAGTCGAAACAGCTTCTTGGCCGTTGTAAAGATGAACAAAACCAAACATTTTGCCTCTGTAGTACATTTGGGCACACATATCTTCAAAAGCTCTTCCTAATACCATATCTTCGTACAACACCAATCCTTCCTCTTTCGTGATCAACTGAAAAACATATAAAATTAAACATAAAATCCTGAACTTGGCGTGAAACAGATGAATAAAAGCATATAATTTCATCAATTGAAAATGGGTTTGTTAGTGTTACCAAGCTAGGGGCGGGTGTGGATTTCTTTTCCTTGACGACATCGGAGACGGCGAAGACGGACCCAGAAGATCGACGTCTGAGATTCAATTGGGAAGAGTAACTGAGACGGAGGATTTTGCGGGTGGATCCGAGGAAGGTTGAGGCGGCGGTAGGGCTTTTGAGAGTCTTGTCTTGAGAAGTTTGGGAAATGGTGTTGCAAGGTTGAGCAGCGAACTTGGTAGCTGAGAAAGCGGTAGCCATTTTCTTCCTTTCTTTCACAAGCGGAGGGAGGAGAGAAAATGGGAGGTGAAATAAAAGAGAAAGCGAGTTGGAGATATAAAAGAGGAGAATGAAGCGCTGTAGGGGCGGAGGAAACAAGGTAAAGGGCGTGGGAATGGTCGCGGGGTGCGTTGGGAAGGATTTTGGTTTTACTTGATAATGAGGTGGGAAGCAAACCAAACTTTAACCAAAGTCAGACGAGATTTAAATCCCAAAATTTCTTTAGTTTACTGACCAATATTTAATCTCGGGTCGAATTCTACAAAGATGTAATATGAAAATAATTTGTATATATTTTTTAAATAAAAATAATATTTTAGTCTATTAGCCAACTTTTTTACGTCGCTGCTTATTTAGCCATAGTTGTATTGAACCATGGTTTAAACAATCAGTCAACTCCAAGCATGTATAAACAGCCATCAGAGTGGTAGAACCAAATCAAGATTGTCTCCAAAAGAATAATACTTATATGTATAGGAAGATTCAAAACAGCAAAACTCGAAACAGAAGAACTACTTGGTGTCGGTTCATTGAACAGAAACATTATACTTGTAATTACCAGACAAAATAACGATAACAGCAGAACTCAAAACAGTAGAAACCTAAATGCAATATGAATGGTAAGTGACAAAAACAAAAAATGGAGTGAGATCCTAATCGAACAAACCAAATCCCATATCATCGTCACTCTCTTCCTCTGGCTCTTCCTTCTTCTTTTCCTCGGCAGGAGGTGGAGCAGCGGCACCGGCTCCACCGCCAGCAGCAACAGGTGCAACAGAAGCAACTGGAGCACCACCACCACCAGCTCCAACATTGGTTATGAGATCCTCAATATTGCACTTCTCAAAAAGCTTGGCCAGTAAGATTCAACAGACACATTGGCAGCTTTCACCAGTGTTGAAATTTTCTCAGCCTATGAACTATAGTCAAGGAAATAATACATATACATAATCCTAAACATATGGGGAACTTTTAATACCCTTAACAACAACGATTAAATTTCAAATTTTGCACTTTAAATTCTATAATCGTGTATCAGAAAAACGATAACAGAAATTAAATTAAAAAGTTATAAAACCCTAAAACGCATGAAGGATACGGTGATGGGGATGCCATCATCATGGAGAATAAGAGCAGCGTAGGAGCAAGCAGCTTCTCCAACCGAAGACATTGTTTCACTATCAACACTAAAATAAAATATATTTCTTTAAATTTCTTGAAGGAAACAATCACCCGAAGAAACAACAAACAATAAAAGAGAGAAGCAAATGAATTACCGGAGAGACGGATGGGATTCTGGGTAAGCTGTGCAGCGCCGCTCTAAAGGCAAGGTTCAAGGACTAGGGTTTCAGCAATGAGGTTTTAATCAACTGGCTCGTGAGATTTCTGAGGCCCACTTAATCAACTGGCTCGTCTTTGAAACGAGGCCTCGATAACTAGAAAAATAGTAGTAGTATAAATTTTACTTTTTCTAGGTAAATACAAATTTTAATTATGGGTGAATATTTAATTTAATTAAATAAAAACTTTTGATTTAATTAAGTTAATAAGTTTTATATTTTAACTTATTTTTATTTAATATTTTAATTTAAGTTGAGTTTATGATATTATAATTTATTCGAATTGTGAATTTATGTTTAATTCTTTTATAATGATTCATAATATTATAGTGGTAATTGATTTAGATGATCGATTAAACAAGAAAAGAATGCTCACTAAAAGCGAAAGATGACAGAGAAAGGAAACGTAAACACCATGTTTTTATCTCAAATAAACCAATCTTTGAAACTAACAAGCAGACAATCAAATCAAATGTAAGTTGATGGGGAGAGCTATCCGAGCTTACCCTTTTTTTTTCTTGTTTTGATTGACCAATCAATGAAATTTGGGGTTCAAAGATACAAAACCAATCTTCTGAACCACTTTCGATACAGATATGAACAACACTGTCATCGGATGCTCTCTGCAACCGAGACAAAATCATGTAATGATTAGTGTTTAACGGGTGGAATCCAAAGACCAATATTTAGTTTCCACCTATGTGCAAAATACATGAATGAATAGGATGATGATATCTTCTTATGATCCTAATGGTAAGTACCAAACTACATGTATGATGAATTGTTGGCTTGAAAGAAAAAGATGATGGTAATGACTCCAATCCTATGGTGCAATAGGGTTAGTGGATAGCGAACTTTTTGACACCTGAAAACGCTCATTCCATGAATGAAAAATCCCCCCGGATGATGTTTATTTGAGTTCCGTATCTTGTTATCCTCCGGTTAGTGGTTTCGTTCCGCTAGGTGTCTCGGATACTTGTGAAGGACCTACCCCCTTTTCTTCCGCCACAATAGTTGTTGTCGTTTGGGGTAGCGGTGCCGTTATTGGTGGTTTTACTTTCGTTGTTGCCACTGTTGTTGTCGTTGTCATCACCACTGCTGGAGTAGTTGTTGCAGCAATGCCTGCTTTACATTTTGTCTGTAATTAACACTTGCAGCAGTATGAATGAATCTAAAGGCCGTAGAAAACAATCACCTGCGGTCGTTGCTGTTGCTGTAGTTGCTGCCATAGACATTGAAGATGGAAGCGATGCGACTCCTGTCGAGCTAACCTGTTGAGGCAAACAAGGATATGGTACCATCTGGGGATAAAACGGATACACATTATGAAACATCCGCGGAGTGACTGACGCCCCGGTCGCATAGTAGGGTGAAAATTGTTCGCCTCCATAGAGATTATAATAGTTCTGCAAAAGCACCATCAAATTCAGATACATCAATGTCAAAGAACTAATGCAACATCTCTCTCATTGTAATTTTCACACACTAACCAAAGGATAAACGCTGTCCTGTGAATATCCGGTGTATCTGAAAGTGAACAGACGCCATGAAACCGAATCATTACGACAATTAAAAGAACTAAAATGCAGGTTAAAAGGAAATGCCAACGGCTTTCATTTTCCGCAAGTAATGAACTCACCCGTAAGCTGAGTAAGGTACAAAATATTGACCAGTAGGTTGTTGGATATACGTTGATGAAGAACCATGATAACCAGGTGGTGTCATTAATCCATGTGCTGATCTAAACCGTCCAACCCCTGCATTTGATTGTTTCTTAGTGTTCATATAGGCCAACTGCTTATCTCCATCTTGAAACATAAACAGAGAAGAAAATTTCCCCCACTATAGTAAAGAAAAAAAACATCTTTGTAGTGAATAAAAATGGGGTTTGGGGATTCCCAACATCATTATCAGACAAAAACAAACCATGTTGAGGAGTTGGTGGACGAGTCTTTTGAGCACCCAATGAAGCAATATTGCAGTTTGCTCTCCTTCCATCAATGATAGGTGAAGGGTTTTGGCATGCTCTCATAGCTGCATCTGGATCCTTAAAGGTAACCTGAAAACACACATAAACACCCAAAGATGTGTGCTTTTTATTGTCAAAAAATGGATATGGAAATAAAGAATGAGGCTTTTTCTTCATAAAGGGATCCATAAGCTTACAAAGCCATAGCCTTTGGATCTCCCGGTATTCTTATCTGTGATAACAACAGCCTCAAGAATCTCTCCAAATTGCTCAAAATAATGCCTCATGGTATCCCTTTGAGTTTCCCATGCCAATCCACCAACAAAGATTTTTGTGAACGTTGTATCATTGTACTGCCCTGGATTGTTACCACCCACCATCTGAAATTGCCTTTGTTGAGACATGGAGAAAAGAACAGAGCATAGTCCCCCAAATAAAACAGCGCAACAAACCTTGAAGGAAGCCAAAAGAACAAAAACAAAAACCACCCAGAAACAAAATATAGAGTGGTTAAAAAATAACAAAGAAAACAAAAAGGTGTTTGATAATTAATAGAACAACTTGTTTGGATGATCAAATCAATCAAAACCCAGAGATCAAAATCTCTGTTTTTGTTTAGTTTCTCTGTTTTGAGGCTGTAACTAGTAACTACTACTACTACTTTTTTCACAACAAAAACTCCTCAGATTCTTCAACAAAGGAAAGAAGAAGAAGAGGAAGGGAAGACAAAAAAGCTGCTAGTGGGCACGCACGACAGCAGTAAGCAAGGTTGTCCAATGACAGAAAAATATAATATCAAAGACCCAACCTTTCGTTTGCTGTATATCGTCACCTTTCTCTCTCTCTCTCTCTCCGTATATACATATACATTTGGTTAATATTATTATATTAGCCTCTGCTTCGCTGTATTCAACCTTGAAATATTATTTATTTTTAATCTCTGGTTCCCCCACTGCTCCTATTGCACGTTCTATTTCTGGCATTTGTGGGTCTTTGTTGAGGTATCCTATTCATACAAAACCCCTCGAGTTTTTCTTTCTTTCTTTTATTGAAAATGTCTTTCCTTTGTCTTCAACTCCATACCTCTGCAGACTGCAGCAGCAGCAGCTATTCCCCTTCACCCAACAAAAAAGTGCATGTATTGGCATTGCGGTTAATATTTGGTGGACCAAAACTTTCTGGCACGACCTTCTAAAAGTCTCTCATTTTTCCAAACAAAAATAATCACTGCTGAGTCTTTTGTGTGATAGTAGGAGTAAAGGGATTGAATTTGACGGTCATGAGTTTAAATTATTTACCACCTTTGACCTTTGGGGTAAATTACACAAAGTCTTTGGTTTGTCCCGTGTTCATTAATCGAATTCTAAAGACAGTCTACCTTTGTTCTAAACATTATCCTCTGACATGCAGTCCAACATTGGTCCACTATAAAAATCATGATGTTTTTTCCCTAATCAAGTCCAAATTTTGATCCAGCATCCAGAATGAAAAGGTAGTAGGTTCAAAATATGTGGGTTTTTTTTTTAATTTTAATTCGATACTTAAATTGTGTTACTCTTTTAAATAGATTATCGATATATAATTTCATACCCTTTGCGATAATCATAGATGATTAATTTAATTTTAAATTTAAATTAGTTTAGATTTTATATTGACCTATTATCATCTGGTTTATTGACTTTGTGTAACCTTATATAATATTAATGTATTAAATAATAATATTACTTTAAAATACACGAGTTTACATCTATTAGATAAATAGTTTAATATATATTAAAATATTTATCTAAAGTTAAATATTTGACAAGTTAGATTAGAAATGTTCATATAGTTTAATTTTTATGTTTAAAATATATTTGAAATTTGAATAAACTGATATCTAACCCTCAATTTGATAGCTTAACTGATCTGCTGACCTAAATATATACTATACTTCAATTAATTTCTTCTTTAAAATATAAAATTCTGAGATAACTATAAACTACCTAGAAGATTTGTCTCATGATTGTCCAGGTTCGAATTGGCCCAGCATTTGTGGAGATTAAGAAAAACAAATGGATGTCTGCATGGGTATATTTCAATAATAATGTTTTGCTATTGCTGTAGCCTGTAGTGCTGTCACTGGGTTCAACTTGCAGAGTCAGTGCGTGCTTTGCTGATATTCCGAATTTAATATTTCATACTTTATTAATCATTATAAGATTTACGGCGAAGAATATAAATAAGATTATGTTGGATATTAAACAAGAGGAAAATGCAAAATCATTTTAAAAAAGCAGAATTTTGAAATAATGAAGTGGGAAACGAAAACATGGTCAGAAATTTTTTAAAAAATGTTTCATGAAAATTCGAGCCATGGAGAAAGTTGACTGAGAGAGACATATTGATTGAAGTCTGGCTTGGAGGCAAGCCAGCCGAGCTGAGACATCGGATCTTGTCTTAAAACTTGAAGAAGAAAAAACATTATAGGCAACTTAGAAGGCGTGAAAAAAGATGTGAAGCGTCGTACTATCCCAAACAACAAAGAAAACCGGCAGTGGTGTGGGCAGAGACAGTCTGGGATGGGGTCGGAGACTGCACATGGAATTTGCCAGGGCTTTGTTGATAGTAGGATCCTAGGGTTGTGATGCTTCCTATTCATTTATTTAGTTTTTTATTCATTCCTGACGCCGTTAGATCATGGTTTACGATAACTGTGAAGAGAAATCCGAGGGTGGACGATGAATCATTGGTAATGGGAGATAATGTACGTGATTGGCACTGAAATTAAAGGTTTATTTTTAAAAAATTTATAATTTTATCTTAGTATCGATGAGTATTTTTTTTTATTCCATCTATATTTATTACAAAATAATTATAATTATGGTAACATAAATTATATATTAAATTTTAATCATATTTGTAACACAATATAAAAACACACGCCCAATATCCAACTTGGAACGATCCATCCCAATATGAGTGGAAAATGAGATTGACCGACTGAACCAAACCAATTCATTTGGATTTCTCCATTCTTCAGTTGAGTCTTGGCGTTGGGCTTATTCTAAGCGTGTAAACAAGTTAAAGGACATAAAAAAAATCTGGTTCCAAACGAACAAAATGGGCCCATTAGGACAGGCTCAGACAACAATAATATATAAATATATATTTTTATAAAT
This sequence comes from Abelmoschus esculentus, assembly GCA_035048815.1. Taxonomy (NCBI): domain Eukaryota; kingdom Viridiplantae; phylum Streptophyta; class Magnoliopsida; order Malvales; family Malvaceae; genus Abelmoschus; species Abelmoschus esculentus. The sequence goes on from JAUCBN010000034.1 coordinate 17,492,294, forward strand.
AAAATGATTCTTTTAAATATTATAAAAAATAAAACCTTTAAATAAATTATTAGCAGTACAGCAGCCATGCAGTAAGAGACAAATTTGGACAACTTAAAACATGTACAAAATTTAGACCTTCTGTTGTAGATAATTTAAATCAAGTTTTAAACTCAAAATACTAATAATATATAATTTTATTTACCGTAATCATCTCTTATGTATTGATAATACCCTGGAAAAAATATTAGGTGAATCTTGTTCACCACGTCATTTATGATCCCAATTAATCAAGATCGTTGATTTTAATTTTTTTTCAAGTGAATCATCATCTCTTTCCTACATGTACTTAGTGGGTAGGTAGTTATTAGGTGATTATCTAAAGATCAACGGTCCTGATTACATGGACCATGAATAACGTGGTGAACATGATTCACCTAATAATCTCTCAATACCCCGACTTTTACATTAATTAAATATATATTTATAATTAATTATTGAAAATAAAAACTAGTTCGCGTTTCACTTTCAAGGTTTTGGTTCATCATTAAAAATCTGAAACTGAAATAAATACAAAGAGAGTTAATTAAATATCTTTTTTATAATTAATTACGATTGCTTAATTAATTTCTATTACCAACTTCCACTAAAATAAATATTCCTAACCCCTTCTTTTGTGCGTCAGCATGATGTCTCGTCAATAACGAAGTTAGAAATTAAAAATAAAAATAAACAATAATTAATCATAAAAGATAAAGTTTAAATATATTAAAAATAAGATATTTAAATAAATAAAAATATAGTTATATTTCTTCCGACACCCATAATAACTAAAATCTACTAGTAAATGTAAATAATCTATACCCATATTCATGTTAAATATTTATAGATAAAATTGAGAGATAAAGATCTAAAATGTCAAGATGGTTAGTAACTAAAGTATAAAGTGGTTGGACCGTCATTTTATGAACCAGAAATAATGATATGAGGTAAGGAATTTAGAGCATAATTAAAATGATTAGAGTGGTGACCTTTAAAAGTTTTAACTAAATGCTCCATTTACGTGCCATTAGTTGCGACATTGCTGAGAATAAAGTAAAAAGAGGTCAATTGCCGTTGCCGATGGGAAGTTGGTAATTAAATACTTATTTTATGTAATTCAATACAAGTAGCAATAAAAGAAAAATATAAGATGAAATTGAAAAAATAATTTACTCTAAAGTTTAAGATTGTGCCTATCTTAAAATAATTATGTATTTAATACTTAAATGCGAGATTTTTAATTTTTGTTGAGGTCTATGCATACGTATAAAAATAAATATAAGATTTTATGTTAAGAATATGATAACACCTAATTTCAACCCTTGCTCCATGTTAGTGAAAGGATTTATGAAACTAGCAGCAATGAAGAAGAAGAAGAACCTAATCCCTAATTTTACAGATAGCAATAGAAAGAGATACCTAATTTCAACCTAAGAGGGGCTTTTATAGTCCAAGCCCAATACAGAGATGACTAGCTCAAGACAGATAAAACTAACTTCCCAGCTGACAAGTCCTACCTGTCATATTGCATCAGCATCATATCTTTTACTTGTATTCTTACACCCTGTTGCCAGTACACATGTATGCAGTATGCTCCCGTTCAAATGAGTCTCGTCTCATATCATCTTTGTTGTTGGGGGAGTGGTTGTGGCCTGTGGGGTGAAATGAGAGAGGTGAAAGGATGGGTAGTTTAAGAGGTGCTGTTCTATGGAGATTTTAAGGTCGAAGGTCGTAGTTTTGATGGAGGCATGCCCCCTGCACTCTTGTTGATCACAACGTACTTCTGGGGCCTACACCATTCCTTTTGTTACCCACTATCTGGACCCCATTTTCTGTACCTCAGACTGCGTCGTTTCTCTATCCATCTAGGTAGCCTAGTCCTTCTCGAAACCAAACCCCACAAAGACTCCTTTACCAAGCAGTCAAGCACCGGTGCACATCAGAAACAGGAAAAAAAAAAACCTTCGTTTTTCTTTCTTTTGATCCATTTATACTACAACACACATGTATATATAGACTTCTCTGCAGACTCCACCTGCTAAACCAGCTTTTATCATACTATCTTTTCCCTATTCCTGTTTTCTTAAATGCCGGAAAATATGAACATATCTGTTAATGGACAGTCTCAAGTCCCACCCGGGTTCCGATTTCATCCGACGGAAGAGGAGCTCCTGCAGTACTATCTCCGGAAGAAAGTTTCGTACGAGGTGATCGATTTAGATGTCATTCGTGAAGTTGATCTTAACAAGCTCGAGCCTTGGGATATTCAAGGTATATAGGATATAGATTTACTACGATCTAATATATGCTTGTTTATGATTTATTAATTTCTATGTTCGTTAATCTTTACTGTGCTTCAACAGAGAGGTGCAAGATTGGCACCACGCCTCAGAACGATTGGTACTTTTTTAGCCACAAAGACAAGAAGTACCCCACTGGGACTCGAACGAACCGCGCAACGGCTGCCGGGTTTTGGAAAGCTACAGGCCGCGACAAGGTCATATATAGCAACTGCCGGAGGATAGGAATGAGGAAGACTTTGGTGTTTTACAAAGGACGAGCACCCCATGGCCAAAAATCTCATTGGATTATGCACGAATACAGACGGGACGATAACGTCGTTGAAACACACGTAAGCCTTTAAACCTCAAATCTCCCTCTCTAGGGTAAATAGTACGTCATATACAGGTAGACGTACATATACAATTTGACATATATAGCTTTTCATGCTGTTTTTGGACAAGAAAAAAAGTAATAATATTACTATTTTTCATGTTTGGTTCAAGGTCTCCAATGTCATGGGAGAGGGGAACCAAGAAGAGGGATGGGTGGTATGTCGTGTCTTCAAGAAGAAAAACCATCACAAAGCCCTAGAAAACCCTATCAACTCGTCGATGGGTGAAAAAACCAGGAACTATATGTTCAGCACGAGTATCAGCAACGAAGGAGCATTGGAGAATATACTTGAATACATGGGAAGGACTTGCAAGGAAGACGGCGAAGCAAACAACGGCACCGCCGCCAGATTCCTCCGGCAGCCCATGGAGATTTCCATAAACAACAATGGATACCCCGACACGTTCACGAAGCTCCCAAGCCTAGACAGCCCGAACTCAACCAGCAGCCAAAACTGTTACCAACTCATGATGACGGAACAAGTCAACCAGGTGGGTGGCGGTGGTGAGTCTGGTGATCTCAACTCGGTTTATCATCAAAATGACTCTGAGCTCACCAGCTGGGCAGCACTCGACCGGCTTGTAGCTTCTCATCTCAACGGCGGCCAAACCGAGACATCGAGACAATTTCCCTGCTTCAATGACCAACCAATGTCTGCCACCTACTGCAACACTAGCACCATTGATAATCAAGATCTTCAATTACCAACCGTTCGATTATCATCATCAATGTCCACCAACAGGGCTTACCATGGAACTCAAGATCATTACAACAACGAAATGGACATGTGGAATTTCACCAGAGCATCGTCATCATCTTTGTCATCATCCGACCCACTGTGCTGCCACGTGGTGAATGCTAGTGTATAACGGAATAACCCAATATCTATAATCATACCTTAGCTCCCTTTCATAAAAGTTATGATTACATCAGTTATGTTGATGAATATATAAATTTGCTAATTAATATAAATAAAAATCCGGCATTGTCAACGACATTATCTTTAATTAATCAATTTGTCTACCATTTTCATAGAATTTTGTCTCAAAATATCTAGCACTCTAAGCGTAGATGAACATGCCATGGACCAAATATTAATATTATAAATAAAATAAACAAAATTAAAAATATTATTTTTATAATAAAATTTTTATATAATTTAATTAATTAATTAAATATCGATGATTATAAAAAGTATAATAGCTTTTTCTCTCTTCCCATACAATGATCATTAAGGTGGTCATATTCCTAATTATCCCCCTGAGCCACATGGTTTGTCGATTGTTTTAGGTGTTCGGTGAAATGCTTAATGGTCCGGTGTACGACAATAGCCTTGGTTTTGTTTCCAACATTCAAAAGACTTTTACTCTCGTGACATACAATAATATATTATCGAAATTTTTAAGAATTTAATTTAAATTATTTTAATATTTTATTATTTATTTATTACTCGATTAATTCGATTCTTATAACATCAACAAAGTCTTCCATCCTAACTAGTGTATTTAAGTATGATTACTTGGTAGGTTAAACCCCCTTTTATTTGTACATATGTATGAATATGATTTGTTTAGAGAAGGGAGAATGTTCTAATGATGTTGTTGAAAGTTGAAAAAAAATTAAAGAATCTATGTTGACCACCATTGGTTAGGGTTTCATGATTGATTTGAGGGAGGGTCCCCATTTTTGTATTCATCCAATCAATCAAATTGGTCTTTCAAAATGTGTTTTCAGTGTTTAAAATAGAATCAAGGCCACCGGGATTCTAGGACATAACTCAGACAATGGGATACGATAAACAAAGTCTTACATACATGTTATTTTCTTATTTGATTCCTTAAAAAAAGATATTTAAGTACCATGTTCGAAACTTTGAATTAATATAATTTGTTATTTGATTGAGTGGTATAGAATTAGATGTATGTAAAATAAGATTTTAAAGATTTCGAATAAAAAATAAACTAATATATTTTATAGAGATAAGATTATAAAATTTTAAAGACTAAAACTAAGAAAAGTAGGCTAAAATGATTGAAATAAGATTATTAACTTTTACTTAGGCCGAAAGACAATTCTTTATAGGGAATAAAATAATTTAAATTAAAGTAATCATGGGAGGGCTAAATGTGCTTTCAATTTTTTAAAGAGGTCAAGACCACAACTTGCCTAGATGGACAAAACATTGCCGACATGTTTAAGGATATTAAACAACTAAACTCTTGGTTTAATTAAAAATTAATATGATTTAGGGAATTTATTTGATATATACTATATGTCATATAGTTTTTCTATTATATAACTCTTTCTATTTTACGATTTAGGGATTTAATTTACGGTCTAAGATTTTAAAACTTTTGTTTTTAAAGAATAAAGATGCAGGCTTGTTAAAAATTCTTTTTAACTATACATATATTTTAAAATTAGTTTGAATAACTAAAAAATACAAAATAGGAAAAAAAAACTCTGAACCAAATCTCTTACTCCCTCTCAAACATCTTCAAGATGAAGAATGTGAAGGAATGATATATACATGAGCACTAGTCCTCGGTTTTCTCCAAATTGATTCCCAAATTCTTACATCTCAGACATTTTTCAAACTAACAACCTTTTGCAATACAAAAGATGTTGCACTTTTCTGACATTAATCTATCGTCCTAATTAAATAATTATAATGGTAAAAGAAAGAACAATCATTGTTAACCCATTCACTTTGATTTACTGATATGTTTGTAAATTTTAATTCAACTTTATATGGAATTAGTTGAAACAATTAGTTTATATTCGTCAAAGAAACATCTGTTAAATTACCATTGTCAAACTTGTTTCATTTATTTGTCTGTTGAATTTAACCAGTTACTGTCAACATCAAACAAGCTCTTTACTAGATTCTTTTCACTTTGATCGTAATGTCTTTTTTTCCGCATTGGCTGCAATTAAAAAAAACAAATTTCATCGTACAAAATAAGAACATGAAGGGGTATAAGCATAGGAAAAAGGTGTTAGAAACTGATAAAATTTAGAGATTTTTTGTCGTCAATGATTTCTTTGAATAGCTTAATTTAATCTCGATAACAGTGATAGATTAAAAAGTGATCGCATTTTCAAAAATTTTAAATTTTTAATAAATTTATGTATTTTTTTATAATTTAATTTTACACTCTTAATCTTATATACCTAAATATTTAATATAACTTTTTATAAATTGGTAATTGATATACAAAATTTTATATCTATCCTGAACGATGGTTAGAATTTGAGTGTTCTTTCCCCACCAGAAAGCTTACACTACTATGGCATCCGAACGGACCAAAACCCATTATTTGTATTATGTCTGTTGTGATCAAGTCGTGAAAGTGGAAACCGAACGGTGACAAGAGATTGGTTGTGTCGATTACGACATTACAATGCTTATAGTCAAAAACTGGTTGTTGGTATAAAGGAGATGGGAAAGCACGGTTGCTGCCGTCGATGGGTCAGTAGTCTTGTTAATCACACAATTACAGAGGTAATCATGTTCGGTAGGGGTGTGGGGTCGGACAAAGTGGTAACATATTTAATCAAAATAGGACACATTACTTCTATAAAAAAGGGTTCATTACATAATTTTAATCTATGGATGGATTAAAAAATCGGACAAATCAATAATCACTTGATTTAGTAAAATAAGAGATTAAATTTATTAAATAAGATTAAAAAATTAAGTTATGACGTGGTGAATGAAATAAATTAAATTTGGATTAAGATTAATAATATATTATTAATCCTATAAAAACCTTATATAACTCTTTAAAAATTTCGTATCCTAACGATAAATTATATCATGGGTTAGTCCTACCATGTCATTCATGGACCAACCACTAAAAACTATCCACCTCATCAATTTTTAATTTTTCAAGTGAAGATTTATTTGTGAAAAAATATGACATGGAAAAATTGATGAGGTGGTAGTTTTTAGTGATTGATCTTATGGACACGTGGTGAAACTGACTCATGATATAATTTTTCGTATCCTAACAAATCAAATACGATGAAATAACCTTTAAACTACAAGTCCCTCCCCTTTAATCTCCTTGGGCTTAGATGGATTTCCTCCCTTCCAAAAATGAGAAGCAGAGACTTGGACGATATCATATTAATAAGTGACTTTGGGCTTCAAAGTGTCATTGAACCCAAAGAATTTTGCTTGAAGAGATCCGACAACAACTTGATTGAATTTTACATTGAAAATAAAATAAATTAATTACCGTTAATTATAAAAACCCTTTCCCTACATCGTTAATCACTCGATTTAATGTAGATTAGCTGTATGTAATTGCATGTGTTTGTCTTTAGCATTGCCTTCTTTCCCTCCATAATTTTATTATGTCCTAATGAATCTGTAAAGACTTTGACCGGTCTTGTCGTATTTTTGGCTTTCATCAAGAATGTTGGGATGTTTATAGATTCAAGACCACACTGACTCAGAACTGAGAAGTGTCTGAGACCATTTGGGCAGCACATTTCCAAAACCTAGCAACTATCATAATCAAACCACATTGGACCACCTGGTTTCCATACCATTTTTAATATCTTTTCAATATCGATAATCACAAGAATCTCGAACACTTCAAACACAAAATCTATTAGAGCCATTTTTTTGTCTACAAATTTAAAATTCACATCAAACTCTTTACTATTCAAACCGAACGGACACCTCAATGTCCTCATCAGTTTCTCATCGTATCATGATATCATCATCTACTTCAAATGTCCCTGTCTCAAAATCAACCCAATGGCAAAACTGGTCCACCCAGGTCCATCATGCACCTGATATTTTTTTTTCACTGCTCCCACCACGTGACGCCACGAGAGGTGTCTTGTTGTTACGAAAACAATACCCAGAGAAAAGCTTCCATTTTTTTTCCTGTAGTGATCAGATTAATGAATAGTTGATAAAATATATTGTGATATTTGTTCAGAAAAATTGAAGCTTTTGCCATTGGTTGACGTGCAAACGCAACGTGATTTCCCTTTTCTTAACCCTTTTTCATGTCTTTTTCAGTTTCTCTTTAATTTAGTATTCAACTTTATTATTAAGGTCATCGGTTTCCTCAATTATAAACATGTTAAAAAAATTGTTATAAAATTGTTAAAATATTAATAAAAAATGATGGAAAATATAATTAATATGACACTGATATTTTATAGTTTTTTATTGAAAAACTATTTTAAAAATATAAGGATTAATTTAAAATTTTAATAATACTCTGAGGATGTTTATTGAAAATTAACCCTATATTATTTACCCCCAGAAAGTACTAACGTGAAAAAGATGTTGACGTACTAAGCTCTGACAATACCACCGTCGATGTCTTTCCATGCCACCAAAACAGCAGTCCCCCAAGCTTAGATATATTCAATCTAAGCTGTTTACATTGATTGTTTCCGACTTTCCCTTTATTGGGGGGGAAAATATATCATTAAATTATCTGTTCATCATCACTGTCTTACTCTGCAAGTTTAACAAGAATACACAATTCAATCAGAATCTTCTTTTATCTCACAGCGATCTGGCTCCTTGTTTCTAAGCTGTTTTAGCTTTGTTTGTCTGTAAAGGAACTCTGGCTTAACCATATGTGGAAGAAAGGAGGTAGTTCATGGTTGACTGCTGTGAAAAGGGCTTTTAGATCTCCATCCAAGGATTGTACTGCAAATGACAAGAAAAGTAACCGACATGACCAGCAGGAAGACGATGATGAAAAGGTTTGTAAACTCTTTTGAGTTTGAACAAAGTTATGTTAAGTTGAGTTCAGTCTCTTTTTGTTAATGGCTCCCGTATTCTTTTTTGATAGAAGAGAGAGAAGCGGCGGTGGATATTCAGGAAATCGGCGAGTCAAGAAGCGGTGACTAAGCAGCAAACACCGGTGAAGAGTGTAGGTGCAGCTTCGGCAGCGGAACCAAGACATGCTATTGCTGTGGCGGTGGCTAAGGCTGCGATGTCCACGGCGCAGGCTGCTCGGTTGACGAAACCTGGTTATAGTAGAAACCATCACTTTGCTGCCATTGTTATTCAGACAGCTTTTAGATGCTACCTGGTAAGAAAAAGAATATATGTTTAGTATCATTAGGAATTTAGGATTCCAATTTCTAATAGTTGAATTCTTTGTGCTGTGATTGTGAAGGCGAGAAGAGCTCTTCGTGCGCTAAAAGGAATAGTGAAGTTGCAAGCTTTAGTGAGAGGTCACAATGTGAGAAAGCAAGCCAAGATGACACTCCGGTGTATGCAAGCTCTGGTTAAAGTGCAGTCTCGGGTTCTCGACCAAAGAAAGCGGCTCTCGCATGATGGAACCCGAAAATCGGCATTTATCGACACGCATGACGTATATCAATCGCGTTATCTTCAAGACATTTCCGACAGAAGATCATTGGTAAGTTATTTAAATTTGCCACTGAATGCCTGCAAGGCTGCAACTGCAAGTGCTTTGTTTTATAGCATGATGGTTTGTGGTTGTTTTAGTCGAGAGATGGAAGTAGCATAACAGACAATTGGGACGAAAGGCCGCACACGGTGGAGGAAGTTAAAGCCATGTTACAACACAGAAAAGAAGCTGCTTTGAAGCGTGAAAAGAACATGTCCCAGGCACTGTCTCAACAGGTGCATCTTCTTAACCATACCCCATTGTCTTGTTTGTTGCAATGATTCCTACAAAACTAATTAGTTCGTCTCTGGCAAATAGATGCGGAGAGCTCAAAGGAGTCCATCTATAGGCGGTCAAGAAGACGAGCTCGAACAGAAATGGCTTGACCGTTGGATGCCTGCTAAACCATGGGATAGCAGGGGAAGAGCTTCAGCAGATCATAGAGATAGTGTCAAAACGGTAGAAATGGACACTTCCCAGCCTTACTCATATTTAGTACCCAATTACCGAAGAACAAGTTCAAATCATTATCCCCAAAGGCCTAGTTCACCTCTGCATAGAGTTCAACAAAATGCACATTCCCACCATTCTGCTATCACACCCTCTCCATCCAAAACCCGGCCTATTCAAGTTCGTTCCGCAAGCCCTCGTTGTGTTAGAGATGATGTAAGCTCGTATTCGTCACAAACACCAAGCTTAAGGTCCAATTACTATTACACCAGCAGGGCCGGTACTAGTAGTGTCACTGGCAATAGCGCCGGTATGTTGCCTAATTACATGGCAGCAACCGAGTCTGCCAAGGCTAGGATCAGGTCCCAAAGTGCACCGAGGCAGAGGCAGGCAACACCAGAGAGGGACCGAATCGGTTCGGCCAAGAAAAGGCTATCGTTCCCGGTCCTAGAACCGTATGGCACTGGGATGGGATACGGAGGTTACGGTCATAGTCTGAGGAGTCCTAGTTTTAAAAGCGTGAGCAGATCACAATTCGGAATCGAACAACAGTCTAACTATTCCTCTTGTTTTACCGATAGCCTTGGTGGTGAGATGTCCCCATCTTCAACCAGTGATCTCAGAAGGTGGTTGAGATGATCCCATCTGTGATACAACATGAAAAAACCCAGTTTGCTATCAGTATAGTAGCCATTGCGATTTACTAGTTTTACAGTGTGTTTCGTTGTTTGATTTCATTGTTCTTCCCCACCCATTCTTGGTTGAAATTGAAGCTATAAGTGGGATCTGCAAAACAGATTCTCATAACCAAATTGAGTGACTCATTTGACTGAATGATATTTTCATGTATGATTCAAAATTCGATCTGATTTTACTCGATTTCGAATATAATTAAAGTACATAACATGTAATGAATGGTCCCACATCATTATTTAGATGTCTGAGTATTCTTTCCCATTTACATGGCAATATAAATATGAGCAATGCGTGTTACTGGAGCAGCCTGTAGATACTGCTTGTGGTGCGCTACTGTGATCGCTCCTTTCTTCTGAGCCATTATCCTGTCCCTTGGAAAAAGGAGCAGACTGAACCTAATCTCAATAATGAAGAGGGAACTGAAACAGAACATGTGCTGTGTTTGTTAGGGCATTTGCTACTCATTTGACGGTCTTTATCTTACAAAGAAATCCATAATAATATTCATGGGGCTTTGGAGAATGCCTCTTGCGGAGTAAAAGATGATATTAATCTTAAAATATCCGAGTTCAAATACATATATATAAATAAAGTCTATATTATTAAAAAATTAAAAAATATATATTTTAAAATTTAGAATGTTAAACCCTACAAATATTTCTAAACCCCTGACTATTAAACAAAATCCTGCCCACTCCCCGTCTCTTTTTCATAATGAGCTTTGCTTCTAAAACTTCATGGCCCATCTTTTGTTATGTGAAAGTCCTATAATCAAAATGGTGCCTCTTCTTATGATCTTAGCCTAGGCCCTAAAGTTTGGGATAGTGCTGAGAAGGCATAGTTCTTTTAGTATAATCTTATGATCCGGTTATACTTATTATCACCTCCAATTACTGAGTAATGTGTTTTATCTAAGTGATTTAGATAATCCTAGTACTTGATTTAGAAAAACTTATTGAGCTTGACCTTTAATGGAAACTTGAATATGTCAATGCTCTTCCTTCAAATACAAGATCATACGTTCACATTTCCTTGTAGTTTCCTGGATAATGCCAAGTATACAACTGGTACTACGTTTTGATTCATCTGCAAGGAAAATCATGAAAAAGAAAGCTAACTAAGAGCAATGATTCAGATTACCCTTTACGCATTATTGCCATGGATAGTATTCACAAAATCATTCAGTTCTGCAAACAGATCGATCTGATTATTTAATGATTCGATTATAGAAATATATTCAATTTATTTTGTCTATTTCTAGTGTTTTTATTTATATTCTCAAATTAACGAAATATAAAAGATTAATTATTGAGTTTGTTCTTAAATACCTTGAAAAAACAACTGTGAAACTAAAATATTGAAGTCCAACACAAACATTACGATATGGGTGGTTTTGTTTAAACTACAGCCACCCCATAATCTCTACACTCACTTCATTTCTTTTAGTGTGGTGCTTTCACAATTGCCACTATTCCATCTTAGTATTTATTTTTCGTGTCCAGATCTTTTTAATAAATATTAAATTTAAATCTTATTATATAAATGCACTGTGAGTGTGACATTGAACGGTCTGAAAAAACATTGGGTTTCCTTCCTTCAGTGTGAAACCGTGTTGGTTCCAAAGACGACATATGGTACGCACTAATCAGGAATGGTGGAATCTTGATGTTAAACACGTGATTATATTTCAGATAATCAGAGTTTGGTTCTGACTTTTGAAGTGCTCCACTATTTATCCTTACAATTCTTGGACACAAAACGGTTTTGTGTCAATGTCTGCGAGAGTATATTTGAAAGTTTACACTGAAAAAAAAAAACATGATTAAAATGTAGTACATAATTGCTTGCCGACAATAGGAAGTTAAAAAAAATAAATTATTAGGTGAACCTTGTTTATCACGTTATTTATGATCCTAATTAATTAAGACTGGTGATCTTAAATTTTTTTAAGTGAATCATCACTTTTTTCCTACATGTACTTACTAGTCAGTGGATGAATAACTATTAAGTGATTATTTAAATATTAACGGTCATGATTACTTAAATCATAAATGACGTGATAAACGGAATTCATTTAATAACCTCTCTTAAAAAAGTACTTTTCACTGTTTTTCGACGCGTGGAACTGGCGGTTTATAATGCAAAGCTCCATGCTCACAAAGCAACGAAAAACCATGGGGTTAATGGTAGGTAGACCTAGATATAATAAGACTCAAACTTAAACACTAAAAAATTGAGTGAAAATCTTAGGGTTTTTATTTAGTTTTAAATAAGACGTAGAATAAGACATAATTTAAGTATAATATAATTTTTGTTACTAAAAAATCTAATAAATAAATGTTATTTAAAACTATTACTCCATGAAATACCTATGTAAAGTGGTAAGTAATGTTTTCGAAAGTCCTTAACTTCAAAGCATTTAAACCGATGTATTGTATTTCCCCTTCTAAGCTACACAACTATTTTATAGTTGACAAATTCATATTATATATAGCCAAGAGAATTCCTCAACCATTTCCACCATAACCCCAATATCAAGCTCACATTCAAAAGGGAAAACCATGTTTCGTGAACTGATCCTATGGGACTGCCTCTTCCTTCTGGTTGTTTCAGTGAGTTGCACGCCCCCCGGGGAGCCTGTCAAATGTTCGAACAAGAACTGCACAATCACCAATTCTTACGGCATGTTCCCCGACCGAGCCATCTGCCGAGCGGGGAACGTGGTGTACCCGAAGACGGAACAGGATTTGGTTTCGGTCGTATCGGCAGCGACCAAAGCAAGAAGGAAAATGAAAGTGGTGACACGGTTCTCTCACAGTATTCCGAAGTTGGTCTGCCCCGACGGCCAGGACGGGTTGCTCATTAGCACGAAGTATCTTAACCGGGTGGTGAAAACCGACGTAGCGGCAATGACGATGACGGTGGAGAGCGGTGTTTCCTTGAGGCAGTTGATTGATGAAGCCGCCAAGGTTGGCTTAGCATTGCCATATTCACCGTACTGGTGGGGACTCACCATTGGTGGGCTTTTAGGCACGGGAGCCCATGGGAGCTCGTTGTGGGGGAAAGGAAGCTCGGTTCATGATCATGTCGTGGAGATGAGAATTGTAATCCCCGCCGGAGCCGGTGAGGGGAATGCTAAGGTCACGGTGTTAAATGAGAGAGACAAGGATCTCGATGCAGCTAAGATTTCACTTGGAGTCCTTGGGGTTATTTCACAGGTACGTAACTCTCTCAAGTCTCGGCTTCCTCTCTTGCTAATTTTTGCTATTTTTATCATTTTAGTCCAACAACTTATATTTCATTCCTCTTGAACTTTTTATTAATTAAAAATATTTGGTTTAGTGGGTGCAGTCCCCCTAAATCTTTTAATAAATAATGAATATAAACACTAGATTCTAAGAGATTGAAGCAGAGAGAGTAAATTCTAAAAGCTTGAGAGTACAAGTCCTAGTAGCATAATAAAACCTTTATGCAATGATATTATCCTTTCATTATAATCTACTGCTTTCTTCGTCTAGGTGACATTCAAACTTCAACCCATGTTCAAACGATCCATTACATACGTGACAAAGGATGACAAAGATTTGGGAGCCGAAGCAATCACCTTCGGGAAGCTGCATGAGTTTGCAGACATACTTTGGTATCCAAGCCAACGCAAGGCCGTCTACAGACTCGACGATAGGGTTGCGACGAATGCGTCCGGCAACGGTCTCTACGATTTCACGCCATTTCGGTCCACTCTTTCACTTGTTTTGGCACTTACCAGATCTACAGGTTCGTTAGATTATGATTTGCTCCCATTATTAGGATGCATCAGTAATTTAATACTATATACATGCATAAATTTTATTGATTAACGTTTCGACTTCGATACTATTCGTTTGCTTTAATGTTTTAGAGGAAACACACGAATCCCTTAGAGATGCTAATGGGAAGTGTCTCAATGCAAAGATAATCGTATCCACACTGCAAACGGCTGCTTATGGATTGACAAACAACGGTACCACTGGAGTTTAATTAACGGATTAAACAATGATTAACTCTTGTAAAATCCGATAATTTTTTAAGCTTTTTTTGGTTGCAGGTGTAATTTTTACGGGCTATCCGGTAACTGGATTTCACAACCGGCTTCAGTCATCGGGAACTTGCCTTGACAGTCCTGAAGACTCCCTGATCACCGCGTGCGCTTGGGACTCAAGAATCAAAGGCGAGTTCTTCCACCAAACCACATTCTCCATTAGCTTATCAGTCGTGAAAAGCTTCATCGAAGATGTTCAGAAGCTAGTAACGATGGAACCCAAATCACTCTGCGGCCTAGAACTCTACAACGGCATCCTCATGCGTTACGTGAAAGCCTCAACCGCTTACTTAGGAAAACAAGAAGACGCAATAGATTTCGACATCAGCTATTACAGAAGCAAAGACCCCCTGGCTCCTAGGCTTTATCAGGACATTTTGGAAGAGATCGAGCAGATGGCGCTGTTTAAGTACGGTGCGTTGCCGCATTGGGGGAAGAATCGGAACCTGGCTTTCGATGGGGTGATGAAGAAGTACAAGAATGGTGGGGAATTTTTGAAGGTTAAAAATAAGTACGATCCGTTGGGTTTGTTTTCGAGTGAATGGACCGACCAGATTCTTGGATTGAGAAATGGGGTGACGATGTTGAATGAAGGATGTGCATTGGAAGGGCTCTGTGTTTGCTCGGAAGATGTTCACTGTGCTCCGGCCAAAGGATATTTGTGTAAACCTGGGAAAATTTTTCAACAAGCAAGAGTGTGTACTCGTGCAAATTAGTAAGAATTTGTCACATGATTTTTTCAATAAATAAATAAACAATACATTATTTAAAAATTCAAAATCAAAATTAAAGAATGCGTTCTGTTATTTGGGTCACACTAACCGTTGATAGAATTTTATTTTATAAAATATTAATACAAATTTCTCCCATCAATAAAATTATCTGCGTCGTCCTTGTTCATCAGAAATTTAAGTTTATGTGTTTGAAAATTAATTTAAATAATTTTATACGAAATGATTAAATTAATTTTTCAATAAAAAGTAATAAATACTTTTAAATAAAAAAATATATTCGCATCCATTTATCTGATAATATTTTTCATTAATTGAAAAAATAAAATATAAAAGAGAGCAAAATATTAGAACAATCAAGAATATAGAAATGAATAGGAACAAAGAAAAATAAGGAAGAACAAAGAATATAGAAATGAACTCCACCGCCTACGGCCAACCACCGACGGCAAACTGTCCACAGATCAGAGTCAGGTCGCCGTTCATGTACAATTGGAGTCGAACAACTTCAAGCAAGAGATATCTTGACCGGATACTTATCAATTTCGTTCTTCCAAGGATTACCCCTTGACTCATTCTTGGGAGTTGACCTAAGAGCTCTCCAAACAGCACTGTTACACTTGAAACCCGACCCGAATGCAATCTGCCACACCCTGTCGCCACCCGATACCCGACCCTTGGCCTCCGTGTAAGCCAATTCATACCACAATGAACTACTCGAAGTGTTTCCGAATCTATGCAGAGTCATCCTCGATGGTTCCATGTGCCAATCCGATAACTCCAAGTTCTTCTGTAATTCATCTAGCACAGCCCTTCCGCCGGCGTGGATACAGAAATGTTCGAAAGCGAGCTTGAAATCGGGTATATAAGGACTCACTTTGGTTTTCAAAAACTTCCTTCGGATGAGCGTGACGAAGAACATGAACTGCTCCGAGAATGGAAGAACAAGGGGACCCAACGTGGTGATATTGGTTTTCAATGCCTCGCCGGCCACGGCCATCAGCTCGCGAGCCAATGAAACTCCTATCGTTCCTTTGTCGTCTTCTCTTTGGTAGACGCAGTTGTAATGTCTGTCGTCGGCTCCTTTATGGGTTCGAACCACGTGAATGAGCTGGTACTTGGAACGAACCTTGTCGCGTGGCTTGTTCGACAACAGAACCGCGGCTCCGCCCATGCGGAATATGCAATTGCATAGCAACATGGATCTGTTGTTCCCGAAATACCAGTTGAGAGTAATGTTTTCGGTGCTGACCACTAAGGCATACGTGTTGGGGTTCGATTGAAGGAGGTTTTTCGCGAGGTCGATCGATATAAGGCCGGCGCTGCAACCCATTCCGCCGAGGTTGTAGCTGTTGATATTTGTTCGCATCTTGTAATGGTTGACGATCATGGCGGAGAGCGACGGTGTCGGATTAAACAAGCTGCAATTCACTATAAGGATGCCGATTTCCTTTGGGTTAACGCCAGTTTTCGCCAAAAGTTCGTCGACTGCTCCGAACATGACAGCTTCAGCTTCAGCACGAGCCTCTTCCATGCACAGATTCGGCGGCGTAGACGTTATCCCTCTTGGGAAATACGTCTCGTCTCCTAGACCTGACCGATTCGATATCTTTGTCTGAAACTGAAGCGTGTCCTCCGTGAAAGCGCCGCTCTCTTCACTCATCTTTAAGAACAAGTCGATCGACATTTTACGATCATCTTCAGGCTTGTAGCAAGCGAAGTCGACGAGATAAACCGGTCTGGACCGCTTTGCATAGTATAGACCGAAGAGGAAGAACAATATTAAAGAACCAGCTAGTCTCGTAGCAGCATCAATGCTCTCAAGCCGAAGGGATTGGTTTGTCCATAACTCGGTAACTCTGTCCAGTTTCAGACCGGTGAACTGAACCAACGTGACAATGAACAATGGTAGAATAAGAGCAAACACGAGCACGGTGGCCGGATTACATGAATAACCATAACCCAACTTGACGTATTTAAGTTTCACAGATTGCAAGAAATCAGGTAACCTTTTACGGATCCTGATAACGGCGGAGGATGAGTCTTTGAACGCCATTTCCGCCGTCAGCCGCTCTTTCTCCATCTCTATGCTATCCCTATCCATAGTTTTCTTTTTTTGTGTGTGGTGTCTAATACTCTAATTAATCCGATGAACTAAAACCACCTAAAAAGGGAAAATCTTGCTTCTGAAACCCGAGTGACAGGGAAGCTAGACCTGTAGGAATTAAATACAGCAATAACTACAAGAGAAGAAAGGAAAGTTGGAGTGAAACAGAGTGTTGAATTAATGATGGGTAGTTCCGAGAATGGATATACAGCTCAACTACCAGAAGAATACATGTATTATGGGATTAGTAGGTGTATAAAAAGAGAGGATTAAGAGTTTAAAGATGCCATTTTTTTAGTCAAGATGATGAAAAAACAGGGGAAAGTGTTGGGTATATTTTAGGTGATTGGGAAGTGGGGGGCTGCTAATTCATGACTGTGCCGCCATGTGAGATATCGAGGTTGCTTTCAAGGAAGCTGGAAGAGTGCTTTCTGCTTTGTTGTCCATTGATTATTGGCAACACAACTGGGTGTTTCAAAGCTACGCACTGGAGGTCAGCATAAATTAAATGGTCAACAAGAGCGAAAGACGTGGAAATTGGCGGGTGGAATGTAGGTGACTAACATAATTAGAGGCTCCATTGGTCAAAGAAGGTTGCCCCTAACCTTCCAAATCCACATGCAGAGACGCAAACAGTAGACTTTCCGGACTACCCTACCCGTCTATACTCGTAATTACATGTTATATAGGTATAATGAATGGTTCGCTAATAAATTTATTTATTGATTTATTTTTACGAATAAATTTATTCATAAACTCTTTTATATGTTTTTTTTTTACTTTTTCATATTTTCATATTAATAAATAAAAATTAAATTGAAAATTCAAATTATAAAGTGCGGTAGCGTTGAGCTCATGGATCGAACCCTGCGTGGGAAAACCTTCCCCTTTCCGTCCATTTACCTAAACCCACAATATACCCATTCTACGTAAAATCCCAAACTCAAATACAATTCATAGCCCAATCTTCATAATAAAATTGAAACAAATAAATAAACTAAAACGTAAATTCCTGCCTTGCTCCGCCTTCAATCGTCAGCTCGTCGCTCAGCCTACTTTAAGTTTTGTTCAACTCTCGAGCGTAAGCTGTAAACTTTTTTAATTGAAAGTTCTTCATAGTTTTATGAAATTCGATTATACTAGATTGTTCAAGAACTTTGTTGCATCAACTCTCTGTAATGCTACCGTTGATTTCCTTTATGTTGGCCTTAAAATAGTAAAAGTTTCTTGCCCTGCTGAAGAAAGAATAGAGCCTAAGCTCAGCTGATAATTGTGTATGTTTGAGTTTGAAACGAGAAAATTTGTGTAAAATTTTAACTAAAAAAAAAAATGTATATTGCAAAAGCTTATATCCAGCACAATCTGGAGTTTGAGCTTGACAATATACTCGATTGAGCTTAACAATATACTCGATTGAGCTTGAACTGAATTTCGACTAGTAAATTTTTAATCGAGATCGAGCTGCTTGCTATTTGGGTTTTGACTTGCCTCAATGGCAGTCTTGCCCAAAAGTACTTCCTCTAAATCTTTTCAAATTCAATTACTTTGTCTTCAGTTAAAATAGCAAGTTGTTACACTTAAAAGTTTGTTATCTTGAATCTTAATCAAACTTAATTCCTTTGCTGCTTCTTATTTAAGTGATAAATAACGTTTTGAGCCAGTAAAATGGTACGGCCGTATGCTATAAAAGGGAAGAAACGGAAGAATAGAGATGAGAAATATGATAGAGAAGAACAAGAACATGAAGAACAAGTAGAAGTAGAAGAGGAAGAACCAGAAAAGCGAGCTTCTATTGAAAAGCCAACAAAGGAAGTTGAAGGTAAAGATGAGGAAGGGAGGTGAAGCTGGAACAGACGAACTTGTGGGAATCCCAGTTATCCCCGGTGATAAAAAGACCAACAAAAATGGTATCATTTTTGTTCTTGAGAAGGCTTCCCTGGAAGTTGCTAAAGTTGGAAAGGTATACAGAACTTAGACTTCCTATATATGTGTTGTGCTTAACATCTCTGTTATATCATTTACAAGTATGAACTTCTGTTTGTGTATATGTTGTTATTGTAGTAGTTTTTGACTGATGTTTTCTCTTTAAAGAAATTTGGTTTTCTACGTATTTTATCTTATGGTTGTACATTATTACAGAGTTTACAACTCTTGAACTCAGATGATCATGCCAATTTCTTGAGGAAAAATAACAAGAATCCTGCTGATTACTGGCCTGACATTACACATCAGGTTATTTCCCTGTTTCTTGTTATTTATTTCAATCTTTATATATTGTTAAAACTATGATGATTAAGTTGGTACTACATTCTCGATACTCTGAGATAAGGCTGAATGTTAAAATCCTGATGAAGGATTTAACTCCTTTAAGTTATTGCTAATTGTTTTATTTTCCTATAGGCTCTTCTATCTATTTTAGATATCCCAGTCAATAAGGCTGGGAGATTGCAAGCTGTGTATGTTAGAACTGAGAAAGGTGTACTTTTTGAAGTTAAACCTCATGTTCGAATTCCGAGAACATATAAGCGGTTCTCCGGTGTCATGTGTAAGTTATCATGCTGAGATTTTATCACTTACGCTGCCTTCCAAAACTTTTACCTGGCTGTTTCTTGTTGACCTATTCAACAATCATGCAGTGCAGTTGCTACAAAAACTAAATACAACTGCTGTTGGCAAGCGTGAAAAACTTTTACGAGTGATAAAGAATCCTGTAACCAATTATTTTCCTGTCAATTCTCTCAAAATAGGTGGGTTTGTGTTTGGTTGTTGTTACTCTTGTAATTTGTCAGCACAAACCTGTTGTTTCCAGAATTTAAGTTGTTTTTCTTGCACATCAGGTTTCTCATATAGCTCAGAGAAATTGGTTAAAATGAGAAAATATGTAGATGCTGTTGGTGATGATGTGAATCTTGTTTTTCTGGTAAGTTTTGTGTTTCATGCAATTTCTCCTCTATTTTTAATTGCCTGCTTATCCTAACTCTGTGCATCTTTTATTTTCAGGTGGGTGCAATGGCCCATGGGAAAATTGAGACAGATTATATAGATGATTTTATAGCGAGTAAGTCCCACATTCTATTATCTATTTTAAATTTAGTCCTTGAAATTTCGATGTTTTTGATTCGTAACCCTTGAATCCAATAAGAACCATTGAATCATACTTGTACTTAACAGTTATCTCCAGTCTAAGCTTATTACTATATCTATAAGACTCGAATTTTACGTGCATACAATTTAATTCCTGTCCTGCTTAAATGGGTCATGACTTCATTGTCTTAACTGTTTTTATTTCTCTCATTTCTTGCAGTTTCTGGTTATCCACTAAGTGCTGCAATGTGTATTGTTAGGATTATTGAAGCTTTGGCAGATAAGTGGAAAATATTGTAAGTTGTAACCCTTGACATTTAGAGGGAATATATGGTTCTAAATGGTTTGAAAACTCTAAGAACAGTCAGTAGGTAGAAATATACACATACATTGATTTTGTTAATTAATCTAATTTCAATTTAGGTTCTGTGTTTGTCATTAATTTAAGTAATGTAAATAGAATCCAACGAGTGGTCTCAATAGAAAAGATGATTATGTTCATCCTAACCTAGTGGATCCGGGTTTAAGAAGCTTTTATATGATAGATTTGTGTTATCGAAGGGCTAAGAAAAAATATGAATATATTATCTTAAAACTATTCAAAAAATGGTTTCAAATCAACTCACAACCATTGGTTCAAATTAACTCACAAAAGAATCTCAGTTCTACAATATGTGTATGTGTATACACGTATCATAATATGACTACCTAATAAGGATTTAGTTACTATATTCTAGCACCAAAAAAACTAAAAAGAAGTTTTGTTCAAATTAATGCAAATTTTGTGCTAGAATATATTTTTTATTAACAAATAATATGACTAATTGATAATTTTTTATTGATAATATTCTTGCTATTTGAGTAATTTTTTAATACATGGGTGGATTTTTTAACCACATGAGGTCTTAATGTATCGTTATGCATTTTTTTTATCTAAAATATTAATCAAAAGACGCTCAACAATGGATTGAGATCGTTTAGAGAGAGAAAAAAATCTAATATTTCTTATGATTTTAGTTGTTGAACTTTTTATAATAAAATTAAATTGGATTCATATTGGGAGGGACAAGAATCTATTAAGCCTTTAAATCTAAAAATTGAGAAGAGTAAAAGACTTATTTAAATAATATTCAAACTGAAAAGGACCTAAAATGCTATTATCCCAAAAATTCTGGAAGGGGCAAAAGCCCCACCCACATAACCTGTATATTTGTCACTGTCCATCAATGAGATTGATTCAAGTGGTAAACAACTTGATTTTATTTAAATAAGTTTTGAGTTTGAGGCATTGTGTATGTAAAAAAAAAATTGTTAGGAAACTCATATCAAGATCAAATATACGACACAGATTAATTAGGACAAAATCTTAAAAATTAAAAGTACAACCCAAAAAGTTAAACCAAATCAAATATAAATGCAAATCAATAAGATCAAATCTTTATATTTAATCATATAAATCCATTTTAATATGGTGGATCTAAAAATTAAAAAAATAAAGATTTAATATTTTTTCTCAAATAAATATGCAAAAAAATCTCTATAAAATTAAACAAAATTAATTTCTTTTAAAAAATCACACTAAATTAAATCTATTTTTATAAGATAGGGATGCTGATTCTACCCAGGGCTAGGGGTGGTGCATCCGCCCCTGATTACAATTTTTTTATATACCCAATTAAAATTTCTCTAATTATAAAAAGAGAAATGATACGTTAAGGCAAAGTCCAAGTAGAGTATTTTTTTTTATTGTTTGACCAATAGGCTAGTTTCGTACACATTTTTAAGTTGTCAACTACAAAAAAACAAATGCCCGATTGATAATTCTTGATCTATCTTATTGTTACAACTTGCCATCAAAAACTATGTCTAGGGCCAAGGACAAATTAAACTGACATTAGCTTCTCAAATTCATGAATGGTTTAAGTTAACCTCTAAGTTTAATCCCATAGACTTGTCAGTATGAGTTCATAAATCATCAGCCTTCTCAAATATAATAATCTTGTGAATATAAAATAATTAAGACCTAGTTTGATATGTGGCATTTGGTCAGCTAGGTAGTTGGAATTATATATAACTTGATGGTTTTATTTTAAAAATAAAACTACTAATTGTTATTGTTTGATTAAATAAATTGTTAATCAATTAGTTGATAATTTATATTTTTTATTTTTTATATAATTATCTATATGAACTAATTCTCGTGGACTGTGATTTCGATAGCTTTAGAACATTGTTTTAGGATTGTCCTTAATCTTAGCTGATTGTAAGGGCTTTTGAAATGAAATTTAACATCATATAAATAAAACTATAATTAAAAACATCTTGACAAAGTTTAAGATTCAAATTTGATTAACAAATTCTTGTAATGAATAATTTAAAAGTATTATTTGTACAATTATTTATAATATTAATGTATTCAGACCCTAAAAAAATTATCTACAGATTTAATTTTAGGGACGGACATATAATTTTATATTAAGTATACAAACATATATTTAATAAAATATATAAAAAATTAAGAAAATATAAAATTAAATTATCAATAAATATATATATATATATATATATATATATATATATATACTCCTCCATCTATCCCGGTTGATTCCAAGGGATCTTTGTCTTCCATATATATCTTTAAAGCTTCAAAAGAAATGATAAAAGAAAAAGGCAATCGCTGATTCTTTTCCGAATATGATTCCAAACAAATATATGCGTGGGGGGAAAGGAAATTATAAACAACATTCTACCATCAACCTTTATTCTAGTCGAGAACAGAGTTAGAATCAAACATCAAAATAATTACTATCAACTAACCATCCATGGTGTCTACCAAGAAAACTGAAAAATAAAAGTCTGAAATTTACCATCAAATCTATTCCATTTATGATTTAGACCGAGTCTTGTTTGGCATTTACAAAAACATAAAGCCTTCTCGTTTTTTCCATCAAACCCTAAAACAACCGACAATATGGTGGTGGTGATGATGATGAAGGGATTTCTCCCCATCAATCAAGCCACGAACATTCCTAAACTCCTCTACGTGACAAGGGATGGTGATCGGACCCTTCTGGTCGAACCCATACTCTTCCTCCGCCTCCTTCAACAGCTGCATGAATAACGGGTGGTTGAAGTAAATAACCGGCACCACAAATCTCTGCTGCTGCTCCTCCGTCGACCCTACTTTGATAGCCAAACACCCTTTCGGCACACCCTTTGCTGGCTTCTTAACATGATGATTATGATGGAGATGTGGTAGGTGTAAATGAAAGCTCCTCACTGTACTTTTCTCTCCACCGCCCATTTTCAGAAGAAACAAAACACACACACAAGGCTTTAAACTGAAAACCCTAAAAAAACAAAGGGTTACAAGGAAGAAGAAGAAGAAGAAGAAGAAGGAAAGGGCCAAGGGTTCTTTGATAGCGAAGATTGGCTAAAAGACTTCTGGGATTTATTCATGGTTGATAATATTCCATATCAACATGCAAACTCTTTGTACTCAGAATATATAATGGGTACTACGGAGGAGGAAGAAAGGAGGTGGGTTTTATATGCTACAGAAAGGGCTAGGGGTTTCTTTGTGTTTCTGTTAAGAAATTTGATTCTTATACAAGGGAATCTGACTTCTGATGATGATTAAAAGGGTAAAGATTGATTAGGTTTGATTGACTCTTTGTAACGGATGAAATGGGGTGGGACAGAGGAGGAAGATGGTCAAATGTGTAATTAATGGAAAGTTAAAGGGGTATAACACGTGGATGGAGGTGGAAGAGAATCTGGATTCTTTTCTTAAACTTAAAAAGATTGCCGACAGACATGAAAATGTCGTTTTACAGGAGAAAATTTAATAAGTAAATTTTTAAAAATCATTTAATTAGTTAAAAAAATTAAATTTTATAAATAAAAAACAATGATAAAATAATTGATTTTTTAAATCAAATATCAATTCCGTTCAAGTTCAAACTGAATTGAGATTCTAACAACTATCGAAGATGATAAAATAGGCATGAAAGAGGGCGTAAGGTAAGGTCAGCTTTGTGGTTCTAAAATATTAACAAATATTAATATTGTGTTAATATATACATTGATTTACAATCGAATATGAATTCTAAAACGATTATATTAATTTAATTATTTTATCTATAATATTAAAATTCAAACCGTTGATCTTTATTAAAAGAGCTAATGTCTCGTACCAATTATTTCATATAAATACTTTAATTTTCTAATTTATATAAATAATTAAGCATTCATTAAAAAAATGATAGAATAATAAAAATAAAAGCTAATATTTAAAATATAAAAAATAATAAAATATATTTTAAAAACTATGATAATTATTACGGTACAAACGAAAGACGTCACTTATATATGATAACTTTAATGAAATACGTCATTACATATAAATTTCATTAAATATATTCATTCTTTATATTAAATATAATTATTAGTGCATATAATATGTAAATATAAAATAATATTAATAACGATTTTAATAATTTATAAAAAAATAATTTAATCAAAATTTTATCAAAATTTATATATAATATTATACATTTGATCAAACTTTATATGTAAATGTAATATTTATTTTTAAATATATATAATATCTTAATTGTAATGGAGAATGATAATCAGTGGCGGATCCAGAAAAATATTTGAAGGTGAACACACATAAAATTTTTAAATCTCAGGATGGGTACAACTCATAAATATTAAAGAATTAGCTCATAAAATTTTAAAAAATTAAAGACGAATGTGAGAACTTTAAAAATTTTAGAGTACGACCCTTTGTATAACCTGATAATTTGAAGAAAAATAATCCAGACAGTTCATTAGAAATAAAAACATTATTGTCGTCGTCTTTAATGCCCCATTGGTCACTTCAGGAAAACAAAAGCTAAAAGAACCAAACACAATGGTGTCTCAGGGAGTACGTACTTTACCGTAACAAATACAAAATACGGTTACGCAAGTAATAACAAATATTATTTAAGTTTTAAATCATCTAACCCCAAATAATATTTTTATTGGTGCACAGTAGAGTTGGTATCAGCCTTAGGTTGGGGGGGATTTTATATTTTTTTCGATATTTTTTAATATTAAAAATCAAATTACAAATCATGCTTTTAAATTTATTTTTTTTAATATAAAAATAAATAAATCACGAAAAAAACATTAGATTTCTATTCCTTGATGAGTCCCCAGTCATCGCTGCTCCTCGCCCAACCACATTGACTTACTTGAAGTCGCCGGCATTGGATGTAGCCAAGGCTGCAATTTGCTTTCATTTTTTATTTATCAAATATTTTATATTGCTTGTATTTTAATACCAAAATTTTAAAATTAATAAATATAATTATTGAATTCTTAATTTGTTAATATTATCGTTAGTTGACATTAATGAGAGCTGACGTAATATCTATTCCATACCCAAAACTTATTAATTTTTCAGAAGAATAAAAAAAACCAAGTACTGCAAAAGTCTTCTTCTTTGACTCGGGAGTACAGTTAACGTGGCAAAATTAGTGTCGGAGAATAACATATTCATAGTTTCAAAACACCAAGTACACCATGGTTTCTTTGGACAACTTTCAAAAGTGTCTCAAATGGAACCTTTTAAACAGAGTACGAAATTTCTAAAAATTCACATTTTTCCAGATTATTATTTAAAAGATTTGAATCGTTATTATTCTTCACTTTCCTTATCTTTAAAAAATGAATGTAGACAACTAGTAAATAATTAGCTACCTTATTTATTCGACACATAATTAACGTATTTAACATACAAATGTAGGTTCCATGAAATGGAATCATAGGCAATTGTTTTAAAAGATTGTTGGCTCAATTCTATCCGTCCCTTTTATTCGTACACCCAAAACAACTTTTATTTTTCATTTTATTATGATGATTTGATTGCAAAAGTTGTACACTACGATTATTCTCAACCTTGCGTTAAATAATTGGTACAGGAAATGTATCGAATATTATTAGTCAGAGAATTAAACATGGATAGATCTAGGGGTGAGCAAAACTTAACTTGATTCGAAAAATCGAATTTTTCGACTCGAATTGAGTTGAAAAAACTCGACTCGTTTTAACTCGACTCGAAATTTCATAAACTCGAATCAACTCGAAAAAATTTCAAATTAAGTTCAAGTTACAAAAATGAAAATCAAATAACTCAAAAATTTTAGTAATTATAAAGGTTAATTGCACATTTAACCCATGTAGTTTTATTTTCAATCCCTTCTTTTTTATATTTTAATTTTCTTTTTTATAATCTGGTCACGTTCTAAATTTATTTTTTATTTTATTTAAAAAAAATTTATTTGTATCTTTTATATTATGTTATTTTTTTAATTTTTGTATTAATGTATAATTATTTTTTGACTCAACTCGAATAACTCGAAATTTTTTAACTCGACTCGACTCGCTCGAACGCTCACCCTAGACAGATGAAGGGGTATTGGAGTGCATTTTTCTCCCCAATTCCTTATCACCGTGTTTGGGTCTGGCCTTCTACCTAAGACTGACTGGCTAACCGGAAGGAATTAGTTTCATAACGGAAGGTTTGGGCTTTAAAATATTGGAAACGGACAGGGCTGGGAACTTGGGTTCACAGTCACGGGCCCAGCAGCAACCGACGGGTAACTTTTTTTAATTTATTTATTTTATTAATTGATTAATTCTCATGTGTATTATAAATGTGTGACTATTCAAACTTAATTTACTTTATTTGTAATATCAGGATACCAACTCTTAACCTTGTTGAAACATTCTGCTTATATGAAATGAAACCAAACCAAACTTAGGATCACAGGCTACGCTCTGTAGTCAAAATCGAAGCATTAATGGTGTCGTGGTCTGGAGGCACAATGCATATACAAGTATTAAGAAGAAAATTCTGACACCTGTGTCTTAGATTCTTCACCAGGATTTAAATACAGCAAGCTAAGCATTAAAATTTAAATCCACCACGGCTAACATTTCGGCTAAGCATGGAAAGCAGTAATGAGTGGTTGGTCAACGTAGGTGTACTGGGAAGACCAACATGGTGAAGAAGGGTTTTATTAGTTGATAAATACTTGTATGGCAAGTAAAAAAGTAAATACCATACCAGCAGATAGAGTTTTTTTACTATTATCAATATCTGGTTAGGTTCATGCCTTTGTTCTAATGGATTACTCGAAACCCTAGGGACTAGGGACTAGGGACTAGGAAAAAGGAGAAAGAAAGGAACAGCTTTGAAAAAGAAGAGACCAATGTTTACCAAAGTTGAAACCCAGATCTGAAAACAGCAGAAACTGACAGGTCAGATTAATAAAAAAGACATCATGGGAAAGATCTTAGTGATGAACCAGAAAGGAGGGTTGCTGACAGAAATACACAGGAAAAACAAAAAAGAGAGCAATGATGATGAAAACTTTTACCCAGATGAAAAATATGAAATTAGTCAAAAACCCTTATCATTACACACCACACGTAACTAACAACAGCCTTGATTGATTGGGTACCCTAAATAAAACATATCCATTTCCAATGATCTAAAGTAAAACCCCAAATAATCCTTAAAAGCTGATAATCGACGCCTTTTACACGCTGCAGTTGTCGATCTGGGATTCTATAGCCTTTGCAAATCATGTGGGAGGAATGATTGGGGGGAATGAAGCCTGGTCCGACGACACTGGCGGCACAATCTAAATCCATTACAACAACAATGGATTTAAAACAAGTGTCCCCGGTCCAGACAACATTCCCCTCAAAAAAGTACTCCCTTAACAATCCTGATTTCAAAATGGAGTTTGACGCCAAGGGCTTGTGTTTGAGTTTCTCTGGTTCTCTTATCTCTTTAGTTTCCCCCCAAGAGTCTCGCCTCTGTTCAAGAGGACAGAGAGATGGAGAGCGATGGCTTTGGCCTTGTGGGTGAAAGATAATGAGATTATGAAAGGAAAATATGGGTGAGGGGTAGACGGTAGTTAAGGAGAGATAAAGAGTTGGAATTTTTTTGGTCAACAACCCTAGTTTTCCAGGACTTATATCATATTTGGATCGGAGTCAAACTCCTATACTCAAACAAAACATCCATATATTATTAGAATAAAATATCTTCTTTGCCCCATGTAAAAAATAAAAATATTTTTTTACTGTTAAATAAAAGTAAATGAATGACTAAAAATTATGATAAAGTATGAGAAGATAATTACATAAAAAAGAAAATAATCAAAATCATTTATTTTATCTAACTGTTCAAAAAAATTAAAAAAAGTAATTCAGTTTTACATCGTGTAAGTGGGTATTAATCTTTATTTTTTTTCTATCTATAAGATTCAATCCCGAAATTTTATTCTAAAATCACAGCAAGATGAGACTAGGGGGAGCATTTAATCAAGTTGATTAAAAAAATTTAAGCCAACCTAATGAATCATATTTTATAATTCAAACTTTGTTTAAATTTTTTGTAGAATCAAATTTGTGTTTTTGTTCAAATTTATTTATAAAGTATTTGTAAAGTTATGATACTAATTGATTTTAATTTAAATAACTTTATGCATTCATAACAATATTTATAAAATATATGTGATATATATCAAACAAAGTTAAAAAACTCAACTTAAATTTAAAAATTAATTAAACGATAACTAAATTAAATATAATACGAGTAAAAAAATATTTTCGAGTAAAATAAAGTTTATAAATATGATGCAAGTAATACAAATATTTTTTAAAATAACTTACCCTAAATGAACCACAATAGAAATGGATATGTAATTTTTTTAAAAAAACCACTTAACCAAAATAAATGATTTTTTACTCAACCTAGCTAAATGAGCATTAAACCATCCATAACCATTTTCGATCCGTCAATAATTAATGATACAATACAATAAGACTCATTGTATTCAATTGACTTTTCTACTTACATTGACTCACTAAAACACCTAACAGATCCGAAACCCAGACTATATCAACCGTCGGATTACCTTGATGATTACCATTGTTAAACTCCTCGTACAACCAAAGTTTAACTGAGATGTCAATACATTGCAGATATGAAACACGAAAATGGTAAAATCATATTCTAAAGCTATAACGTTTTAAAATTTAATATATACAATCTAAGGTCTATATTTTTATTAAAGAATGGACCACACTCGTCTGGAGTGTCACTGTCGGGGGATGGGGGAGGAAACCGAGGCGACGACCGACAGATAGGGTCAGAGTCCACGATCTACTTTTTCATATTTGCCTCAGTTTCACCTTCACGTCTATATTTAACCATACTAACGTAAAATTAACCTTCATTTTTTAACCTTTTCACGGCACTGATTAGGATGAAAATCCAGACCAATGGAGACAAAAGTGACTACTTGCATGCGATTAAGATGTGTTTGGATTCTGGGAAAATCTACATTACTTTGTGGGTATCGGGAAAGTGACTTGGCGAGTAGAGTATCATTTTAGAGTACAGGCAGCTCCCGCGAAGTAAGGGTTTTCCATCTCTTTTCATTGTATGTCATTGTTGTGGGGGAGTCGAAACTAAAGTGGTGCAAGTTTAGGTTACGGTTAAATTTCAAAAATTGTTTAATAATTTAAAATGTTAAATTTTTTAATATTTTTTTATATAATTTGTGGGGAGTATATGATGTTTTTTTGCAGCAAATCGTTCCGTAGAAAAATTATATCATGGGTCAGTTTCATCACGTGTTCATGGGATTGACCAATAAAAACTACTTATCTTTTCATATCATATTTTTTTCAAGTGATTTTTCAGTTGAAAAATTAAAAAATAATAAAGTGGATAATTTTTATTGATCAATCAATAGATAACTGGTGGAACTAACCCATGATATAATTTCTCTCCACTGTGGAACGGCGTGACCGAGGGAGACGACGATACTAACTCCGGATTTCAATGCCTTTACAGTCTTTGAAGTTTGCGTCTGAGAGAACAAGTGGGGAAAGAAACAACACGTAAATGTCAAATCCTGCATTCTCAGCTCTTCAATTATTCTATAATAATCAGAATCAGAACCTTTGAAGCAGATGCATGGACTTGTCTAACTTCTAACATCACTCAGGGGGCCTAAAAGTTTTAAATTTGTACTATATAATTTAAAGTTTGAAAACGTTTTTATGTATTATTTTAAATTATGTTAGTCGAGTTGAAGAGTTATATTTATTGATTCAAATTTTATTTATATATTTTAATACAAGTAAAGTTTATGAATTTCAAATCTAATTGTTCGATTTCTATTTAAATCTAATTATAAACATTTATATTGTTGTAATACTAATTGATTTTAATTTAAATGATTCTCTATAACCATATATAATATATATTATTTATTGATATATTTTTATATGATATATATCAAATAAAATTGAAATACTTAACTCTAACTTAAAATCTTTATATGAAATATTTTTACGTTGAATAGAGTTTATAAAATTACAAATTGAACACTTTTTTTTGAATTAAATAATAATAAATCAATTTTTTATTCGAATTTTGTCCATCATAATCGCTTCCGCTCCGTATCCACCTGCCTTGATATATTCATTCCCCCATCTCCATATAAAATGGTCACATGCTCTTATAATTATCTAGTTTAGGGTGAGGTCATGACACAAATCTCTTTCCTTGCGTACATTTAGTAACCAAAATTTAGTATTTTGGTTCAGAATGGTACATGAACGTAGATCAGGGTTCAAATAATAATTCATAGCAAGTATCAAATGGAAACTTAAAATAAGCTTGAAAAAATTTAAACACCAACCAAATCAAGCCTTACAATCAAATTCACATATGTATTTTATATAAAATAGAGATTCGAATCTTGATGTTATTTTTTATTGAATAAGCTACAGTGATTACAGTAGTATATGTTTTAATGTATAAACTCAATTATTGGATATT
The DNA here is from genome assembly GCA_035048815.1 of Abelmoschus esculentus. NCBI lineage: Eukaryota > Viridiplantae > Streptophyta > Magnoliopsida > Malvales > Malvaceae > Abelmoschus > Abelmoschus esculentus. Next base: position 17,523,456 of record JAUCBN010000034.1, read on the forward strand.
AATCGCTCAATTACTATGTTAATATTATTGGTGTTCGAACCCGTAACCTTTAAAAACAATAATCATTCATTTAATCACATAAGTTAAGTAAACCGCAAAATTTGTTCCACTTCTAGTCATTCCGAGGTGTGAAATGCATGTACAACTTGCCATGGTGTGATGATCCTCAATTATCCAGAGAGCCGACAGATGAACAGTGCCGGTGGTAGTAATAATTATCATCGGAATCATATTAACAGGGACAACTTGTGACCGTCTCAGCTACTAGCACATACCTTCATCCACTCGTTTCCTGCCATCTTTCCCCGGTTGCCGTCTTTGGTGGCCCTTTATTTCTTGCAAAGGTGGCAAAAAGTGAAGGCTTCCGCGAAGTTGGATACAATCTCGTGCTCTCCCCATTGATCTTTTCACATCAAATATGATTTATATATTAATATATAAATTATATAAACTTTAATCCTAAACTTTAATCTCTAAATTAAATTTTAAGATATATGATTATTTAAAATAATTTTTTTTATTTATTCGATGACTTAAGTGTATATTAGATATTTTTTATATAACCACTTATAATTTATTTTATTTACAATATTAATATTTGAATCATTAATATTTCTTACGACATCTTATCTCATTTCATCCTATTAAATGATTATTTATTTATTGTCTTTTTAATATATTTTTATCTTAACTTTCCTATACCAAATTTAGAAGGTTCGTCATCTCATTTCATCTCATTCTCTACACGACCCCTGAACCCGCTCTTGAACCAGATTCTGATATACCCTATGGCCTATGCTCTGCCACTCTAAAGGTTACACGTTGATCCGTTGAATTACTCTTTTCCACACGAAGAAAATGCTCTTCTTAACGCAATCACTGTCTTGCCTAATGCAAACAAATCTTCCTGTCACGATCAAAAGCAGTCTTAATCATCGTGTTTACCACTCCAATCCCTAGTCCCTTGGAATCTGTAGGATCTACTTTACAAGACTACTTTGTTAATCACTCCATGCTTTTTATAAAGAATGGTGGAATTTCTATAAGGCAAAAGACATATGAAAAACGAGCAAGGGAAGGGTCGGGCACGCAATCCAAAACATACAATGGTTGGTACATTAATTATAATAAATATGTTCATTAATTTTAAATGATTAAAATATAATAATATAATTATTGAGTCGTAAGAATTAAAAATTAAGATTTTATTTTATAAATAATATTTTTTGAAACATTAAATTAAAATTGAATTCAAGCTTGTACTTGGCACATCGATTTCTTATTGCATCTAGACAATACAAGATTAAAAAAGCCATATGAGACAACACCTGTAATTCGAAAAAGCTTTGTCCCCACACACCAAGACTTTCAATAAGCCACGATACTGAAAAACAAGATTGACACGTGTCTAATATAGTTTAATCGGAGCTTTGCAGACCACAAATTTCGGGACACGTCGCCTCAACCTTTCGGACAAGAAAGACTACGTCAGGAGATACAGGTTTTGAACGGTGGGAGGTGCCAGGTGTGAAGGTACTACTGGCTTACGCGGTGAAGTGTAGGAGATATTTGTCAGTAGGCAGTAGGCAACTGTTTTTTTATTGGTGAAGAATAATTTTGTATATTATACTGTATAATTTATTTCAAGATTAAGATTTGGAAATTTGAATTTGGTAATGAAATACAAACTGTTTATTATTAACATTAATTAATAGTAATTAAATTATAAAAAATTTAAAATTTTTAAAAGATAAGACTGCACGTAACATTCTCTCGATGTACCTCGAATTAGGGGAATATGTGTATATAAAGAAGGGTAGCTAGCAGCATCCTGGAAATCCAGCCACGGATATTTTGGTTGCATAGGAGTGCTTTAAATGCTATCTAAAAACATTCCATCGTCCACCTCTGTCTGTTCTTTTTAGTTATAGTAGTTGTAATAATTCTACATGGCGAACCAACGATTTACAGCAGATTATAACACTCGGAAGATCATGGAGGACCCTTTCTGCAGCATGACCGAAGTTACAACGACAAACAAAAGGAAGCAGAACAAGAACAACAAGAGAAGATTCAGCGACGACCAGATCCGATCATTGGAATCCATATTCGAATCCGAATCCCGGCTTGATCCTAGGAAGAAATTCCAGGTGGCTAAAGACTTGGGGTTGCAGCCACGACAGATTGCAATATGGTTTCAGAACAAGAGAGCTAGAAGGAAGTCGAAGGAGCTCGAACGAGATTTCAGCATCCTACAAGACAATTACAACAATCTAGCTTCCATGTTCGACGGCCTAAAGAAAGAAAAACAGGCTCTACTTTCTCAGGTAACTAAAATTAGCTTATACTTTGGTTCCAATTCCAAACAGAAAATGGAGTTTTTTTTTAAATTACTTTTTGTTTATTAACAGTTGCAGAAGATGAACGATTTGCTTAAGAAGCCGAAAGAGGAAGAACAGTGCTGTGGACAAGTTAATAATCATAAGGAGGAGGAGCTGAGTTTTTCAATGGAAAGATCAGAACATGCACTTGGAGTGTTGTCGGATGACGATAGTGCCATAATGACAGGCTATTTTAGACTAGAAGAAGAGCCTGAACTTCCAAGCATGGTGGAACCAGCTGATGGTGCTTTAACATCTCCGGAAGATTGGCACAGTTTCGAATCCGATGATCTCTTCGACCATTCCTGTACTGGGTATCAGTGGTGGGATTTTTGGTCTTGAACAATACAAATGAAATAATGAACAAAATGTATGCAAATAATCTTCTAAGGTGTTGGGGCAAAGTAGCAAGCAGGGGATATGTTGATTATGTATCAGTTAATTTAGAGGAAGAAAAACCAGATTTTAGGGTCTGAGAACATATGACTTCACTTGATCCTGATTCTAAAATCTAACTCCATCTTCCCTGGAAGTTACCACTTTTGGCCAGGTGATAGAATTGGCCATTGGTGGTTCACTTTTTACTCTGAAATCAGGGCTGGTAAAACCTAGACTTATGGTTCTCAATCTTCTTGTGCAGTTGTTCACTCTGTCCTTTCTAGAACTTTACAAGGGCATACACACAATAATAAAACAGATTTATGTTCGATACACTTACATTATATAGTTGAATTTAGGACTTGCTTAGGTGTAGTATATGATTTTTAAATTTACTTAAATAATGGGAAAAACTTTGAATTTTTTGGACAAACTGATTTTTGAGTCCTGGCAGCTAAGTTTTTATAAAAATCACAGCCAGAATGAAACGATTAATGTGGAATTGAGGAGAAAAAAAGAAGACCCGAACATCCAGATTTTTTTCTCCCATAATGTCTTTGTCAAGAATATTTTTTTTGTAATTTTGCAGGATTCTCCAGAAAAATGTAGGCCTTAAAGTACCTCAAGAAAACAACTCATGACAAAAAGAAAATGCAAAACAACCAGAATCCTTAAGAACATAATACATTCGAGTTTCAGACTTCCAGTATTCAAGACAAGATCTAGTTGAGGGCAAAGCAAAATCCCCTTCCATGGCATGGCATAGTTTGGTGTGAAGTTTTCGGTACAATTACGGTTATATATCATTTTTATGGTCCATGCCTCCATAATTTTTTCGAGACATAGATTGTCCACAGCAACAATTTCATCTCCGAAGTTTGAACTTATGTGGTCATGGCTTTTTTTAGCTATCATTGGCAGATTAAGAACTCTGTATAAGCTAAAATATATGACATTCAAGTTCAATCAACTCGGCCTGTACTATTCCAAGTCAATCACTGGATACTTCAAAGCAAGAAGAAAATGTTGAACTGTGATTTGTGAAGTTCTTCTGCTTTCCATTTAATTAGCAACAAGCCTTGTCATTCCAATGGCTCAAGCAAACAGATCCACAAAATCACAAGGAACATTCTGTTTCTTCTACTGCCCCGGTATAAACTTTGAAATGGATGACAGTAAATTTTCACCTTCTCCCAGATGATGTGAGCTGAATGGGACAATTAATGAAGAGGATAGAGATTCCTTTTTGTTGTGTTTTGTATGATGGGACCTTACACACTATAGGCATTAACAAGTTGGTGAACTCTCTAGTTTCCATTGGGCTGGGCCCTTATCTTCAGAAGAGTTTTTAAGACAGTGGCCCAGCTTTGACTCCATGAACAAACCTCTGCACCTTTTGTCTGTCCTGAATCTCTTTATCCAATAATATCCAATTTGAAGTTTTCAACTTTTTCAATTCACTCGTTCACCCCGGTTGTCTTCCTCCCCCATTTCAGTCTTTTGGAGTAAAAAAGAGTGATGAATGACCTCTCCAATGCAGCTGTAAGCGAGCACCAAACCAGTTTCAGTTGCAAACCCATACCAAGTTTAGCTCTTTTCATCCTTGTACCTCTTTTCTTCATTGGTCTGTTTGTCTCCGTTTTCATTCTCGTCGTGGTCCACAACGCTGCTTTCCTTCTCTCTTTCCTTTTGCTATTCGCTCTGGTCGCTTCTTTCTTAGCTTGGAATGCTGTCAACTGGAGACATCACTACAGATCTGCTTTCGCCATCTTCATCAACTCTTTACCTGACTCTGATCTTCGACTTGCACGTGAAGGACAGCTCGTGAAGATCACCGGGGTACTCCCATTCCAAACTTTCATTTTTATTGCCCTTTGCGTATTGTAATTTGTGGGTTCCTTGTAATTTTTCGTGGGGTTCCATTTTGTTTTTCAGAATTTGTGGAACATTGAAATTTTTACTTTAAATGGTTGTTTATTGCTTAATCTTCATGAAAATGTGGTGTGAACTTGATGGTTCTAAGAATCAAATGATATATCTGCATCTTTTATATCAATCCATTTGTATTTGGCTGAATGTTCATTAATTGTTTACAGTTGCCTTTTTTTTCATTTTAGGTAGCATCATGTGGGGGTATATCTTTGGAAACTTCATATGAAAGGGTTGCCAGATGCATGTATGCATCTACCCTTCTCTATGAATATGGTCAATTTGGTCTGAAGCCGTCTAATGTTAAAAGATCTTGGTTTCAATGGAACCTAGCATATTGTGAGGTATGTAAGTCATGTCACTGAACCATAGATATGTTCTTGTTGAATCGAATTGGTGCCATTTTGCTGCATTGGTTCATTGTTGTAGATTATATCCTTCATTGTTTTGATGACATTTTTAACAAATGTTCTATGCTTGTTTGCTTGACAAAGTTTTGTATTTAGTACCCCATTTATACACAATTCCTGCCGAACTCCGATAGCTCATCATTCTGTTTTGGCATTATATTCGCTGAACAAACTACAAAGTCTCTTCCATTTCACCAGTTTTCATTTCGGATCCCATTGATACCACCTCCAGCACTCGTTTCATTTTTCATGCTGTTTAGAAGTAATATATTACAATGCATTTGGATGTTCTTGCTACTATCTCTATCTTTCCTAGATTCCTTGTCCAATTGTCATGATTTTGTGCTGATTTGAAATGCAGCTTAATTTGAAGATTGATCTTAGCATTTTATTACTTTGGAACTCGATGATTATTAGATCACACTCTAAGATTAACTAGTTATAATATACATTTTGTTGGTCATATTGTAATGTGGTTCTTGAATTTACTGTCCAAACCTATAGCAAGTGTTTATGAGTGGGAATTTTCGAAGGATCGAGGTTAGATTTGGATCATAACGATTTTTCTATTGAGCTCTTCTGTAAAAATCTAGAAGAAAATCGAAGTAGGAAACTTGATGAAAATCACCTGCATCTACCCTGAATGAACATGTATCATAATTCTGTTATGCTGTTCTTGATATGATAAATAGTAATATTTATGTCAGAGTTCTTTATTTCTCTTGACTTTGTTTTCATGACAGAGGTTTTCTACAGATTTCTATATAACCGATCGCAAATCTGGTATAAGCGCCATGGTAAAAGCCGGTTCGGGATGTAAAGTTGTCCCCTTGATCATTGAGAGCAAACTCGTCACCACCACGAATCGATGCAGAACCCTATCTCCTCACCTCAGCAATTGGTTACGAGAACGAAACCTTTCTGGAGATGCCCGATTACTACGTCTCGAAGAAGGGTAACTCCCTTATACAACACCGATCTCGAATTCCCCACTATTCCTGTCTATGCTTGTTTAAAACACATAAACCTGCAGATTGGAATGAGCTTTTGCAGGTATGTACAGGAGGGCAACACAGTGACTGTAGTTGGAATGTTGCAAAAAGTTGATAACGTTCTAATGATTGTTCAAACTCCTGAGCTCATCTCGACGGGATGTTTGTGGCAACGGTTACTTCTCCCTGTCGATATCGATGGTCTGATACTCGCCCCTGGAGGTTCTTAATGAAATTCCATATGACAACCAGAACAGTAATTCCGTACATAATGATAGACTAAGACAGCAAGAAGATATTGATAACTGATAAGGCTACTTTTTTCTGGGAAATGTACCGTTCATATTAAAATTTTGGCTTAAGAAATTCAAGGGTTTAATTGAACTTTTTCAAAAGTTTAAGGTGGTTTTTCTTTCAATTGTAATATAAAGTTACCATCATAAAAACTAATAATTATAAAGTACAGTCGGATTAATTATTATATTATACGGTAAATTACATAAATAGTTTAATAAACTACTTATATAATAAAATTTAAATATTTTATTTGATAATTTGGGTTGTTCTTTATTCTTTTATCGGTTATATGTTATGATTGGATAAAAATGATAAAATTTAGAATTTTTTTGAATTTTGATGATAAATTAATCATCTTTATTTTTTTATATTATAATTTTTTAATGAGTTAATTATATATATTAAATATATTATAATCATAATATTTTTTATAATAATTCAATACTTATTATAAAAAATACTCTATCTGATGGTGTTTTATTCTGTCATTAGATCTGACCTAACCTATAAGAAGTTACCAACTTGCACTAATTCTCTCCGCCACCAAAATCAAATATGTGTAGCGCAGAGTTCGGTACGGCATCGCAGGTGGTTGGAGGTTTTATTAATGACGAAATATATTATATTCTTAAGTTAAATATATAAAAAAATAAAATAATATAAATATTTTTAACTAAAAAACATTTTAATCCTTGAATTTGGTTTCGTTTTCTCTTAGATGTTGCATTTCTAGTTTTTTTCTTTCCTCCAATTAAATTGAAAAAACACAAACCTTCTATATTTCTCTCTCTTAGTCATATTTTAAAGCGGTATAAATTAATAAATAATTAGAGGCTAGAAAAAACAAAATAAATAATTATAAAGTAAATATTTAATTATATTTTTTATGATAGATATTTAAAATAATTTTTTATATAAAAAAAAACTTATGTGAATAAGACATAAGTGAGATATGTACTTTAATCGAAAAGAAAATTTGAAATACCTATTTCGACCCATTTTTATACTATTTAATTTAAATATTTATTTTATAATTAATTTAAACCATAATATTAGAAAAATTGTGTGGACAGGACATAAGTAAAGTGAGAAGCACGTGTGCAGGGTAGAGGTGTTCATTAATCATTATTGGATTACTCGAAAAATTGGATACTCTATTTTTTCGGTACTAAATTTTTTATCCATATTTTAGTTTATTTAAATTGTGTACTAAATTTTTATCCATATTTTAGTTTATTTAAATTGTGTATTTGTAAAATTTGAATACCCAATTAATCGTGTAACGGGTATTTAATTTATTTATTTTTATTTTTTATTAATTTAAAAAACATATATAAAACATATAAGTTTAAAATTTTATAATATATAAATAAATATAAAATTTAAAGTTATTTTAAAATATTTAAATTACATTAAAAATATTAATATTATTTTTTGATATTAATAATTTAATAAAATATATTTAAATTTTTAAAATTTAAAAGTATATAATATAAATTTAGAGATTTAAATTTAATTTTAAGTATAGATATTAAAAATTTAAAATTAAAAATAATTTAAAATTAAAAATATATATTAAAATTAAACAAATTAAGTCAGATATTAATAATTAAATAATAATAATTTAAACCCGATTTAATTATTCTTGAATCAAATATTTTTTTAAAAAATTATCTATATTTTTATTTCAAGTCAAAAGATGTAATAAATAATTTTAAACACTCCAATTACAATGTGGGCCTAAATAGTCATCAATTGGCAACGTTTTTAAGGCACGGTTACCTGAACTTCCCCATTCACTCTCAGGCATTCGTCCTCAACTTTTACCAGATTCCCTTTCATTTGACTTCTCCCATCAGCGTTAGATAATTCTTCTATATTTACTCTTTCTCTAAAGTTTTCATTTTTAACTCATCACTGTGTTTTCCTGTTCTTTCTCTGAGTTCCCTTTTTCCTTTTTGTAGTTCAAGACATGGGTTCTGGAGAAAAGGTTTTTGTTTTTGAAGATTTGGTCAAGCACAAAGACAGAGCTGATTGTTGGCTTTTGATCTCCGGAAAGGTTTGATTTTGTTTACATATATGATTTGGGTGTCTCCCCCCCTTTTTTTAGTTGTTTTAATGTTTTAAGCTCATAGCCTAACTTGGAACTATTCAGATTATGCAATGATAATTCTTTTATCAGTTTATTTTTGGACAACACTGAGAAGAAATGGAAATTTGGGTTTTTTATATGTTAAAATTAGATTGTTTGTTTGTTCTTTTGCATAAAGGTTGAATCTTTAATGAAATTGAAAAACGGATGTACCAGAAAAGATAAATATTAAAATCATGGTAAATACTGTTGATCTTCAACTCATCTGTGGTTGAGCGTTTAAAGTAAACCTGATGAATGGCTCACATTTTCTATGACTTGTAATTTTCCAAATCAATATTTGATTTCGTTTATCGGATAATTATATCTAGAACAGTAAAATTGAAGTCAGTTCATAGTTGCATGTGTGTATTGATGGAAATGGAAGCAACTTTGTTCTAATTATTGGCTTCCTTTGCTTGTTTTCTAAGGTGTATGATGTAACCCAATTCTTGGAGGAGCATCCTGGTGGAGATGAAGTCTTGCTTGCTGCTAGCGGTAAGTTGTTCTGGTTGCTCTCTTCGGACGATTACTAGCTTAGTTGTAGTATTTTGTTATATTACTGATATGAACAATTGATTCTGCAGGCAAAGATGCTACTAATGATTTCGAAGATGTAGGTCACAGTGATGATGCAAGAGAATTGATGAAAAAGTACTGCATCGGTGAGGTCGACAGCACAACCCTTCCCGTTCGTAAAACGGTCAAACCACAGACATCAACAACAGTGACTCACCAACACAACGGAGACCCTGGCTTTCTGTCTAAGATACTTCAGTTCCTGGTACCCCTTTTGATCTTAGGCTTCGCATTCAGTTTGCAATTCTTTGGAAAGAAGGAGAAAACTGAAACTTAGATTGCTTTCCTGTGAAGGAACTTGATCATTAAAGTTGTCGTTGCTGTAATAATGACTTAACATTGTCATTTTCAATCTGTTTCTGTTGTTTGAGACATTTTCTGCTATAAGTTTTAGTCTTCTTGCATAACATGAATGGTAGATGTTCGAGGTACACAGCTCCCTTCTTGCATCGCATATCCTTATTCCTTAGACTTGACAATACTTATATTCGCAACATGTTTGTGTTTTTTCATCTATCGTAATTGCATTTTAAGGTATTATATATTTACCTTAGCTTTGAATGCGTTAATATTTCGTGTCATGTTGTTTAATCGTATCAAGACTAACTTAGGTTGTTGAGTCTACATAGCTTTTAGCCTTACAGTTTTCAAGTATCTAAGCATCTCTTAAGCATAACCATCGAGTCTACGGAACTACCTGTAAGTCCAGCAAAAGGTACACTCAGAATAAAGATTATCTTTAGTTTCATGTTGTGAAAGACAATTTAAGTCTATCATCGACATTCATTACCCAACAGAGGCTCCTCTGTTGGTAACCTGTTGAGTAGGGCTATCGGTGTAATCATTGAGTGCTTAGGAATATAGGGTGGATACCAGATAAATTTCCTCCAATGTATCTTTACTGCTCTTGGTCTGAGCTCGTTCCAAGCTTCATTTGATATCCTTAAAACCTGTGCAGCCGATATTCTCGATTTCAACAGCTTCTTCTAATGTAAGCTGTAACTTCGAGAGAGAGGCAGCTGCATCAAGGCTTTTCCTGTCAAGTATTTCTTGGCATCACTTGGTCATGGTTTCAGTTCTTGTGATTTGCTATTCAAGAGCTTTGCTTCTAGCTTCTGATGTGAGATTCCTCATTTGATGAGACTAGTATCCCAACATTGCACCCTGCTCGGGGTTATTCTAAACATTTTTGTCTATATTCAAGTATTTCTGTTGGTTTTGAACCTGCACTTCAACCACCAATGATGCTATGATACGTGGCATTTAATGATGTCAATAAATTGACCACATCAAGAACTTCATTGGTCGTTGAAGTGGCACGTCTATGTACTAAATTGGTAAATTTTTAAATTCAAATACTAATTTATATAATAAACTAGTTTATACCCATGTAGACATGGAATACGAAGCAAACTGAGCTCTAGAAAGCCTACTTTCGAAAACAACACAAAGGTCACCATCAAGTTCCAGGCAGCCTATCAAACAACTCACATATGCCAAAAGCTGAAACAGAACATAAACAGATCACTACCAAAGAGAATCACACGGTTCCATGTTTCACATACATGAATAGCTTGATTAATTAACATTGTCCTTTTCCATAAAAGAAAACATGAATTTAAACACAAGGGAAAACATTAATTTCTAGCAGCTTAGGTCATCATCATCATCAATTTGAAGCTCAAGCTGTAGCAGCACCTGCAACGACAATGGTGAAATAGTTAAATAGAAAGAAAAATCATCTCCAAAACCAATTTCAAGAATCCACTTGATACTACACACTCATTACTCATTAATTACTTGATCAAGAATTTTATGTTCATAATGAACGTCCATGATGGTGGGAATCGTCCCTACCAGCAGACACATATAGGAACCCTACCGAGGGGATTATCATGGGGCCAAAGTTGGATTTAACTCTGTGTTTTTATCAACTTTCTTTTTTCTCATAAAGGGTCCCAGTTATAGCAAGCTTCTCTCGTCCATGCAAACTTGACCTAACCATGCAGAGACATGGAGTACGTACAACAAGAACAAGTTGCAGAACCACCTCACATATAATACAAGAAGAAAGGGAATGACCGAATAGAGAAGCATTTTCTGTGGTTCATAAGTTCAAATTTACCTGCAGATTGTTGAAGCAGATAAACTGATTCACTAGCTTCATGTTTGTTCTTGCTACATTGCTTGCTTAATTTATTACCCTTGCCTTCAAGCTCTGGGTGGATCTTCCTCTTCAACATTCTCCTCATCATCTAATAACAAATAAAGTTTCTTTGTTTAATCAACTGAATTATGCTCACTAATGAACAGATACGACAATTGGTCGGTTTCATAACCACTTTTTTGTATCATACATGTATAGTTATTGAACTCTAACCTTAGCTAAATTAATGTAAATGTTGTTTGATTAATATGCAAACTATGCAGAACTTTATAGTCTATATACTACTCACTTGGTTTAGCATTTTGATGGGACGCGAATCCTCTCCAGCTTGAGGATTGAGTTTCTTAGCCAAAGAAATGTCCTGCTTTACTGATCCCTTTCTGCAGGAATTCGGGAACGATTCAAGAGAGCTCGGCTTCTTTTTCATGTTGGAATCAGAATCCTCAGAGAATAGCTCGGCCAGTGTCCTTCTCAGCTTCCCAGACTGGGCCTCAATGGCATCCAATTCAGTCCTGATTTCATCATCAATAGATCCATCAGCAGCTCGATTAACCGTCATCATCATGTCCTCGAAACCATGGTTGAAAGTGCTCAACATCAGTGGATTCTCTTCTTCATTTCTATCACTGTAATCATCGTCATCCCCGATACTTTTATCGGAGTATCCTTCTTCCTCCCCTTGTTCATCATCGCTCTCCAAGGCTAAGCAGTCTTTCTGTTCAGCCAAGGATGATTTCATATGATCGAAACCAAAGGTTCCGATTGTTAGAATGCCATCCAGCACGTCAACCAGGGGTACCTGCTCGAGCAAAGCTTTTGTATTCGTATCGATCACAATGCCATCAGTCTTTTTAACACATCGAGACAACCCGTCTACACAAAATATGAAAGTTTTCTCATGATCAAACACTGTTCTACACTCTACAGAGAATGTACAAAAATATACATAATGAAAGAAATTGAACCTTTGAGAATGGTATGATTGAACCTCCTCTGCACCCAGTTGAATATCTAATGAATAAAATCAAGACCAAACACGAAAAATTCAGAGGAAATCATTAGAAACTAAATGGAAGCTTTAGTTTACCAAACTAATGGGTATTGTAATTTACCTTCATTCTCTTTCCCAGTCAAGCTTAAGTCTGGTGAGGAAAATCAATGCGATTGGCAAAGTGTAGTGAGGGGGGGGGGGGGACTGACCAGGAATGTTATGAGAAGGAGCTGATGGGTTAAAGGAGTTGAGGTGTGCCACGTGGCAAAATAATTGCAGCCTAGGAAAAAAACTAGCCATGTTTTTTTCAGGGTGCATTGACAACGGTATATTGATGAAAAGGTGGTGGCCTTGTGGATCTTGCTGCCTGCTGCCTGCTGGAAGCAAAAACAGGTTCACTCTTTCACTTCCCATGCATGCTTTGGATTCTTTGTTAAAGCAATTCTTGTAGATCAAACAGCACAATCGTTTGCTTTATTATTATCATAGGTCCCTCTTCGGCAAAATCTTGTGGATCAAATTGAATAAGTATCCCACCAATTGGGGGCACATTGTGGGGTCGTTTTCTGTTCTATATTGGTGTTATATTATAGGAGAGTAAATCCGTACTCAACTCCAAAAAAATTGAACTTGATGCAAATAAAGTTACTTTAATAACCATAATTACACCTTCAAATAAATTTCGGTTGGGATGATTTGCCTAGTTTGAGAATGATGTCATGAACCAGCTGAAAAAATCGATTGTTTACACTGTCAAAACTGGCCTGGAACAACACCGAACTCAGCTTCTCATCATCCGACTCATCCAAGCACCGAACATCGCTTATGCTCACAAGCTCTTCAATCTCGTTCCAAACAAAACTGTGTTTCTATACAACAAACTCATGCAAGCTTACTCCTCGGTTAACCAATCCCGCCAATGCCTCACACTCTACTCCCAAATGCATCTCAACAACTGTTCTCCCAACGAACATTCTTTCATCTTCCTTTTCCCTGCCTGTGTTGCACTTTTCTCCCTTTCCCACGGTCAAATCCTTCATACCCATCTTCTCAAATCTGGGTTTGGTCTTGATTGTTTTGCGTTAACTGCTTTGCTGGACATGTATGCTAAACTTCGTATGTTACCGTTAGCTCGGAAAGTGTTCGACGAAATGCGTGTGAGAAATGTGCCCACTTGGAACGCTTTGATTTCCGGGTATTCGAGGTGTGGGGATATGAATGAAGCATTGGAATTATTTAAATCGATGCCGGAGAAGAATGTGGTTTCGTGGACCTCCATGATATCCAGTTACTCACAGAACGGGCAATTCTCGAGAGCCTTGGATATGTTTTTAAGGATGGAGAAGGAGATGGGTGTTAAGCCGAATCGAGTGACCATTGCCAGTGTGCTTCCCGCTTGTGCCAATCTTGGAGCGTTGGAGGTTGGGGAAAGGATCGAAGCTTATGCAAGAGAGAATGGATTTTTTGAGGATTTGTATGTTAGCAATAGTATCCTCGAACTGCATGCCAGGTGTGGTAAAATCGAGGTGGCGAAAAAGGTGTTCGATGAAATCGGCAAGAGGAGAAATTTGTGCTCTTGGAATTCAATGATTATGGCTTTTGCTCTTCATGGAAAAACGACTGAAGCTCTCGAGCATTACGATCAAATGCTGGTCAGGATTTCCTTATATGATTATAATATTTTTGCATTCCTGTTTAGTTCATTCTTTCATGTTCATGTCATTGATTGTAACAGCATGAAGGAACTGCACCAGATGATGTTACATCAGTGGGAGTTCTCCTAGCATGCACACATGGAGGATTGGTGAAGAAAGGACAAGAACTTTTCCGATCAATGGCAAGAAACTATAATATGAATCCTAAATTAGAGCATTATGGATGCATGGTTGATCTCCTAGGTCGGGCCGGAGCATTACAGGAAGCTTATGATCTCATAGAAACAATGCCTATGAAGCCTGACGCAGTAGTTTGGGGAGCTCTATTAGGAGCTTGCAGCTTCCATAACAATGTGGAACTAGCAGAAAAAGCAGCTCAGTCTCTGTTTGAGTTCGAGCCATGGAATGCAGGAAATTATGTTATTCTTTCTAATATATACGCATCTTCGGGCCGGTGGGACCGGGTTGCAAAGCTAAGGAAGACAATGAAAGGTGGAAAAATTACAAAGGCGGCCGGGCATAGCTTCCTAGAAGAGGGAGGTGAAATGCATAAGTTTCTCGTGGAGGATAAATCTCATCCTAGATGTGATGAAATATATGAAATCTTACATCGGGTATCAATGGTGATGAAGCTACAAGAGAAATTAATTAACTTTGAATATGAATTTTTGTTGACAATGGAGCAGAACATCTAAGTATTCCAGACAATGTGCCCTACAGCATGAACTATACTATATAATCAATGTTAAATTATTCTTAGGCTTACTTTTTCACAGATTCGCACTTGGAATATAACACACAAATGAATACACTTTACAGAATATGTCGTGACAGTATTGTATTAGAATCAATGTGAATCGAACAAAGACTCAGTCCGTCAAAATTAATACATTAAATGTCGAATATAATAATTAAATATTTTTTGTTTAGGGTGGCTTCTTTTACATTCAGATGGGTCAAGTAATTTATCCTACTGCCAATAGGCTGTTTATTTGTCGCCCCCAAACCAATTAAGTTATGTCATTTAACATCAAACGGATAATATGGAGTCATGCTGAATGGTGTTATAATCTAACGGCTTCTCTCGCTTCTTCGCAAGGTACTCTCCTGAACTATATTGTTTGGTTCCCAAGAAAGCAGAGGGAAATGCAATATAACAATTTAATATACAAAACGACAATTGTTTACATTTTGGGATTGTTGTTTGCGTTTTTTAGCTAAATGAAATCGGTGTTCGTTCTGTTTTAGATTTGAGTTGCCTGAGTCGTAACCCATTTGCTAAATTGTTTCTTATGTTGATAGTTGGTAAGTTTTCATCAAATTAAGAACTGGTTTAATTCTTTATCTTTTGCCTGCTGGCTGAGTTCTAGTTAGTTTGTGTCGTATATTTTCCTTTAAAAATGTCTTAGCTGCAACCAGGGAAGTGTTAGTTGTGATTTGTTGAGAAGTACTCATGCTCCTGCATATGTAGGATGCATGTAATATTGATAATTTATCGAATGACGACAATAGAATGAGATTTTACCTTGTTCCGGGGTTGGATTTCTGATGTCCATTATACAGCATATCACAGTATCCAGGAAGAAATTAGAATCTCATCCATAGGCTTTTGATTTTACTGGAGTAAACCTCCATATTAAGTGTTTGTTTTGGCGCAGGAACTTCTTCTAAAGGCCACTCACAGATGGCATCATCCTTCATTTCCTTCTCTCCGTCGTGTTACTCACCTTCACTGGCTTTGTGGGGAAATCAAATTACTACCACGTGATGCCTACTACCACTGTTTATACAAGATCTCTGAATTCTGTCATGCCATGCCTTCCATTTCTGAACTTCTGCTATCTGAGGAGCTAAGTATGCTTTGCAATGATGTCTCAGACCTGAAAACTTGGATTTTAACCTTTAAAATTTGATTTAGTTCAACATGAGACGCCTCTACACTTCTACATCCTTATGTGCATCAGCCCTTGCTTCACATTTATGCAGGTGTCATATATGTTTTTCCTAGTTCTTGAAGGGGAAAAGAAATCCCGTGATTTAGCAAATAATGTACCACTAGTTGTGCAGGTATAGCATCGATTGTTCAAACTGTCACTTCTGTCACTAATTTCAGTTTATATTACAGGATGTGCCTTTGTTTCTTTTGAGTAAGAAAGGAATGCTGAGGATGCTATTCGTGGACTTGATAATATTCCTTTCGGTTATGACTGATGACCACTTTCTGTGGAGTAGGCTAAGGTGTGTTATTGTTCTTTCCGAGTTACTCCTTTCTTAAGCTTGTTTTGAGTTTTAATGGGAGTGAAAGCAGTTATTTCTGAACATGTCTAATTTTTTTTTTATCAGGGTGAACATGGTGGACATCCTGATGGTTCAAGGCCGGTGACAAATCAGAGGTCCACAAAAACCTTGCTTGTTATCCACTTTGATCCGATTCATACTAGGGAACGAGATGTACTGAGGAACTTTGAGCCATATGGGAAGGTTCTTCATGTTCGCATCAGGCGGAACTTTGCCTTTGTGCAGTTTGCTACACAAAAGGAAGCTACTAAAGCCCTTGAAGCAACGCAAAGGAGGTATAAATATACTCTTTATTTTTTTTAATTGTTTTTATGGTCAGTGGGATTGCTCCTAAAGTTATTGGACAGAGTTGTCTGTTGAATATGCTTTAAGGGACGATGATGAGAGGCGGTGGCTATGGTAAATGTGAGTATAGTCCATTTTGAAGGTCCCCAAGTTCTGCATACGGGAGGGGACCAAGTCCGATTATGGTAGGACTCGTAGTCCTGTTTACGATCACTATAATTGTCCTTCTTATGACAAGCACAGGAGTCCCGAGTATGGAAGGCATAGGAGTCCTGATTGGAATTGCCCTGCAGAATCTGCCATACATAGGACTCGTGTGCTGATAGTTTTGTATGTACTCAACAACCTGTTATTCGTGTTAATATACGGTGGTTTGGATAAAATGATGTTTGCTTGATTCTTTATCTTCTGTTACAGTTAAGCTAATTAGTAAGATGACTTTGTACTTGAAAATGTGTATGAAGAACATGTTGTAATGTAAACAGGAAAGTGTTTGTCTGCAAGTCTTGGGGTCTTTATTTTGACCATTAAGCATTTCATACTGATTTTAATTAACAAATTATCTTGCAGTACAATAAGATGAATATGCTAATATCTTAGTGCTGCAGCTTGCAGGCCTACCTTCAAAAAACAAAAGAGGATGAACATGATCAAGCTGAGGATTTCCTTAGCTACTGATCTATAGTTTTCTCCAGCCACGACTCGGCATTGTCCATTATTCCGGGGCTAAGCCTCACCATCAGGATACAAAACTCAGTCTGGTTCAGTGCCCCATCTCCATCAAGATCACCTTCTTTGACCATATCCTGTGCTTCGTCTTTGCTCATCCCTTCCATGCCTAAAAGTGCAGAGTTTCTCCTCAGACTCTCAGGCGTTATCAGCCCTCTGTTCTGATCAGCGAGAAGACTAAACCCTCCACATAACTCGGACACAAAAGCTTCCACGTCCAGCTTCTCGGCCATCACAGGTAACAAATCCTCGTACTCGTATGTTGTCGTCGTCGTATCTCTTCCCTTCGTTCCCTTGCTTTCCATTACGACAGGAGGCCGAAACAAGCTTTCTTTTTGGTTGGATTCTAGGGGAAAAAACACCACCACCGCACTGTGGACTTGAGACCAAATGGTCTGGTGTTATATGAAGGAGTAGCGTGGTCTTTCTGAGCATCGCTTACCTTACTCGCACAAAACATTGTATGGTCTGATGTGACATTGGAGACCATTCATTTTCGTCCCCAAACCATTGCAATAAATCAAGCGTCTGAGATCGTTTTCATCAATCATCTAACAAATAATGGACGCTTGGATTCGATTGCTATATGATGGGAATATTCTTTTGTATCTACCCCAATTGCTATAATATTATTATCACCATCAGAACTGAAGAGATGAGTTTCTAGGAAGGTGCCTATGTGGGGGATGGGATCCGGTGGACAGACGCTAATCCTTCTCACAATATGAATTTGATTAAACTGTCTGTCCGGTGCTGAATTTCTATGAAGTTTCCTACTCCCATCCGGCTCTCCCTCCTGTTGATAATTATTCGATATTTTATGACCGTAATGATCGATTCCCGATTATAGTTTTTGTACAAGTGTTAAACTGGAATCTGAAATTTTCCATTTGTGCATGGTGATGATGCCTTTGCATCCAAAAAGATCACAATTTGGCTTTAGTTTTTGGTTCTAATATATTGGTTTTATATATTTGTTTTTTATGTTTATGCCGCCTAAGAGATGATATAGTGACTTGCAATTTGCAAACTATTTTCAGAGTTATGCACAGAATAAAAATTATCGATCAGCATATCAGTAAGGTGTTGTGGTGTAGTTGGTTATCACGTCAGTCTAACACACTGAAGGTCTCCGGTTCAAGTCCGGGCGACGTCACTTTTAGTTATATTTTTATTATCCGACATCAAAGGAACGGAGGATGACGGTGGACCAGAAAACCACATGATCGATACTTAATTTCATCTTCCACTCTTTGCCTCCACAGGAACCGCTCCAATTCCTTAACTCCCTCCACTATCACCCTCGCCGTGCCCGACCCCGACGGTCAACGAATCGGATCTGGGGCTGCCACGCACTTGCTCAACATTTGGATCAAGTTATTGATGGTGAGGATAGTGTTGTTAGTTTGATGTGCAAAAAAATATTTTGTTGCTTCATGCTGGTGGGGATTCTAAAAGGGTTCCGTGGGCGAATCCGATGGGTAAAGTCTTTTTGCCGCTCCCTTTCTTGGCCGTTGATAACCCCGACGGTCCCGCCCCGCTGCTGTTCGATCATATTCTTGCAATTGCTTCTTGTGCCCGACAAGCTTTCAAGAATGAAGGTGAAAATTCTGGGAAATCCTTGATTTTCAGTTTAAAACATAAGTAAAGCAAACATGTCGGTTACTATAGTTAAAATATTCTGTTTTTTTCTTCTTCTTTTTAGGTGGAATATTTACTATGACTGGAGATGAGCTACCATGTTTTGATGCCTCCACTTTGATTCTTCCGCCTGATGCTTCCACCATTATTACGGTGCCTTTAACCCTTGATATTGCTGCTAATCGTGGTGTCATTGTGGCATCTAAAGCTGAGATTATCGAGGAAAGTTACACGGTCAGTTTATTTGACAACCTCCTTCAGAAACCTACTGTCGATGAGCTCGTTAAGAATCAGGCGATCCTGGATGATGGTAGATCATTGCTTGACACTGGAATTATAGTTGTTAAAGGCAATGCATGGAGGGAGCTTGTCAAGCTTGCTTGTTCTTGCCAACCATTGATCTCAGAGCTTCTGAAAAGCAAAAAAGAGGCAAGCTACTGATTCTTGTATTGGTATCTAGTTTTGTGCAAATTCTGGTTGTATTGAACTATTAGTTTCTTTTGCTGAACTGAAAACAGATACATTTATCCAACTCTACATGTCGGTCTAGAAATCAGACAGTTTGAAACTTTGGTTGCATCCTTATGCAGATGAGTTTATATGAAGATCTTGTGGCCGCTTGGGTATCTAGAAAGCATGAGTGGTTACAAACTCGCCCATGGGTGAAGCATTGGTTGGCAAATTGGGAAAGGAAAGTATGTTCAGCTACTGTGCTTGTATGTTAGACAATAAACAGTCTTCAAACCATCAAAACTTTGCTCTAGTTCTCAATTTCTCATTTGGTTGATAGTTATGTGATTTGGTTTATTCATGTTACTCCTTTTCCATTTTTCCATTACAGATGATTTGTTGTTTTTACATTTTGGAACTTCAAGAGAAGTTTTGGATCACCTTATTGCAACTGATTCAGCGCTTGAAGGTCGAAGACACTTATGTTCTATTCCGGCAACCACTGTGTCAGACATTGTCGCATCTGCTGTTGTTCTTTCTTGCAAAATTGATGATGGTGTTTCGATTGGTGAAGATTCTCTAATATATGACTCAACAATTTCAGGTGGAATCCAGATTGGTTCACAGTCTATAGTTGTCAGTATTCATGTTCACAAGGACAGTGATAATAAGATGAATGATTTCTTAAAGTTCAAGCTTCCTGATCGACATTGTCTTTGGGAGGTTCCTTTGGTAGGATGTACTGAAAGAGTGAGTGTATTTTGTGGCATCCATGATAACCCGAAAAATCCTCTTACCAAGGATGGGACATTTTGTGTGAAACATTGGGAGAAAGTCATGCATGATTTAGGTATCGAAGAAAACGATCTATGGAGCTTGAGTGGCAGCCAGGAAAAATGCTTGTGGATTGCAAAATTATTTCCCATTCTTTCTTACTTTGAGATGCTTTGTGTGGCGATGTGGTTGATGGGCTTGAGTGATGAAAGAAACCAATACTTTCTTCCCTTGTGGAGAAACTCACTGCGAGTCAGTTTGGAGGAGTTGCATAGATCAATTGACTTCTCAACAATGTGCACCGGATCCAGTAATCATCAATCAGATCTTGCAGCTGGAATTTCAAAGGCTTGCATTAACTACGGCATGCTTGGACGCAATTATCTCAGTTGTGTGAAGAAATTCTACAAAATGAGATTTCGGGAGTCAAAACATGTAAGGACTTCCTCCCAAACTTAATGAGCAGAATTCTATGATTCTTCCCAAAAGCCGGGCATATCAGGTTCAAGTCGATCTTCTTCAAGCATGTGGAGAGGAAACAGCAGCTTGTCAATTAGAAAACAAAGTATGGGCTGCAGTTGCTGACGAAACTGCTTCAGCAGTTAGATACGGTTTTGGAGGTAAAAAAAATCAACTGAATTTATTTGGGAAATGTTTTTAAATAACTTAACCATCTTTAGACAGTTGCTAAAATCTGTGTAAATCTTTAGAACTGTTGGAGTCCTCTGGGAGAGCAAGTCTATTATGGCCTCCGGGAACAATGACCATGCTGGCTCCTTGGGTCAGCCTTTTTGTCCCAAAACAATAAAAGTTGAGCTACCAGTTCGAGTAGATTTTGTTGGTGGCTGGAGCGACACACCTCCATGGAGCTTAGAGCGTGCTGGTTGTGTTCTTAATATGGCAGTGAGTTAGGAAGGTTCTCTTCCTATTGGTATTGTAGTTGAAACTACTAATTCAAGCAGAGTCTTAACTATCGATGATTATGGAAATGAGCTACATATTAAAGAGCTTACTTCCATCGCTCCCCCCTTTGATGGAAACGATCCTTTTAGACCTGTGAAATCTGCACTGCTGGTGACTGGCATTATTCATGAAAACATTCTCGTATCAACTGGCTTGAAAATAAGGACATGGGCGAACGTACCTCGGGGCAGTGGTTTGGGAACTTCTAGCATCTTAGCAGCCGCTGTTTTGATTTGTGAAAGGACTTCTCCAGATCATCAACAGTGATGATAGCAATGAAAATGTTGCTACAGATTAAGTGATTTTTGTTCTGCTTCACATTTTATATCCAACAACTTAATTAATTTTCTTAAAGTACACTAACAAAATTCTGATAAAATAAAATATAAAGACTAATTTCTCAAATTTTATACGGTATAACGAACAAAATCATATTATAGCTTTAGATATTCTAGAAATCATAGTATATAAATATATTAAAATAGAGTATGATATAAAAATAATGGAGTCTTCGTCTTCATCTTGTTAAGGAAGATAGTTGATTCCAAACAAAAACTCCATAAATTCGAGAAGCTTAAAAATAACTGTAGAGGAAGACAAACAGATACGACTGTAATTTATGAACAAAGATTTGGTACTGATAAAGACAAGAACATAACACAAATTCAAAGGAATGGACTGATGAAGAGGGAATGTTTCTGTAACAAAGTAGGTGTGGGGGACCCTTTGGGGGTTGTCTTGCTTTTCAAACCCCACAGTTCCATTAAAAAGACTGAGTTTACTACGGGTTTTGTTGGATAAATAACTGTTTGAATAAAAATATAGAGGTTTGAATTAAAATTTGTTAGTTTAGATATTTGGTGAATAAAAGAATAGTATAATTAAATCTCATATACTAATTAATATTAATTAGTAGATACGAAATATTAATAATTAATAAATTATTTAAACAAATATTAAATATAATTATATTTTTGTATGTCATTTTGTTTGTTCAAATAATCAAACAACTATTTATTATCATTTAATTTTAGTAAATATTTTTATACAATCAACTAATACAATCTATTAATTTATCAGTAATTTGTTAATTATCAAACTACAACGTAGAGTTATAAATCTATTGAAATGGCATTTGTATAATTAGAATTAGGTGAGGTTTATAGTTGGAGCAGGTAAACCCGTTCGTTTGTGAAATAATCAAATTCCATAGGTGGTCACCCAGCAAGCCATCGCTACTCTCATGATCCGATCTTGTTCGTTAGTTTATTAGGACACACGACATTATTTCAGGAACGACGTAGAATTTTAGGTCATAATGTGAGCACGAGAAATATGTTATAAATTTTAAAAAAAATTACACGGTTTTAGTGATTTAAATTCTAAAATTAAATTATTGATAAAAAATATAAAATTTATAAATTTTAAAGAATAAGACCAATGGTGATTATTTGGTTTAAATCTAGCGGGTTTTGATCCGATCTAATTTTATAGGTCGAGTTTTTTTTTTGAAAAAATTAGGATTGTTTTTTAAGACGAGGTCAATACAGGTTAGTTTTAAGGTAAAAAAATATATGATCTCACCTAAAATAACGGATGTAAATCGTATGCTTTTTATTATGGTTTCATTGGTGTCTCCACTTTAAAATAGTGAGTTTAGGGTTCTAAGTTAGAGTATTGTTAGGGTTTAGGAAATTAGATATTGGGTGTTTTTTTAAGGTTTAGGATGTGAAAATTAAGGTTATGTTCTGAAATTTAATTTTTCAATAGTTTTTAGTGTGGGATATAGAAGAACGCATGATTAGGGACATGGGATTTTTACTCTAAAATAATGGTTTGTTTTATTCAATATTTAGATATAATTGCTATAATACTCCCCCTTTATATATATAAACAATTACCTTCTTATTTTGTCTAATAAAAATAAAATAATTATTATAATATCTCTTTTTATTTTATCTAAAAAATAATAATTATGTCGAGTCCGGATTTTAACTTTTACTCTAAAGTTTGTACATGATCCAAGTCATGTGAAATATTATAAAATTTTGAATCGAATTAAATTTAAACGAATATATTAAATTTTAAGACGTAATAAAAATTCAGTTCATTCATGACCGTCTCTAATACCTCTTCGGTGCATCCCTAGGCGCCAATCGACCGGTTGATGACAACCTAAGCAACGAACCCTGATCATAATAATTAGCATTAAGATTTCCTAAATGGTATGTATAAAAGCTCCATAATTTGAATTCAAAGTACAAACTTTCATTTTAGATTCCCATACAATACTCTTTCATCACTGCAACAAATCTAGATTTCTGATGGAAGAATCCATGGAAATAAAACTCTCGTGAAAACCAAAACCCCAAATTGGATCCAATCTGCTGCTTACACTGTTCATAGGAGAGGGAAGAGATCAAAAAGCAAAGAAAAAAACATCATTATATATGATGCATCCTATGATAATGATCTGTTAGTTCTAAACAACTTTTAATAATCAAATCAACCATGTGAAAAAAAAGAAAAGAAGGAAAAAGCAGTTCCTTGATCCTTCTTCTTCATCATTTCTTTTACCATGATCCTCCACCTAACACTCCATTGTTATTCCAATATCCAGCTGAATTGCTTTGTTCCTTGTTTTGATCGTCAACTTCATTAGAGCTCGAAATCGGTTTCATTTCTCCAAAAGGGAAGAAAACCCTTCCACTAGTATTTTCTTGACCACCATGAAGCATACCAGTCCTGTTGCCAGTTCCGTCGATCGGGGAACTGAGTGTCGGTTTATAGTCTTGCATGGAAAACCCAGTCGAGTAAAGCGTGGCCGAGTCTTGGGTTGGTGCCGGAACGAAAGAATTCAACCCCTTTGATGATACAATCCCAGCCCTAAGGAGCTCCATAGCCGAAGGCGAGTAGTAGTTTTGCTGGTCAGTATAATTAGATAAACCCAGACCATGATGAGTCTCGTGCATGGTCGGGAAAGCCAGATTAAGATCCTGGCCTTCGTGGGCTGGTACCTTAGGGTTTTGAGACGACAAGTGTGGGAAACTCGTCGGGTTTAGATCCGGGACTTTAGCCGGAGCCGAAACCGATGTCGATGACGAAGTAGTTGATATTGTCGTCGATCTCTTGTTCTTTCTCGAACCACCGCCGACCGGCACATTCCTTAAAGACCCTCCTTCAGTCCAGTACCTCCTGCAAGTCTTGCAGAAGTATCTTGGCTGCGTGAGGCTGTAATTGTTGTAGTAACAAAACTTGGTGTTTGTGGAGTTGCATCTGGGGCAGTTCAATTGCTCCGGCGGCCTTGCTTTTCTCTCTAGAGCCGGCCCTCCCTTTGTGCCTGCGTTGGACACCATCTCCTCCATGGGCTTCATCATGCCAATACCCTGAAAACCCTTTTTACACATGTAAAAAACAATCATTTAACCGCACCGTTCAAAACCGTTATTATAATAAATAATAATCCACGATAATCAATAATTTTAATTATATTTACAATAAAAACACAAGTACTGCAACCACAATTTAAATCCTTTTTCCCATCACACAAAACAACATCATCTCCCAAGAAAATAATAACAAAGAAATCCTTTTTCCCATCTGTTTAAAAGATGGGGAAATGAAAAAGTGCAGGCTTTTTGGTGTTGGAGGAAGAAAAACTATGATATGCACACACATGCATTGCACCAACTCCATGAATAAAAGAAAAGTGAAAAAGCAAAGGGGAAAACATCAGGAACAAATCCACCAACCTGTGACCATTTATCAGCAGCATCCATTAATTTCAGAAAAGAAAAGCTCTGATGACTTCACAGAGAGAGAGAGAATTGAAACCTCCTTTATTTGTCTGCAACTGCAACTGCAACTGATGATCTCTCTTTTAGAGCAAGAAAGAATGTTTTTAGACTGTTTCTATGGTAGCTTTATGTGTTGGCTTTCACCTTATGAATGATGGGAAAAAGAAAAGAGAGGGTGGGTTTGTTTTGACTACTCATATCATATATAGTATATAATATAAAATGTAACATGGATATTAAAATTCTGGTTTGTAGGGCCTATCTGGAATTTCAGCTGCTTTGATCTTATTTTATTTGAATGTGTGGGTGGAATCATGAGTATGCACTGTGGTGGGCTTTCGTGGTTTTCTCCTTTTTGACCTCATCAATGTGAAAACTATTCTTCTCCCTTTCCTCTTTCCTTCCTGTTTCTCCACAACACCATTGATGACCAGCAGATATTAGGGTTTTCTTTGTTTTATTTGCTTTAGTCGGGTGATTTTATTGATATATGAAGTTTTATTATCTAAAAAATAATTAGAATCAATAGTAGATTGGACCACAAAGCTAAGACCCTTGATCATAGTTGCACACCTGTTGTGTTACCCTGTCGAAAACAAGATCATTTTTGCTGGGTTTACACTTTCATGTGATCTTGAAAGTAGTTCCTGTTGTTTGGTTGCTTGCAGTTAAAGTTATCTCTGATTCACCCTTTTTTAGGTAAATATTTTCTTGTGTAAACTTTCTTCTCCTTCCACTGCTTTAGAAAGAGGATCAAATTCAAAAGAAGGGTGGTTAGTAAAGAGCAGAATGGAAAGGGAGCCGACAGGAGACGACAAAAGGAAACATGGGATGGGACCCACAGATAATGCGATATAGGTCAGAGGATGGAAGAGAGATTGGTTTTATTACGAAGAGTAGGGTATTGGTTTTGGTTGGGTGTTGGGGCTTTTTAAGATAAAATATCTTATATACACCGAATATAAAAATAAAAACTTGTTCTAAATATTTTAATTTTAAAACTTAAAGTTTATGACTTTAAAATAATTTTATTAATAAATTATAATATTTATTGTAAAATAATAAAAATTAAGATAATATAATTACAAAGTCTAAATAAGATTAGACTTGTTTTAATGTCGATGTTGACATCTTTGTGTTCCAATTAGTTGAAAACAGCCAAAGATTGAGAATCTCAGTGCCTGTTCTTGTTTGGTTACACCTCTCCATCTCTAGTCTCTTCGAAATGACTTACATTTTCGTCCCTTCCTTCACAGTATTAAAAATAATTAGTTTTAGGAAGGTTATTTACTTTTTCTTTAATGGGTTAGACCAGAACAATTCATGTTCTGTTTGGAATTTTTGTAATGATGATCTTAAAATTTTCACCCCCAAAGGACAAATCTTTGTGTTCGAAAATTCAAATTTTATCCAAAACTTTAATTTTATTAGTGTTTTGTAAGAACAAAATGGCGAACGTCATCCAATATGGGTGGGTGTACGGTCCAACAAAACACGCTCAATCCATCGGTTAAAGCACTTTCTAGTTTATAGGAAAATAAAATCAACTTTGTTTGGTAAGAGTAATTAATTTCTCTACTTCATGGAAAATTATATTTTTATATTAAAAATGAATAAAAAAATCTATAATCAAGTAAAATTAATATGGGTGATTCAAAAATTTTAAAATATTCCTAACTAATCTCATTTTTACTTTATAATTACAGTGCTAAGTAACTGTCATAATTTAGAATTACATTTGGTCTTTATTTTTTTAATAAATTTTAAATTTAATTTTAATCCATTTAAAATATTAAGGTTTTTATGGTTCGAATTTTCCCCCCAAATTGATTCTCTTTGATTTGAAGTTTGAACCGCTTAACGTGCAACACATGGATCGGGTGCTCTCCACGTCATCTTCCCTTTCTTTTTCCACCGTTCATTCAATGTGCTCTGCCATTTGTTTCATCGGTTGTCTTTCACGTGATATTTTCATTGAAAAAAAACAACTCTCGAGATTCAGTTTAACCTGTTCCACTTCCCAGGGTTGTTGGAGGGATGCTAGGACAATCGCAACTTTACATATTTTAAATTATCATATAAATTTATTAAATATAAAAATTCATATTCATAACATAAAATTTTATATCGAAACATAATTTACATAACTTTCGAAATTTTCTAACCATCTTTTTAGATCCATTGTCTTCTTGTTTGAGTTGGTTGTAGACTAATGATCTACCAGAGAGGAATTTGACCCTCAACATAATGATAAGAGACAGACAGACCCCATACAAATACATTAAAATTTTAGGAAGAAGAAGCATCCATTATGATTACAATCTGTGCAGCCATGTTTTCATCAACTTTCAATATGATTTTGTTGGCTTAAACATCTACCTACAATATTCATTATATTTTATTTAAATTAAAATTTTGATTCAATTAGTAACACTATTCGAGTTTTATTAAAAACTTTTATAATAAATTTTTATTTAAATGAATCAATTATATATCAAATATCGATAATCATAAAACAATATATATGATTTGGACATGTAAATAAGAGACCTATTTGAAATTTGAGTCTAATATTTCCTATTGACCCAATGGTCATGTTAAAGGACTTGAGCCTACTTTCAGTTTGGGTCAAGTTTAACAGCTCAAATATGTTTTCTTTCATATGGCAAAAAGACATTTTTAGTACTACAAAAAATCTACTAATTTTACCAGATTTATTTAATAAAAAATGATATATAATATATTTATATTATTATCTTTAAAAGATTTGAGTATGAATTGCTATTTTATAAGATGTATGTTTTATTAAAGATTAAAAACAAATAAATATGATCATGATATTACACCAAATACAAAAATGATATATCATTAGATTAAATATAAAAATAATGATATAAATATAAAAACTAATAATTGTCTACATCAAAGCGCATCTAGTGTAGTGGTATCATAGTACCCTCCCACGGTGCTGACCGGGGTTCGATTCCCCGGATGCGCAATTTCAACCTTTTAATGCCACGATATCTCCATGCCTGCAAGCTCCTACTACTTTTTTTTTTCCTTTGCATATAGATATAGTGTGTTTACTGTACATACAATAAAAACAGAGAATTCTTTCAAAGAATTTTAATTAAATAAAAAAAATAATATTTCAGATTTAAATCATGTAAATTGAGAAAGTAATTCCATAATATATGTACATAAGAGTTGAGCCATAAATTTTCACATCCTTACAAACTTCCTACTGATGGCCTGTCTCAACATTTATTGCCTACTAATATCTACAGGACAACATAGTCCTGAAGCTTTCGTATGAAAATATTTTTACATGCAGAAGATTACCATATATGCATCCAAATAAACATTGCTATATATCACATTTGATGAGACATTTTCATTCTCAGGAAAAAACATATCAAATCGGCTTAAATGGATTAGAATTTTGAATACTACAGCACCCTGAGGGTAATTCTTCAACAGATGGTTATGAAGGATAGGGTGCTTTGATTAAAATTTAGAAGCCAGACCCCATATACCTATCCTTCTTGTCCCTTCTGCTCCATGGAACCACTTGCTTTAACCCTTCTTTCATGCTTGCCTGTGAACAAATCAAACCACTTTATGGGATAGAGAAGTACAATAATCAAAACAAGACAGTAGAACGGTTTTATTGAACAACGGGAAGAGACTTAAATGAGAAATAAACAGATTGAGGCAAGCGCCTGCAAGTTTAGAGATTGACCAATGCACAGAATTTATTGCCATGTATGTTTGTTAATCTCACAATAAGATTATGATTTTAATGAAGAATGCAAATATGCAAAAAGGGACAGAGAGAAACTTACCCAGAAATGGGATTTGGAAGGATGAGGAATCAAGGTGCCACTCTTTCTCAACCCGGTGATCCTATCGCCGCTGTATTCATCCCTTTTATCTCCACATGACGGGAACACATGATTCTTCCCTTCGACGTCGCCTTTCCTCCGAGAATCAGCAAACCCTTTGCTCCCTCTCTTGCTAACTACCACCGCACCATCATCCCGATGCCGCACCTCATTCTCAGGGCTAAAACTACCGGCGCGAAACGACCCGTAACGCTCACTTTTCACCATTCTAAAAGAAGAAGACATGAACCTAGTCCTACCCACATAAGGACCATCCAAGACGGTGGTGGGAGAGTTAAGTTTGCTGTTGTTGGCTTCCTGCAGTAGCAGCAACCTGGGGGGCAGTTCCAGGCACTTCCGAGCAAAGTTGTCGGGAATAGTGGTGACCGTGCTGCAAGGCTTGGGCTTTCCGGGTTCCTCTTCCCACTGGAACGGTACCGATGCTGAGGCGCGTAACGGCGGGGTTAACGTCCCTGATCTTTCCGGCGACACCACCATGTGTGCATGTGGAGATGAAAACAATGGTAGCCGTGATGAATCTTTCTCGGCAGCCTCGAACCCCATGGTTTGGTTGCTTTGGAGGAGTTGTAAGTAAATGTTTATTGTTATATATGGAAAGGAAAGAGTTTTTTAACGTATGGACAGGGGAGAAGAAAGGGGTTATTCCATGGCCGTTCTTATAAGATCTCTTTGATATGAGCTCACAACTTGACCTATAAGTTACAATCAATGTATTCTACTTTTTAAATTGACATGTGGGTGTAATATTGTTGATATAGTTCGAATTTAATAAGTATGCGATAAACTGATAAAATATTACATGAAATTATTTATTAACAATATTAGAGATTTAAATCTTGGTCCACGATTATTATCTTGATTGTTATTTTAATATTTTAATATTGTTTAAAATTATTATTGTTAAAAGTAAATTTTAATAGTTATAATTTATATGTATTTATTCGTAACCGCAATAAAATATCATGATCAAAACACGACCCCGAACTTAAATCATACAATACGATATTCATCCTTACCCAATCATAAAGCACTAAAGTAGGAAAACATACATAGATGGCGTATCCCTTCAGAATATCTTTCACTAAAGGTACCTAATCCTACAACTGTTTAATTGAAAATAAAAGGTCAAGGGGATACCACAAGGTTAAACTGAAACAGTGAAATTAAGTCACATGATGAAAAGATTTCGTTTTTTTTTTTTTGGGAAAGGGGATTAATTAATGATTTTTTAAGTTTAATGACTCAATCGAGTGTGTGTTTTATGTATTGTTTTATTGTTTTTTACGAAAAGTTTGAGGATTAAAATATTTACGGAATATCAGGTGGATTTAAAGGAGTAGAAATCTCATATTTCTTAACCGTACCTTTTTTTTTATGTTTTTTGTTTAAAAAATCTTAAAAGCTGAATTCTAAATTATAACCATAACCCTAAATCTTGAACCCTAAACTTTAAACCCACTAATTTAAAGTGAAAAAATTAATAGAGACACGATTAAGAGGTAAACGATTTGTATCCAAGATAAACGGATCTGGTTTATTCTAATCTTCTACAGGTTAATTGATTTTTAACCCGTGAAATTTTTAAAATTCTTAAAATCCAGTCTTGATCTCATACAAAAATTTTATGGCTTTTAAGACCCAGTTTTAAAGTTAATATAATTAAGTTTTGTCAAAATTTTTGTCTAATTATTTTTTTAAATAAGATAATCTTGAAATTAGTGAGATTAAATTTTTACTCTCTATTTTAAGATTATTTTTAAAGAACTTTTAATTTAAAGGATAAGTAACTTGAACTTTATTTTAGTTTTGACTTGTTTAATTATTTCATCCTAATTCTACCCCTGATCCTAAACTTGTATATGTGTGTATGTTTCTAGTTTTTTTTGTCCGATTAATCTTGGTTGTCATGATGAAACGAGAGTGAAGGAAAATTAATATGATTTGAACATTCATTATTCTTGATGTACATGTATGCTTAACAGAAAAATAAGTATTATTCATTAATGCACGATGTACATTGGTTATTATATTTATGGTCACCATCGTAGGTTATTGTAAAACATGTACAGAGAAATCACAGATTCAATGCAGAATATTAACAGGAAAAAAGAAAAGAAAGCGATCCAACACTTGTGGAACTTGTCCTCACACGAGTTCCAAAACCCTATATCTGTCTTGGTCCGACAAAACTCCCTTCAAAAACAAGTTTCTGTTTGGCGGATCAAACCCACATAAATGAAAATGTCTCATATGAATAACATAAATGGACAGCCATTTAATCTCTTTTATGTATCAATTTTTTTATTAAGTGAAGATATAAAGAATTTGATATTATTTACCTAATAAATTTAAATAGAGGTAATATTAAAAGAATTTGATTCTGATAACTGGTCGTATCAGACTTCATAGATTTAAAGGAATTACAAATGTTTAGGGTTACTTTACAGGTTTGGTAGGGGAAAAGAGGCGATATAAGTTGGAACGGCTCTGAAAGCATATGACTGGATTAGCCATCTTCTGTCGTGGCAAAGTCAAAAAGGGAGAAAGAGATGATTTTTCTATAAGCTTATTACGAGAGTGGTTGAAGCATAAGGAAAAGTAACTCCAAAAAATTTAATTATTAAAAAAAAGTGGGTCTTTCCTTTGACTAGAAGCTTTCCCTTTTTCTTATACTACAATAATTATCATTAAATATCAACTAAGTTAAATTAATTATTATAGGGTATTTTAATTTATTATATTTATAATGACATGATTTCAATCATAACTTTAAAATTTTTACTATTTATTTTATTAAATCAGGTACCCGTCACTGAAAAATCCATCCGACATCAATCTTTTTCATACTGTCTCTCGTTTTTCCTTTTCCCCCCTGTAAAGCCGCGTTCATTAGAGACTCCTCCTTGGGACGTTTTGACTTATATCTACATGGAAGGATAAAACAAAAGAAAGGGACAGGATAAACAATCACCACTTAATGGTTAAAAGTAGTATGACTGCAAAGAGTAGAAATCGTCTAATCGTTTTCGGGGACTCTATTTATGTAATATTATTAAAAAAATAATTTTAAAATTTAAGATTAAAAATTAAAGTTATAGTTTAGAGTATTATATATATAAGGTGTATTTTTATAATATAAATAACTTTAAAATTTAGGGTTTAGAGCTTAGGGAAAAACTAAAAAAAACCTTGTCTCCCTGTTATAATCCTTTGGGCAAATCTTGTTTTCCCAGAAAAGAAAAGGTATATGATTAAACGTGGCCAGACAAGGATGATTCTATAGATGCATGGACAAAGGGAAAAACAGGCCGAACAGACAAACTAAAAGGAAAGAGCATGCAACGTGACAGGAGTCTGGTTGTGTGCGTCACCACTCGTATTATTAATTTAATCCTTGTTTTATAATGATAATCCGTATTTTCCAACTTCATTTAGCAAAGGGTGCTTGTCTGCTTATACCTTAATTAATATTCGATTAATGAACTGGAAACGAGAATGATTAAAGTGTATAAAAATGACACCAACACTTCAAAACAACAATATCACGTTTCTTTCTTTTCATACTTAATTATAAATTATATATTTAGAGATGAAATTAAAATTCAATAGCAAGAGAAATAAAATTGTATAACTTTAAAATTAACAAAGATTCAATCCCTGCACGTGGTGAATATATTATTGTCTGTTAATATAATTATTTTTCTTCTTCATGTTGAAGCTTTCAAAAGCACCGACAAGTCTCTAAGCACTTGCAGACCCATCCATGGAAACTGATTTTGAAAATTTTATTTAAAATAAAATTGTATAACTTTAATAAAATTGTATTTTAGATTATAACTTTGAAAAAAAAATAAAACTGTTCATTTAAAATAAAGAAGAATACTCTATGATTAAGGCCTAAGGGTAATCAACTAGATCATATTCTAATAATTTTAATATCAATGATTATTGTCAATAATATCTAAAACATATAATTAAAGTTTTTAATTGACATCTTCATATTCTCATAGGTTATGAGTTTAGTTGAAAAAAAGTTCCTCTTTCAAAATAATAATTGTTCGGAAAAATAGCAACTTTATTTATGAAAAAATCCATGGTTTGGATTTCGTTTAGTTCTTTCGTATATATTATTAATTTAAAATTTGAATATCAATAATCAATATTATGGGAAAACCCGTGCAATTATATGTATGTTTGACCTGAAGTGTCTTATGGATGTCCAAATTTTAACATGTTCCATCCAGAAATTCAACCCTAAATTAATTTCCCAAGTCCTGTTTTGGGTTCATTGGATTCTTACCATTTATTTTCCCCAGAAAATAGTGTTAAGAAACACTGCCGCCCAGGGCATCATAAATGGGAGTAGTTGAGTCGAGTGAAGCAGGTCCATATTTAATCGACAGGGGAGAAAATAAGGTCAGAGGCTGGGACCTTGAGTAAGTGTAAATGAGATGATCATTTGGGACCCATCTCCGCCCAATCCCTTGAGATGCACGACGGTGCCAACACTCGGAGGCATATAAGGGTTGGAGAGGCGATCGCCTCCCTTGAAAAAATGTCGATAGTTTTATCTTTTATCGTTGATTACTGGTATTATTAATACTTTTTCTTACATGATCTTTTACGACCTCAATTGATTAATTTTGTTTTTTAAAGATTATAAAAATTGTCCAGTCATTGGTTTACGTTTATAGTCATAAATTTTCATTGCAATTTTAAATATATTTTTAATAAAATTAGTGACGTTTATAAAATAAACTTTGTAAACATAAAATCTTAACAATTAATCTTAATGGATTCTAAAACAACTACGTTGCATAAAGCAAAGATGCCAAAGTAATCACAAAGGCCTTTCGAGGAACATAGTTGCCTAGTTATGGGCCGAAAAATTGCCCAATCAAAACAAAATACAACGGCCCAAATTATTGTAGCTTTCGAGAACGGGCTAACTTGAATGACACCATGTTAAGTAATGTCCAATATATATTCTTTACAAAGTGTTTGACGAATATGGTCAACGTTACGAATTAATTAAACACTAATTTATGTTGGATAATCTATATTTTTAAACAACTGAAAAAAAAGATTTATTATTGCAAGTACGACCCACCAATATATAATATAGTACTCTTTTGGGTGATATTGACTGGTGGTTACATAAATACTAAAAAAGTTAAAGGGTCCTGTACAAACTGGAAAATTAGAATAATAGTCATCAAATTGACAAAATCTTAAATGTCATTATCAAAGGGATTTTCTACCTAATTTCCCCATCCTCAAGTCTTGCCGACCCTCATTTTGGACATCTTTGTAACAGGCACACCTAACCCAACTGTCCCCACCCTCAATTTACTAACTGCCTAATGAAAATAGTAATTTTTTAGGTGTCGTAAATTATATGCTTATAAAAAATAAAATTTTTACCGTTAATATATCAAATAATATATACATACTTATCCTGAATATTAGCTTCTTTTGAGATATATACGTACTTGTCTAGGTACGATGATGCCGAACCTTAGCTATTATTACATTAGCCCGGCACCCATTAAAGCCCTGAAAACCGTACCTGACCCTTCAAGGACCAGACACTTTACTACTTGTAATCGGGAGGACATAAAATGTGGCTAAAACTGTGCGGCAGGGACCAGCAGCTACATTTTGGGGACGGATAACTTTTCGACAGCACGTTGGGGTCCTCTGCACTGAACCATCGAGATTGGTTCCAAATGGTGGCGAAATAGACGGGACCGGACCCCATGGTGAAAACAACAACTCAGGATTTTGTTCATACGATGGTAAGTGGGGAACCAACCAACAGCAATAAGTGATGATTAAATGAAAGCATTGAAGCCATTGTTTTACACCACAACCGAAACCAGACCATCACCCAACAAAGAAAATGCATGAAAAATGCTTCCATTTGTTCACAAAGAAAGTCTTCCCCTACCGTTTTACCAAAAATACTACGACCAGATATAATAATAATATGATGGGGTTTCAAGCTTTTTCATGTTTCTGAATCTAAGCTTACAACAGTCCTTTCACACTCCAAAGATGATGCTGGAAATTTGCATTTTGCACTAATTTTCTTCACCTCCTCGGTCGAATATATGAAGATCTTTCTCACCATCTTACAGAATTCCCTGCAGTTTAAGCAATAAAAAGGGTAAACATTTTTCTAAGAACTAGCCAGGAAAAGCTACAAAAAAGGTGGATTACTTACAGCCAAGGATCATCTCCTACAAGCATCATGTCACCCTCATCATCGGTAAAACCAACGGACCATTTACTATGGGGACAAAGCTCTCCCTCAATATCGAACATTTTCTCCAGCTCATTTATGAGATCATCGTATCCTTTCAATGCAGTTAAGTCAACTGCACGACCAACTGCATAGCCTTCCATTTGTACCTAAGGAATCCACAAATCTTGTTTTTCATAAGAAATGAACCTAAATAACGAGAGAGATCTAAATTAAAAATTGGAAAATTTACCTTGGTACAAGTTCTCATGGAAATTGATGTACCCTGCTTAGCCTGTATCTCCTTGCTCGACGTTTCTGATGTTGTAACTTGCTTCTGCTCCTTGGATGACTTTGAAGATTCTGAATTTTGATCAATAGGGGATGAAGCTATATCGGTCACTCTCACTGCATTATTGATATCTCTCAAATTAAACCCGAACAACCGGCAACCTGTAGAAATTTCAGAGGTTTTTTCTTTTTCATCTTCGTTGTGCTTCAGGCCTCTGCATGGCCGGGATTGAACCGAAGAAGTATCCACTGGATTGTGAAAACAGTTTGGAGAGACATTCACAAGAGGAGAAGGTGGCCAGGCATTTTCAAGTTGAGTCATTGAATTATAAACCCTACTACTTTTGATAAGATTGTTTTCAACCTTTTTCTGTCTCATAGACCAAATAACATGGCTTTCACTGCTTTCGACATCAGCTGTGCATCTAGTTCCTACTTGGGTTAGTTCCTGAGACACGGTAGACCCGCGACTCCAGAAGGCTGAACCAGCTGAATATGTAGTCATTTCTACAATTTCAGTAATTGAATCTCAAAGTTAATAAAGTTGGCACTCAAGAATCTAATAAAAATGCTTGAAAGGATGATTTTCCCGCACCGGAAGCCGGCATATAAACCGGCCTTGGTCTTTTGCTCCTTGCAGCCGGTTGTACAAGACTTACGGGAGTAGAAACCGTAAACGGCTCTATTTCCCAAGGAGAAACTCTCTCTGGCCTTTGTATTATTGTAGGTTCATCCCATTGAATCTAAAAGGAGAAATGGTTGGGTAGAACTACTTTCAAAAACAAGAAAAAGAGTTAAGCTAGCGTTTCAAAACCACTAATGGAAAGGCTATATTCAACCTTCAAGGACCGCCATTTGGATTCTGACCAATGAGGGGAAATGTCTCCAACACCGACTATGGTCCCGGTGAACCTGATTTCGAAAAAGAAATCCCAATAGGTAAAAAGGATCAGAGACAACAAATAACGCATGCCAAAGGATAATCCATTGTTAACACCTTCTCTCAGGGGAGTCTTCACCCTCGAATCTCATCTTGAAACGCATGCCAACCGAGAATCTATTGTTAATAGACTCCAAGTACTTGTTTACTCCTATTATGAATTGGCTTGTCCTGAACATGAGCAATGGAAAGAAACTCGGTCCCGAGATAATCATAC
Source organism: Abelmoschus esculentus (assembly GCA_035048815.1). Classification (NCBI taxonomy): domain Eukaryota; kingdom Viridiplantae; phylum Streptophyta; class Magnoliopsida; order Malvales; family Malvaceae; genus Abelmoschus; species Abelmoschus esculentus. The sequence goes on from JAUCBN010000034.1 coordinate 17,559,900, forward strand.
AAACAAATGTTGTTAATCATGTTTACACCAAGAGATAAAAATTAGAACCTTGGCTTGTAGTACACAACAAAGAAGGTCTGAGTCGTAATGGCGTGAAAAGCAGTAGCAAGCACTCCTAAATGCATGCTCTGGCTGGATATGACCGACGAAGGCATTGAGCCCTGTTGATGAGCGAGTCGCCGAACCCCAACTCTTACTTCTCCATTATCATCTCTAATAGAACATGCCACAAGTGCAGTTACAACCAAAGATACTGCACATACACACATGTACAATATAAAATAAAGTTCCAAGAGACCGAATACCTAAGAAACACGAATGCATCTCCTGCAACCAATCTCTTGGAAGTGACAAAGGTGCTCCACCCGGTTGTAAGTAAATGTCTCCGTGGTTGCCCTGATCATTCAGAATTACAAATCCAGAGAAGACTAAGAAATGAACAAGAGAGCTTGGAATATGTTCTGAAAGCAAATCTGAAATGGAACGAAAGCATTACCCCTAAATATATGCTTGAACCGCCACTCGTATCCGTGAAGATCCTTGGCAGTCAACTCCTGAGTTGGAGTAGCTTGATTCATATCCTGAACAAAATAAACAGAAACGAAATTCTAATCAAACACCACAATGCAACAACAATCTAACAAGGACTAATAACATCATGAACCAACTTATTACCAATGGAGGCAGGCATTCAGTGGCATGCTTTCGGAGGATGGAAAACCCTCCATGAGTGCTAGTGTCCGATGCCATTAAAATCTTGCAGAAGGAATGAACTGCCCTCTTCGAAGCCTCGGATGGGTCCGGGTCCGGTCTTGTCAGTTCAATTTGCTGTAATGATAATATAAGTAGCCAAACAAGTGTCACAAGTGAAAGTGGAAGGGATAGCATTGACTTACGTCTGCTTCAGGCTGCAAAGTGATCTGAGCATAAACTTCATCTGTCTCTTGTTCAGCCTATAGAAAAAATGATAACACCGTGATCTCTTCGGGAAAAAAATTGAATGCTAATAAGTAATAAGAACTGGAATCATAAATAGAATACCAGTAACTGAACATGAAGAACACGACATAGGATCTTAGAAGGAAGACTAAACAGTGGGGCTTCATGATTAAGTTCTTGATTAGTTGATGCTTCTAACTGCAGAGGTAAACAAAGGGCAGATTCCAGATTTTTTAAAGCTGTAACTGAAAATTTTAATAATCAGGAAGAATCTGAATAGTTTTCTAGAGGAAAATGGAGAATTACTTGTTCCATGTGACCCTGAGGGAAGTAAAAGACTCTCTCTTGAACCCGAGGAATCTGCACCAACGGGCCAGCGCATAATTTCCATAGTTCTGGATATAGATCATCGCCACCACCCAAACCTATCAACCAAAAGAAGGAGAAAAATTAAAGCTTGAGACACCGTTTTGTTACTGAGAAAATCAAAGGAATTAGAACAAAGCAAAACTAGACGTCCAAAATCTAATTTATCTTGCAAACAACAACAACAACAATGTCAGTAGCATAAGTATTGGACAGTCTAAAGGAAACCCTTTTCTTTCCTTGTAGTTTCTCGGCAGCCAAACAGAGCCATTTTCCAGACACACAGACAAAAAGGAAAAGAACCCAAATTTGTTTAACTCAACACTCACCTGATTCAGCATGAGCAATAGAAGAACCCCTTGGAATACCCTCAGTTTGAGCCATCAAAACGAGGTCGTACCGAGGATGAAACAGCAAAAAAACACTGAAGAAGAAACACTAGAGCTAAAAAAGCAGCAAAAAGATGAAGTCTTTGAAGCAGGCAAAGTCTACCCCATTACCGTAGAACATAGAAGATCCCTCCGTAAGAGTCGAAATAAAGAAAACAATAAAAAACAGAGAATAATAAGACTAACTAGACACGGCTATATATATATATAAGAATTCATTGTTGGTAGGTAGTTTCCCTGTAATCGACTGTTAAGATATTTCATTTTTATATAATCTCTTGGCCTGTCCTGTTTCAGTTTCATCTTTATAGAAAAGAATTTAATTAGTAGAGATAATAAATTAGATTAACAATGTTGAATATGGTCTGTTTTTGGTGAAGCAGTGAAAGGTGATGCCGCTACATCCTAAATTGTGGTCGTCGTAATTGTTTTGTCTCTCTCTTTCTTCCCATGCCTCTCTGTCTGTCTGCCACTGCTCTATTTCTTTACTTCTCTCTCCTTCTTAGATTTCTCAAATTTCATGCAGAGCGATTGAAACATCTGTTTTAACTGAATTAAACTATCAAACCACAGTTTTATTTTTATTAATTTTAAGTAATATAGGTTTTGGTTAATATTTTTTTTCAAACATCTGTCGAAGATCATTTTTCCGTACTTTTGTGTCCGTTCATCTTTTCCTACCATGTGCTCTTTCTGTGCCGTTGTTTCCTTCTCCCCACCCATCGCTACCCCATGTTTATCATCAAACCTTTTTTGGGTTGATTCAGATGTTTTCAACTCAGCAATCATCAGATCACAACGCAACACCAGACGAGGAGAAAATCAAAGGGATTTATGCAAGCTTTTCGTCATGGGATTTGAGTCAAGAGTGATACAGGGACAGTCGATCTGACTCAGAATTTAAATTTTTTATAGTTTAGATTTTATATTAATGATTCAATTTTATACCTTTATACTTTTTAATTACATAATTTTTATATTTTTAATATAATTTTTTTATATAAAATTTTATATTTGTCCTCGATTGTACTTATATCACTATTACTAATGACATTATAGGCTCTCTAATTCTTCAGTGAAAATGATTCCTGAATGCATGTGTACGTTCTCTGAAAATTAAGTAAATTCTGTAGGGTGGAAATTACAGGAAACCATTAAAGTCTTGTACGATCATAAACTCAATGTCATTGCAAAGAAAGGGACACAAGTCGATGGATTGTCATGCTTTCTAGGTTTACTCGTATTCGACACGTAAATTTAAAGTCTTCATTTCAACACGATTCGATCCGACATTCGATCCAAAATTTTATTTTGTATATAAATTTAAGGTTTGAAGAGCTTGTTTAGGGTTTAAGGTTTTGAATGCAAGTTGTTTTGAATTTATGGATTATTAATAGAATTTTAAATTTAGTGTTTATAGGTTAAAACATAAAATTTTAATTATATTATCTTAAAATTTTAACCCTAAATCTTAAATTCTAAACTTATACACCAGAATATTTCACTATCTATAAATAATATAATAATTTATATAACAATTATTCTTAAAATATATATTATTCTATATGTCAAATTGAATTAAATAGATTTTTTTATCTAAACCTAAACTTGACCCTACATTAAGCAAAAAAAAAACAAACAATATTATAAGGTCTGATTAAGAACCTGTCGTGTTCGGATCAATGTACATCCTTAATTACAATAATATATTGTGCATTAGTATTTGATAGTGATATTGTTTTTAAGGTTTTTTAAAGCTACGATTATAATCTCAATTAATATTTTAGATATTTATAATTTAAATCGATAAATATAACTACAATTATAATTATAATTATAATTAATGTAACCGTATAACTCAATCGTTATAATACACAAATTTATAAATTAAAATTACAATACAACCTAATCTAAATCAAAATTAAATTCCACATACCAAGACATTATACGTGACTTAAACCATATAAATTTAAAATTAATAATTCTATACAACTGCAGGCATGAAAAATAAATCTGACAAAACCATGTGTTAATGGTGACGGTCCACAGTACTTCACACAGGACACTGGCAACTGCAAACTCATCAAGCTTGGCCACGTGATGTGGTCTCTAATGCCAACGTGGCATAGTTCGATTTGTGTTGCCGTCTCCGATGCAGGACATTCTGTTTCCAATTTCTTAAACAAAATAAAAACATTTTTTAATATATGAGACTGTTTCAAGTGATAAATATTTTAATATCAATTAAATAAATTTTAAATTTTAGGTATTATGTATATAAAAATTTAAAAAATCTATAATAGATATCAAATACTGTTATATTACTAACATTAAACACCACCAAATACTATTAAAGTAATTAATAAAAATTAAAAATACCAAAAATTGATATATAATTATAAATTATTTAAAGTAAAATTTCAATTAATTATTATATATATAAATATTATATATTTAATTTTTCTTCAAATAATTGGATAAAATACTAACTTTAATTAATTTTAAAAAACAAAACTTTAAACTCTAAATCATAAAATCAAAACCCTAGACATAAAACACTAAACGTTAAAACTAAAACCTTAAAACATGAAACCAATACCCTAAATCTTAAAACATAAAATACTAAACTATAAATTTGAGTTTACGATTTTAAGTTTTGTGTTTTGAGTTTTGTGTTTTAAATTTTATATTTTAGGGTTTATTATTTTAGATTTTATTGTTTTGGGTTTAGAGTTTAGAATTTAGTATTTTGAGTTTTAAGGTTTAGTGTTTTAGATTTTTGAGTTGATGATTTTAGGTTTTAAGTTTTAGATTTAAGGTTTATGATATTTATTTATAAAATTGAAAAATAATTTAAATAATTTATTTCAAAAAATTAAAATAAATAATGCACGTGAAATATAGTTTAATTAAAATTTTATTTTAAATATTTTATAATTATATGTTAAGTATTGAGATTTTTAACCTTTATTTAATTTAATAATGTTCAACATTAGTGGTGTTCAACGATATTCGACGCGTATAATAAACGCATCCAAAAATATTATCATTTTAAGACTCACTCAAAAAATCAAATTTACAACACGAATCGATTTAGATAAGCCAAAATAAAACCATAAAAGATCTATAATATATGTATATATATATAAACATTTTAAACCCCGCATTATTCGCATTCTCTCTTCTTTCTTTAACCTAATTATCCGAATTGAATCCTCGAAGTAATTTTAATAAAAAATAATTTATTCTTAAAAGATTTAAATTCATTTAATTTATCTATTATTTCTTTATATTTATCAAATAACTAATAAAAATAATAAATATTATCATAAAATCACAAACAAATACAGAAAATCACAAACAAAAATAATAAATTTTGGTGTGCCTCGCAATTTTGACACACGTTAAGTTGAAATGTATTAAAATTATTTTTACTCGAACTATCGGATATTGATTATTTATTTATTTTGACTATACGTTATACATCTAATTTATCCCCTTTTCTGATTTTAAATCTACATCAAATTCGACATAATTTGATGTGCAATATATACCATAAGATATTAATATAATTTTAGTAAATTATACTTATATATCACGTGTACTATAAATTAAATATTTGCATGATAATGTATTTAGAATCAAAAATAGATTCCCAAATCTAACGTGCTTGGATTTCAACCAAGAATCTTGTCGATAATCAACGTCACATCAATCTAACAAGCCAAATAAAAAAATCTTGAAATTTTCTTTAAATATAAAACTATCGATTTATATTAATTTAAAATTTTTTAATATAAAATAAGTATACATATATAATTATTTTATGTTTTATCTTATCAGTCTAATTTTTTTATTAATATATATTTAATAGTTAACAATTCAATGAAAGTTTATACATAAAATTAATATTATCTTTTACTCAAACATTATGTGAAACAAACTATAAAACACAATGATAGTATTGTTAAAATATAAATCGTACAAAATATATAAAATAATTTTATTTTTATAGTAATGAAAATACATAATTTATTATATGTATGTACGTGTTAATCTTATAAAAATGATAAGAGAGAGAATTGTTTGGAAACAAGATTTAAATAAATTTATAGATGATTTTATTCTTCTACTTGCATATTTTCAAGATTCTATGCAACTCTTTTGACTAAATTAAATTTTATAATAAAGTTCTTTTTTGAGAGACTGTGTCTGTACACCCCATGTGGAGACCATTTTGTTTCGGCTCTTAACCCACAAACAATGTGTAGATAATTTAATTAATTATTAGTTTGAAGAATTATATCTGGAGTTTGATTTATGGCAGCTTTACAATCCTTAGATTCTAATCCTATATTAGAATCTTGAATTTCTATATTCAAATTTCGTGTTGTCCGGTTGATAATAGTCATGAGTTGAGTTTGCTTTACTTATGGTAAACGAAAGTTCATGGGGTGGGAAGCAAAGCATTTAGTCTAGCTATTCTAGGGCCTACGCATATGGAATTGAGGGGTTTGAATCCAATGAATTTAAAAGTTGGGACTATTTTATCAAAAGATAGACCCAACCCAAACACAAGAGCAAATTCAAAAAACTCAACGCCCAACATTGAAAACATTTATATAAAAAAATTAAATCTCTCTCCCTAAACTCCAAATTCACCTCAACAAGTATTTTGTTTTAAAAATACAAAAAGGTATTTTAGAATACCTCATCTAAGATATTATTATTTTCATTTATTATTTATTTCAATACTGGCTCTCGAACCTCGTCCGAAGAAGCCGCATGACAAGCATTTGACCAACCGAGACAAGGGGAAAGCCAGTGTCATGGACTTTATTATTTATATTTATATCCTTTTTCCATCTTACCACTTGCCAGTGGCAGTGTCTCTCTCCTTTACACTTTTCAGATACTGTGTGTAAAGACATATATTAAGACTATGAAAAGAATCCTAAGAGTATGAGAAGAAGGAGAATTTACAGCTGCATTTCTGGTTGTGCTGAGGCTATAAATTTCAGCAAGGACTCGCTTCCTACTTGTCACAGCCTCACAGGGAGATTATGTTGGGATAACTGCAAAGGGATGGGCATGGCTACAAAAAAGTCATTTGCAAGGCCACAGACCACAGGGAAAAAAAACTTTATATTCGGACAAGATTTCATCACTGGGTGGTCCAACACAATATTCCTTTGACAAACCTACACAGTTGAAGACACTTTTAACAGGTTCAACCACGTCAGAATTTTAATTTTCAAAACAAAAGTTTATTTTATTATAAATCTTATTTTGACTGAGTGAAAAAATAATTTACTATTATGTCTGTACTGTACATGGAATTCAGTTGCCAATGTTTCCATCCCATAGGCATAGCACGTTGCCAATCCTCTCATATCTCCGTCAAATCTGTCTCCATGACTTCACCGTCAGCAATCAGCATTTTAAAATCAAGAATATGCAGAGTCACCATGCTTAATGAGTCTTTGGACGTTATAGACAAAAATGAAGGAAACTATATATTTATATCTTATTTATATTATTATTTTTAATAAAATGATATTTGATGTTATGATTTTATTTTGTTTAGATATATCGACCGTTAAAAACTAAAAGAGATAGTGACGTAACTTAGATTAATAATAGTCTTATTTTAAAAACTTATAGTACAATCTATCAATTTAATCTAAAATTTTATAAATTTAGATATTCTTTTAATTTTTGGATTAAAATTGTAAATAACTCATTTTTTTTCTTCCAAATGATTGTGATTTACAAATTTTCCCCTAATTTAAAATCGATGAATTTTGGATTATATATATATATATATATACTTTAGACTCAAACTTTTGTTATACTAACCACGTTATCATCCTATAATGATAAATATCATTTTACCAAAATTAATAATTAGGATAAAAAAAATTAACACAAGTATAACTATGATACTATGTATGTAGTTTTTCTTTAAAATTATATTATATAACTTTTAGAGATATGCTTTGATATATATATATATATTTTGATACTTTGAGCAATTGTATTGATGCAAGTAATTTATAAGTCGTATTTAAAAAAAATCATCAACAATCATTGTGTCGTACAATGAAATATTAAACTTTTAAAAATATCTAAAATTTAAGATATAATATACGTTTTAAATTAAAAATATATATGAAATCTTTTTAATAATGGATCTCTGCCGACTTTTATAAAAATGAAATTATTAAGTATACATATATAGTTTTATTCTTTTTAAAAATATTCTATAATATCTATCTAATAGTTTCGAAAACTAATAAATCAGTCATATTCTTTGATGTTTAAATCTAAAAAGGAAACATGAAAATCACAGGCATGCGGGTGACAGTGAGTGAGATGAAAGTAGAATCTAAGGGTTTTTTGGTCTCACTAATACTCGATTTAAGGGTTTATGTACAACATATTTACCTGTAATTAAATTATAATTGTTTTCCAGTGGTGTAATTATTGTTATAGTCTCTCTGCTACGCTTAAATTTACAATTTAGTCATTACAGTTTAATTTAACATAATTTGATCACCATTTCTGTAACTATTAAGTCCAAATCGGTAATATTGTTAGTTATTGTCTTTTTAGTACTATAACAATTCATAATATTATTATTTCAGACTTGTTAATAACTTTATACAAATAGACGACGAGACTAATTGGTGTAATTTAAAACAAATATTAGACCAATTATTAGATTTAAACATAATAAAGTGAATAAAATAATAATTAGACCTTTTATCAGTTGACAATAAGAATAACTTTGTATAGAGTACTACTACTAATTAGGTAGGTTATGATAGATTCCAGAAGTACGTAAAAAATAATAAATAAATAAACAACGTATGATAAGTCAAGAACTATCATTACAAATAAATAATATCAAAAGGTAAAAATAAAAATTACATACTTTAACTTAAAACAATTATTTAGTAACTAATTATCCCTCATAAATATATTATAAGACAAGTAGTTAAAAGATTTTAAATGTGTCCCCAATCCCCAAATTCCATGTACCATAAGCACCTTCCATTAACTCACTTAATCCCATTTAACAGTTAATCAATCTGAAAATTAAGGGGATTAAAGAAGTAAAAATTCTATAATTAATCTGGAACCCTAGAAATTGAAGGAACAGAGTGAATTAATGGTGAAGCTTACCAGAAAACTTAAAAGCATCTACGTACTGTAGCCTGTAGGGTATAATGCTAAATACGTTCAAGAACAGCAAAGAGAAAGAGTTGGTGAAGCATTAATGGAGTTTTTTTACAGGCATGTCAAGAAGTGTTGCTGTGTTTGAGTTTCTCCGTCTAGCCATGATGAGTCGCCGGTGAACGTCCATCCACAAGAATTCCATTGGCAGCCGTTGTTCAACAACTCCGGGAGTTCTATTTCCCCCCAGAAATCGTCCCCGCTGCCTTCGGACGATTCTTCTTGAATCTTCTTCGACGAAGCAGCCAAATGGGCTGCCTTCGCCGCCGCGGCTTGGATGTCTCGAGCCGTGCATGTCGACGGTATGGGCAAATCGTCCACTTCGTTGGGGAAGTTCAGCTGGGCTTTACGTCCCCGTAAGCAGAAAGCGGCCACGTCGTAGGCTTTGGCTGCCATTTCCGGCACGGGAAACGAACCGAGCCAAATGCGAGATTTCTTGCGCGGCTCTCGAATCTCCGACACCCATTTGCCCCACCGTCTCTTCCTGACACCACGGTAGACGGGATGCCGCGTGCCGCCTCCCCTGGGATCGTGTTTCGGGTCCGTCTTGACGGTGGTGGAGGAGGACTCGGGGGAGGCGGTATAGTCATCTTCAGTATACGGTGGTTGCTCCATTACATTTAGAGCCGTTTCTGAAAGTGTTGCGGGAGCATTTATATTTGCATTAGACGTTACAACGGTTAATGACAATTACGGAAATACCCATACCAAAAGGCGAGGAACGTCAGTTGTCAAACATTAAAGCATTCAAATTGCGGGAACAGATTAGCTGACGCGCCACTTGTTTAAGACAACCACTGCAACTCTTTTAGGTCTAATTTTCTTTTAGTCCTTATAATGTTTTACACATTTAAAATTCAGTCCTCCACTTTTATTCCCGGGATTTAATTTTTTACTCATTTAATTGAATAATTGAAGACTAAACAAACAAACAAAAAACAATTAAATTAGATCATGGAATAAGTATATATTATCAACTTCTATTATAGTTCTTTTAAATATGCTGAAAAAACTTACAACCCATATAAAAGATAGAAATCAAAAGAGTAAATGAACTAATTTATTGAGATTAAAAGTAATAGATTAAAATCTAAATGTACAAAAAGTATAAGGACTGAGAAAAAAAAAGTGATAAAACAAAAAACGGAAGATATTTGACAAAAATCACCTGCACGTCGTTTTCCTTTTGTTTTTATTGTCTACCCGCACATTTATTTTTTATTTTTTCGGTTTTTAAGGTTTCGTTTTGATTAGTTCAGATTGACATGCATCGCATATTTAATTTTAATAAATTAATCTTTTAATAATTTCTTTTGAATACATAATGTTTTGAACCCAAATCCTACTTAAACAAAACTAAATTAATCGCTTAAAACAATCCCTATTAGTTATTCAAATTTATTTTTATCGATGTTCAATATATTTTGATTATCAGTTATAGTATATTAATAATTAATTCTAGTAATAATATAGTAAAAGATAAACAAGTAGTATATATTACATTTACAACTTATATATCAAATAATGAGCCGTTAACATCTGGCATTAAAGGAGCAAAGGGGGTAGCGCCGAGTCGATGAACAGTACGCATACTGTCTCCTACCAAGAGTGGTGGAGCATCGAGAAAGTGACAGGGAAGTGACTAGTTTACCCTTCCATGTTGCGGAGGATCTCCATAAGGGAAAGGAGAGAGTGGGGATTTCAAGAAAACCAATGGCTCTAGCCCTTTCGGTCGGGTGGGGTTGGGGGATGGTTCACACCTTCACGTGGGGCGAACGGTCGCACGAGATTTATGTGACTCTCCCTTTTTCTTTCCCTTTTGGCTTTTTTGATGCGCTTTTGATTTATATTTTTAAAATAATCTTTTAGTTGCAAGAGTAAGCTTGGATCTTTTACGATATTTATATAATATAATAATAAGTCACATCTTATTATAAGAAGAAAATTCATGTTTAAATATTACAATAAAAATTTATTTTATATATTATAAAATAAAAATAAAAAATTAAAGAATATTTAAGAATAATCTCCCTTTCACCTATTATGTAAGTTCATCCCTGAATGTCGATATTATTAATGAGACATGTTTATATAGATTTGATGAAATATTACACCAATGAATCATTTGAAATTGGAAGGTCTTGATTGGCCAAAGTTTGAAGACAAGATAAGAGTGTTGTCATTCAGACCACTGAAATCTCCCCCTTTGCCAATTGACCTGTCTTCAACCCACCATGTCTTGGTACCAATTGAACCATGGATGGGAAAGAATGGGCGAGTTTTGTCTTCACTCTTAATTGAGAAATCGAACCTACAATAACCACTCAACCACAAAAGACAAAGAAGGAGAGAGAACAAAAATAATTAGGGACAAATTATACTTTGGTCCATAAACTTGACAACTTTTTCTCATTTATGGTCGTTTTTGATGATATAATACACTCGGAGATTTTCATGTATAAAATTGACCAAAATCTAAAGGTAGGGTGATATGAAAATAAAAAATTAATTTGTAAATATATTGTCGAATCCTATTTGAACTACTAAAAAGAGACTAAAATTCTTAAGTTTTAATACAATAAATTAAGTTCAGAGGGTTATTCCTCAAATATTTTTTTTTATAATATTTAATTTTAATTAATCCAATGATTATGTTAACAAATTGTTTTATTTCAAACAGATAAATAAATAAAGTGATTATCTTATTTATATATTCTAAACAGGACCACAAAATCCACTTGTTTTTTTGTTAAAATGTGTAACATCACATTTGGGAATCCAAATACCAATAAAATCTTATCTACACTTCTTGTCGATAAACAAACAATGAACAAGAAATCACTGTGATGGTGCATGGATTTTTACGCATCCTTTTTTCCCCATAATTAGTAATTTGTCTCTATTTGGCTTTATATATTTTTTTAAATTCTTTTTTGGAAGTAAGAAATGATTTACAACTTTCCCCTTTAAATAAAATAATTCCCCATTTCACCTCTTCAATTTGGGTATACCAAACAGGCTATGTCGTAGGAAAATGTAGGGATCTGCTTCAAATAAAAATGGTGGAGGGAATACTAAATAGGTATTGAATTTGAAACAAAGGAGGGGATGAAAAACAGCTGTTTCCCAAGTTCTATTGGCATCTTTGATTTTGGGTCCACTTCCCTTGCCATCTCTCTTTTGTCTTCTTTATTGAAAGCTCCTATTTTATATTAAAAAAAATGTTAATTTCATCAAAAATAATATAAAAAGAGTTGAAATTAAATATATTCTAGCTAATACTAACTCAATATTTTTATATATTCTATCTTATACTAATTATGCATGTTGAAATTTACTATGACTGATTTCAAAGTTTATTCCTTCTCATCTATAATGGTATAACCCTTTCTTTCCCATCTCTCCATGAATGCAAATCTAGAAGGTGGGTCCATGAATGTGTTGGATTGAAAGGTATAATTTAATCGAGCGGTCAAGTTTTCATTACATATAACATGTGTGCACCAGTAATATTGTAGGAGAAAAAAATCTTCTACAAAGCTATAAGTAATTAGTAGCGATATAAGATCAAAGTTTAGGTTTTGTTTAAAATTATATAAATTTAATAAAAATGTTAATATTGTGATTAATTGTCAGTATTAAGTTAACTATTTGTTAATGATAGTAGTGTTTTTTTTCATCTTTCATTTTCGGATTATGAAGTACACTTTTAAAGATGATGGTATAATGTGAAGATTGTTTTATTTGAAAGTTCAAAAATAGATAAGTAAATAAAGTATCGACAATCGTCTTGTTTCATCGTTTGGTAACGAAGGCTTTACTCAACTGATAAAATATTATTTTTGTTTGTGTGAATAAATAGAGTTTTGTTTATGTTAATTTATTTATTTTTAAAAGTATTCATATTTTATTCATGTTGGTTTAAATTGTAATATCGCTATTTAAAAAAAATTAATATAATGTTTATTTGTTTATTTTTTAATGTTTTTATGTTTGTTTATTAGTATTTGCAAACATGTTAATTTAATGTTCGCAGACATATTCATTTAAATGTCTACTATATGTTTTTTTCATGTCTGTCAAAATGATAGAATTACATTATTAATTCTTAAGTTTTTTAGGTTTCATAATCCAAACTCTAAAATTCATCATGTATTCAATTTGTTCCATTTTTACCAATATTTAAAAAGTAAAAATAAAAAAGAGAACCATGTAAACGAGCTTATGATGAGCCAATAAGAACGAAACACATCTCTATTTGTATTCATCCATTTGTTTATACTTATTTATTTAACTTAATAAATTTACATAGAACACTCTATTCATTTATATCCCTACTGTTGTTCTCAACATCTACCGCTTCCGTAACTCATCGTACCGACGAATTCACTGCTAAAATTTCCACATGAACGGTACGCTCTTTAGCTTCAACAATGACGGCCAAATCTTGTGTTGATGTTGGTGCTAATATAATGCAACAAAGCTTGCATGGCCATAGCTATACTGCTGTCTTTTGACGGCCAGTTGCTTTCGGGTTCATGGAATTTGGATTTAATTCAACCACGGTGTCTTTTATAAGAAGTTATTTGGAACCCAACATTTATTTAAAAAGTATATTCTAATATAAAAGTTAAGTAAAAAATATAATATTTTATATTTAAAATTTAAAACATAAATCTTTAACTTTAACAATAAAAATTCTAAACTTTAAACTCTAAATTTTAGTCATAAATTATAAGTTGAAATCATAAATTTTAAATATCTGCATATGCAAAGGAATTAAGTGTCGCTAAGAGGAAATCTAGATTTCTAATTTTAAAATTTTGACATGAACAACTTGTATGTTTTTCAAATCACGTGTCTTTTAAAGTGGTCCACTCCCCTAGCCCTAGGTTAGGGAAACTAGGACAACTGAGTCAGTGGACGATGGAAAATGTTGCCACGCGGCATTGTTTGATATTGAATCCTTGAACTAAAAATTACAAAAATTAAAACCTTTTTACCATTTTAATTTAAAATTTAAAATTGAATTCAAATAAAAATTAATTAAAAAATTTAAAAAATTAACTTCTTATTCAACTCAATTAACATGATAACATCCCTAACAGCTGCCGCGTGGTAATGTCTGAACAGCCGTTTGACAATTGCATGCTGCGAAATAATGCAGATGTGATAATAAAAAAACAGGTTTATTTCATGAAAATCCATGTCCCAATGTTTATGTTGGGACATTAGACAAGAACAGGAACTAGAACCAAGTACAGCTAACCAAATTATGACACGACAAGATCTTAATTAATATCAGTTGTACTGTCAATGTTAAAGTAGATATATGATTTAGGATGTGTTGTAGAAACAAAACTGATTGAATCATAAATTTGATTTAACTGATCAAGTGGTTGATTATTTTAATATAATTTCTGATATTTAAACAATTTATAAATAATTCGTAGAGTATTATTTTTAATTTCCGATACTTAATTAGGAGTATCTAAGTTTTATGGTTTGGGCACCTTCTTTCGTCTGTGTCGATATCTGTAGACAGCCCAATTGATATAATGGGCTCCTTCTTTCACATGATTTCTTTTCAAATTATTGGTCAAGGTTGTGTTTTTACTTTTTAGTTGCTTTTAGCACCTAAAAGCATGCTTTTACTAGATTTTAGTTGTTTATTTATTATTTTTAAAATCAGTTTTTTTACTCAAATAAAAAAGTTAAAATTTATGGTTTGGGATTGGAAAAACTAATTTACAAAATATTTTTTTTTTTACTTTTAGAATATATTGTTGAAATAATATTTATACGTACATAATTACAAAATAATATATATTAAAATATTTATATTGAGAATAAAATTATTTTATTTATAATTTATTTTAAATTTAATATTAATTTATAATTATTATATCCATATATAATCTAAAATATAATTTATATTTTTAAATTACAAAAATTTAATATTTTTATTATAGTTTAAGTTGATTTATTTAATTAATCATAACATTAAAGAATTTGAATATCATATAGCATATATTGAAGGTGATTCAATCGCCATCGTCAACAAGCTTAGAGCACCTTCTTTGGACAAATCTTTGGCTGCTTCGTAGCTTAAGGATGCATTTTCTTTGCTTCATTCAGAGTTGAACATTATTGTTTCTCACATGAGTCGTGTAGCGAATAGAGTACCACACGAGTTAGCTCACTGGACTTTTTCTTTAGTTAATCCTTTTTACTTTTCTTTTGATGTTCCATCTTGTATCAAACATTTATTGTTAGAAGATGTCATTTATGACTAAATAATATTTGCTTTTACCTCAAAAAAAAACATCACTGATAAATACTACCTAACTTTTTAAATTATTTTTTCTATAACATTTTTAAAATTATTTTTTCAACACGCTTTTTAAAAGTAATACTAAACTAAATCTAAATATACTTACAGTCATTAAATTAAAAAATATGAGATTTTAGTCGTTTAAATTTTAAAATTATTATAAATGGTCATTTTCTATTTTTTAAAATTAAATCTAAATACACTAATTTTTAATTTTGTTTTGGCATTCTTTTTTCGAAAATTTTCTTCGTGTGACTAAGATCCAAAACTTCAATCGTCACCCTGCTGGTTGGGCTTAGTGAGCTCCGCCTATTCCAACAAAAATTTACATGGGGGACATGACAAATGCTCTGTTACTGATTAAAATATGTGTTTAAGGGTGGACTTTCGGCAATCGATAATAAAATTCATTTTTAGTTAGATTATAAAAAAATTTGTTAAATATTAGAGATGAGTTTTGACGTATTTTTGTTAGAGTTTATAAATAGAAAATAATAACAACCTCTTGGATTTGAGATCACATTCGAGAAGTTAAGAATGAAGTGTAATGGTATAAGTTGATCCAATATCCTTCCCATGAGCCAAAGCATTCAATCATAACATAGATAGTCATTTTTGATAGACTCCTTACGTGTACTCGTCTCTTGCATTTTAGTTTTGTACAAACGGATGATTGTTTGTTTTGTCAGAATAAGTTAAAAACTCGAAGACATTTTATTTTTTGAACGTCAATTTTTCAGGAGGATTTGAAAGCGAGTGTTGAGTAAGTGTTTGGAAACAAGGATAATAGGAGATTGAGATGATAAGATCTCTTGAGCATCAACTCAGCTCAAAGAAAAGTCTTTGATTGTTTTTATTTTAAAAATAGCTTAGAATTGTCATATCTATCTTATATGACGTGAGTGAAACCGTTGTCTTTTCATAGAAACATGTCTTTTCACAGAAACATGTCAAAGTGAGGATGATATAGTTAATTCTATTAGATCTATTGTTTGCATTAAATTACATACTAGATACATAGATAATAACGACAGATTTTATATAAGTTTTGTATAGAGTTGAGACACCAATAATGTATAAGGTTTCAATGTTCTTTGATTGACTATAGTAGATTTTTACTTCTTAGATAAATAAAACACACATTATATCAAAAATAAAATTGTTTGTTGCCTATGTTACTTCAGCTGGAAGGAAGCACAATTTGAACGACTAGAGAAAAAATGGGCATGAACGCTGATTAAGAAAAAAGAATGTTCATCTAATAAGTTGACCTAAGTAGTAAGTAATTTGGTATTGTTTAAGTAAATTTTAGGTTTGAGGTATTTAGTATATAAAAATTTTATTAAAAAAGTCTTTGATCAAAATTAAATATACGATGTAAATCAATTTAGATTAATTAAGGCAAAACCTAAAATAAAAAATAGAAAATATTGTTATTTTATGTTTGTATTACATAATTAAATATTTACCTTCTTTAATTTTAGATATTATATATATTAAGTAAATCAATATACAAATTTACATGTTTATATATATTGAAGGATCTAACTAACATCCTCCTTATGCTTACTATCTCTATGTTGCACATTTTGCGACGCAGTTGGTCTCGTGTCCAACCATCACGCGACGCGGTTGTTGAACTGAGAACGCTACAGACACATTTGAAACAGAAAACGCGTGAAACATGCGATCTTTTAGGCTTTCTTTCACACTTCGCAGTCTGAGAGTAATATGCTTAAGGTTTGAAAACCTACTTGTTTCCTAGCAATTATCTAAACATATAATAAAATAAAAGGTTAAGATAATACTATAAAAATCAGTATCAAACAAACATAATTTTGATGGGATTTAAAATAATTAAAACACACATCACGCATCAAAATAAATTAAAATAAAATTATATATCGGGAGAATATGAGAAAAATAATTATGGACCAAACTAAAAAAACATTAAATTCAAGGGATAAAAGTTTGTAATAAAATAAGATAAGCCGACGTTTTCTTTTTGCTATTTTATTCGGCTTATCACTTCCAATTTTGGTGTTGCCTTAGATTCTACACAATTAAGGAGGGACACGTGGATGCATTATTATGGTGTAATTGCTTAATTAATCTTTAAACCTCAAACTTATCGAAAGATTTGGGTAACACAAGACTTGCTTTTTGTTAAACTTTCAATGTCAGGATGTTAAAGTTAAAGACACAACATTTACCGACCAGTGTTTGATAATTCAATTTATTAATTATAAAAAATTATTATACGATATACTCATCATATTATTTATAATTTTATTTATTAAAATATAGTAATTAATATTTTTATTTTCTAAAAATAATTTTTTATATTTTATATAATATAAAAAAGAATGAATTGTTATATAAAAACCGATTATGTATAAATTAATGATATTAAAAAACTTGATTATTAAGCCAATTAAACACGATCAATTCTTTAATGTCCATGGATAAGATCATTTAATAAAATGTTAGCTTATTTTAAACTAGTTTATTATTATATAACTATATATTTAATAATATTTTTATTTACTTTGTGATTGTTAACATTTTTAATTATATATGCACATCTAATTATATGTTTATAAAAAATTATATAGTTTAGACGAATAATTCAACATAACTTAAATTAATAAAAAATTTAATTTTTAATAATTTAAAAATAATTACAAAATAAATAAAATATTCATATTTTATAAATAAAATAATTTAAATTCAAATCTTTTAAAATAAATATTATTTATTTTTTATTAGATCACTAAAACGAATTTAATTTTAAAATCTTAAAACAAGTTAAAAAAAATAAAGAACATGAACATATAAATACTTGCCCAATAAATTAAAAATTAATTGAATTTGAACATAAAAAATATCCTTGCTAACAATTTTTGACCATGGTTTGGTTAGCATTAAACTCTATCATCTTAACCATGGTCCACTTCTAAAAACAACAACAATTTCCCTTCTTTTCCCCTTCTTCCTCTCTATTGTTTTTCTATCTCACGAATTGCTACAAAGAGGGAAATCATAAAAAAAAAGGTTTATTTATTTTCATTTTTGTTCAAATAGAAAAAGGTTTATTACTTCTTCTGCTTCTATCTTAACTGCTTCTTTTGCTTTGTTTTTCTGTTTTGTTTTGTGGACAGTGCTCTGAGATTTTCATCAAACTTCTGTTGATCCCAAATTGCTTTTTCGGGCAACGGGTGTGTATTGTTATTTATCTTCAATTATCATTTCTTTTTTCCTTTCATTTTGCCTTTTTTTGGGTTTTCTTTGTTTTTTTTACAAGCCATTGAGGTCTTAAAAGGGAGGAAAATTTTTACTTTAACTTCTGCATGTAAAGGAAAACCTCAATGCATTGAAAAAAGGGTTAATTTTTGTTGTTTTTATGGATGAGAGTTAATTTGGATATTTGAAAAAAATATATTTTTATTTGATTTCTGGGGTTGTTTAGGAGATGCAAATTCAAGTGGGTATGGGAGGTTGGGGTTGGAA
Source organism: Abelmoschus esculentus (assembly GCA_035048815.1). Lineage (NCBI taxonomy): Eukaryota > Viridiplantae > Streptophyta > Magnoliopsida > Malvales > Malvaceae > Abelmoschus > Abelmoschus esculentus. The sequence continues at coordinate 17,578,677 of JAUCBN010000034.1, forward strand.
CGATGAAGATAAGGCAATGATTGTCTCTGTTTTGGGAACAAAAGCATTTGACTTGTTAACAAGTTCAGTTTCAAATGAGAACCTTGTAATGACTATAAGTAGTGATGAGAATCTTCAAAACAAGCTCTCAGATCTTGTGGAACGCCCCAACGCTTCTAATTTTAGCTGGAACTATGCTATTTTCTGGCAAATTTCGACTTCCAAATCTGGCGATCGGGTCCTTGGTTGGGGAGATGGGTGTTGCAGAGAGCCTAGAGAAGGGGAAGAATCCGAAGCTACTCGAGTTGTGGCTCGCAGACTCGAAGATGAGACTCTGCAGCATATGAGGAAAAGGGTGTTGCAGATATTGCATACTCTGTTTGGTGGATCACATGAGGATAATTATGCTTTTGGTTTGGATAGAGTTACTGATACTGAGATATTCTTTTTAGCATCCATGTATTTCTCTTTTCCGCAAGGTGAAGGCGGTCCGGGGAAGTGTTTTGCTTCCGGGAAGCATGTCTGGATCTCTGATGCATTGAATTCGGGTTCTGAGTATTGTGTTCGGTCGCTTTTGACAAAATCTGCTGGAATTCGGACCATTGTTTTGGTTCCTACTGATGTTGGTGTTGTTGAATTGGGGTCTGTGAGATATGTCCCTGAAAGCTTGGAGCTGCTGCAATCGATAAGAAGTTTGTTCTCATCGAGTTCTTCGTTTCTTGGGGACAAGCAAATGGCAGCAGTCATGCCTGTGGTGAATGAGAAGAAAGGTGAAAATACCCGATTCTCAAATTCGGAGATTGTGGAAAGAGTTGAAGGGGTTCCTGAGATTTTTGGGCAGGATCTGAATAATATATCTCATGGTCATTCGAATTATTGGGGGAAACCTGCTGTTAGAAAGATTGATGATATAGCTGTACGGGGAGCATACGCTGATGATGGTGGTAGGCTTTCATGTTCAAGTCTTCAAAATGGTGTCCATGGTTTCGGTTTGCAACATGTTCATGGCGTGAAACAATGGAGTTCATATTGTTCTCAAAACATGACTAATAGTTTTCGAGAGCTTGCTAATGGAGCTAGGGGCGACTTTCAGGTTAACCACTATCAATCACAAAAGCCAGCTCAAATACAGATTGATTTTTCAGGGGGTACTTCAAGGCCATCTACCATTACTAGGCCATTAAGGGGGGCTGATTCTGAGCACTCGGATGTTGAAGTTTCGTGCATGGAAGAGAAGCTGAGTGCAGCTGATGACAGGAGGCCCCGGAAAAGGGGTAGAAAGCCTGCTAATGGAAGAGAAGTACCTCTAAATCATGTTGAAGCAGAACGGCAGCGGCGCGAGAAGCTAAACCAAAGGTTCTATGGCTTACGAGCCGTGGTGCCCAATATATCAAAGATGGATAAAGCGTCATTGTTAGGAGATGCAATTGCTTACATCAACGAACTTCAGGCAAAGCTAAATGCCATGGAAGCCGAGAAGAAGAGGTTTGGTAGTTCTTCAAGAGATTTGTCAGGGTCAGATGTTAATGCAAATGCAGAGAACCATATCCAATCTCCCAATATCAATGTTCAAGCCATTCATGATGAGGTTGTCATACAAGTAAGCTGTCCTTTAGATTCTCATCCTGCATCAAGAGTAATCCAAGCATTCAAAGAATTACAGATAGATGTACTCGAGTCAAAACTTTCCGCAGCAGATGATACCGTGTACCATACATTCCTTATCAAGCCTCAAGGATCCAAGCAGCTAACAAGGGAAACGCTGATTGCAGCATTCTCTTGTGAATCAAATTCCTTAGATGGCACACAATTGCATCTAACGTAGTCCACAGGTGCAAAATTAAACTGAAGAACCAGATTAGAACAAGCTTCTTCAGAATGTTTTTGATACACAGGTAGTAATCCTTAAAGAAGCATAAGGTACCTGCTAGGAGTAGAAGAAATAACTACTTATTGACCAAATAGGGCTTCTAAATCTCTATGTTTTGTTTTTATATCATACATATGTCATAATGAGGTATCTTTGAAGGATGAACTAAATTTGTTAGGTTTATGTTATTTAGAAATTGATATTTTTTTGTTCTTTGCCTCATCAGAATCATGTATCATTTCAGTATTTTATAGTATGCCAATGTAGCAGAATCTATATTCTGTACGATAAAAGAGGTTAAAAAACATGGATGCCAATGTGCATGAACCAGGAAACAACCTAAAAGAAGCATAAAAATTTTGGGGTTGTGAAATCAACAGAACACATTAGGTTCTTGGTTCGGTTGGATCTACTAGTTTCAAACTTGTGTTCTGCAATGCTTCCTCTGCACTTTCCACCCTGTATTTCACCATTCTATACTGTTTTTTACTGTTTTTAGCACCAATCATTCTCTTAGGCTTTGCTTGGCAAGGTAGAAAGATGATGATTCTCTTCGAGGTGCACTTTAAAGGGTGCGGAAAACCGATTCTCGTCTCGAATTCAAGGCCATCCCTTTGAAGATTTTCCCTTTTTCTTTTTTCCAAATTCTATAAAGGGTATATCCAACTTTAGTTGAAACGAACGCAAGGGTTTATATTTTTAGAAAAAGAACTTTTCTTGCAATAGTAATAACAATAGCCATTGAACAAGATCCCTTCAATGACTCTGAAGATAAGTGTTAAAGTGGTCCAATGGTGGTGACCGTATTGTCCCACCTCGTGAAGGTGTTTTCAGCCATCAAACATCAATGGCATTGATCATGTGGTGTTGGTATATGTGTAAACTTTGGAGCTTGATTAATTAAACCATCTCTTTGCTTGCATGTGTTTTTAGCAGGACCTTGGTTCTGCACCAGCAGCAAATGCAGGCTTGATACCGGGATGTAGGGGTGTAAATGAATCGAGTCGAGTTTAAGTAATGTTGAACTCGACTCAGATTGTTAAGAACTTTATTCAAATTTAAACTCGAGTCGGGTTTAATCGAATTAAATATTAACTAAACTTTCTCTAAATCGATTTTTAATCAACTTAAATAACTCACGATTTATCTCAATCTCATTTATTACGTTCTAAAACGCTGTAGTTCATCTTTTCCGTCCTCATCTTACATGACTTAAACGTGCACTTGAAACCGTCCCATGTGCAACAAATTAAAAAAATACATGAGTATATATTATATAAAGTAATATATTGATTTCAAAGTCTGGAAAACGGATAAGTGTTGAAACACATGGCCCAATGAGGTGTCAGGGTCATGAATTTTTGTCTATTTGTAGTTATAGCTCTTCCTGCATTGCCTTAATATAGTCCATATCTTAACCCCCATATCCTCTCTTATTTATATCTTAGCGATTTTAGTTACAAAATTGGTTTAGTCCTTATTTATGTGTAAATATATTGAAATCTGGTTAAATTTGTCATTGCTCTTCGAATTATATGTAAGTTACAAAATTAGTCCCTATACTTGAAGGATATTAGTTATGACTAAAAATATTGTGAAGACAATATCGTAAATCAGGATCGTAATTTAAAATTTAAAAAAATTTACAGACTAAAAATACCAAACTAGAGTAAAAACTAAATTTCTAATTTATCCATAATACATATACTAATAGCAAAATTTAACCTTGCTTTAGAGGATTCATTGGAAAATTGAAATACCACTCACATTGTCTTGGCATGAGGGTTTTACTTTTTACAAAGATGGGACAAAACATTGAAAAGCATTGGCATGTCTTGAGGGGACCAAACTATTAGATGTTGAGGGGAAGGGTTTCCTTGAAGATGAAATCATAACCGTTCAATTATTATTTGATTCATCCAAGCAAGGGAATCAATGTTAAAAACTTAGAATATCAATAACATAATCTTTATATAATTATTGGTATCCAACTCATTAACTGTTTAATTTAAATCAAACACTGTAAAGATTCATAATAGGAACGACTCTTCCAATTCAATTTGCTTTATATACGATATCATAATTCGAACTCATAATCTTATTTAAAAAATCTAATATATTATCTAACATTTTGAGATTTAAACATAATGTAAAATGTTCCCCAATCACAAAAGCACCAAGGGAATTGTCATAAAATGTTGAAGAAATTGCTGGAAGTATCCCACTTACATGAACTTGACTAATAGTTACTGCAACTTACTCAGGCAACGATAAAATAAAAAGAAAGCCGTCTCTTCATTTCAAAACTCAAAAGAACAATAAAAGAATTCTTGAAAAGATCGATTCAATAAATGTGAATCAAGGGCCAAACTTAAGAAGCTTTTTTCTCAAGGGCCACACGAAATAGAAGAAAGAAAAAATATAGGAAAAAAAAGTTGAAATCTTTGTGCTTTCATAACCAGTCTGCCGGATGATTTGAGGTTGGCATGTCTAACAAACAATTACAACGAGCCAATAATCTCATCAAGACGCCGATCCATGATCCGGGATAGTTTTTCGAGAAATGCAGCTTCACTTGCATTACGACCTACACAATCTTCTGCCTCTTGTACAATTTGCTCAATCACCGATTCCTCGTTCAAGTTCTCTCTGCACATCATACTTCCAATGACAAACGGAGTGAGCCCTCTTGCTGCACCCTTTCTGAGAAGCATGCTGGAGATGCGGAGGGTACGTGCACATTTAGGTGGCATATCCCATCCGAGGTCTTTCAAAAGGACAATATCTTTTTCAGCATCCAGAGATGTTATATAGTCAACTATCGCAGGTGAGTAAGATTGGCGAGCTTGAGGCCAATACAACCACTCAAATGTGCAATCTTCAAACTGTACAAAAAATATACCATGAACATTACAATGTTGTTAAACAATAATAGCATGCAATGACACTCCAAAAGACAAAAAGAAAACAGATTCGAACAGGCAGCATAAATCAGCTTGCTAGATAACAATTAAAATGAACAGAATTAATGAATCATGATACCTTGATCAGTGTACTAGTCTCTAGACTAAATAAGAACTAATACAAGTTCAATAACCTTCTAATTGTGAATATATTCGAACCGTACAGAGAGTGTCGTGTTTAACATTTATAAGCTAGTAGAGCAATAACATATGTGGGTTTAAAGTAGCAAAAAGAACAGGAAAAAGTGATAGCATGCATGAATTTGCGGGAAATTAAGACATATATTAGGAAAGCTACCATACACTTTCAGGCAAGCAATAGCCATGATCAATAGGAATCAGCAAGGTCTGACCATCCTCATCTTTGCTCAATAAAATATTCCCAGCATGCCTATCTGCATTAGCCAACCTTATATCCAAAACAGAAATTTTATGTACTTGGTCGATAGGGAAAGACCTAGGACCCATATCTTCACAACTTCCACTGTTCTCCATGAACATCTGCAATGACCCGATCTTGACTTTTGGTGAACCATTAGGATAGTTAAATCCATTATGCAAACACTTGACCATAGCAGTAGGAGGGACTCCAGCAAAACCCTTCTCATCACCATATATCATACTTCTCTTACTCATTGGATGATCCAAAATATAAGCTGCAACTTCCCTGAATGCTCCTTCTCCGACTCGGGTACCCCTTTTCAACCCTTCACCATCTGATGACATTGGTAGTTCTCGAGGATTGTTAACAGCCAAAGGCTCCTCATCAATTGGCTTGAAAACAGAAACAAACTTTTGGCCCGAGGAATCCTGCATGAAATAAGCTCCTCCAGTGCCCTCCATAGACCTGATCGGACTTTTCCCCATATCTAATCCATCGAATGTGGAGTTAATCATTTCCACAATCACCGAAGGCAATTCAACTTTAGGATTAACAATAACAGGCTCCAGTATAAAATCTCTACCAGGAAGTTCCCTTGCTACAATCTGTCTCTCAACTTCATATCCTCTGTTATAATTCTCTCCCCCACCAAAATCATATTGTACTCTATCATCTGTAACACCAACATCATTACCTCGGTTTTCTTTTAATTCCGGTGCCACGATAGACAACTCGAAATTCTTAGCAACAGGGTTAGCCCGAACTTTGGCAGATTTTCGGACCAATAAATGCAACACAGCATCATTATGCTTACATATATCATCTATAAGCCTCTGATCCTCTAACAGAACCCCATCGAAAACAACTTCTTGCTCATTGAGGTTAGCAAGTCCTGTCTCTCTTTTAGCAATCTGCTGTTTCACATAACCAACATCACATCCGCGTCCTCGCTGAACGTGAAATGTAAATTCTTTCCCTGACCAAGTCTTAACATTAATGATCTGAATATCAGATAGCCTAAGAACCAAGTGTAGAACATTCCCATCATTTACTCCGTAGTCACGAACAAGGGAATTGCTTCGTGCTAGCTCCCGGCCACCACAAACCAACTTCTGATTCTTTACAACAAAACCTTTACAGATTTGGATCCGTAGCTTCAAGGATTTGATAGAATCCGATTCCAGAATCCGCATCGGAATCATGGACCCAGAAAAAGCCAAATATACCCAAATAGAATCGTTTCCGTAATGATCCAATTCGAGATTCAAATGACTGGAAAGAGTCAAATGTTCATTTCGAACCGGACCAACAGCAAGACCAGCCGAAGACATTTTTTACAGTGAACTGTAGAAGAACATAGAGTTCTCAACGCTCTAAAAAGATATCACTAGAAATACTCAAACCAAGTGTGTACAAATTCACAACAGTAGCCCCATTCCGCAATCTAACAACTCTATACAAACGAGAAAAGGGGGGAAATCACAATTCAGGCCCAAGGAAAAGACCCCAAGCCCGAGAAAACGAAACCCCTAGGTACCAGAAACGAAAATTTGAAGCAACACAAAGCTCAATTCATTTCCAAGATAAGGTTAGGTTTTAGAGATTGAATGCACGTAACCTATTGAGAATGAAAAAAGAAAATATAACGAAAGATGGGTTCTTTACAAGAAGAAAGGAGCTAAGAGAGGAGGAAACAAAAAAAGTGAAGCTTTAAAGCGATGAATGACATTAAGGAAAGTCAAATTTCCCATTTTTGGTAGCCGATGGTTATGGAGAAATTAGTTTTAGCTTCAGGGAAGACGACGACGCGTGGAGGATTGTCCGTTTATAGGTAATGCGTAAGCTTGTAATAGTAGATTGACTTTTCAGCTTTTTGTTTTATTAATGTTTGATTTTATCAAATATTTATGTGCTAATAAATTTCATGCCTTATTAAATTTATTTATCTTTTACAGTTAAATAATTTATCTATTCTAACCATCTTAAAAATATATAATTTACATTTTTTATTTATAAATTAGTGGATATTAATGTTAAAGTGTGTATAATCTTTATTTTCTTATATATTGTATTGAAAATATCGTCCATGAAGTTATATTTAATCACCAAATGATCATGTTTTAATATCGATATGTATTAGACTTAAATTGATGATAAATAGTTTATTCTTTGTACAGGTCAAAATTACAATATGTTGTATTTATTTTGATGTGTTTTATTCTATTACGATTAATTTTTGTGTGTACAATTAATATATAAATTTAATATTTTTATATAAATATTTTTTAAATAATATAAAAGTGATTATAAGGTAATATTTATTCATACATATTTTTAACCTTTGACAACGTATACAAAACGATAAACTCAAGTCTCTTAGAATAAATATCATCCATTTTTTCTAGTGATATCACTTGTTGAATTTATATATATATATAGATATATTTTTATGTGTCTAATGATATATATTTTACATATATTATGTGGGGTGAGGAGGGACAATCGCTCCCCACCTCCGAAGAATTTTTTTTTCACTTTTGTCTCTCTTATTTAATTTTTTTAAAAAATTGATTTTTTATGAATTTGCCCCCTACTTTTAAATATTTATATTTTGCCCCCTCAACCACAAATCCTGACTCCATTCCTGTATATACGTAAAATATTTTAAAAAATAACTAACCCTAAAACGATACACACGAATAATCCAATACTAGATGGGGGAAAGCATTGCTTTTACTTGTTCAATATCGATTACCTGGGTACAGATTAGTGGTTTGATTAATAAGTGATTAGGTGGCTCATTCAACGTACTCCTGCATGCTTGAGAAATGCGGCTAAGAGAACGTGAAAAACGAGCAGAATGTAATTAAGGTTAATCCATATATGTAATTTATATTTCAAATCATTGAACTTATCATTCACTTTCATTTACATTACAAACCTTCAATTTGATCAAATTACATCATTCAACTTTTATTAGTAGTAAACTAAATCATTTATGCTAACACAATTAAATAATTTAAAAAAAAAACATAAATTAATACTATTACTTAATATATTTTTCACATATCACTATTAAATAATGTTTAATTGACAATTTTAATAATTTTATGTGAAAATTTTCTATTTCGTTTAAATAAGTTTAAAATAAAAATAAAAAATTCTTATAATTCTTTAAAAAATTAAATTATTAATTAAATATCATTTATTGATGATATATGAAAAATATATTAAATAAAAATATCAAGTTCAATTTTTTCATTATAGATATTTAATGATACCAATATAAGTGACTTAATTTATAAACAACGAAAGTTGAATGCTAAAGGTTTATGATATAAATGAAAATGAATGTTAAGTTTAGTGATGTAAAATATAAATTACTCTATGTAATCAATAATCATCTTTGTTGATCAGTTCATGGTCAAATAAAACCGTTAATCAAATTCAAAGTCATCTGGTTCAGAATTGAAAACTGGGATTCAAAGTTCAAAGGCCAAGCCTTTACTGGGAATATTACTATGATTTTTCTTCCCTGGTTCTGGTTGGATTCATTTTTCATTTGTTATTGAGTTCAAAGATGGACTCTTTGAAATGTTTTCGTGACTTTGGTTTCCCCACCTTTTTGCTTCACTGGTTTTTGTTGGTTAGTGATTCTTTCAAACATGGAATGGTCCGCAACAGCCGCTGCAAAAGCATGTCTTGAGACCTTCCAATCGGTAATTCTTTCAAACACACCTGGGAGAGGTGAAGTGCTGCCTCCAATACCGAAAACGAGCCAAAGATTTGGGTCTCATAGTACTGTACAATTCAAACCTGGTCATCCCATCGAGATTCTGCAGAACTATGAGAAAAATTGGTTTCACCATGGTGGATTGCAAGAACTGCAACTACACAAAGTTGTTTTGGAACTAGAAAAAGGTGGCATCAGTGGCGATGAACAACTTGGCGGGTGATAAGGAAGGTTTGGAATGGAGAGGTTAAGTCTTAGGAATGGAAGATAAGGTTGGAGTTAGGTCTATGAAGGATACTCCAATGGGAAAGGAAAGGATGTTCCTGTTACTACCATTGGAAGGAGCAATTGAAGCAAAAGGCGAGATCGGAGAACAGTTCTGATGAAGAAGAGTGGCGTTGCTAAGAGCAAATGGATAAATTCTTAGAATTTAGACATGAATCTTGATATTATTACTATTAGGTAGCAAATCACTGTTTAGGAAGGTGCTTAAAACAAGTTCATTTCAGCTAACCTTGTTGCTAAATGTAATGACAACGATCTAAGAACATATCAAGCCAGAGACAAATGGCATGTAAATTGTCATTTGTTGATGAGTTTGCTGGTGGGATTGATGATTATTTTCTACCATCCAATTCATCACCCCAAACAACAATCTATTCCCGGTGGGCCAGTCCCCACCATCAGCAGCAACAACTACCATAATTCAAGCCTTTAGCTCAAAGAAACTGAAACATCTTAACCACCATGCACAACTTCGCCATCACACTTTCTCTTCTTGTTCTTCACCACCTTTGCAGTTGCTCGTCAGCTCAACTTCACCCGCTTGTGTCTCAATGGCAATTTCCAGGATCCTTGTTGGGTTTTACCTTCTTTGTATATCCCTCGAACATACATGATTTGATGCTGCGGGTGTTGAGGAGATTCGAGTCGAGCAAGATACGAAAGATCCTTTAAGCAATGGTTCAGTTACTAGTAGTACTGCTGGTACTAGTATTGATAAAAGATCGAGATCCGAGCTTTGTGGTACTGATCTAAGTTTCCTTGTTCCACCTTATGGCAATATATCTACTTCCAATATGGTTTGTTCTCCTATATGGAATAACTTTGTTTTGAGGGTAAGTTGTTTGTTTGAACTCTACATGCACAAGCCATTAGCCAATTCATTTACTAAGCTAGTCATTGGTTACTTGTATATGCAGTATTATCAGAGATCGGATAATTTGATGACAATAGTGTTATTGGCAGTCTACACGACCAGATGGGTGGGGATCGGTTTTTCGAGGAACGGGATGATGCTCGGATCAAGTGCCATGGTGGGGTGGTTTAATAGAAAGGGTCACGCGAGAATCAAGCAATTCTACTTGCAAGGTAGACATACATACCAAGTCATAGCTGATAAGGGTGAATTGCCACTTAACAACATTCCACCCGTTGTAGCCCTTCACGGGGAAATGATTTACTTGGCGTTTCAAGCCAAATTCGAGCATCGTCTTGGTCGGCAACCGATTATTCTGGCTTTTGGAACCAGACACCCTAATCATTTGCACCTAACTAGACATGATGACAAGACCGCCGTATGGTTCGACTTTTCTGACTCTCAAGGTTTGCCTGCTCATATTAGGTTCAATTTTAATATGTACATTGACGGTTAACATGATATAATCTTGGACCGACTCTGTTTGCAGCATCTGTTACAAACATAGACATAGCCAGAGGAAGAACCATGGGACATTGGGATTATTAGGATGGGGGTTATTCCTTCCCGCGGGTGCAATCGTTGCGAGATACTTAAAGCACAAAGATCCACTCTGGTATTATCTCCATGCTGTGATCCAGTTTCTGGGGTTCATCCTCGGACTTGCAGCTGTACTCCTCGGATTGCAACTTTACCAAAGCATGAATGCTGACATTCCAGCGCATAGAGGCATAGGAATCTTTGTGCTTGTGCTTAGCATTCTTCAGGTTTGCAATGCATGATTATCACCTATATGGAACTTGTTTTTTTTACAACTACTGTTGTAAATGTGACGAACATGATTTCAGGTACTCGCGTTTTTCCTACGGCCGAATAAAGATTCCAAGCACCGGCGATATTGGAACTGGTACCACCATTGGTTCGAACGAATGGCCCCTTTTTTTCGGATCTTTAAACATCGTATTGGGGATTCAATACGCCAATGCAAGGGATGAATGGAAGATTGGATATGGGTTCCTTCTTTCCATAACTCTACTTGCAGTAATTGTTTTAGAAACACTCTCCTGTTTGAGAAGAAGAAGAGACGACAAGTCCAATCTGCCTCCAAACTATCAAATGAATCAAATTTAGTAGTTCGGATTGAAGAATTCTTGATATTTCAATAGATCTAGGGGATTGGAAATGATGGGTCATGTATTTTGCATCAGAAAGGTGGTGCTCAGCTTTGCACCAGTTTCATCATTGAAGAAGTCAATTCATGGCTAACACCGTTGTTCAACTTATAAGGGACCTGGTTTGGATTTTAACCCCTGACCTGAACCTACTACGAAATCCATGTAATGCGTGAGTCTTGTTCGTGTGAAAAGTGATTAAACAGCTTCATATGTGTTTGCCAGAGTTGAACCGTTCCAATTTCAATTTTTCCAGAGACAGAAATATAACTCAGTTTTCTTTTGTCAAGTGTAATTCTACTAAGGATAGCAAAACCTTGAGATACCCATGTGTACCTAAAAAACAATTCTGATTTATGTCTCATGACGCATCCTAGAGAGGCCTTCAATGTTATACAAGCAAACATCTAATATTATTGTGTGCCATATTTAAGAGTTTATAAATTATAAATTTTGAATCTAAACTACAATCATAAACCTTAAATCTTAAATATAACAAATAATAGCTTTAATCGCAGCATAAAATAATCCCCAAACTTTAATAAATCTACGACTACTAAAAAACAATTTCTAATAATTCTGTCACAACAATGTCCAACAGACTGGAAAGGGTAGTGACAATATACTAAAGCAACTAAGCTATAACTTGAGCAATTTCTAACAACAATGTCCAACAGACTGGTTTGGATTCTAATAATCCTGTATCATACAATTGAATAAAACCAATTATCAATGTCATTTCTATAATAGAAAATAAAAAGGGTGAAACATGTGTTTAAAATTCTAGTATAATATAAAAAATTGTTCTAGCTAAAGAATAGACCAAAAAAATTGTCACCTTAACAACTCCTTAAATCTCCAGTTCTTAAATACCAAACCTGCAGAACAAAACCATAATGATACATAAGCACATAAAAAATACACCAAAAACAAATGCCCTAAAGTTGAAAAAACTGACCACTCCCACCTCATTGAGATCCTTTTCTAAACTCTGGACCTACCTCACTCAAAATGCCCTAATATTATCTTTCTAGATCATACTTGCTAAATATAGCTGATCACTTTAACTATCACAGTATTACAGCTACAAAGGGTCATTTCTGAATTATGCTAAAATATGAAACCTAAAATTTCTGAATTATGCTCAAACACTTAACAAAAAAAAAAAAAGATAGGAACAGTTGAGTCATGATACCTGATTTCAAAATCCCCACTCGTCCTTGTGACCATAAAGCTTGACAGATTTTTCTTCGCCTCTAGGACTGATCACATTTGTGTTTCTTCTACCCTGTTCTGACAAATTTGCTATGATAAAATCAAGAAAAAAAAAAGCTTTAGCTATGTGTCACTAGCTGTATAACTATCACTCGTATAAAAACCAGTAGATTTTGGGGCTTCACTCCCTCTGATAACTCTGTTGTATATAACTTTAAAAGACTGCGAGCCATATGGTCGACTAAGTAAACTGATTGGCATTCTCAACGTTTGCCTCCGATTTCTTCTACCTCTTATTAGAATGCTGAAGGTTCTCTCATCATCGTTCTTCCTTTCAGCGCTGCCAGAATTTTTGTTTGGGTTGTTGTATTGGCTCGGTTTATTTCCAGAATCGTCAAGGATACATTGATTCAAGTGACCATTTTCGTGCAGATTTTCCAACCCAGAGCTAGCTACTTCATTAGCACTGTTTATTCCCTCAGATGCTGAAATGTTGACTTCTTTGTTAGCTTCTCCTACATTGACAATATCCACCGGCAGCATTGAAGCTGAACTAGGGTTATAATCATCGCCTTGGATTTTTGGTTCCAATATCTGATCAGTATTTGGCTCAACAATCCGTGATGGTATGGAAAAATCCATTGGATGACCAGGCCAAACTGCCCCAGGAATGAACTCAGGTACACTGGGGTTCACATTGCACTGCCATGAGAACTGACTAGGGTGAAAAGCGCTGCTAGTTACAGGAAAGGCGCTTGTTGGTACAGGTTGGGGTTGAGTATAGGGTGGATAAATAAAGGGTAGAGACTGCATCATGTTTGGAGTTGGAGGAGGTGATGGATATGGATGGTGAGAGGAGCATAATGGATTTGGTAAGACAGGAGGTGATGCAGGATGAATAGGCATATTCACTGGCCAAGGTGTAATGGCTGGAACTGGTCCAGGTCCAGGAGGAAGGCCGATGTTCATGGGGCGTGGTGCAGGACGTGGAAAGGGTGTTGATGGGTTGAAAGGAGCTGCAGATGCGGATAACTTCTTATTGGCAAGTCCCTGACTGTTACCAGAATTCAGGAGTAAGGGTTTGTTCGTCGATTCTTCTACCCCTTGAAATGTGGAGCTTGAAACACTGTGGGGTTCAAAAGTGGTAGAAAAATCCTTCTCACAGAATTCCCTTTCAGGAGAATCAATAGAACTCGGCATGCCATTTATGAATGTACCGTCATGTACAACTTCATTAGCCTGATCACCAGCAGCTTCAAGTTCTTGTACTTCCACTCTCTCCGACACTACCAAGGAAGAGTTATCTTCCATCACAGCAGGTGACTTAGTTTCTTGGGTTGCAATTACATCAATTTCCTCATTTGGGCTATCTATTGAATCCAATAAAGCATTTTCATTCTTCACTTCAAATATGTTTTTGGTCCCTGTAGTCAACTGATCAAAATTGTCTTTCCTTTCATTAATTTCTTCTTGATTTTTTTCAACATTCAGATCTGGGCTATCTGCGTGATCACTTTCAGACTTGATGTGCAGTTTAGAGATACTTCCTGGAGGGGCCAAAGCTACTTCCTTGTAAGAAGGAGATTTCCCAAGACTGACGATAGAATTTTTTGTTGGTCGGAGATCATTTGCTGCAAAGGTGGAAGAAGATCCCCCGGAAGAACTTAGTACCTCGCCTCCATTTCCAGAGATTTCAGCTGAAATTTTACTTGATGGAGTGGACTTAACCCTGTATGTAACAGTTTTGATTATTCCCCGTCCATATTTTGAAACTTGGGAGGGTTTCATAGTGTGCTGATCTGTATAAGCTCCATGAGATATTGTTCTTTTCTTTAAAATGTAATATCTACTATTTTGGTGAGCAACCTTGACCAGGGGGGATTCCACATCAGAATCAACATTCTTTTTCTGATAACTAAAAACCTTGCCTATAGTTGCTCGCCTCTGCTTTAGTCGCCGTCCACCAAATGAGATAGATGCTCTTGGCCTTTGAACAGGTTGCCACCCATCATCCCCCTCATCATGTAAATCAGAATGAATGTGATTATCAGTGTTTGGTTTTGCTTCTGTTGTCTCTTCTGCAACAGGAGCATGGGGCTGCAAAGGCAAAGAGCTAGTCTTCTGGTTAACATCTGGTCTATCTTCATGTTCAGATAAAAGCTTCTCTTCATCTGAAGCCTCTTTTGCCGCCTCTTTAGGAGACCCCTCAGAGTTTTCTGGATGGTGTTTTCCCTTCACCTGCGGAGGAGAATTAAAATTGCATCTGAGGTGAATATTAGGTAAAATAAAAAGGAAGAAAATTGTTACACACATCAGATGGTGCATGCCAAAAAAAAGTCGTGTTGCCCTTTTCGTAGAATGCAGACTTGCTATTATCCAGGCTTGTCTGGTGAGTCTTTCCATGACTATACGGCTTTTGCCAGGATGCCTAGATGTGTTCCTTTTTATTTTAAATGTAAACAAAAGTAGAAAGGAAAATTTCCCCCTTTCTTTGAGAAGAATTTGCCATTATGTCTTTAAGGTTTACTTAAGTAATACATCAGTCTAATGGAGCTTCATTATGATGGTTTGACTAACTCAGTAGTTAAGGAACTTAAACTTCTCTTAGACAATCTGCAAAAACTTGGTCACCAACAAACTCTAGATAATGTCATACCGACAGCAGCTAGATACTAATTCATCTCAAGCTATCATCTTAGCCCTTAGTAAAGAGAATCATTAAAAGTTGTCAACAATAAGTTTGAGAAACCACAAATAAAACTCCATCCTACCCTCATAACGTAGCTTCTTCTCTTTCCTGCTGCAATATCTCTTCCTTTCGCATCGTGATTTGGATTAATGTAGTCAAGCAAGTCAGATACACTGCAAAACAGCATAAAATATCAACACCAGTAAAAGGATGTATAAATATCCCCAAATGGTAAAAAGAGGGTCTAACATTACTGCAGCCTTTTAGATATTACATGGCTCAAAAGTATTTTAACTATGTCAGCCACAATACATTTGAAACAAACAGCTATTTTTTCCGCATTTTCCTCAATTTGGTACAAATAAATTAATAATCCACCAGCCATGATGAGGAGAGGGCGAGGCAGGTGTTAATGGTACTACAAATCATACAAAAAACTAATTGTTATTTTTTTTAATATGCTCAAGACACTTTCTATTTTCTTGAGAGAAATAAGTGAAATCTTAAGAATTCACAGGCAAATGACATCGATTACTTTTTCTACTTGTTAAGTGGGAGGTATACAAGCAACTGGCATAACAGAAGGAGCAATTATGTCAATGGCACATAAAGTAGCAAAACGTAACCACATAGCTTTACAAAAATCAACTATTTCCTAATCGCCTGTCTGGTGAATATGCAAAGATAATTTACCTTAAATGGCCCTTGCTAGCTATGGATGCATCTGGCTTCTTGGTACCATGTCGAGCAGCTTCTTGTTGTTCAAATGCCTTGGACTCGAAATACTCAAGCCATGCAGCAGCATCCTGCAAGAATAAAAATTTGCAATAATGCACTGGTGATTATAAATAAAATACAACTAAAAAATAATCTAACCCATGCTATCAGAAATTATTGATTTAAGCCATGCATTTGATGTGTTTATGTCGAATACTAGCAAACTGCTGTTGCTGCAACTTTCACTTCATTACATTTTGTTCTGTCAACTGAGAGTTTGAACCAGTAACTTTGGTGTTTAGGTCGCAAGTTACTTAGTGGTATGAGTTAGTGTACATAGTCAATCACTCAATCTATGGAATGCATGAGAAAGATACCTGGGTACGCAAATCATCTGGGCCCAGCTTTGCTCGAAGAATTTGCAAGGTTGTTTGTTCATGTTGTACACTCAAAAGGTAAGCTTCCATCAATGAGAGTGCAATTGCTATAGCATGATAACTTGCTGCTGTCTGAACACATTAGCATAGAAAGCATTATTCTGGTTAGGGAAAAAGGAAACCAAAAGTAAATTTCGCAATAAGTTAGTGATACTTCCTACGAGATGATCCGGAAGCATGTATATACACAAAATCAAGTTTTATGTAGTCATTTACATGTTCTTAGAAAAACTGCATTTCAGCAACATCTGATACAGTGTTGTCTTACCAAGCACTATATGACCTAACTTATCATAATTATGAAAAGCATTAATTCTCTGTAGTCCTGAATGCATTTTGTGGGTTAGGATTATTAAAGCAAGCACTTAACATTTAAAAGAAAAGGCAGGAGAAACCATTTTAAAAAAAAGTTGGCAATGACTTTAGATTTAGCCATTTAAGAAGGTTTTGAGATGATTTGATTTCTCTAGATCACAAAACAGTATCATACATTCGTATGATATTTTTTTTTTAACAATAACGAAGACCAAAGACAATTTATAACCAGGAAAAGATTAAAAAAAAAAAAAAAACTCAAACCTGAATATGGTCTGGACCAAGTAACCTTTGGTTACACTTCAGAGCTTTGTGGAGATATCTGAGGGCAACATGAACATTGCCTAGTCCTTCTTCCATCATGGCTACATTTATGTATGTTGCGGCAGTATTCGGATGAGACGTACCACAAGTAAGATGTAAAAGATACAGAGTACGCTTTACATATCTGATCAAACAATAATTTACAGATATTAGATTAAAAAATGGCCACAACAAGATTGGGTTCAAAAGAATTTGAAAAAAAATGCATCTAGTTATAGGCATCTAAGAAGACTAAACTGGGATGCATGAAACTGAAATACATTGAATAACCACTGCAAAATGTGAGAATATGCTTCAATATTTGAAATGCATAATCTATAGTATTAAAAGGTATGAAAACAACTACAGGACACCAAGAATAAATTGTAACCAACTTTTTTAAGCCTTGATTTAAAAATACAGAAAATGAAAACTAGCGTACTCAAGAGCAAGTTCTGTATGCTGAAGCCTGTAATAGAATACTGCAAGATCTCCATAACTCTTCATTGTGTCTGGATGGTCTAGTCCCAGTTCTCTTTCATTGATGTCCAAGGCTTTTTGCTGATATATTGTGGCCTGAAATTCGAAAAGATTACTTATTCAAATTCAAATTGAAATCCTCAGTAAAACAAAATTAAACAACACTTTCAAATGAGAATACGTTTATAAGATTGTTAAGGGTAATATTGTTCTAGCATAATTTGGGTTTCCACACATGACACATCGACGATGAAAATGGTTAACAACAAGACCTGATTGAAGTCTCCGGTATGATATAAAACTACAGCAAGGAGACTGTAAGCTCCAGCTGTCATTCGATGATATGGACCACAAACTGCCACTAGCTTTGAAAGAGCCTGCCACAACCATAAAAATACAGCAGGTTAGAGACTATAGTTAGATGAAGCACAAGGAACAAGGTGTCTCATCTGGGAAAGAGGATACACGTCATATACCTTGGTTCCATAAGTCACTGCATCTTCGAGTTTTCCTTTATCTAAGGCTGTTTTTGATGATTCTAAAAGTTGCCTTCCATCAGCAGAAGAGCATGCTGCTTGCTGGAAAAGAAATAAAATACAAATATACGATAAAATCAACAAATTCTGAAACAAAGTTGGGGAGTGAGAAAAGAATACGATCCGTAATTTGAGTTTATCACCTTATGGACAGGAACCAGGCTGACAACATCTGATGGTTGGAATGGGCTAGGAGAATCCATATTAAAATCCCTTGGAACCAACTCAATCCCTACCTAAAAGAAACGAAGGGAAGAAAAAGGAAATTGATACTTCATCAACAACCAATTCTTGTTTTTTTATATATATTTATAACCATTCCCGAGGCATACAAAGTATTGTATACAGTCATTCCCTTATTCTCAATTCTGAACGTTTTCAGTCAAATTGATAGCAAAATTCATCATCTACATAGCTTATTACCTACATAGGTTATATGATCTTTCCATGTTACAAGCACTAAAGAAACTAGGTTATAGATTAATAAACTATCTAGGATGCTGCCCTACGTTCCTCTCAGTCTCACTGTAATTTCAAAAATAGCGGCAACGGGCAATATGCTTCTTACAATTTAATAATGAAATGAACACAGTGGAAGGTAATTCATCTAGAGATCCTTAAAAACGTGAACAAAAAAAAACATATCTTTTAGTACCTTTTGGCATAATCCACGTAGAATTGCAAATTTCCTGATTTCATTGAAATCTAAGTTGCGAATATCCCATTCATATCGTTTTTTCAGGAAGACCTGCAACCATTTCAACACCAAGGAATGAATTTTGAAAGAATTGTGTAGTTCTCCATTATCAGGGACTCCAAGCAGCAGGTTCAGTGTAGAAGCTATTGACTCGGCCATTTTATCAGTGTTGTCGACAGTGGCTATCACTGCCTGCACGAGATGTTTGAATGCCCGAACAATCATCTCATGAATACAAAGTGACTGCACATGGGATAGCTTTTCAGAAAGCTTGACCTGAGAAGAAAAGAAATACCAATTATTAACTTATTATGAATAGAAATATCAACCAATAACTTGTTACAAAAAAATAAAGGGGGTAGGCAGCAAAAGATGTTGTACAAGCAAGGATTTAAGTGTCAAAATATCTTAGAACATGGTACTTACAACATGTCCCAAAGAACGCATCTGAAGACCTCTAGTGTGCATGAAATCAGTAAGGGTCCGCCCATCAACCGGTGAGAGCTCCAAAGAACCAAAATCTGCAACCTGTAATTTCTTAATAAGTACCAGGAATAGCTATAGCCTTATTAGAGACACAATGAGAACATATGGCAGTAACAGTCAGGGTTACCAATTTTGGAAGAGCCACTTCAGTGTAATATTTCTGTGCCAAGTCAACAAGTTCCTGCAAAGACTGTCACGCGAAAATAGACACGTTAGCCAAATGCTTCCTCATATAACAAACTCTGTGCTATCAGTATTCAATAATATCTACCTTGCAATGAAGTCCAGTATCTGATTCTTTTAGTCGAGTGAAGGCCTCTTCAGATAACTTGCTCTTCAACCCAATTTCATCATCTCTTGAATTGGTTTGAAGTGGAGATTCTATACAAGCACCAGTAACTCTTTCAACGGCACCTGGGTGAGAATTTGAATTTCCATACCCTACACTCCCATCTGTTTTTTTCTTGTTCTTGAGGGACCGAAGAGGTGTCCCAAGTCCCTCAACCTTCATCTCATTCTTAGGCTTCTCCTTGGATGCTTTTTTATCTTTTTCTGTATTTTTTTGGTCCTGCATATGTTGTATCCAACAGGCTCCAAGCTCCCATCTCATGAAAGGTTCCTGTTTGGGTTCCTCTTCCTCAAGTTTAGCAAGACTTTCTTTCAGCAGGCCCTCCACTGAAAATTGGGAACAACTAGATTCTTCATGTTCCAAAGCTTGAGATGGTGAAGCTGGCTTATTGAGTTCTGAATGTATTTTTTTGTGAAGATGTAATCTCAAACTGAGAGAAAAATGGGAACTGTTAAGAGTTCTGCTCATGAATCCAAGGGAACAAAAAAATAACCAGAAACTATGGAGCAATAAAAGCTTGGTAGTAAACCAATTACTATGTTTTTTCATTACATAATAAGGAAAGATGCATTAAAAGATTTGAAAATATACATATAAGCTACACTATTTAGATACAACAAGAAACCACCTATAAACGATTTTCATCTTTGAGGTTAGAGTTTTTCTTCAGGATAAATAAAACTAGAAAAAAATTTAGTTGGAACTTAATTTATGTACAAAGCACACATCTATATCCAAGTCAAGGAACCACCAATCCTGTGATTTCCATCAGGTTTGAGTTTTCCCTCCAGGACAAGATAATTGATTTTGCTGACGAGAATTCTAACGACACTATTTTAAGATTATTATATATAATATCTTCATCAATGCATTGGAAACAATGAATAAAGGTATTTATCAATGCACAATGTTAGTAAAATAAATAGTATATGTTCCTAAAATAATAATGAACACAAAGAAAAATATAATTGAGAGTTGAAACCAGATGCAAGTCAAGCAACTGCCGATCTAATGATTTGCATCTTTGATGATTAAGTTATCCCTCTCATAAAGATTAATGTTGAACATTGGAAAAGATTTAATTCAAACTTGAAACTATATGTAAGCAGCAGCATCTAGATGCAAGTGACGAAGTGACCGCCAAACCACAGGTTTGCATCTTTGAGGTATAAGTTATCCCTCTAAGAAAGATTAATATTGAATATTACAAAAGATTTAATTCAAACTTGAAACAATATTTTATTTTAAAATCATGCTGTAAATAAACTCAAGAAGGGATCCATTTACCAAACATGTTAAAATACGTTAAATCAACCGTTTGATAAAATAAAATATACAACTTGCACATACATGTGTTTAACATATAGTGGGAATTAGAATAACCTGTTAATATTGAGGGCATTGGCCCCGCCTTCAGGCTGTTCAAGTTCAATGCTTTGTGATGGAAGACTGCTTTTTTCATTTTGTCTCCCCTCAACTTTCACAATGGCAATATAGCCACCGTATCTCACATTTACCACACCTAGAGTTGAAATGTCCTGCAGTTGAAACGTAAAATCTGTTTCAATGTCACCAATTCAGAAAGTAGAATCCAAAACTTTCCAGATACAACCATTCATCATAACGTTTTCCAAAATGTCTTACGTGTGCGGCTGTATTTTCATCAGCTGTGATCCCTTTCAGTAAGTTTCTTTCTAGCAAATTCTTTTGATCTCCTATAGCTTGAATACCATCAATTTTAGTGTCCACCTTACAGCTTGCGTTCGAAGCATCTTTCATAACCGTAATATTCAAGTCCCCCACTCTCTCGGTGTAAAGAGTCTCACAATTCTTTATTGAACAACTCGGATTCAGCTTTTCCATTACAGACTTCACAACCTTAATGGCTCTGAGAATGGCCACGTCGACAAATAGATTGTGAAGAAGGAATGCTTTCCTGTCCCGTACTTGTCTCTCCTCTGCAGTCTTGCAGGGCATAGATGCCAGAAATAAAAACTCATTGGCCCAAGGTATCAAATCACTTTTTCCATCTCTTCCTAAACCGCCTCCATTGCCTCCCCATGTTTCATCCTCTGTAGGGAGAGGTGGGAAATTTGAAGGTGATTGTGCTGCAATTGGAGGTACAAGCCAGGTATTGGCTCTAAAGCCATAAGGAAGATTCCCAAACTGGAAAAGGTTCAAAAAGAAGAAAAAAAAATGTTATGAAACAACAGTCATAGTTTATCTTGAGCCGAGTCCCTCAAAGCAACTAAATTAAAAGGACAAGCAGTGATGCGATAAGCATACCCTGTTACGCTCCACAAATGCTTTCATGAGATCTGAGTATGCCTGTAATATGCATATCAAGATATTAACATGAGAAAATTCTTTAGATAAATCAAAAGAGGAAACATGAACTGAACAATAGATTCTGACAAAATTCAGTTTACAAAAACAAGTCAAAAGAAACACAGATTAGACACCCTACATCTTCGTAGTATTGTCATTACAATTTCTATGAAAAAAAAAAGTTTAATAGATGGCTATAAAACTTTATATCTGATTTAAGGATGCCAATAACTCCTCCAGTTACGTCAAGTATCACATACTAACTTCATTTTTCTTTTCCGTTAACTATCAAAAAATTTCTCATCTATTTAACCATTACAAAACTATGTAAAGGTCAAGCCAACACAGTAGTCAGTAGATCATATCCACAAGTTTAGCACCATAGAAATTCATACATAAATCTTAGAGTACCCAATTCAACTTCATATCCAAATATTATTACGTATAATTTCAAAGATCAATATTATAACATAATAGTTGAGATCACTAATTGACCCAGTGACCAATGATACTTATGTTGTCTCATATTGTATGAGTAACATTTCTTTTAACCAAATACACTATTATTTTCCTAAAAGTCAAAGTCAAAATCGATCATAAACCATTTACAAAAATTCTAAGCTATACAATACTAAATAATAGGAATCATATCAAAGGTAAGATTACTAACGAATCAAATGTATCACTTAGTAACCATTAACCTAAGCGAAAATACTAAAATCACAGATAATTATATTTTCCGTTAACAATTTCATAGCATTCCATATCAAACTTCAACAAATGCCCGAAACATCAGTGCTAAAAAACAATGATAAAAATCAGTCTCCACATTACTCATTCAGCTAAAAAACACAAATATTACCGAAGTTACATCACAGAAGTAAAACAACCTTAAGATATGCTGATAAACATTAAACTATAAGACCAAATATTATCATGCTTAACGAGTGAAAACCATGATAACACAAGAAAGACAACATTATCTGCAAAACCGGTAACCCATCATGAAAATTACCAAAAGTTGATGCGGATCATATTTCAAGAATTTTATTAGTTTAGATAAACAGAAAATAAACGAACAGAACAGAAGTAATATCTTAAAATGAGGGGAAATGAAAAAAAAAAACTGACATTATCAAAAGCTCTACTAAGTTGGCGTAACAAATCAACTAGATTGTGACAAAGGATCTGCTGTTTCCCAACGCTATAAAATCCTTTCCGGCAAGCTTTCACGTGAACCAGTTTTCCATTGCAAAGCTTAACCTGATCGTTATAACAAAATCACATTAGAAATACAAAAGAAAGAGATTAAGAAACAGATGGTATCGAGAACAAAAATACGCGTCACTGAAGGCGGTTCAGGAAACAAATATCTCACTTCAAGAGAGAAGAGATGATCGTCAATGGCGATCTCCTCAACATGCCGCTTCGCCACCCTCCTTATAACTGAAAAGCGGGGAAAACGTCGCTAAGTTCAAATCGAACGAGAGAGAAACAAGAAATTCGAAGCTTGAGAGAGAGGGGAGTACACTGAAGAGGAGGAGTCAGATGAGAGAGGGAAAAGAATTCGTAGAAGGTGCTGAGCTTAGGACGAGAATGGCTTATCTCTCCTTCTGCAACAATCGGTACGTCCTTCGATGAAGATTTCGACAAAGATTCTTTATCCGTACCGACAGTAGTTCTCTTGGCGGCGACACCGCCCTTGTCCTGCGCATCTGCCGTATTCTTGCTAACGTCAGGCTTGGGCTGGCCTTTAACGGTGGCGGATGGGCCGAAGCACGTAGTGCAGGCCACGATTTCCAGCAGCCGTCTAACGTGCGCCGCGACGTTCTCTTCATTGTAGTCCTCTGTTCGTTTTTTTTAATCAAATTTTGAAGGCAGAAACAGAACACTGACGATTAGATGCTTTGAGATTTAATTACGTACGTAAGTTAGGCATGCAATGGCCGTATTCGTCGTCGTATATTTTTACATTTTTGCCATGCTTAAAATTTTACCTTCAGTCAAAGTTAAAACGCATGGCTTGAGTGCTGAAACGTCGACCGCATCCTTTAACCGCGGCCCTCTAACCTGCAAAGTTTAAAAAAAAAACTATAATTATTTTCAGTTAGAAATTACTCCATAATATACAATTTGGCACTTCAACTAAGCTTGTTTAAATAAATCTAACATTTTATTTTGAGACCAATAAATAAATATGAATTTATGGGTGTTAATATCTAATCATATTCTTTAAAAATTTTAAATTTTTTATATTTTATATATATTTATATTTTTTATTGATAATCTAATTTTGTACTCTTTAAATTCTTGTAATTTTACACCCTTACATTTTTAATAACTTTTTTATAGTTTACGCCCCTTATATGTAATTTTGGATTCGTCCCTACTAATAAATATTGATAAATTTTATAAATTTTTCATGAAAGCTTTTTTACAATTAAAATAATTAATTAACGTTATTTTTAATATTAAATCATCTAATTTAAAACAAACATTGTAAAAATTCATTATGAATCGATTATTTGAGTTTAATTTATTTTATTTATAATATTAATATTTAAATATTTAATGTTATCTAAAATTTGAATATTTTATTTTATTAAACTAATTAATTATCGACAAATTTAACATAATTTTTAATATTTTCGTTATGTATAAAAGATAATTATAGGTTTATGTCGGACAAAACTTTGTATCCGGTGAAAAAAAAAAGAATATATTATCTATTAATTATTTTGGAGATAGAAAACAATTGCCACCGTGATTGGTTCCAAGTTGTCAATTGGAACATGTTGTATGTGTACCTTCCGTATTTTATATAATTTTTTTATAAATATGAAATACTATAAAATAAGTGATTAAGATTTTGTTCAACAAAGTAATATATTTTCTAAATAATTTTAAGAAATAATTAATTGTACACGAAATGCAAGCACCCCTTACCTCATGAGATAACGAGAAATTGGTGATGTGGCAAGTCTCGGTTTTTACCGACAGAAGACGACGAACATCTAGGATTTTGTCCGTCGATATCCCCTGCACAGATTTTCCAAATTAAATTTAGAACAAACGTGAAAAAATATAATAAAAACAAATTGAAATTTTAATTTCTTGCCCATTTGTCCACAAAAAAACAAATATTGCAACAGTCAAATTACGCAACCATGGATTTTTTGTGGTACATAACTTATTCACGCCATCGCTCAGTTTTTAAATTATATTTAAAAAATTGCAGAAATAAATACGATATTTTCCCGGTGTTTATTTTCGTATTCGACTGTTTATATAACTAACGATTGAGCATTTATTCATGGGAATAAAATATTTATGGTGATGATGGCTGTGTGTAACTAAAAAACCATGTTCCAAAAGCATGTGCAATGGAAAGTGGCCTCTAAAATCTAAAGAAGAGCGTAAGCAGCACACACACACGCATGGCGTGCCGCGATAAAACCGAATTAGAAGAAACAGTTAGGGGAAAACAAAGATTTTGTTCATAAATTATGGAGAGTGCAAAAAGAGCATGAAATATATAGCGACGAACGAACCTTGAGAAGGACATGAGTTTCGTCGGGGAGGCGTACGGTGATGTCCGTCGCCAATGGAAGAACTGCAATGGCAAAAGAAAAATGACAGTAGAACTGTTAATTTCATGCTAATTGAACTTCAAATATATCTCGTAAGTGAGAGTTCAAATTTGAATCTCACAAAAAAAAAGTTCAAATCTGACGCGATTTAACTTCAAATATAGATATAAAAAGATCGATAGAATCGGAAATATACTCTTATCTTCCTTCTTTTTCTTCTCTCCTTTCGCCTTTCCGCGGTTGTTCCTTGGAGCCATTTTTTCAACCTTCGGCTTCAAAAATTGCTGAGCAGCAGAATCCAAACAGGAGTACTTTTCCCTTCGAGAGAGAAGGAAATTGATATTTTAATGCACTGAAAACTTTTCGAGGAAGGGCGGCAATAGGCAATGAATAACAGAGGATAAAATAGTTTAAAAGCAGAAAAACCGAAGGAAATTCAGATATATGAAAATGAAGAAAGCGAGATTACTGGGAAAATGAAAACTAGAAGTGAAGCTCTCATTCGCTAGAAGATAATGGTGTGGACGATGAATATATGATATGATATGTAGGAAACAGAAGCGGGTTTTGGGTGCGATAAGGAAGGAAGGGCGGAGATTTAACAGTCGGATGACTAAATTGGCATTTTATGTAAGTTTCTAGTCGGATACGGTGATAGCGTTTGACGCCTGAGGGGTTGTTTTTAACTTTTTATTAATTGCACTTTGTGAAATAAAATTACTTTTTTAATTGATCCAACCAATAAATGTAATAAGCTAGCTCTAGTACTTGAAGAAATATATATAATGTTGGTGGTTTATTACTATCTCTTATTTATTATTAGGCTGTAAAATGGATTGACATTAATGATATTATATAATAATAAATAATATTATTATTTTATGTATTAACGTTGAAAAATAATTATATTATTTTTTTATATTATATCGATTTTTATTAATACAGTATAAAATATAAATCCGTAACAAATTAACAATTTATTATTGTTTCCTATAGGGACGTTTTGTTCCTAAAAGTTCAAACCAAGTTAAATATATGAGTGGATATTAGATTGATTTTAGGTGAAAATTTTGATATAACTTTATTCTAAATATATAAGAATAATTATCAAAAATATATTTAGAATAAAGTTCAAATGTGAGATGATCAAAAATCTAATTCGATTCAAATTATAGCATATATAATAATACGTCACATGATAATAATATCTTAAAAAATATTAAAACTTATAATTAATAATTGATAATAAAAAAATATTAGAGTTTATCAATAGGCGTATTAATTTAATTGGTTCTTTAAAAAAAATACCATACGAACAATTAGTAAAAGAGAATTAGAGTATGCTGGATAACTGAAAATAAAAGGATAGTAGTTAATAACTTAATATAGAATTGAAGACAATTGTACAACAACAAAACGAGAACGAGGTCATGGCAGAATAATAATGTTATATTAAACTAATAACTTTTTATAAATATATATGTAAAATATATTTTTTCAAATGAGCAGACAACATATTCTAATTTTAATTAAAAAATTACAGATAAATAGGATTATAATGTATGTTATTCTAAATTACGTACTAATCGTCAAATAAAAAGAGGTAATATCTTACAAGTAACTAATAGAAAACAAGCGAATTTAAAAGCGATTGCATTATTTCAAAAGTAAACTTATATTAGTATTCGGCATTTTCTAAGAAACTATAGTGTGTATATATATATATATATATATATATATATATAATATCCTCTCTCTCAAAATTCTGTTTATTTTCTTTAATTAATTTTAGTATTAATTGCTGATTATTGAATTTTTTTATTTTTTTTATATTTTAATAAAAATTTTTTTTTTTGTGATATGTGTTTTTATCTCTATAATACGTTTTTATATTTTTTATAGGTTATTTATTTGTTTTTGTGACATAATTTCAACATACTTCAATGGTTATTTGTTGCTTGTTCAAATATTTTAACGGCACTAGTTTTTATTATGATTTTGTTAGTGATCATAAAAAGTTAGATCCACACTCGGTTGATGATTGTTTGACGTTGTAATCAGTCATAGGTAATGAAAATTTTGTTTGATAGTTTGGATCGCTCACCATTCTTTTTTTACTCGTTATGTGCCTCGATTGAATATAGACAAATAGATTCAAAAAAACTACTAGGTTTTGATAGATTAGTCTCATCATTTTCTTTCATGGATACATTGAAAATTGTGTTATCTTCTACGATTTCAATAAAAAAATCTTTTTCGAATTGTTTTACAAAATAAAACCACATTTCGAAATGAGCATCAATTCTAATTTTTCTAACAATCTAACGGCTACATTTGAGGTCAAATTTAATAGAGAAATGAGTGACGTAACATAAAAATTAAGATATTCAATAGAATTTTTTCATTCGACAGTCAAAAATAACTTTAAAAATTACGTCGAACAAAACTTTAATAATTTTTTTTTATTTTAATTTTTAAAGTGAAGTAAACGTACTTATAATGTTTTTTATATTATTAATGCCTGAAATAATAACACAATCTATTTGTCGATATTAAAAGTAATATTAATTATAATATCTTCTTCACAACAAATGAACTTGATATTTTTCATGTATATTTTTTATATCTAGGGACATGTACTAACATGTATATTTAAATATAGGGTAAACTGCAATGAAGGTCACTTGATTATGGGTAAGGTTACATTTGGGTCACTTAATTATTAAAAATTATATTTTGGGTCACTCATTTATGGGTAAGGTTACATTTTGGTCATCCAATTATTAAAGGTTACATTTAGATCACTCAATTATAAATAAGGTTACATTTTTGGTCACTCTTCGTATTTGAAAAAAGTTTATCAATTCATGTATTAGATTAATTAATGATTTCAAATGAACTACTCTAATATTAACAAGGGTATACAAGTGATTTAGAAGAAAAAATGACCAAATTGATGTACTTTTTTAAATATAAAGAGTGACTCAAATGTAACCTTACTTATAATTGAATGACTCAAATGTAACCTTTAATAATTGGATGACATAAATGTAACTTTACCCATAAACGAGTGACTCAAATGTAACTTTCAATAATTAAGTGACTTAAATATAATTTTACCTATAATTAAGTGACCTTTGTTGCAGTTTACCCTTAAATATAAATATGGGGTACTACATATCACAATTAGGAGAACAAAAAAGAACAAATAATAAATTTAATGTTGCGTTGATAAGAGACAAAATGGACAAAAAAATGGTTTGCTCGACAGGCCTCAAGTTGCGTGACGTTCTGCTCTACTTACTTTTCTCCATTGAAATATTAGACACAATAATTTTCTTTGCGTTAATTTTGTAATAATTGAGAAAATGGATTTAAGGTTGAGAAAAATTTATATTCAATTCTGATTAATTAAATAGTAAAATAAATATTTAAAATTATATAAAATAAGAAGTAAACAAAACGATACAAGTGCAGATAATGAGATGAATAAAAAAGACGAAAATAAAAGTTGAAGACAAAATAACAAATATCGTTTTCCACTAGGGGTTAGTGTTATTTCAATTTCGGTTGAGTTACAAAATTTTGAATTATTTGAATTGAAGTATCTTTTATAATTTAAATTCTATTTAAAAAATTTTATTTGAATTAAATTCATAAAATTTGACTCGAGTTTTTAAATTTTAATATAAATTTAATTATAATTATTTATCCTATTATCATATAGTTCAATTTTAATTTAAATGAATTTCTTTAATCATCTAAGATATATATTATCATATTTTTTATATATGATATATATTTCTTCATATTTTTTATATTAATATATATAAAAAAATTAAGAGACTCAATTCAAACTTAAAAATCAATTTAATAATTATTAAAAAATTTAAGTTATTTGAATTTTTATTTTACAACTCAAACTTTATTTTTAAATTTTTTTTGAGCCGAATCAGGTTTATATAATTTTAAGTTCAATTAGAATGAGTCATTTTTTTTTACTTCAAATCAAATTTAATTTTTTTTTCAAATCGAAGCGAGTTTTACTCACTCGATCGTCACTTTACAAGTTGAAGGCATATGTAAAGCATTGTGCTTTTTTTTTTTTGAAATTGTACACATAACTTTTCTGGGCATATATTTTTATAATGATTAGTGATAGATTTATTTATTGGAAAAATTCAATTTGAGTATTATAAAATTTTAAATTTTGTCATACGATTATATTTTTAATTCACTTTATTTCATTTATAAAAATAAGATCCAAGTTTATAATTTTTCTTAAATAACTTAAAATCTTATCTCACTCAAAGCAAAACTTTTAAGAGATTAAAAACCATATTTCTCATTTTCTTTTGAAAAGTTCAAAATTTTTATTAGATTTAAAAATAATAATTTGATCTTCTCAAAATTTCTAAAGTTTCATATTGGATCCTCCAAAAGAATAAATCAATTTTATCCCTTCCAAAAAAGTTTAGCTTTGTTCTTTGTTCTATCATTTATTTCAACAGTTCGTTTCGGCCTGAAGTTGGTTTCTTGGATCATGAGAAGATGGAACCTGCTGTTGGAATCCTCAGAAGATCTCATTGTTTTCTGCAATTCAGCATGATTTCATCACAGTATTTCAATACATTTCATTTAAGTACGCTTTAATTGTGTTGACAGAGATGTGTGATTTGTAAGCAAACTCATGGTTCCTGCACTCAGTGTTGCAAGTGTGCTACTTATTTTCATGTGATGTGTGCATCAAGAGCAGGATATAGCATGGAGGTAAGTGCCTAATAAGCCTTTTAATTTTAGTTTAAGAGCAACTGTTGATCCCAAATTTCTGGGTTGAAGAGTGTCTTTTGAACTCCAATTGCTGCTGAAATGTTTATGGCTGACCTTCTGAGTTTTTCTACTTTTGCAGATCATGTTGTGTCATGATTAATTCGCATCTGCATTGCTCTGAGAAGAATGGATCGCAAATGACTAAAAACTTCATATACTGCTGTGTTCACAGGTTCGGATAGTCCCCTTTTATCTTCTTTATAAAGAAGAGTATACTTGTTGTTATGCTTTTGTATGCGTTACCCATAGTGTTTATATTGTATCATATTTTGGTCATCGTTGCAGGAGCTCAACTCCAGATGCAGTTGTTGTCATGCATACTCCTTCAGGGGGTTTTGCTGCCAGAAATATTCTTCAGAATGTGACCGAATGTCTTAGAGGTTCAAGGCTTTAACCACCATACACATATGCATGGGGTGCATGCACAAGCTAAACCTTATTCAACACATCCGATATTTAAAGGGTTTAGATTTGACCATCTCAGTGACTATTTCTATCACTATTCACCAGTGAGCTAGTAATTCTTTTCAATACTTTGTAAATTGGTCAGCTCCCTTGGTTGGTGGCTTTTACAGAAAGCGTCGGTTAAGGTCGACCTCATACTAAAAATATTTATAGATTAAATCCATTTGTGAACAGTTGACCATATGAATGTGAACGACACTTTGTATGCACAATTTGTCTATATTTTGGTGTGCATATTCAACATTTGTATACGGTTGACCCACAGTTAGCGGGTAAAAAAGTGATGAGAATGAAATTGAACATAGACAAGTGGTACTTACAAAGATGTGACCTTTTGCTAGTGGAATTGTCGTAACCCAAATTTTTTCCCCCCAATTTTAAACCTTAAATCCCTAATCTGAAAACCCTAGAATTTAGGGATTTTTGGTGACCTTTTTGCAATTTCTGGAAGTTTTCTGGTCATGTTGTGAATTTTGAAACTTCAGACCCTTATCTTGTAATTTTACCTTTTTCTTTTTGGTAAGTTCATCTTCCTCCTCAGAAACCGATTCAAACCTGATTTATTTCCTTTTTCTCTTTTAATTTTCTTTAATCCTTACGTTTATTTCGGAAATTCTTTAGTTACTTCTGAGAATTTCAAACCGAATCTTTCTCATTTGGTTCCTCTGTTTTTCTTTTGAATCATCCGAATTTATTTCGTGGCTTCCGTTTTGTTTGGTAAGGGTTCAAGCTTTATTTATGTTTTTGCTTATTTCTTTTTCGGTTCAGTGTTCTTAGTTTGTTGTTCGTTTTGTTTTGGTGTTGGGTTTTGTTTTGATTTTTGTGGGTGTTGTTTATGAACCGAATGTGTTTTGAATTGAATTGAATCGTTTTAGGGGGTATTTTGTCGAAAAATCTTTGGTTAGTGCCTGGGGAGATCTGAAAATTTCTAGAATTTTCCCAAGAAAATTCTGGGAAAAGCTATGAACAACCCGAACCGGCCCGGTCCAATCCCAAGTCAACCCGAACCGATCGGTCTAGCCCGAGCCACCCGACCTGACCCTGACCCGACCCCACCTGACCTGACTCGGCTAACGTCATCTGCTGACGTCAGCGTTGACCTGCTGACGTCACTGCTGACGTCAGCGTTGACCTGATGACGTCATCTGCTGACGTCAGCGTTGACCATACTGACGTCAGCGTTGACTTTTTCCGACCCGGTCTCACTTTATGTTTTTCGACGTCCTGAGTTCAATGGGGCAGTCTGGTTTTCGAAATTCGAACCCGAAGTGTCGTTTTTAGGGCTTTTATGTTCGAATGCCTTATTTGGAAGTTACCTTTAGTAGTTTCTGAAATTGTTTCTGTTGGCTTCAGGTGACGTGGATTCCGACCCCGAGCACCTACCTCCTCCTCCTCCTGGACGACCACCCGTTCATCAGCTTTCGGGACCTGCACGTGAGTATCGGTTTATTTCTGTTTAGTGTATTCTTCGGTATAGTGGCATAGTAGGGTGTCTAATATTAATTGTTACTCGTAGGTTCTACTCCTACTCATTCCAGTGGTAGAGCCGAGTCCAGTAGACATCGTTCTAAGCGTTGACCTTTGACTTCAGGTGTGTTCTCTTCTGTTAATTTTGTTACTTCTATTATTCCATGTGTATAAATTTTTGATAAATTTCATATGATCATGCATCATCCTGACATCATATTTCTGATTCTGAAAATTGTCATGTATGCCTCCTGTTAGATTATTAGGCATGCATTCTGATTTTATACATGCACTTAACATTGCATCTGGTAGAATATTTCTGTACGAAGGAAGTTAGTGATTGAATCACTTCTGTTCAGTGGTCCTGTATTATACCACTTCTGTTCAGTGGCTTCACCTGCGGGTCGAGTTCCACTTTTGTTGGTGTGATGGAGTTAGAGTGGTTCAGGGAGGAACTTACTCTTCTGATGGTGTTCGGAGTTGGGGTGCATATCATGCATACTTCATAACATCTGCATATACTGTTCTGTAATCCTGTTATCTGTACACTAGAGACACACTAGGCTCCCTAGCTTACACCCTTTCAGTTTCTTGTTTCAGATCTCAGTCCTAGGCATCGTTCGGTATTTAAAGGATCCTGATTCAGTTATTTAATATCGTATGTTTTACAGTTTATTTTCGAATTATAAACTTTTACTGGATATTATTTATGTAATAAGGACTTTGGACTTTTACCTGAAATTTTTTGAATTATTAATATTTTGTTTTACGTTTAACTTTTCATTATTTAAAATTATTAAATAATTAATAATTTTTACGAATATTAATTTAATTCATAAAAACCCTATCTTGCGAATCAAGTTACAATATTGTAAACCCTAACTTGTAATCTAAAAAATTAAATTAAATTTTAGGGGTTACAGGAATGCATTGATGATTCAACTGCCTTTTAGAACTTCACAGTATCCAGCGGCAGATGACATGCACCAGATTGGGACACGCTTATGCCTGTAAAAATGCAATACATCGTCAGAAATAGGCATAAACTTTAAATGAGATTAGAAATTTGAATTTTGACATTGTTAACGAAGCAAATCAACTTGCTGAAGTAATTTAAACAAGTAGCATGCTGTTGTGTCTCATTAGTTACTGACTACAAACAGTCTGCTGAAGCTAATTTTCTATCATAGTACAAAACAAGAGAAACTAGTTTTATTAGTTGACTTTCAGTGTCGTTGAATAATTTAATGGAGTTTTGTTGAACATTCCCCCATCTTCATCCCCTTTTTTGAACATGGATATCCTCATCTTTTTCTCTTTTCTCTTTGGCCTTTTATATGCAGCAGCAGCAAAGCCTTGTTCAATAACCAGGTGTGGCGAAAATGAAGTCCCTATACGATTCCCTTTCCATCAACAAGGTAAGCAACCTGAAAGCTGTGGGTACCCAGGCTTCCACTTGGGATGCCACAGTCAGAACATGGTTTATCTGAATATCCCTCATTCTGGAGATTTTATTGTCCGCGACATCGACTATTTCGATCAACAGATTGAACTTTACGACCCTGGCGATTGCCTTCCGAGGCGACTTCTCAGCTTCAACCTGTCTGGCTCTCCTTTCGTTGCTGTTTTCCATCACAACTACACGTTCCTGAGCTGCCCGACTCATGTGATGAGGCCTCGGTTAACCACCATTGGTTGCCTAAGCAACTCGACACACTCTGTCTTGGCTACTTCTTCCATTAACCTCGCACGTAGAATGGCCTCATCCGCATGCCGTATCATTACTACAGTGCGGATTCCCGTTTCATGGCCGGCTGATTCTGATGAAGATTATACAGCTGAACTTGGTGCTGACATTAAGCTAACATGGCATGTACCTCGATGCGGAAAATGCGAAGAACAAGGCGGCACCTGTGGGTTAAAGGGCAACAGTAGTAAAGAAATTGATTGTTTCCGACATCATAAATCAAGGCTCTTTCCTCGAAATCTCTCATACTACCATGGGGTGGATCTTGGCAATTCAAGTTGAGGGGTCTATATAAAATTTTCAAAAATTTTAGATGTTTAATTTAAAATTTTAAAAAGAATTGAGATTTAATTAGAAAATATAAAATTTTTAAAAGAATATTTAATAAAAAATATTTTAAAATTTTAAAATATAATAATATTTTTAAAATTTTTGTTGGAGCCAAACTAAATTTTAAGGGATTAAAAATTATTTTACTAAATTTAAGAGGGGCAAAGCTTTATAGACTCTATAATAGGTCCGTCTCGATCATATCATATTATTTATCCATTTAACCTTATATATAAATAATTTAAATAACTCAAAAAATTTAATAATTAATGAATCGATTTTTAAGTTTAAATTGAGTCACTCAATCTTACGTGATGTATAAATCGCTTAATCAAAAATATGAAAGAAATACCTATGTGTAGCATATATAGTTATAGAAAAATATGAAACATGTGTCAAAAATCCCTTTTGATATCTTATTTCAGGCGGAAGTTTTCAACCTTCCACGATCATATGCTTGTCGATTACTGTACCAGCGGTCTCATTCATCGTTGGAATTGTCGTTTTTGCATGCCACCATCAACCCACAGAGCAGAACAGCCCGGCAGCAGCGTTGCCGCAACCCATGGTTGGGGTTACAGGACTGGATGAGTCCACGATTGAATCGTATGAAACGATTGTTCTCGACGAGAGCCGGAGAATACCTGGCCCAAATGATGGCACTTGTCCTATATGCTTGTCTGAATACCTTACCAAAGAGACTATCAGGTGCATACCGGAATGCAAACACTGCTTCCATGCAGACTGTATTGACGAATGGCTACGAATGAACACTACGTGCCCGGTGTGCCGAAACAAACCGTTGGCAGACGATGCTACTTTACATAATGATCCTGTTTGATATATCGTAAACCCTTTTTTCTTCATTTTCCAATTCCCACGCTCTATGTCATATGTAATCACTGTAAGCATACTTTGAAAATTTTATGCATTCAAGCGAGTCAAATAAGTCTGCTTGTTAATGATGAAAACTACTAAGGCTGTACAACAAGCAGGAACAGCCGAACAGGAAGAGAAGTTCAAGTCTGCAGCCATACCCCCATCTCTTGTGGAGAACTGAAATCATCAAAGTTTAATGGCTTTTGGGGTCAGCTCCTCCAGGAACCGCCTTCCGTTTTCTGTTCAGGCAAGCTGCCTTAACGGATTCTTCAACGACCGCCACACACCTCGCCGATTGTTCCCTATACTTCGCCTCATACTTCTCTGCTTCTCCATCCTCAACCCCTTTTTCTTTAGAAAATCCTCCGCAATTTTCTCCAATCTCCTCTCTTCCTCCTCCAACCTCTTCTCTGCATTCACGTGTCTCAGCCTCCTTCCAGTCATGTCGCGGCAAGGCTCAAAATTGCTCGTCTTTTTTGCTCGGCCTTCATGGCTGAACCACGTAGCAGCGAACCGAAGCCTCCTTTTCCACCGAGAAGGGGTTGAGGGTGGCATTGGAGTGCGAAATTGCAGAATCCTCCGTGAGTTGATTGCCGCGAATCATGCGCTGGAAATTGATTGGGATTTTTGGTGATCTCTTGAATTCGATTCTTGACGGAACAGACTTGGACTTGTGAGGTGGGGAATTGAAGCGATAATGTTCGGCCTAAGATTGGAGCCCAAAAGTCCAATCCCGTTCTTCCCAAAATCTCCCACCAAAACCTCAACCTCCACCATTTTAGACTAAACTCACCTTGAATTATAAATCACTCTCTCAAAAAGCAAAACGAGATTCTCACAACAAATTTTAAAAACTTACTTCTAGTGTAGTGTTTTAAGTGGAAGAACGAGTCTAGAGGATGAAGGAGACAATAAGTCAAATGCAGAAAATTAAAGAGACTGTAACTCTCTTTGTCATCCAGAAATCAAATAATAAGAGAAAGATCAAATTACGGTAAATATAAGTACATGAATTAAATCTCCAAGATGTCGTCACATATTCATTATTTGCAAAATTACAAGGAGAGCTTGGCTACTTTCCTGTTTGCTAATTGCTATCGGGTTGTTCAAGCTAAAATTACAATGCTGAGATGCTGGAATTTGTTAACAAGATTCCCCTACCGGAAAGACTTCAAATGCCTGCTCATATTGACCTAACTCTAACCTATCCTAACAATTTTAAGAAAATAAGTTACAACACTCACCTTGGCCTAGGATTTGTCTTCATCATATGGGGAACATGGCTGTCCAGGAACAGAATCAACAAAAAATTCCTCCACTGAAACAAGTTAATAAGATCCATCAGTGTATACTCCAACACACATAAACAGAGTATATTTGAATAGGTGCGAATGACCCAAATATTCCAAAACGTCACATCGGTGCCATTTGTGCACTTATTATAAGAATTCCCAAGTTATTAAGAAAGACATTTCAAATACACATGGAATCAGGAATATAAATTCCAAGGCAAGGAGTGTATCCTCTTGTAATGCAAAATAGGCATCAATATAATCATTATTATGCAACCTCATTACCTATATCATCTTGCTCTGAAGCATCAAGCAACATTTCTGAATCAGAAGGAAGAAATGGAGAACCAGGGTAGTTTCCAAGGGCTCCTAAATCTGATACAACCCATGGGCCATATTTTTATGAGAACAAGCTTCATAAAGAAAAAGAATAATAAAGTAACGATCGTGCTAAATTTCTGAAGATGGAGAGAGACAGATGCGAAACATGAACTGAAAATTTTAATGGATGTCTTTGTGTGGGTTTCCTAGGCACAACTTACCTCCCAGGTTTGACAAATCTGCAGTCAGATCTGTCAGACTGAAATTCCACGGAATCTGATCAAGTGATCTAAGGGAATCTCTAGAATTCCCAGCTCCATTATCAGGTCCCAGCTGCAATCCTACTGAACATGCCACATCTGTTGTGAAGGCTGAATCAAGAGCTGCTGTGTCTACTCCAATACCTGACATGTCTGATGCAGTGAAGGGAAAATTCCCACTGGACGCCACTGAAGTAGGGCTCACAGGCATCTCTGACAAAGATGGCATGGCAGTTGTAGGAGGAAATGTGGGTATTGCATCACTAGCATTGCTGTCGGTCACCATGCTAGAATAAGATAAATTCTTACAGTTAGCTTAACTTCTCCGGAACAAAATACTTGACTAGAAATTTTTTTATAAATGAAGCAAGAAACAACAGACAACAAAGGGTAAAACTAAAGATAATGTGATATAACCATAAGACAACCATGCATTTGTTACAAATCTGATAAAAGTTGTTTCTGAACATTTCCACCAAAGATAAGGAGAAAGAAAACAGAACAATTGCAAGCGATCAAATCATTAGGTAATCTTATGGGATGTGATAATGGAAAATAAAGAAGAAAAGCACCTTCACAATTATGGGACAGCAAATATTTGCAAGTATAATAGGCAATTAATAGTAGACCAAAATGAAGATAGCTAAGTTCTCACTCATTCCCAGCATTCATCCGCATTGGTTGGAAATTGCTGGGAGCGGGGACTCCATTGACCACATGACAGCTTGATATACCCATGGAGTCAATATGATGTTGTCCTGTTGCTGGTATCGGAGGTTGTTGCAGCACAGGGTATCCCATTGGTAAGTTGTTAACTGCACTGCAAAGAAGTTGTTGAATAACCATGATTGTAACATAAACATGCAGACCAAATAATCTCAAAGGAAAGCTGTGATATATTTTTCTTGCCCTATCCCTGTTACCAGTTTTTCTCTTTTCCATTTGAGAACAGAACTGCAAACTTGCTAAATTAAGGTAGTAAAGATTTATAAACAACTAAATAGACACCATAACAAGTGAAGATTACAAACCATTCTTTGCGAGTATTTAATACCCAGGGATCCTTTTCGTTATGTTGTCAAATTGAAAAGAGGAACCTGATCATCTATTTTTGAAATTATTAGTATAAGTGACAATCACAGATGTTTATCTTGTTTAAAGAAAGAAATAGCATACTAATTGTCTTAAAATTTCTTAACCATTTGTGTCTGTTCCATGCAATTTGACTTGATGATTCAGTAAATAAGGTCATCATTATAACCATGTCAAAGTTAACATCATGATCACTTCATAATATAGCTAAAAGAATAGAGGCTTGCAATTGCATCCATATTTTTTATGAAGTGAGACTTACCAGGTATGGGATGAATCCCATTTTGTATTGGGGCCAGAGGAACCTTTGGAGGCACAGGATATTTCATCAGATGATATTGATGCTCAAGCAAATGGTTGAATAAAATGATTTGCTTCTTTAACTTCAGCCGTATATAATAAGCACTGAAAAAATCAGCATTTTCCTCTTCCAGCTTCTGCCATACTGAATAAATAATAATAATAGTGAAGAGACATTCAACTGGTGGCTTAGTTTCACTAACTCAAAGATATCATTGTAGTAGATTGGGGTTATTTATTTATTTATGACACGTCATACTTTATCACATACACGTGCAGTGCATTTTATTGAAATTTCAAAATAACATAAATGCATATGTGAACAAAAAAAGAGATTCGAGTCAAGCATACCTAAAGTTGTAAATCCAGGGTCTATCCTTGCTCGATTAAGGAGGGTTTTGACAACCTCATCTCTAGTCATGTATAGTTGTAAGCATCGTTCAATTAAATTCTGGACCTGGAACAATCAGTTTACATAAATTAAGAATATCTAACTCAAAACATATATACTATAACAGTCTCTCCACTGAGAAAAACAAAAGGAGATTAATAAATGAAACATAAAAAAGGAAACGATTTCTTACAAGTTCAATATCTTGCCTCGAAACTTTTCGGCCATCATTGCTTGAAGCAGATAAAGATCCAGAGTCCATTACAGGGCCATCTTCTGTTTGGTTGTTTTGCTGTTCCGTTTTTGGTTCATGTGAAGCATGAGTTGAGGGTTTTGTATCTTGTATGCGCTGCAACGAATAATACTTGGTTTCAAGGAACAAATGGTAAGCAGATTCATGTACCAAATAGAAAGGCCGTAAGGTGGAAAAAGGTTGTTACTATGTTACTTTGGGAGTAATGAAATGACTGATTAGCTGACACCAATGGAGCAATTATATAAATATGGAATTACTTATTAAAAGAGAAAAGCACCTTTGAGTTCTTCATTCCAACTGAAAACCAACTGGCTGCATCTCTTTGCTTAGCTTAGACACTCCGCACCTAAGGTCAAATAACTCATCAACATCACAATTCTGGCATCTAAATACATAAATCACCTAAGGCCAAAATGCAACGTGAAAAGAACAACTCTTGCTTAAATGTTATAACTTACAGCAGATAAAAACTATAACTGTGTTCATATAGAACAATAATATACCCCAAATAGCACTTATCATCTTTTACCAAAACAGAGAAAAATTCCATGTTTAGCTATTTTCAAACTCCAAGTGATGTCCCAAATTTAAACAAGTTCAGTCCTTTTAAACCGCTAGCAACCGTGTTGATCAAGTCAATAATTAGACTAGATAAGCATTACTTCCAAATAATAATAAAATCCTA
The DNA here is from genome assembly GCA_035048815.1 of Abelmoschus esculentus. Classification (NCBI taxonomy): domain Eukaryota; kingdom Viridiplantae; phylum Streptophyta; class Magnoliopsida; order Malvales; family Malvaceae; genus Abelmoschus; species Abelmoschus esculentus. The sequence continues at coordinate 17,618,431 of JAUCBN010000034.1, forward strand.
CTAAGTACAAACTTCTTCAAATTCAGAAAGCAAAATATCGGCCAAAATAACTAGTCAGTGTTTGTTACTTAGAAATTATTATTAAAAAACAAAATCCTTTGCTTCCACTTGATTCTTCTATTGATTTTCATATGCAAATTATGAAACAAAAAGAACCAACTCCATAGCCGTTTCATAGCAGACTTTCCCCTTTTAGCTAAAAACAAGTGCAGTTAATTTCAGTTAAATTAAAGCGAAAATCTGAAAAGCATTTATGACATTAAGATACAATAATGAACAAACATATAATTAAGAAGGAACTCACTTTAGTACAAGAAATAAATGAAGATCTAGTTGAATTCACCTCACAACCAAAGTTGCCGACACTTGAAAACGCGCAAAAACAAAGAAAGTCTATTCTTCTTTTTTATTTCGACGAATTAAAAAGATTCAACCACAAGTTTTACGATATACAGCAAAATGCTACGAAATTTTCACTGCACGAAACAGTTACAAATCCAGAAGAGTCACTTGAACTGTAACATCAAGGAGTAATCAAACAGGAAGATTTTGGATTGAAGCTGAAATGAAAGAGCTTAGGACTTAAGATATATTTATGAAGGCCGGAGCAGCAGCAGTGAAGGTCGGGAGATTTTTAGGGTTTATCGTGACATTAAAGCTAGAGTTGAAAAGGAAACGAAGCCCCGAAAAACAGAACTGAGGAAATTATATATTTCTCGCCGGAGTTCTGTGGTAGTTTTTCCTCCGGGTTTTTATACTTTTGATTTTCTGGTAATAAAAATGTTTAGGTATTTAAATTATATTTTTTATAATAAATATTTAAAATATTTTTAATTGAAATGTCATTTAAAATTTTATTTTTACTTAAAGTAAATATTTAAAATATTTTTATAATAATATTTTTTAAGTTTTAATTTAAATTTTATTGTTATTGAATAACGTTATAATAATATTTCTAAAATAATTGTTGATGTTTAAAATCACGTAAGGGTAAAGTGAATGAGCATTTTAAGTTGTAATAAATTGAAAATATTTTTTAATTTTTAATTTTATTTTTTTAGGTTAAACTTAAAAATTGGATTAAAATATAAATATTTTATTTTTAATATCATGAATTTTTTTGTTGAGGTTTGAGTTTAAGATTTAAAATATATTAATTAATTTAATTATTTTGAATTGAATTAATAGATATTAAAAATAATCATTAATTAGTAAGCACTTATTTGATCTATTAATTATTTAAATAAAATTTCAAATTCATTGATAATTTATTTTAACCAATTAATAAACCCTAAAACTAAAAATAAATAGATATGGTCTGACCTAGTGGGTGCATCTCCCAATTAAGGGATACCCTACGAAAATGACAACGGAAGTCGTACCAGAGAAGTCAAGTTGTGACTTGTTGGTTTACAGCATTTCCCTGCCCCACATAACATGTTTTATGGTTGGGCCCACTAAAACTGTGGTCCATGGCCAAATCTTTGATTTAAGAATGAAATGATCTCCTGGTCCTACATATTTTTAAATGGGCCGGAGATACGAAAAACTGGCTTCATGAAATTACACGTTTCAAAAAGCTAGAGGAGGAGCGTGGCGGTGGTATGGCCGTTTATTGCATAGAGAGACGGACGTGGTTTAAAAGGGCCCGGGGAGCCATAACTCTCTTTAAGGTTGTTGTCTTCATCGTTTCCGTTATAAAAGGTTTCCTTTTCAGTTGCTTTGGTCACATTTGCCAATCAAGAGTGGGTTCACATGAATTCATAGACGTTTTCTAAGTATTTATGATAATTTTCTTTTAATTCAATCAAATTTCTTTATTTCAACTTAATAATCATCATAAATAATAAATGACATGATAGAAAATACTCAATAATATAATTTTTTTGTTTTAGCGAACCAAACTCCAAACTAATATTTGACTTCGCAAATTTGGGCCACATTCATGTGCATTTTCCATTTAATTCCACTATAAATTTTGTCTTATGTTTGCCTTTTCAATTATTGTACTCTTTGTTTTTGTTTTTACTGGAAGGTTTCAGGCATCCAACCCCACAATATATATCTAAAAAGATAAATATATATCAAAGGGAATTATTGTATAAAGATAATAACATTGGACAAATGCGTGGAAGATATTAACATCTGGTTCTATGCAAGAATTCTAAGATCAATGAAGGAATTCAAGGTGCCATAGGAACTATGAAGAAACGCCATTTCATTCCGTATTACCTCAGCCTGAATGTACTGAACTTCTTTAACTCGGAATTCAGTAGTCTCACTTTTCTCCTCTTTTTTCAGCATATCCCGAACCTGGTGAGCCCATGTATCCTTCAAACTTTGATTCCTACTGCCTACTGCCTACTGAAGCCCATCAGGCAAATATGTCTTGAGGGGCACAGACCCAAAAGTAAGCACCTGTCAACAAAAAGATTGCAACTTTTCAATCTTTCATGTAGCCTTAACATTTTTAATCAAATACATGGAAACGAAAATGCACAATTAGACAACGCATAATAATTCAACATAAGGGCATTCAACAAGAGAGAAATTATAACGGGATAGTCATTGGGTTGGACATCACAAGGGAAGCATTTAGAAATGAGGCGCTGGACATAATCAGCAACGGCAATACGGAGACCTTCAGAGGGTGTTTGGGTTGAATGCAGGCTATGAGTTTGGTTGTTCTTTCCTCGGCATTCATCCATCGCTCCGAATCGAGCACCCGAATTGCCGAGGCATACTCATTCGGTAACAATCCGTTCGGCAATAGCTCAATAGGTGGCTGCTGCGCCGCCCACCCTACATGTTCAGGATTGTTGCAAAAAAAAAAATTATTTTAATTATAAAATAAAATTCATTAATTTGACTAATCTAATTTTTTTATTCGAAAATAATTATCCTGGAATCTATCTTTAGCATTGAATATTAATTTTGATATTACATGAAACATATATAAAATATTTTGATAAAATATAATTAAGATGATCATATTGATAGTTTGAAGTAGTATTACTGTGTTAAAAGAAAAGTATTCAATTTTGTTAACCGTAGATTTTTAATTTATTAATTTATCAATCTAAAATTAAATTTTGTAGAGATTTATTAAAGATGTGATTATTTTAATTAAATTAAATTATAATACATTAAAGAAGTTTATAATTTCACCGGTTTGTTCTCCAAGTATATACGGACTTCCGTGTAAAATCATCGAGTATGATGGGTAAAATTGTCACACGGAAACCAAATCTGTTCAAAACGGCAAGTCGTTTTCTTGTGTCAGGAAAGAACTACCCTTTTTTCTCTCTACCGGAAGCATTGACTCACAAGGGACTCGAGAGCTAGAGTAAGAAATGGCGAGAAGGCGGGAGCGCAGGGGGCAGCCGAGTCAGGACCGGCGCAATGACCGAGTTGAATCGGAAACTCGGGAAGAGAAACTCAGCGATGCAGATGATTCGGAGCGTAAGCTCATCGGAATATTCGTAGTCTTCTTCATTGTAATTCCGGCAGCATCTGTTCTCGTATACGTCTACAAATACGGTTCAGGAACGAAACCTTTGGAACCAGTCGTAACCGAACGAGGACTCATCAAAACAGACATTAGTTTCCAAGAGATTATCAGTGTAAGATCCGTATTTAGATTAAATAAGTTGAATTTATTTCTCTTTTTTTTTTTTTCAATTTTGGCTAATAGTTTGGAATTATAAGTAATTTCAGGAGAATTCGATGGTAGCTGGAAATGAGTCGCTACGGAATTATGATTATCCAGTACTGGCATACATTACCCCATGGTAAGATCATCTCAATAGTCCTTTTCCTATTCTTTTTTAAATAAATCAATTTATTCATTTGGAGTGAAATTTTTGCAGGAATTCGAAGGGTTATGAAATGGCAAAGAGGTTTAATACTAAATTCACTCACTTATCACCCGTTTGGTATGATTTGAAAAGGTAAATACGATTTTGTATTAACGAATTTGAAGTTACCAGTTGTTTAAAATTTCTAAAACGAGAAAAACAAATCTTTGACAGCCATGGAAGCAGCTTGATTCTGGAAGGGAGACATAATGCTGATAAAGGATGGATGTCAGAACTTAGAATGAGAGGAGATGCTTTGGTAAATTTTTTTCATTTTTGGATAATTTGTATGCCTGCTAGCAAAGTATTTTCATTAACATGAATTATGTTTTTGATATATTTATAGATATTACCTAGAATAGTTTTGGAAGCATATCCGACAGAGTTGTTCAAAAAGAAGAAATTGAGGGATAAGGCTATTAATCTCATAGTAAACGAGTGCAAGTAAGTCTAATCTCTTATTCCATGGTCTTTTGTTAGTATATCATGTAACATAAGTCGTTTTTTTACCTGTACTTACTAACAAATTGCTGATGTTTTGTAATTTTATTCGTTGTGGATTCTTTCCTTAATGAATAGAGAAATGGGGTATGATGGTATTGTGCTAGAGTCTTGGTCAAGATGGGCTGCATATGGTATCTTGCATGATCCAGACTTGAGGAATGCGGTAATTATCACCCTAATAGATGTCTCATATTTTGTTAAAACAGTGTAATTCTGGTTCCCTAGACTTGGGGGTTTAGACATGTTTTGAAGTGGCATTTTGTGGATGCTGACTGAGCATGCAAATTTGTTATTATTTTCTCGACTCTCTGATTTAACTATGCCAATTTTTTAACCTTGCACCTTGAATCGTTTTGTTGTTTTTTCCCATTTGGGATCAAAGTTTTTTATTTCTTTCATATTCTTTTCTTTCTGGATTCTTAATCCTTTTAGCTCTATATAAAGTTTGAGGGCTCCAAAGCATAAAGCTCAAGTTTGAGATTTTTCTTATGCAATGCGTTATTTTTGGGTGCTTAAGCATTATGCACCCTTTTAGCTCCATATTAGGTTTATGGGAATGAAGCCTTGACTCAGTTTTCTTTTGAGGCTAGCCGTTAGTGGTATCTAAACTACATATAAGGAAACATGTACAAAGAAAACCTTGCATTTCCTTTTTCTTACTTGATACTAAACTTTGAGGTTCGCTCCATCGTCAAGCATTCTTTTGTTCTGATATGTAGCAACTCCTTGTTTGTAGCAATTCAAAATGAAACAGTGTACCTGAATTTTAGTTCTTTCTGATTTATGAGGTCTGATTTTTTTATTTTTTTTTTGCTTGCTGTTTTCAAAACTAGGCCCTAGCGTTTATAAAACAACTTGGACATGCACTGCATTCTGTGAAATCTGCCAGGAATCCTGAGCAGCAATTGCAGTTGATATACGTTATAGGCCCACCACGTTCGGATGCGCTTCAGCAGCATGATTTTGGACCAGAAGATCTTCAGAGCTTGAGTGGTGCTGTGGATGGTTTTTCACTTATGACCTATGACTTCTCAGGTCCTAATAATCCTGGTCCAAATGCACCTATCAAGTGGATACGCTTTACCTTGAGTTTGCTGCTTGGTTCTACTGGTAATAATGCTAAGGGATTGGCTCCAAATATATTTCTTGGCATCAATTTTTACGGCAATGATTTTGTCCTTTCAGAAGGTAACTGATCTTCACCTCCCATATTTTTTAAGCTGATTCTGAACCTGCCTTTCATTGTTTAGACTCTCTACACTATAGTGATATCCTCAAGACCTAGTGATTTTAACAGATCTGTGAACTTGACAATTTGGTCATTAGCTTATGTTAAAAAAAATCCACGTCTTAAAATATGCTTCCATAATAATTTGTAACTTAAAATATATAGCCTTCTATTAATCCTTGAGCAGGTTCTGGCGGTGGTGGAGCTATTCTTGGTAGAGATTACCTCTCATTGTTGGAGAAACACATGCCTGTACTACAGTGGGAAAAGAACAGTGGAGAGCATTTTTTTGTTTATCTTGATGATGACGATGCCAAACACGCGGTGTTCTACCCGTCATTGATGTCAATTTATATGCGGCTAGAGGAAGCTCGATTCTGGGGAACCGGCATTTCGATATGGGAAATTGGGCAAGGTTTGGATTACTTTTTTGATCTTCTATAATCATCTCAGTTTTGTTGAAATATAATTTTGGGATTTCCCATTTCTCCTGGATGAATATCAGGTTTTATTCCATATGCAACGAAGCACTCTTTTTCTTTGCTATTTGTCCTCTTTGCACGGTTCAACTTACCAGTCATTGCCCCCACCATAATAATTTAAGTGACCGTATCAAAATATAATAAGGTTTTTTTCTTCGAAATATCAATATCATATTAATAAAATCTTTTTATCTGATATGCCGTATATTTGAACGTTAAATGTTAGCTTAAATATTCCGTATATTTTAAAAATTAGGTCGAATTTAAACATGAATATATTTATTTCAAGACTGATTTATTTTGATATTTTTAAATAATAGCATTGAAATTTACAATATTTATTATTTTAATAACATGTTCAATCTAAATTGAATGTGTTATACGTATAAGCCTTAAAAATTTGATTCACGTGCTTTCAATGTGTTGGATTAGATTCAAACTAATCTTAAACATCTAAATGATATTTAAAAAAAATTGAATTAAAATTTAAAATTATAATTACTTAAAATTTGAATACTAGTTTGAGGTTAAATGATGCAATTAGTCCCTTAAAGTTTCAACAACTAAATTAATTAACTTTTCTCTATCCCTTCATTTACCTCAGGAGGTATACATCGACAATTTTTATTAGCAGAGTAAAAACTGCCACACGCAGTATTGCACGTCAGGGTGTGAATATATTAAAAGTATAGAGATATTTTAAAAGTATATGAAAATTTGATTATAAATGTGCCGCAGCTCAAAGTGTTTCCTCTGGCTCTGTTATATCATCTTGTTAGTTTGTTTCAACTGTTTCAGAATTTGGTTCTAATTTCTACCGAGAATGAAGAATCTCATAGTTCAAAAAATAAGGTAATTACAAGCAAACCATTTTCAGCCTCTCAATTGTTCGGAAAAAGGAAAATCACATTTTTTTAACCTTAAATCCAAAATATTATTAATGATTTTGGTGCAACACATCATTTATGCTTCTCTCACTAAAATAATTGTGTAATTTCTTTTATTTCATGTTATTTTTTTAAGATGAGTTTTTAATTTTTTTATGTCATGTAAATAGGAAGTAAAAAATTATATAAAAATTGATTATTAATGGATTTGTAACAAAAAATCATGTGATTAATATTTAAAGATTGAAACAATAAATGAGGTAGTGGAAGAAACTATAACATAATTTCTCCTCAAATTCACACAAAAAATGGTTAATCATTCATGTGATCCTCTAATTATCATCTCCATGATTATATCATTCCAAGAGTCTATGGGCCCTGGTAAGCACCAATGCAAACAATCATTCTGCACTTTAGCATTCTTATCCTTTGCAAAGGGCTGGAACTGACGATACGGTCCAGGGTGCCCGTCCGGCCTCAGCAGAGACATGCGAGTGGTATCCAGCAATTTCAAGCTCACACCATTCTCAGCTCCTACAAAAGCAGCTTTCTCGAATTCTTCCATCTCGATTCCCCGAAGCACGGCATCTACATCTTTCGTGTCCACTTCACCGTCTTTAAACGGTACGGTTCTGTTACAGGTCCCTCCGCTGAACCATTCCCCATTCTCAAAGTGGTCCGGTGTCGTCGTTCGAAGGAGAACGAATGCTTTGTGACTCGAGTCCATTGTAAAGTTCAGTACCGACTTCAATGCCCTGCGGTACGCATATTCGAAGCTCATTTCGGTTAAGTTCTTTCCCGGACAGTTATGGCAACCCGTCACCGTGTCATTCTCACGATAAATCGCGGTTTTAAGAAACCATTTCCCACCGGCAATCACGACGTAATCAAAATTCTTGTATTCTTCTGTCCACGTTTTGTCGAGTTTATCGATGTGGAGTTGAGTCTCCAACGAGGAGACTCCGTTTATGTCTTCGAAAATATCTGCTTTCAAAAGGAACGGAGTCCAAATCACCGAGAGGGTGAAGTTGTGGGAGGGGAAGTGCCATCGCCTGGATTTGTATTGTTCATCGTGATAAACCTCGACAGCTTGTTCCACCTGTGGGACATAAACCGATCAAATTATACCATCTGAGAATATTATGACACAATCCAACAAAAGATTTACAGACAGAACAACATATCAGGCTACGGTAGGCCACTTCCTTGTGTCAGAATTCTATAGAATGTGCAGTGTTGGTGGCTTTGGACAGGAAACGTTTAAAAAACTAGACAAATGATTAGAAACTTTTCCACTTCCATGGTGGGTGGTGAACCAGCTAAGAAAGCGACAGGAAAATGTCTGAACATTAAGCTTTAACCATCAAAGCAAAGCTGTCTTCCACTCTATTAGTTCAGACTTTCCCATCGAAGCTCAAAAGGAATTAAGATGGGAGACCCACAGCACAAGCTCCGGCTAATATGGACAAATCCTTATTATGGCAAAAAACTGTAGCTAATACGGAAGTTTGCTTGTAAATTTTAGCAATATTTGGTCTAATTACGCCCCAGTCCATGTACTTTTTGAACTTTCGAAAATGTGCCCTCCGGTAAGTAAAATCCAATTGATAGTACTGTTAAATTTGAATGTATAAAATCCAACTAGACTTCATAGTAAAGGGACTAGAATTCAAATGTTCGAAAGTTACAGGGACCGAATCGCAATTAATCTAAAAAGGCTTCATAGTAATATTTTGAGAAAAAGAAACATTTCAAAATTTTATGGTTACCTGTGAGAGCATACAAAGCAACGACTGGACATGATTACGAGAGATGGAATCACCAATAAACGCCCACCATTTGTTCTTCATCAAATCAAGAAACCTTTCCGGGTCGAACCTGGGTAATTCGCAGTCCCGGGGATTCCATCGCCAGTAAAGGTAACCCGAATCGGGTCTACCGTTTTTCATACAATTTTGATGAGCTTCAATGTCAAGGCAAGTCGCGTTGGTGTAAGCCGGAGCTGACGGGTCGGGTACCCAATCCCCCACGAACAGATCACATTCCGCCGCAACAGTAACTTCAAATATACACAATAAACAATTTAGAGATTGCTGGAAACAGAAGTAAGGCGGAAAATGCAAAGTAATCATAGCCAGACAGCATTATGAGACGCATGGTATTTTCCCATGAAAAACATGGTTTAGGCTTATTTTCCCGGAAAACATCTCACCATTTTGAATCGTTTGGCTCTCATTTGCCAACAAATCACCAGCCCCGGCAACTTGAACAGGCAAAGAAGAAGGAAGAGGGGATTCGGCTACGGTGTAAGTCTCCACATGAGAAGACGGCGGTGGTGGTGACTCAACGACGGATGAGGAAAAAGTGAGTGAATCCGAGACTAGAAGACGAAAAGCCAAACCCAGTAATAGAAAAGAGACTGCAACCTTTACGAAGATGTGGTGGCGTTTGAGTAGAGAAGAAGGATTCAAATCTAAGCTCGTTTCCTTCTTCACCATGTTACTATCCGTCACGCTTACCGATAAACTCCCAAATGTTTTTTTTCCCCACAACCACCTAAAGGTGTTTTAGGTTTGATTTGATGAGAGTGGTTAGGACAGCACAGGTTTTATTACAAGGACGTGGCTTTTGTCTGAAACTTGACAACTGAGCTTCCTGTTGGATTTCTTTTCTTTTCTTTTTGGTGTGTGATAATTTATGGTGTTTGGGAGAGGTTTTGTTGGTAAATAGAAAAGAAAAGGTAAGTAGTAGAATAATGAAGGCAAAAGAAAAGGAAATGAAAGGTTTCATTTCGTTGTCATAATAAAAAGAAAATTTAGATCGATATTCACTAAAAACTTTACATCAATTTGATAAAAAAAAAAACTATTTTATACTAGTTTAATTACAAACAAATACTGTTTATTAAACTTAATTTAATGGCATGGCAATTAAATAAATGGCAAAATTTGCAACCAAAATGTGAATATTTTTTCAACAAAATTTCAGAAATTTAGATCTAATTCACATGGCATCTTAGATAATATAACTAGTGCATTGGAACCAGATGATGCTAAATCACAGCTGTCTGTCTATAACTTTAGCTTCTGTCGTTTTAGCATGTAATGTCATGAATGGACCACTTTACCAATTTTATTAATTATAAAATTTGATCATCCATTTTATACTCTTTATTTTTTTTTTTATTTGGAATATTTAAAGCAGACCAAATCTTGAAGCTTTAAATTAAATAGGTTTATGTACAATGGAGAGGAAGGTAGTTCACACTTCACAGGGGTTATGACGATTGACAGTAAGAAACGAGATGATTTATTAAAAGAATTTATATTTTTATTTAAGATAAAAGATTTAAGTGATTATAGTTTGATTTTTGAATGTTAGATTGATATTATTAAAAACAACTATCTTAATATAATCATAAAATAAACATATATTATAATAAAAATCAAACACTAAAAATTTTAATGAGATAAAATTATAATAACTTAGTTTTATTCTGTCGGTTCCAAAATTGGACCTGGGGAGTCAATATCTTGGCACTATGGCCAGGCCAACCAAAATCCCATTATGAAGAGAAAAAAATATTTTATCTTGAACACGAGAAACGTGGTGTTTGAGAATAAACATTGTTTGTCACGTGGCATGAGGAGTATGTAAATGTATTGTTTAATGTAGTAAATTAAGATGTTACGAAAGAGTTGGTCCACGAGGAGGAACATACCATGAATGTTAAGCACATCTTCCGTGTTATTGTCCCACTCCCCCGTCACCAGGCAACACTTATGTTTTGTATTAGAGCAAGGACCGGACGGTCTTGGTGCTGGTTCGTATGCTCCCACCATCACATAGTCAAGATAAGGGGAGACGTGATGAACCGTGTAAAGGATTTTAGGTGGGTGGTCCACCTTCTACCCAAAGGATGCCTTTTATCTCCAAATTATCGTTTTGGTCCTTCTATTATGATTAAATTTGGAATATAAACTTTATATTTGGACCAAAACCGTAATAAACCCCTGATAAAACAGTCTTTTTTGCTGCCATTCAGGCTCAGCATTCAGATTGACCCCCCTGTCCTATTCAACACCTGAACAATATTTGTGGTAGAACCAAACAGACTTTTACATTACTTGCATTTCATACTCGAAAAAAACATTTGAATGTGTACTGTTAACAAGCAGTGAAATATCAATTAAATCAGAAACCTTATCACTTGTCTGTACTTTTCACTTATCAGGGACTAAAGAAACCATCCAACATCGAGAAATCGAGAGTACCAAGAGATACATCATCCGGATTTCAAACCTTCCAAACCGGTTGGCAAAACGATTATTTCCGCAATTGATGTACAATGAATCAAGCTTGTTGTATCCACGGGATAAATATCAGGATCATCACGAATTCATCAAGCACCTACTTTTGGAACTTTCATGCCGAAACCATGCTTTGCTTTCTCAACTCTGTTAAAAAAATCATATCAATAATGGTTAAGGATACACTAAAGCAAGAAAAATACTATGTTTTTGATGAAGAGATTGATTTCAAGCATCCCACAGGAAACTGGACAATGATGTAAGAATTTATAGCCATAAACATTTGTTCACTGTCCACGTAGGCTCTATTCCAGGTATGTTCACCTGATAGAACCCATCGATCCAATTTCTCTCATCCTAGGATATCACAAAGCCATGTCTTTTCCAATAAGCTAAGTTCTCATTGACCTCGAGACTTGTTCCCTAATTCAACACTCCCAGAAAATATAAATACACTAGAATTATGGCTACTAATACATAAAACATATCCGTACTTATTGGCTGCAGGATGAATTAGAAGAATCAAATTATAAATTTGTTCTAGCGTGATTTAACTAACTACAGAAGCATGTATAAGGCATGGAACCAAAATTCGAATGTGTGTTTTTATATTCAGAATTAGCTCTTACGTAGGGGCAAGTTTGCCAAGGCAATCTAGCTCTTCTCCAGTGTCCTCGTCCAGGATTCTGCCTGATATCTCAATGATGTAAGATCTATCTCTGTCCGTTGGAAGCCCTCTATTAGCAAGCAAATCCAAGTCTTTCTGATGGAGATCTCTCCCGTTTACGAATACACCAGTGGTCCCACCAGCACAGTTTTCTGGCATTGGATAGTTAAATTCTTCGATAAATGGCTGCAAGAGAAATCCAGTTTAGAGAACATATAATGGCAAAACCAAACAAAACCAAAATGCTTGGCTGTTAATATCTAGGTAGGAATCATTTGATCTTACAGGAATTATGCCAAGACAAGGCCCACCGAGAACACCCCAGAATCCAGCTCGAAAATCATACCTGATATAGGCATGTGCAACAAAAGAACGTCAGTTATTCAAAGGCATGGGAAAGATAGTTGTAGATTCATTCCTTTCCCAGGAGTGTACATGTCCATCACAATAGACACACTGAAACTAGTAAAAACCATAGCATGACAGACAAAAAGAGAATATATGCTTACCAGTACTGTCCAGGCTGAATTGGTCCAGCCATCTTTTCAGCTTTTTTAAGCACACGTTCAGGTATAGGATGCCCATTAACTGAAATATTACTTTTCCCGCGTTCCTCTGATTGATTAGATCTTGAGAAATCCTTAAAACTCTTCTTGATAATATTTACAAAAAATGATTCTCCTTTTGCCACTTTCGGTTTATCATCTTCTCTAGTTGCTTCTCCTGAATCTCGAGAGATTCCAGCATTAGAGTACTCGTCAGATGACATGTCCATCTCAGTATGTAATGACACCTCTTTTAATGAATTTTGCCGTGTGGTAGCCTTGTTAGACGCATATTTCTCTTGATCAGAGCGATTACTACGATTTCCCTTCCCAAATCGGTTGGCTGCTTGATTGCCAAAAGAGTAATCAAAGTGCTCTTGAAGTGGTGAGCCTGCAGGTGGTGGAGAAACAGTGGATTTGGTCGGTTGCTGAACAGATTTCAATTCCTCTCTTGAAGCAATTAAAACATCAGAAGTGTTATCATCTTCAGAGATGCTAGGAGATGAAGAATGAAAGGTTCTCATTTCCTGAGGTCTGATGGAATTCAAAGCCTGGCCCGTTGATGATGCAACAAGTTCTCCATCCATTGACTGGAAATCATAACCGGAATCATCATAGTCATTAGACGAGAAGTTAGCAGTAATTCGGTTTGCACGGGAACGGAGATATGAGGAACTATCATTGACGAGTTCATCAGAGATATCATCAACCTCTACAGAACTTCCCTTTGTTTCCGCATGATCACGAAGAACAAGCTTCTTGTTGGTGACTGTAAAGTTTATTACACTTGAACAGGCACCACACCGCAGTTTCTTTTCATTTTTCGCAACGAGCTGTGCTTTCTTGGGCATTTGTAACAATTCAAGGCAATTATAACACAAAATAAATGGAGCACCACCAGCAATAGGACGAAAACGGCGTCCAGCACTGGCTACCACCACTCTCTGTGGATGGCACTGAACAAAACCACCTATATCTGAGTTAATATCACTTGGCCATCTAGCATGAGCTTGTGTGTGAAGCACACTCGGTTGAGGCATCATAGTCTTAGACCTATGGAAATGTGAACCAAAAGTCCCAGGGTTCTCGATGTGGTATATCGGATTACACGGTACATCAGGGAACCTTTTGTTGCCAAATGAGCTGGGTGGAACAGATGCTGGAACTCTCCGATGTTTCTCATAACAATGAAAACAAGAACAAGAAGCATGGTGCAACACTGAACTTTGTGGATATGGCATGAATGGATCATGATTACTTTCCATATACTGTCCAGAAAAATATGGATGAGGTGGCTGTTGTGGGAATTCTCTATGCAAATGGTGCGGACCTCTTCCTAGCGTTTGGGATCCAAAAGGATCTCCATATGGAGGAATATGATTTGGATTGTGCATCGGAGGATACAAACCATGCTGAGTCATATCATGCCCGATAGGATAAGCGAATGGTTCCGGAAAATGACTATAATAAGAGGATCCTGCTCCTGCAGCAGTTTTATCAGGTCCATACAAAGGCCTTGAGGACTTCTTTGATTCAGAAGGTCCACTTGGGAATAAGGTATCAGCAGCACCATAAGAATCCGGAGGAACAACCCTCGCAATCGTAGCCTTCTCTTTTGGTTTATCAGCCACATTGCAAGACCGGCTAAGTCGCTCCTTTAGCTCATCTAGCTTCCTCAGAAGATCAGCTCGCTCTTGTTCAAGCTGAATTCTACCAGAAACATCCTGGTTTCGATTTTGAAAGGAATCACTATAACCACAAAAAGAATCCAACCGATGGTTTGATGGGCCTTCATCTGGATGGTTTGAAGTAGAATACAGCTCACTTTCAACAACTGCTCTCGGAACTCTCTGCAACACATCCATCTCTGCTTGCTTCCCAGCTTGCCAATCGGACACCTGTCCTAATCTTTGTGATCCACCAGTACATCCAAAGTTGGAATCTGAATCCTCCAGTTCTCTTTCAATAGAATTTACTACTGCATCCTTATTCCTGCCGGAATTATTCACATTCTCAACAGGCCACTTATCACCAGTAACCTTAGATTTGTTCCTACTTATATCAATGCGGTCAACATTCTTCTTTTTCTCCGCATCACTCTGATCACATGTCAAAGAGCCGACACTCAATTTAACATCCGCATCAGAGGCATCACTCAAGTCTATTACACCTTTCTCCAAGGGAACTTGGGATTTGCTAGAAACTCCACCAAGCCTATCTTCTTCCAACTTGTCGGACAATGTATTTGCTTCACCATTCCTAATTTTTGCTGTTGAAAAAACAATATTCCATTATTAAAACTTGGGAACATTACATTTTTCATGGAAGATCAAGGCCAAAAGGTTCACAAAATAGAACAAGGAACTCTAATCCAAAACCATAAATGGTTTCATTAGCTTTAATTAACAAAATCCAGCAGAGAGTTCAGTTATAACACTAAATGGCAGGGGAGTGTAGTATAACACATTCGCACCAAGCAAATGAAATGAACTAAGCCAACTCCGGATTTTCCAGTAATGTACATCGCCATTGCTGATAATTACAAAGTTACATGGATTTTAGTAAGTTTTCAGTCACAAACACCATACTTAACCATTCAAATTTCAATTTAAACCAGTCGGTTCAAGTTTCAACATTTATGGTAACAAGGTTAACACGGATCAATGACTCAAAATCAACTTGCTTTCTATAGTCTTCAGCAACTTTCTCACCAACCAAACAAGCAACAATAGGAGGAAAAAAGGTACCTCGAAGAACAGCGCCACAGCCACCACACTGGTAAACGGAATAATCAGGAAGCTCCGGAAGAAGGCTTTCGCACTTTGGACAACGAACCAACTTTACTCTGTTTGGCTCGGCCATTTTTGAGTCGTTCAAAACCCTCCCGAGTACCGACGAATAAGAAAACGACGTTACACCAGAAACAATTTAGTATCCTTCCAAAAAATTTATTTTTAAAGAGCTTTAAAAATCTGCCATTACTCCTCCAACAACCATCGCCATCAAAGTATCATACGCGTTTTAATTAATATAAAAACAAAATCTTTCTACCAAAAACCCAATAACTAGGATAATAAGGGGGGGGGGGGGGGGGGGAGAGGCAACACAGATATAAGCTCGATAAAGGGTTGTCGCTATTTTTCTTCTTTTAAGCAAATTCCTCTCACGTTTTCTTGGTTTTCTCGGAGACCAAACATGAAAAAAAAAACACCAAAGTTAAGAAAAGTTTTTAGAACAATGAAGTAACTCAGAGTTTGCGTGAAATGTCAAAACTCAGAGATTTCCAGTCGGAAGAGAATAAGCTGTGTGTGTATTTTAAGAAATCTGGGTTTGCAAATTGAAGTAGAAAGACAGACACAGAACTCGAGATCACATGATCATTTTCCGGTGATAGGCAATGAAAGAAAGAACCCCCCATAAAACGTGATAATTGAGTACCTAAACGGCAGCGTTTGGATTCTACCGTGGAATCTGCTACTTTCCCCAGCTAAGAGCTAAGGTAGTAATTTATTTACTTTATGATTTTATGTTTGTAGGTTTATGACTTTAGTGTCCAATATTATGCCTTTTTAGGTTACTTTCCCTTTCTCGTCTGGGACATGTGAGAATAAAGCAGAGTTTTGGCCATTGTGAAAAGAAGGGAAAGGGGCAATGCCTCGGTGGAAAAATAGGCAAAACTTCCTCTTTATCTGACTCGGTGACTCTTGACTGATCACATCCAACAATTGCTTGGTTACATAATGGTTTTACTTTGAGTAGAAAAAAATCGAGTTTTATTTTGATTTAATATATTTTTTATTTATATATAAATATTAAAATTTATATTTTTAATTTTATTTAATAAATTTATTAATTAATGTTTTATCTTATTAGATTAATTAATTATTGATTGTCTGTTTAATTTTTAAAATTATTTTTGTAAACACTAAGTTCTGTTAATCATTGAACCGTTGTTTTTTGTGTGCAGATGAGTGTGAATCTT
Source organism: Abelmoschus esculentus (assembly GCA_035048815.1). NCBI lineage: Eukaryota > Viridiplantae > Streptophyta > Magnoliopsida > Malvales > Malvaceae > Abelmoschus > Abelmoschus esculentus. The sequence continues at coordinate 17,634,893 of JAUCBN010000034.1, forward strand.
AGCATCATAAAGAAAGCATGTCATCATCAAACCCTTCCACTCTTGCTTTGGTCTTAAGACTGTGTCTGTGGCTCGTACTTTGTTTCGTTTGACGGAGACATCAAATAAATAATATGGTAATGATTTGATAGATTTTATTTAAACTTTTACAGTTATTTTGTTGAAACAATGTTGCTGGAAATAATGTAGTTTTAAATATTTCGGTGTTTTGAATAAAAAAATATATAATAAAAAGTACATCTTATTATTATGAATAATTAGTATAATATTTATTAATAAATTATAAAAACAAAGACGGAAGGTGGGAGAGACATGTGGGGTTATGAATTTTAAATTTTTTTGAAAATTTAAAAAATAATAATATAATTACAAAATTATTATATAATTTATTGTTATCCAATAAATGTAAACAATTTTAAATAATCTCACTATAAATAATATCAAGTTTCGCCACTACATAAAAACATAACTAAATTTTGTTGATCATATATTTTAAATGAATTAATTTTGTCAAACATATTATTTTATTAAAAAACCTATTTAATATAATTAACAAATAAAATTATCACTTAAAGATTGTTAAAATTATGTTTGTGAATGTATAAATAAAAAACTTGACCAATATTTTTATTATTTCTCCTTTTGAGATGACACTAATTTGAAGAAAAAAAATAAAGTTAAAATAGAATATTCCATGAGTTATATTAGTTTAATACACAGACTACAGATTTAAGGATGAACGTATAAAATAACAATATTAACAATAATAAAAGTACACGGTAAAAAAATCATAAAAAATCCGACAGGCATCCAATGCATGATCCTTGTCTTTGTGTTTTTGTACTTGTAAAAAACAAACATTTGAATGTCAGGCGCGAAAATAAAACAAAACAGGAATGTTTATAGTTTAGATATATGTATACTCGTACATTAGTTTAATTTTAATGTTTAATATTTCTTTTGTCTTAAGAAAATAAACTTTTATTGATTTTATGATTAACGTTTTTAACTTTAATTTATAATTATTTAAAATTTATTTTTGATAAAAATATTTTAAAATTTTTGTATGGGAATAAACAATTATAAATACCTTGGAAATTAAATTAAACTAAGTTAATTATGGGAATAGCCAATTAATTTTTTTATAAAATTGATAGAAAAACAAATTGTCAAGTGTCTCGTTAAAAAACCTTTTAAACCTAAACGAAGGGAAAAAACATATTTGATAGCATTCACAAAGCAATAAAAAAAAAACTTAAGTAAACATTAGAGATTCACATTCACATTGGATAACAAATCATCATAAACCAAAGCCAAAATTATATACGATGGAAACATAAAGATACAAGATGAGAAGTTCATCTCTCCAAAGAAAGGAACATCACGAGATTGAGCCATTTTGACTAATCCATCAACAACTTTGTTCGTTGTTCGACAAATTTAACAAATTTCGATCTTTCAAGATTGATCTAATAATGTATAAACCTACCTAACCAACGATGTCAACCCACCTCCTACATTCCGTTTTAGTAAGATACGAACCACATCCGTACTGTCTACTTCAAATATAACCTTTTTTAAGCTTTTTGTTCAAGTCAGACGAAGACCTTCAATAATCCCTTAAAGTTCAGTTTCAATAATCGAACAAATACTTACACGCTTCGTAAAATCAAATAACCACTCCCGACACTATTTCTTCTCACCCATTACTAACAATACTCGTAGAGACTATTCAAAAATCATTTATATTAACCTTAGTTAAAGAGGTTATCAATACTCGTCATACCCTCCGCTCAACCAATTATAAACACCTTGGAAATGGACTTGCCTGAGAGCTGAACCTAAAAAACCGAGTTTTTTTTAATAATCATCTAGAAACAGGTAGAGTGGCATTCAATTATATTACCTTCAAAAAAAATGTCCACAAAATGTAGATGAAATGTCACGTAACTGATTTTGACTAGTAATAATGAAATGGCAACTACAATATTTATCGCATATATTATTTTGTGATTTTTTTAATAAATAGATATATTAGACATCACTCAGCAGTCTTATTTGTTTATTCTTAAACATAAAAGAAAAGCACCTACATAAGTCGAATATTACTCCTGAAAATAACAATATGTATAAATTAGTCATCAAATGAAATCTCAAAGTTTACGCAGTCTGACATGTTAAAAAAATGCTGACCGTAGAAACAAAGGAACTGATACAAAATCTGTCTCACTCGCGAGTACAGCTCACACACCCTTATTTATAATAGACTTAACTCAAAAATAAGTAATTAAACTATATTTTTTTCTCTAAAATAGATGTCTGAATTATATATATATTTTAAAATAGGTGCTTAATATTCTTTTCGATTGAAATATGTGTTTAAAGTTCCAGTCCGTTAGTGTTTTAAGGTAATACCGTTAAAAATTTTTGTTTAACTTATAAATAAGTACCCAAACTATATATTTTTCTGAGATACGTGTCTAATGTTTTTTTTTCGGCTAAAATCACAATTTCTTTCTTTCTATATGTGTACATAAATCCCTCCATTCATCTGATAGAAATGATTCATTACCAAAAAATGCACACATCTGGAAAGAAAATATGAGTAATTACTAAAGAAAATCGAGATCGGATAATTACCCGGAATTTGGACAGTTGTGGACGCAAACTTCGGATGATCCACCATTGATGTAGAAACCGAGCTTTGCCAATGCCACTAATTGAATGGAACAGCATGAGAGAAGCCATTGTTATTTGAGCAAAGTTTATATTGTTGAAACATTGAAAATGATAGCAGCAGGTGAGAAAAGTAGACCACATTGTATGATTTGCCACCGACACCGATTCATGATAAATCAAAAGATCCTTGCCCTTCGTTGATTGCATATAGCAATTTCTTGTACATAATTTCATGCTCAGACATCAGCAATCGCCGACGAGGAAATAAGATGATATGAAAGTACATGTATGTGTACAGTAGATAAAATGATACCAGGGATAAACATAAATTTTTTGGACAGACTACTAATACCTTTGTTGAATATGGAGGAAGCTTCAAGTAATTAGCACAAGTCAGGACACTGAGCAAGTCATCATCTGCTGATTCTGAGGGTCCATTTCCATTGAAAGTAGCAGATATTGTAGGAGAGGAATGCTGCAACCAGATTTCAGACAAATACAACATGAGAAGTTAGAACCACGAGCATATGCTAAACAAGAACTCGGTTTTATGCATAGTCTGACACCTATTTTAGAAAAATGTATAGCTTAGGCATCAATTTATAAATTAAATAAAAAATTTTAACGGTGTTATCTTAAAAAACTAATAGAATAAAACTTTAAACACCTATTTTAACAAAAAAAAACATTAAGCACATATTTTAAAAAAAAATATAATTCAAACACTTATTTTAATCGAAAAAATATTAAACATTTATTTAAAAAATATATAATTTAAATATTTATTTTTGAATTAAGCAAATATATTAACATATATACATTTTAAGAAAATTTCGCCTTCCATAAAAAAAATTAAAAAATGGTACATCAAAATAAACGTGACCACCAAAAGTTTCTTTCCTTAAACGGACAATACTTACCAGATCCACGCGCTGTCAAAGCAACAACGCACACGCACTCAAATAGTTGAGGTGTCACTTCATCAGGCTACCAAAGCCAGTCGTCACCGCTACGCTTCTCTTCAACTAACTATTCCAATTCCCAACACAAAACTTAAGAAAAAGGGCTGAGAGAATCGCGGAGCCTATTTTGACTACAATACCAATCACCTCGGAGATCGGACATTTCCGGTCGCCGTATTATCCCCGGTTAGTCCGAGCGTCCCCCGAAGCAACCGGGAAACACCTCTTTCGGTTTTGCGGCGAGAGAAGGATTTAAAATATATATTTATTGCGGTGTTTGGTTTTCGATGGCTTCGGAGGATGTGAAGACTACTGAATCAGCTGTATCGACGATCGTGAATCTGGCTGAGGAAGCGAAGCTCGCGAGGGAGGGAGTTAAAGCTCCTAAATATGAAATTCTTAGCATCTGCAAGTCTCTCGTTGCTGGAGGCGTCGCCGGTGGAGTGTGAGCTCTCTCGCTCCACCTCTATATCCTTTTCACTCTATGTAGTCTTTGGTTGTGTGGGCGGAAACCGTTCTGGCAACATTTAAGTTCTAAAGTTTTAGAGGAAATAGAACTGAAAATGGATTTTTTTTTACTTAATTTTATCTTTTATGTGCTGCAGGTCACGAACTGCTGTTGCTCCTTTGGAACGTTTAAAAATCTTACTTCAGGTTCATATATTTTCTTTCTGTGCATTTTAGCTAGATTAAGAAAAATAGTGAATGAAATTTCTGAACTAATTTACCTCTTTTGAAAAAAAATCGCAGGTTCAGAATCCACATAATATCAAATACAATGGAACAATTCAAGGTTTGCAGTACATTTGGAGAACCGAAGGTTTTCGTGGATTATTCAAAGGCAACGGTGCTAATTGTGCACGCATTGTTCCAAACTCTGCGGTCAAGTTCTTCAGCTACGAGCAAGCTTCAAAGTAAGATTTTTGAACTGTTCAATTTAACTGGTTATTTGTTTTTCTGTTGGTTGACTAATTTGATTTTCTTTTTGACTCTCACTGTATTGCCAAGTATTAAGCACGAGTCATTTTATCATATTGAAACTGGTTATTGTCTTTAAATATCATTGACCTGTCTAAAGCATTAAGGTTGCTTGAGGGTGCAAAGCTTTCTTTATTCTTCGCAACTCCTACCAGACATTTTCTAGTTTTGAATTGAAGGAAACCAAGTCTATTTCTGTAGGTTAATTGTTCCTTGTTATTGTTTTTGACAGGGGAATCCTATATCTGTATCAACAGCAAACTGGCAATGGTATGAGTATGACTAGTATTGTGATCATCTTTTTTGTTGAGCAATCATCACATCTTTGCATCTTGCATTACATTATACACATCTAGAAATCAGTTTGTTTAATACTAGTAGTAATATAAAAGCATCTGGTTTTGGATATTTCGTGGAACTTGATATTACAATGATAAATCACGGTAAACAATTTCATTAATATTAGGAAGGACTGCATAAGCATTCATAGAATGCACAACACTGATGTTAATTTGTTTGTTCTATGTCAAGAAATTTATATCAAGATGTCTTTAAATCGTGAAAGCTCATATAATGCTTTTTCCTTTTATCGCTGTTGATTCTGCAGATGATGCCCAACTCACTCCCCTTTTACGCCTTGGAGCTGGAGCATGTGCTGGAATAATTGCCATGTCTGCAACTTACCCAATGGACATGGCACGAGGCAGACTCACTGTACAGGTATTGCCTTAAATATCATTTACTCTGCAGATGCATGATGTTTAACTTGCTGGTTTTATCAAGATGAAGCTTCAGAAGGGAATATTTTGTAATAAATGATTTAACACAGCTTTATTAGTTCCTTGATTTATTTGTGTAAGAAGAAAATTTGAAAAGTACTTTAATTCTTCAATACACATATCGATTTATTTTAAGCTGCTGCATCTTCTTTCTGTGATATCAGGAATTGTTCCTTGTATTTTGGTTAAATGAGCATCTAATTCTAATCATTTAGTCATGTCTGCTGCAGACAGAGAAGTCTCCTTATCACTATAGAGGAATGTTCCATGCTCTGTCAACTGTTTTGCGGGAAGAAGGCCCACGAGCATTGTACAAGGGTTGGCTTCCTTCAGTCATTGGAGTTGTGAGTCATTTAGTTCTTCTATTTGGAGTTGTTAATCCAAGCTTGCATGTGTCTCTCTTATTTTCAAGTTAAATAGTCAGCTGCTATTTCTTCTGCAAGTATTAAAATTAGAAATGTTGATTGTTAGGATCCTAGATCCAAAATGTTAATTTGTTTGCAGAAGATTTTTGGTTCTTGATAGAAGACTACCTTTTTCCCAAGGGAATGAAAGTACTTACTTTATAGCATAAGGGAGCTAGAACTGAGCTGTTTACAGGATAAGGATTATATAGCCAAAACATCTATACCTATGTAGTTAAGAAAGAGAGGGAAAAATGCAAGCACAGAAGAGGGTCTTCGACTGAATGTCCATCATTCATTGGTTTCTGAATGTTGTGGGTGTGTCGAGTGCATGCCTTCTTGGAAGAACACAAGGGAGTTGAAGAGAAACAAACGGGGAAAGGGGTGAAGCATCCTTCTTTCTAAGGGTCACATAATTATGAGATATACACATCTAAAAATAAGCTTCTCCCCCTTTTCACTTTCTGGGGAATTTTGTTAGGGAGCTTTATGCAGTAGTTTTTCTCTTTTATGACTTTAAGTTTTTTGGTCTTTAGTTGGCTCCATCACGTTCCTGCAAATCATTTGTAATGTTTATATCCCCATTTTGGGTGGTCAAAAGTGATCACCGAGCCATTTGTTGGTAATTAATCATTTAACTTGACAAAGAGAATTGTTTACTTTATTTGTTGTATGTTGATTTGAATTCTCGTTGTGTTTGCAGATACCATATGTGGGTTTGAACTTTGCTGTGTATGAATCTCTAAAAGATTGGTTAATCAAAACTAAACCGTTTGGGTTAGTTGAAGACTCTGAGTTGAGTGTGACGACCAGGCTTGCTTGTGGGGCTGCTGCTGGAACTGTTGGGCAAACTGTTGCTTACCCTCTTGATGTGATCCGCAGAAGAATGCAAATGGTAGGATGGAATGGTGCAGCCTCTGTTGTAACTGGTGATGGGAGGAACAAGACCTCCCTTGAGTATACTGGCATGATTGATGCATTCAGGAAAACTGTTAGGAACGAGGGCTTTGGGGCATTATACAAGGGTCTGGTCCCTAATTCTGTTAAGGTCAGTGTCTTCTGATTCATAGACATTTACTTGCTTATAAATACTGGATTAACATTTTCAGTTGACAGTCCGGAAAGAAATTTTAGTTTGGATCGAGATGGCTTTGAAAGATGTTGCACGGGGAATGTTTTCACTTTAATCTTTAGTATTCGTAACCAAACAAAAAATAGGGATCCTTTTGTATTTTGCATTATAATCGTAGACAAAATGTTATGACTTATAGACCTCAGAATTATTGTCTTTGATGAGTTCGTGCATGAATGTACGCAAGACTGTCACGAAGTTAGAAGCAAAATTATTGATATTAAACATGCACGCTGGCTGAATTCATCAGATTCTTATCTTGTAAATGTTCTTAAAAGTTTCCCTGTTAAGCTTTAGCATTAACCGAAGCAGATGACCTTATTTTATCCCCAGTTTCTAGAATGGGATATTTGTATGTCTTATCATCCAATATATGTTGTCCTTCAATGGTCAATAGTTAATTGTTTATTCCTTTTCCTTTTGTTTTTCCAGGTTGTGCCGTCAATAGCTATTGCATTTGTGACATATGAAGTGGTGAAGGACATTTTAGGGGTTGAGATTAGAATATCAGACTGAAATGGTGCGTGATTCAGCATAAATGCTTATGAGCTGTGCCATTTTTGTAGGCAAGGGAATAGATACAAAGTTGAAGTCGGGATGGTTTCCTTAACTTTTATTTTCTCTCATAATCGAGTCTTAGAAACATGAATGAACTTGTGTCATGGAGAATTGTACTGGTTTGTAGCACGAGTCTCGGCTTGTGACACATGCCTATCTGCCATTTCTTGTGAACACTTTAGCTTAAAGCTCTTCATTCATGCACCGTGTCAATAAGGATGCAGGAACATTGCAAATAATGCATTTGCCTGCCTCTTCATAGAAGTCGAGAAAGCAATTTCAAAGCCTTCTGTGCGATTGGTTCAGGTTTTAATGGATATTAGTAGTGAAATTCAGCTTCACTAGTTAATGACTTGTTTGTTTTGCCATCATTTCTGACGAACTCCCATCCAGATATATATAAACTTAGGTTTAATTGCGCTTACAGTCCCTTTGCTATTTGGACTTTTAAAATTTTAGCAAATCTGTTTCTAAATCCTAGATTTTAGTCCTATTTGTTCATTTTAAAATTTTAGTCCACTTTCTTCGGTTTAATTTGTATATGTGCTGTTTTAATATTCAAGGAATATAGAAATTAAAATTTAATTGATAACAAATGGCCAAATTTAAGAGAAATCAGTTAACAGCTGGTAGAATGAACTCCTGAAAGCAGGGACTAGGGGATAATTAGACTAAATTCAATTGTTATGCAAAACGAAGACTAGGTGCTAATTAGACTAAATTGAATTGTTATGCAAAACGAAGACTAGGAGCTAAGTGACTAAATTGAATTGTTATGCAAAATGAAAGATTTATATCACAAATAAATATATAAAATATATTACTTTTTTATCTAAATATTTAAGAGTATACTTTTTTTTCTTCAAAATAAATATTTAAATTATATTTTTATCTAAAATTTTAAAATTAACATGCGATATTAATTATAAAATAATTTAATATATATTTTAATAAAAAATATTTTAAATACTTTAAAAAATGGTATATTTTATTTACTTATTAGCGATATAAGCTAAGCTGCTAACAAAAACATACTACTTTTTTTCCAGCTTTGATCGAGCTTGGGATCAAAACGATTCGGAAATGAAATGGTGCTTAGTAGCTTCTCTTCTCACCGTCCTCACCAGTTCTCAGGTCATTTTCTTAATTATTTCCCTCAAACCTTAAATTTATGATTAGATCTGTTTATCATTCCCATTTTTTGCAGGGGATATTAACAACTCTATCGCAAACAAATGGGAAATACAAATACGATTACGCAACCATCCCTTTCCTTGCCGAGTTTTTTAAGGTATTTTTGTTAATCAAATTTCCACTGAACTTCCTTAATTAGATCTAAAATTGGAATGTTAATTTTTATGTAGATTTTTTTTTTTGTTACAGCTTATGGTATCATGTGTGTTTCTATGGAGAGAGTGTAAGAAATCGCCTCCTCCGAAAATGACGACGGATTGGAAAACTGTTCGACTGTTCCCCATTCCTTCCGTCATTTACTTGATCCATAATAATGTTCAGTTTGCGACTCTTACGTATGTCGATACGTCGACGTATCAGATAATGGGAAATTTGAAGATCGTCACTACTGGAATTTTGTTCAGGTGTGTTACTCTTTTAATTTCTGTGTCTGAATTTTGAGCACTCTTTTTTTGTGTGCATAGCTGGATTTGATGTCAATGTTGTTTGCATGAATTATCAGATGCTGTTGTCGATTGATTTAGGTTGTTTCTTAAGAAGAAGCTCTCTAATCTACAATGGATGGCTATTGTTTTATTGGCAGTTGGAACGACCACGAGTCAGGTACTCTGCATTCCGAACTAACTCATTTATGTTTTTGTACTGTGATTTGTGCTACATTGATTTAATATTTCTTGGCTGTTAGAAAATTGTATGTCAAAACTTGAACCCAGTGAGAGAAATCAGGCAATGGTTTGCTAGATTTGGAATAAATATGGAGAAATCACATATTATATAAGTTGGAAGAACTTGTTAATATGATAATCTTCTTTGCCACTAGTAAAGTGAATAGAATGCTTTGTAAATTTTATTGCATTCTGAAAGTTATAGGAAAGGAAAACGGAGGGAGGGTTAGAAGGAAAGGTGAGGAGCTACAACTAGTCAGGAATGCAATATTTCTTTATAGGAGGATGTTTTATCTCGTTAGGACTTAGGACTTAGGAGTGACCAATCAAACATGCTCTCGAAGCCGTCTTGTGTCCTAGAAAATTTTAAAACTTATTTTTTCTTGTTGCGAACTCTTTTCTGTTAACAAGTAACAATTTAGTGAAGTATATCGTTCAAATTATTCTTGTCTTATCAAGGTCAAAGGATGTGGAGAGGTTTCGTGTGACTCCCTCTTCTCAGCACCGATTCAAGGATACATGCTAGGAATTTTGTCGGCTTGTCTTTCAGCATTGGCTGGTGTTTATACAGAGTTTCTGATGAAGAAGAACAATGACAGCTTATACTGGCAGAATATACAGTTATACATGTAGGTTCCCTTTCAATTTTTTTCAAAATGTTTTTCCATGTTAGTTGCAGAAAATAACGAGTATAAATTATCATTTTTACCTATTTTGTTTTTGTGATTATATGTTCGAATCAATATATTACAAAATCCAAGCCATTTAAAGAGACTGTCGACTGATATTATCATTGGTTGAATTATTCTGATTTGACTCCTCTTCCAGGTTTGGTGCAATCTTCAATATGGCACGGCTTTTAATGGATGATTTTAGAGGTGGATTTGAGAAAGGACCTTGGTGGCAACGGCTGTCTAATGGGTACAGCATCACAACTTGGTTGGTTGTGCTAAATCTAGGTTCTACCGGGCTTCTGGTTTCATGGTTAATGAAATATGCTGACAATATAGTCAAGGTACCCTCTTTTCTGCTATCCTTGATTCTACTTTCGTTTACGTGTGCATAGCGTAATTGCCATTTCATTATAGATCTTTTGTGTTTTTATGTTTGAACTTGGTGATTTCTCCTTGATATGTTTTATGTTTCTAAAATTTTCTTAACTTGCTTAAAGATTATTGAGATTTTGCACGGTGAATTTATCCTCTCTCCAACCCAATTTATTTAACAACCATTTGTTTTCACTTATTCTTTTAGGTGTATTCCACCTCGATGGCCATGCTTTTAACAATGGTTTTATCCGTGTTCCTCTTCAGTTTCAAGCCAACACTTCAGGTAGTCTTCTTTGCATGTTATTTTAATATAGTCTGGATGTAGGCCTTAGATTTCTGTTCTGTTGGGTTTTGATTGTCATGGTTAATGAAAAATGTTACCACACATGCAAACACATATAATTCAGAATTTTTTATAAACATATGGAAAATCCATTTGTCATTACAAAAGCTTACCCACAGCTCCCCCAGCAGTGGTGAAGCCAGTTTTTCTTTGCAATCTTCTAACCTCGGATCATTTATTTTTGTTCATGGCATTCTTGCAGCTTTTCTTGGGGATCATTATTTGCATGATGTCACTACATATGTACTTTGCCCCTCCGAATATGCTTGTGGACATGCCGTCGACAATTAAATCCGATCTGGAGAGCCTTGTCAACGTTCCGGTTGACCATAAAACAGATTCATGATGACCAGCATATTTTTTTCTTTTCCTGAAGTATGCAATTCTTTTGCAATTCTCCTATAAAGGGAAATTAATTTTTAATTTCATTTATTACAGAGTGAAATTCATCCAGTAGGTATTTAGATATATTACAGCTGAACCATATGACACGATAGGGATTCCTTCTAACAAAGTTCAACCTATATTTTTCCATTACATTTTGAATCATGAGGAGAAAATTGTTTGTTAATTTTTCATTCTTCGGAACCGATAAGGATTGGTCTAAGTGGTAAGTAGTTTGGTTTCGTTTAAATAGGTCTTGAATTTAAGGCGTTATGTATGTAGAAAATCCTTATTCAAAGACTCATCAACTAAAAATAGATGTGTGAAACGAATCGATCTGAATTAATCAGGGTGAAAGTTTAAAAAACAAAAAAGCAATAAAAAATTTCATTCAGATGATGATTAATTCTTTATATTCATTCTTCTCTATCCATTAAATATTTAAACATATTCAATCTCATCTTTCTATATATTACGAATTAAACTCAATTGTAACCTTTTAAATTATTATTATTATTATATAATACTAGTAGAAGTAAAATTAAGTTTACCCAATTAACCTTTAAAAGTGTGGAGAACATTTGATTTTGATTATGAAGATTAAAGTCTCTAAGAGACAATTACAAAATATATAAAAATTAAGCGTGCCCCCGTAAACTGTATTTAGTCCTAGTCCCTACTATATAACAGCCAAAAGGAATTGCACTGCCGGCAGCAGCGAACACTTTTTTTTTTGAAAAAAAAAGTTTTTCCCTCATCTTTTTCCCTTGTATTTTAAGCATCTGGCGCCAAACACATTTCCCCCTTTCGATCCAAACCCTAGTTTCAGTAGAAAGGAACAGAGGAAAAAATGCCCAGGGAAATCATCACACTACAGGTGGGACAATGCGGGAACCAGATCGGAATGGAGTTCTGGAAACAGCTTTGCCTCGAACACGGCATCAGCAAAGAAGGCATTCTTGAAGATTTCGCTACTCAGGTTCTCTTCTTCTTTTCGAGTTTTCTCTTATAACTGTACTTGTTATTAACATTTATTGTTTAAAGCTTCCCTTACCGGTTAATTATGAAAGTTCATTTTGATTCGTTTTTGAATCTTGGTAGATTTATGAAGGATGTAATGTCTGTGATGCATTTGAAACACATTACTTGCTAATCGATCTGTCGAATTAGTTCTTGAAGTTTCATTAGGCGTAGATTACCCCATAATTTATTGATTTCGAGATAACTTTATGTGAGAAGTACCAGAATATGTAGTGAGTCACTCAGTTCTAGCAAGTTAAACATCAATATCTCAATTTTCAAATGTTTTAATTTGCTCAGCACGTTTGATGCAGGGAGGTGATAGGAAAGATGTCTTTTTCTACCAAGCTGATGATCAGCATTATATACCACGAGCTTTACTCATAGATTTGGAACCTAGAGTGATTAATGGAATTCAAAATGGTGAATATCGAAATCTCTACAATCATGAGAACATCTTTGTTGCTGATCATGGTGGAGGTGCTGGAAACAACTGGGCCAGCGGATATCATCAGGTGGTTTCACTTGTATTTTTGTTTGTGTTAAACTTTCTTCTACTTTAATAAAGTTCAATTAATATGCAAGTCCATTGATCCTTGGACCTTTACACTTTTGGTGCTTATATTCAAGTAATATTTTAACTTTTGTTTCCTATCTCATTTTGTCATCATTATAGTGTGTTCAAGCAACAATGGGCTTCTGTGCATTTTTTAAGTTAACATGTTAGGACAAATGTGGTGGATTTTTTTGTTCCTACTAACAGTAATTATTATTTACAGCAGAATAGATAAATGGTTACATGAAATATTTAGGTTAGTGGCATTTTCTTTTTCTTTCTGCCTTTGTGTTTTTCTTGGTTTTATAGATCAAGTATATTGTAAATTCCTGTTTTAAGATCTGACATGACGCATGTTGTATGATTGTTTTCTTTTCAGTCAATAATCTTGATCAAAATCTAGTTCCTTATTTCTTGATTTTGATACAGGGAAAGGGTGTTGAAGAGGATATAATGGACATGATTGACAGAGAAGCTGATGGAAGTGATAGTCTTGAGGGTTTTGTTTTATGCCATTCGATAGCCGGAGGGACAGGCTCAGGTTTCCTCTTCTTATCTTCATCTGTCTTTTTTGTCTATCACTTTTTGCCTGTCTAGGATTTTTAATTGGTGGATTAAAGCTTTTTTTTTTCCTTTTTTTTTTAATTTCTCCGCATATGTTACTTGTTTTGGGTGCTAAAACTAAGCTCGTAGACAGTAGTATATTCATCATAAGCTAGTGAAAATTTCTTGAAGACCGGGGCTTGGTTTCACCTTGATTGTTTTCATTCTATAATGAAGGTATGGGCTCCTATCTGTTGGAGGCTCTGAATGATCGCTACAGCAAGAAGCTGGTCCAGACATATAGTGTATTTCCTAATCAGATGGAGACAAGTGATGTGGTGGTCCAACCCTACAACTCGCTTTTGACTCTCAAGCGACTAACTTTAAATGCTGATTGTGTTGTTGTTCTTGACAATACTGCACTTAATAGAATCGCCGTGGAACGCTTACATCTGTCGAATCCTACATTTGCTCAAACAAATTCTTTGGTTTCCACTGTGATGTCTGCTAGCACAACTACATTGCGGTATCCAGGTTACATGAACAATGATTTGGTTGGTCTTCTTGCCTCTTTAATTCCAACACCAAGATGTCATTTTCTTATGACTGGTTACACACCACTTACAGTGGAGCGTCAGGTGTGTTCATTTCTCATATTATCTAGTTTGTACAACTGATGATTTGACTGATTTTGGCTATACCTTTTATTTTTTTCATATAGCTTTTTCAAAGTCTCACTCACATCACTGCATATTAATGTTTTTAATCTAGTTGTGTACTGTAAGAAAGAAATTTTGGTGCAATATGATGCCATTGTTTCTCTTCTTGGCAGGCTAATGTGATACGCAAAACTACTGTCCTTGATGTTATGAGAAGACTTCTCCAGGTAAGATGTGTAAGCTGTCTTTTCTTTCAAAACAGATTGCATTTTTCTGACCTTAAGCTTTCTTGCAGTCAAAAAATATCATGGTTTCCTCTTATGCACGAACAAAAGAAGCTAGCCAAGCAAAGTATATTTCTATACTTAATATTATTCAGGGAGAAGTAGATCCTACACAGGTATTGTAGATTATCCTTTTATAAATGCCATAACTTTCACAGGAAATATGACTATTAGCTCTTGCATTTAAATTTTGTATAAGAAAATTATGCATATCATTTTCTATTGACTTCGGCCTTTACAATAACATTTGCATTTGCTAGTGGTTTTAGTATATCTTTCCTTAAAGAAGTGGAACTTGTCCGTGAATGCATGATATTTTTTTATTATGAACGCTTACATATTTTTCTTTATTGAGAGATTATCAAACATCTTGCTCTTCTGTTGACTGTTGTCCTAATTTTTTTTATTATGGTTTGACAGCTTTACCTTTTTAAATTGATATAGGGCATTTGGCATGTTTTACTGTGGTTCAGTATCATCTTTACTGGTTTAAGCTGCTAATGTTAAATAATTTCTCGTCTTTTATCAGGTGCATGAAAGTCTACAGAGGATTCGTGAAAGAAAGCTAGTAAATTTTATTGAGTGGGGCCCTGCAAGTATTCAAGTATCTTGATAGTTGAAGCAGTTCTCTTTGCTTTGGTTAATTCTTCTTATGATTTCTAGACTAATAAGTAGTGACATCTGTTTGATCTTTTGGTGTTTTTGTAGGTTGCCCTTTCTAGAAAGTCCCCATATGTCCAGACTGCCCATAGGGTACAACACTAGTCCTTGTTTTCGTAGATCTGAATATCTGATTGCTTAGTTTTCTGTATTATACAATAATTTGCAATATTTGGTCTGAAGTTAATAATAACAACTTTGAGCCTTTTTTTTAATCTCCTTAAATGTGGCCCTCTTTGTTGGACAAGTTTTTTTTTTTTTGAAAAAATAAATTGAGAAAGAATAAAGCAGTTCATGTTGTTTGGATCAGGTGAGTGGCCTTATGCTAGCAAGTCACACCAGTATCCGACACCTCTTCAGTAAATGCTTGAGCCAGTATGAGAAGTTGAGAAAGAAACAAGCATTTCTTGACAATTATCGGAAGTTCCCAATGTTTGCAGTGAGTTACCTCCTTATTGCTTGCTTCCTTGGTTTTATTTCTGTTCCAGTTTCTTATTTATGACTGCTGCTGCTAAGCTTTTTGTTTGTGTCAATACGAAGCTGTGAAATGTTTTACACGTGTTCTATACATAAATATACATGTAAGTTATTAACCTGTCTATTTACATGCACCTAGGGACACTTGTTAATTCTATAGGCTGGTTAAACGATCTGAATTCCATGAATAAAATATTTAGTGCTATTTTTTGTTGTTGTGCTATACGTTATTTTGTTTCCAAAATCAAATACTATTTTGCATTTGGATGCAAAAGCAATTGCATTATGATGACATTTTATTCTAATCTATTTGTCTATGCGAACAGGACAATGATCTTTCAGAGTTTGATGAAGCAAGGGATATAATTGAAAGTTTGGTTGATGAGTACAAGGCTTGTGAATCACCGGATTATATCAGATGGGGAATGGAGGTATGTGCCTTGCTAGTCTCCTAGTCCCAATTTCTCCAAATTTAAGCACCTAATGGTTGTCATTGATAAAATGCTGTATGCAGGACCCTGGCCATAATTTAACTGGAGAAGGAAATGCCTCAGG
The DNA here is from genome assembly GCA_035048815.1 of Abelmoschus esculentus. Taxonomy (NCBI): domain Eukaryota; kingdom Viridiplantae; phylum Streptophyta; class Magnoliopsida; order Malvales; family Malvaceae; genus Abelmoschus; species Abelmoschus esculentus. Next base: position 17,650,774 of record JAUCBN010000034.1, read on the forward strand.
AACACTGGATCCGAATTTGGAAGTGTGAATGAAATTGTGTTTTCTCTCAGGTAAGGGCTGTAATACTATAAGTCATTGTAACAATTAGATTCTTTCTGGTTGCTAACTGTTTTGGGAGATTGCTCCAGTCAAGAGTCTACATTTCATGTTGTTAAAGCTACTTTATCCATGTTGCAATAGTAATACTATAAATTGTTCAGTTCTATTGTGTTACTTATGTCGGAGTTAGTGAGACGTGAACACGTGCTTGAGTTGATATAGAATCTGCAGTCATTGTCATTACTGTCGGTTTTAATGTCGTTCTCAGTGTCCCTATACTTCCCTGGTTCTATCATGTGCGTTAGTGCAGACATGCAATGTCTCTGCAGCTTTCCATGCATTTCTGTTTTACTTTTCTTAAAATCATACGATAAAAGGTCACCTCCATGGAATTTGTTTCTTTCAGGATACCGCATTAATATTAGGAGCGTTCTGGAGAGTGGATTGTAAAAAAAAGGAAAGAAAAACTGAGTTGTTTTGGTATTTGATGTACAAGAAGAAAACACCTGAAATTGTTCTGTTTCTCGTGTATTATTGAAGCATATACATACATGTAATTTGGTATTTTTAGATATGCTCATGCTTCGTATTGCTTGGGTTTGACGTGTTTGAATATTTGTTGTGTTCTTTTTGTGTCGTTTATTCGTGTCTCGTCTTAAGTCTAAATACAGGGAATTAGTTTATTACATGTATAATCTGTGGCATGTGCTGTGGTTGCTTTTGTTATTAGTTTGAGCAAAATATCGCTTGGACTGCACATTGGTTTTCTAACATTACGACGCAAATTAAGTAGTGAATGAAGGTCGGTGTTTGAAAAAAAAAATGACATGCATCTGCCATCTGGCCTACTACAATGCATGGTTTGTTGTCTTCTGGGTGTTGTAATAAATTCAAATACATAAAATAGAAAGTTTTGTAGGCAAAGGGAAAACATTGAAGAGACTAATCGACTAAGACAGCAATCAGATAGAGATCACAAATAGCCAAATCGTGGGCCAAGGAAAGAATTTGACCCCACAGCCACTCTGATATATGTATATGTTAATAAATTATTTATCCAATTATTTGTAAATAAATAACTTTTTTAAAATTTTATCCTCTAATCAACAAAGTCGATATTGATGGCAGGTAACAACATCCCAAATAAAAGTTAGAAAAGAACAAGTAATTTAAGTATTGATCTTGTGATTGACTTAAATTTATAGGTTTGAGTTTTTTAATTTTAAAATTATATACATTGGTCTTAAAACTGATCAATCAATTGAGCTTTATTGTTTGAAAATTGTAAAATTAAAAAGCTAGTTGAAACAATCAATTTATCCGTTCACAACAAACCATTTGAAAAATAATCATGAAATCTGTTGAAGGATCTCAAATCTCCCATCAACAGTCTGTGTTAACAGAAATATCGATCAGGAAGTAGGAACCACTTATTTAGAGTTCCTCAATCAGACTGCTTCCGGAGAGAGTTACAGTATAACTTATTCAACCCATAGCCATAGTCGCATCAACACCTCTATTTAAATCCCTCAATCATTTCTCTCCAAACTTTCCTTTTCTGACTCTGGGGTTTCTTCCATTCATCTTCGGCTAGTAATTTACAGAGGGAAAATGGCAGCGATATCTTCCGGTGCTTTAACGGGTGCAATGGCTATTTTGGCTCTTGTTTTTGCCATTGTTTCACCTTATGTGGAGTCCCAATCTCCAGCTCCAGCTCCTTCTACAAGTGACGGTAACTTCCCTTTTCCACACCCTCTTTTTTGGGTCTTTAGAATTAGATCTCTCTTATTTGCTTCATTTTCTACAGCAATTGAAAATGCCTTAAAAAGTACATAATCTGAGTACTGTGTTGTGTGTTGCGAATGATGAACATTGATCAGGAACATCCATTGACCAAGGGATTGCTTACGTGCTGATGGTTGTGGCACTGATGCTCACATATCTTATCCACCCACTGGACGCCTCCTCCTCCTCCCACAGCTTCTTTTAAGTTAATTCTTTAGGTTAAGGGTTTGAGAGATTCATTGATGTCAGGGTTGCAATGGGAATTGCCCTGCAGATAAATCTACCAACTTGTTTTTTTCCTTTTCTTTTTCTGAGATGATGGATGGGGTTTGCATTTGTTTTTAAGAGATCGATTGGTTAAATAATAAATAGAGCTTCCTACTTCCTAGTTCCTAGTTCGTACTATCATTTATTATTTTGTTTCTTCTACTCTTCGAGTCCATTGGCTTCATCATGTATAGAGTAATGGTACCATTTAATCTAAATGCTCATTTAATTATTATAAATGTTATTGAATTTTGTTAATATTAGTTTAACCGATTAATCTTAAATATTATTACCAGTTCTTTTGAAAATAATAAAAGTATATATACGATAGATATTAATCTTAAATATTATTAACAGTTCGATTACTTAACATATAAAACATAATTCATCTCGAGAATGGAATTCCATTTTAGGCAAAAGTTGTTTTCAGCGACAAGATGAGTCCCAACCTCAACATGTGTTTTCATGGAGTGAGCTCTATACTTGGACTTTGGACTGATTTCTGGTCTCTGGAGACTGTGTTTCAACTGCCACTGGGACTGAAAGTCTGGTTCCTATATTTTGTCACTTGTGTTGCATGCGCCAATCAAGGATTTTGGTCAAAGTCTTCATTTAATACTCGTTGATTTGAAATTCTATTTCTATGCAAGGGATAAAAAAAAAATAAACTCTAAATCTTAATATTAAATACTAAATTCTTATCATAAATCTTAATCTAAACTTTACGAATTAAAACTCTAAATCTAAAATTTAAACTATCTTACAAGCCGTAAAACATTTTATATATCAGAATTTTTTTCTTAAAATAACGATACGACCCTTTTTAAAATATTAAGCTAGAATATAAATTTATGATTAGTGTTGTAAATTTGTATTTATAAAATTATATCAATTTTAGTAGAGGATTAAATTCATGATTTTATATGATAGAGGGACTAAATTCATAATGATATAACAGAATAGAGTAAGGTGTCGGTGGAATAAGTGGAAACCACAAGTTAGTCGACCCGAGAATTATAGAGGAGTGATTGGGATATTTTTTTGTTAAATTATTAGGTATTTGATTTGATTAATTTTAATATACAACTTTAATTATAATTTTATTTTGGATTTTTTAATATTTATATCTAAAATTAAATTTAAATATCTAAATTAGTTTTATGTTTGTATTATACACTTTTAAATTTTAAAAATTATAAATATATTTTTATTAATTTGTTAATATTGAAATAAAAAATTAGACTATTATTTTTAATGTCATTTTAGTGATAAACTTTAATAAATATATATTTAAATATTTTAAAGTTAATTTTAAATCATTAATTTTTATGTATGATCATATATTATAAAATTTTAAAAATTATGTGTTTAATATGTGATTTTTTAATTTAAAAAAAAATTATGAATGGTTACCCGTTACTTGATTAGTCGAATACTCAAGTAGGACTGTAAACAAACCGAACGAGGGTGTGTTCATGTTCGTTCGTTTAACTTTAACCGAACAATTGAACGAACACGGACATAAACGAACACAAATTTTTTTGTTCGTGTTCGTTCATTAAAGATTGTAGCTTGTTCATGTTCGTTTACGTTTGTTCGTTTAAATGATAAATGAACGTAAGCGAAGAACATAAATGAACGTAAATGAACATAAATAAACGAATATAAACAAACGAACATAAATAAAATATATAATATGATAAATATTTAATATTTTAGATTAATTTGATTAATTCAGCTGATTAACTGATTTTAAACTGAATTAGTCAATAATTAAAATAAAAAAATCTTAATTATTAGATGAAACTTAAAATTTAACTGATTAACCAGTTTTGTTTTGGTTCGATTCATTAACTTGGTTTAAAAGAACAATGAACACCCCTAGCCTATAACAATGAAGTTTTTAACGAGTCATAAAATAAGACTTCTCAACTCGAGTAACTTAATTTTTTTTAACTCGACTTACTTGATCTAATGCTCACTCTTAGATATATGTGAATAAATTTAAACGAACAGGTTATCGTTTAACTAAACGAACGAAAAATCTTGTTCATGTTCGTTCGTTTAATAAATAAACGAACATAAACGAACTTCTCGCCAAACGGTTCACGAACGATTCACCAAACGTTCGGTTCGTTTATAGCCCTATACTCAAGTTTTATGGATATCTGATAATGGATACCCGAATTAAATAAACTTGAACATAAATTAAAAATTTAATACCCAAAAAATCTAATATCCAATAATAAACAATCCTAGATATGAGTATACATCCTTATCTTTCAAGGAAATTTTAAGGCCTACTCGACTGAAAACTATTTTAATACCACAAAATGCGTGTATAAATAGGATGAGTTTACAATGGGCGTCGAACACCGTTGAACATTGTTCACGTTGAACACCGCTGAACATTATTAAATTAATTTATAAAGAATAAAAATCTAAAGGACTGATCATACCATTATTAATTATATGTTGAATTTATTACTCTTTTATTAATTATATACTGAGTTCTTGAGATTTTAAATTTTTTATTAATTAATATAATAATGTTCAACAATATTCAACATTAGTAGTATTCGACGCCCGTTGTAGAATTTTCCGTATAAATAAAGGTGTAATGGATTAAGGTTTCGTTCAACGAAAATTTTAAATCCTTAATTTAGGTGAAAAAGCAACATTGTGTTTAAAAGTAAATCCGAAAAAAAAAATCATTTGATGAAGTTTCTCTAAAAATTTGGTATAAAAACTATGTTGAACGGAACTGAGTTTCCTTGGAAACTATAGCACCCATTTTTCTTCCATGAATAGAACAATTACTTATGGTAGCATTAGGCATTAGGCATTAGCCGACGTTTATGATATATTTATTGATAGAGGAATGTCCATGTCTTGTGGTTTCCAAGTGGACTTAGAGGAACATAGTAACTTGTTCACATGCCGACAGCTTTTGCAGGCACAACAAGAAAAAAAAAATTAAAACTTGCTTGTCTTTTTTCCCACTGATTGACATTTTTTTAATAAAATTGGCAAGTATTTTGAAACATACTGATGGACATTAATAAACTAAGGATTGAAGCCGAAAACATTGTAGTAACGACACATCAAAGTTGCAGGCCGAAAGGCCGGGTTTGCCGTCCTACCAAAACCCGGCATTGGGTGGGGTTGCCTGATCATGTTTAGTTTCTACCTTTCTGTTTCTAATGCTCAATCTCATGTTGAGTTCCGATCTTTAGAATTCTAAAACTCAACCTTTTTACCAAAATATTATAATGTTGGACATAGTTACCACAGAGAATGTAATTTATTAATTAGTATTAATATCGTTGAAATGAGTGACTAACAGTTCCATACTTTTTAAGTAAAATTTGAAGTTTAAAGTTTAAAGATGAAAAAATATTAATTAAACTTAGGTTGTGTTTGTAATTACATTAGTTTTGTTAAATGATTATTTATCGTTTTAGGAACCACAAACAATCCTTGGTTTGGTTTTTAACGGGTATTCATCTATTTATTTTAATGTCTAAATGGGAGTTTTAGAGGAATCAAATTTTTAAATTTTTGACCAATGATCGTTTGATCATAATAGATATTTGAGGACACAATTAGGGGTGAGCATTCGGTTAATTCGGTCGGTGGCCGAACCGAATTAACCGAAAATTTTAAAATTTTAACCGTTAACCGAGCCGAAATTTTCTTTAACCGAATTAACCTAACCGAAATTTATTATAAATTTTGGTTAAATTACATAATAGGTCACTAAATTAAGCTAAAATATTTTTTTAATCACTCAACTTTTATTTTATACTAATTTAATACAAAATTTAGTGACCATTTTATAATATAAAAAAATTAATAAACATTTTATAATATTTTAAAAGTTAAATGACTAAAAATAAATATATATAATATATATAATATTTCATATATATATAATTTTGGTTAATTCAGTTAATTTGGTTAATTAACCGATAACCGAATTATCAAAAAAATTAACCGTTAACCGAATTTACCAAAAATTAACCGAAATAATTTCGGTTCGGTCGGTTAACCGAATTAACCGAACCGAATGCACACCCCTAGACACAATTATACCATTTATAAGTTATTTTTATTAATTTGATATTTTAATGATTCAAATGAAATGTTTTGATAATTTAATATTCAAATAATAGAATTTAGAAAAACAATGAGAGCTTGAATAATATAAATTACAAGTAATTCGAGAAACCAATGTAACATATTAAGAATTCAAAAACTGCCTACAACCTAACAACATACTAAAAGCAAAGGTCAAGGGTCAAGGAATATACTCCTGCTCAAGTGCTGGCTGCGTTCTGATCATTGAAGCACAAGGCATTTTATGATCACCCCGAACCCAGACCGTATCCAACGCCACAGATGAATCGGATTCCTTCTCCATATCCTTTATCTTCATCTTCCTCCACCATCTCAACAACAACACTACCACAGAAACAGAAACAACTAGACTGATGACACACCATAACACCCACCATTCCCAATCCTTCCCTTTCTTCTCCGGCATCGGAGACGGAGAAGACGGTGTCAATGTCGGTATCACAATGCAAAAATGCCCTGCTTTTTCAGTCACACAAACATCTCTCTCTGTCATGTTCTTAAACTCGATAACCGATCCATTATCTCCGAATCGGACACATTTAAGTTGTGACATACTTTTCTCTCTCGTGCCTAAATAAGGAAACCGAATCGAAATGGGCTCCCCGGTGACGTTCAATGTTGAATTTCCAACCTTTAAATCCGTGTAATTGTAAACCTCGAAGCCGATGACCGGAGAGACTAAGGAATAACCTGGGACATGATAATATTTGGAAGACCAATTCCCCAAGTTATCATAAACTATAGCTAATCTCTTAACGTAAGGCAATGTTCTAACGCTAGGTGGGATCTTAACAAATTCAGAATCGACTCCTCTGCCCCATAAACTCCCGCTACGTAGTCTAACAACAGAAACCTCCATGCCGGAGAAATTACAAGGAAGTGAAACTTGGCTTAATGTACCTGTACGATGATGTATCGCCAATGTCTGATTTGCGTAATATCGAAACAAAATGTTTAATGCCTCCGGATCATAGTCACCCGAGCCGCTGCCGCCGTTACCGATGACCGATGATAACAACAATGAGAAAACCATATAGATGATGAACCAATTTGTATCAGACCCCATCAAGATTACCCCATCAAGCTTTAATATTCAAGCTTTATCCACAATGCAAACAGAAAGCATTAAAAGAAAAGAAAGCTCTGAAAAGAGTGGAAGATGTAAATGGAGATTATCCGTCTTAAAACAAGAACAATAAAGGAAAGGGTTCCATTAAAATAGTGAATGTTATTTATATAGTGTGCTGTGATGAAAAAGGGAAAAGACAGCGATGGCAACGAAGAGACAGAGAGGACGAACATGTGTACTTACACACACCTCCTTCCAAATTTAGGGTTTGGTAATTTTTAGGCAAATGGTCTTTGGAAGTTCGTCTTTCCCACCATTTGGTTGAAATTAAAAATTCGATGTGTTAAAACATATATAGAAGGTTTTATATTATATATTTTTGGTGAATTTAGTCTCACTTATCATATAAAAGAAGATATTTCACAGTAAGTAAATGACTGATTTGGTGTGTAAATAAGTTAAACTTGATTAGAATTTATCAAATATATAATGACTGATCTGGTGTATGTATACATATTTCTTAACTAAGATCTGTAAGGTCATTCACTCACTGAGTTGGCCTATAAAAAACTTGTAGTTGTATATACTATTGTTTTAAAGAGGTAGTGTTTTGGTTGGGGAGTGGACGGCTGCTACTTTTGAAGGCATAGGGATTAAAAATTGAAGCGGTTCCCATTTACTAGGTCAACCTTCAAAAACTCAAAACCCTGTTTTGTTGGTCCTGCAAGTCAACTGGCTTCTGCCATCTACAACGAGTCATTAAAGCGGTGGGTTTTAGTATTTATTATTACCATAAGACACAAGGAAATAAAATTAAACACTTCATATCTTACTATTTAAATCTAATCTCAATCGGGAGTAGGCCAAAGTATCCCATTTTGATTTCAAGCAAATTGATGATTAAAAAACAGAAGATCAAACCCAGTGTTCAACTTGGTACATACATATTGAATTTTGCTACGGTCATATGTTAAAAAAAAACAACAAAAAGAAATAACGGAGTTAGTGTAGCTAAAGTAAATGGATCGAAGCTCATATGGTTAGTGCCTGATGGTTAACTCAGCTCTAAGATGAAGAACACCGTTTATGAAGCAGAGACTGTCTTCAGCCATGAATGATGTCCAAGGTATGGCGAATAAATTCCGATAGCCAACAGCCTTGCCGCCGGTGAATGTGTAGTTGCCCTTGTATTTGCTAAGAAACTCTTCTGTTGGCTTTGACCTTGCTGCAAATTCGTAATCTACTGTAAAACTAACCGAACCCTTCTCCTGCATTCCTAAGAACAACCCAAAGCAGTGGAATGAGCTCTGCTGGTCCATATTGCAATGAGCTGACAGGAAGAAGCCTTGTCCTCCAAGGTGGAAGGCCTGAGAATAAACACGTCCGGATGGGAATAGATTTGCACACTCCTCCCTCTTCAAGTCCAGGTATACAACGCACTGTTGACGGGGAACTTCAAATTCAACCACTTTAACGGGACGATATTTGTAAGCCCGCTCGAGAAAAAAGCGACGGTTCAAGGTGGCAGACTCTTCTGCAGCCAAGCTCCTTTGTCTATGTGGGGCTTCAGCCTTGAAAAAGAGAGCCTCAAGCACAAGCTTCGATGAAAATTCATGATCAAAATCATTACATGCTAACACCTTCTTAAGCTTCCTGCATGTCATATAAGGGAAGCGAATAAAGCGTGCAAGGCGTGAACCAAGAACTTCCCTTCTCTCTTCCAGTTGGGGGTACTGAGCCCTGGCCCACTTCAAAACAAAGTCGTAAACAGCATCTTCAGATGCAATTTGCAGATCATCACTGGACAATATTGCCTCAATCCCAGCTAGTGGCAAAGCCATTACCTCTTCTTGGAACCTGGTAAAATGTGTGGCAAAGCATATGTAAGCCCTCTAAATATGCATAACTTGCAATTTGACAACGATAAGAGATAGAGAAGAAAACTCACTGTTCAGACTGTTATGTTGCCGATAAAAATACCTTATGGCATAAGGTTAAGTTTTACCAAGAGTATAGTATTAAACTTTTGTACTTTTTCCGTTTTGAAAGAACAATAAAGTTTATTCCATGTTGAACATGACCATTTTCAAAATATATGGATCAAAATAGCTCAGAAACGAATACTGCTAGGGCCATGTTTAAGATGAAGATTGAATCTTATTGAACATTGTTTTTTGTCTTTCAGGAAACCAAAACTGGATAAGGCATCAGGCATCTACCACCTTGCAAGGTTAATAAAACTACCAACTGATGTAAAAAAATATAGTACATAATACAAAACTTGAACAGGTGCTTACTTGCTCATGTCCTTGTAACGGGAAGCAAGATACTGTTTAGCAGCATCAGTCAAAGGCTGGACAGCTTCGCCCATCAAAACACTAGATGGAAGATCCAAATAGAGTAGAGCTGACTCTGGTGTCATAGGCAAATTGCGCAATAGCCGGCTGCAATATCTCATGCAAGAGGCAACCTCAAATTTATCAGCAGCCATCAACACATCAAGCAAGGCAGGAGCTGTGGTGACAGATAAGGTGTTGCTATACATAAAATTCAAAAGTTCCATGAGGGCAGCTTCCTCTGTACATCAAAAGTAATGTAAGAAAATGTCATTTCGGATTTGCCATCTCAAAACTGTTTGAATAACTAACGTAGCCAAGAAAACTAAAATGAAGTTTATGTATACCAGAGGCACTAATTCTTAAGGTTACATGTCGTTGCTCTGACTCTCTCATCCCATTTGAGAAAAGCTACAATCAGTGAATAAACAAGTAAACGTATAAACATTTTATTATGAAGAGAAGCATAACAAATATTCTTATAAGCTAAATTTGCATTATAGAAATACAATATATATTTCCACTCTCGTTTAAAAACCTATTACTATTACTATTAATTACATATCTTACTTTGTAGAAGAATGGGCTTTTTGCGGCTAAAATGGGAGAGCTGATATGCAATGTTTTAACTCTCACAACTGTAGAACAATCCATGTTCCAACTTGATTCATTGCTATTTGCATCCTCATCCCCTACAAAAGTTCAAGAAGATCAAAATGCTGACTATGCCACATTTGAAACAAGCAAGAGCCAGGGATGATGAAGTCAGGGAACAATGAGTAATTATTCAAAGTGAAAAGCTAAAACCCTCTGTTAAGTATACTATTTAAGAAATAAAAAAAATCTGCATGTCCGTAACAAAAAGTTGCGTTTTGCTTAGTTGCAATCCAGTAAAAAAACACAAGTTCTAGCAAGGTCTTTGCTAACCATGTTCAAGTGCAAGTTTCCAGAGCTTTAAGCATTAAAATAAATATAAGCAGTAAATGAACCATGTAGTATGTTGTCAGAATAACATCAAAACCTGATTGGGTTCCTTCAACCATTGCCACCGCCTCCTCATCTTGATTTTCACAGACCACAGCATCATCCATATCAGGTTGGTTTCCATTTAAAACCTGCTCCTCAGGACATATGCTAAGATCCAAAGCTACAAAAAAACATAAAGGAAAAAGGGTTAAACACCAGCCTGAAATATAAAACAGACTTCGTTTATATAGAAGACATATGGTGGGAAAGATTAATCATCAATATTCATGGAACACTGAATCTGGATAAAAACAAGCGAGACCCAATCCTTTTCATTCACAATATTATCCAACAAGCAGAAATCCTTGATATAATTTTCCTTCAAAGCTTCCAAATTTCCCAAAACTAGTAGAACCCTAATTTTCATTTTTATTCTCTCAACTAAGGTTCACAAAGAATCACATAGATGTAAAGTAAGCTTCAATTTATTATCTTTATTTTTTAATTGTATCATTTTCTAAGTAAGCAAACAGAAGCAACAAGAACCATTTAGGAAGACTTAAGGGGGAACATAAACAAACCATTTTCCTTCTTGATATCCTCCCGTCGCCTCTTGCGGTGGCGAGCCCAATCGGCGATGCTGGTGCAACCCTCACCATCGGGAGCGCAGCCAGAGGGCCCACCCAAAATCTCGATCCTCAGAAGCCGGTCGGAGAAATTGCTATCGTTGAAAGCGAAACCGAAATCACCTCCGGAGCCTGCAGCACCACGTGCGCAATCGGAGTCCATCTCATTTCTCGGGTCGAACAGATCCGAATTCAATTGGTCTCTCATCACAATCCCTGAACCTAAATCCTCTTCTAGTGCTTTTCTCCCCCTTTCTACCTCTTAAAAAAAGCTGAAAATACGAGAGAAGGAAACACGTAGCTGAACAAAAGAAAACCCTAGAAAATGAAGAGCTGGCGTTGCCTAAAGGAAGGTAGGAGATTGATTAAGTTGCTGCAGCCTGCAACTGGTAAATTACCAACAATCCAGTATAAAAACGAATCAGTTTTGCAGGCATTTTATAATAGCTTTTGTTCTGGATTATTTTTAAAAACAAAAGGTTAAGTACATCCGAGGTCATTAAACTATGACAAATTAATATTTTTGGCCATTAAAATTTTAAAATTGATAAAAAAAAATCATTAGTTTTAGGTAAACTATACCAAATACTAATAAATATTAAGTTTAATATAATTATACCATTAAAATTAAAAAAATATATTATTTTAAAACTAAATTTTAGTTTAGGTTTAAATTATATTAGACAAATATTAAATATTTTTGTAGAACGATGTTGAGGAATTTTAACAGTTCAATAATATTGTCGAAGCTTAAACTAAAATTCAATTCTAAAATAAATATCAATTTTTAACTTAAAGATATGATTAAAATTAAACTTAAATTTCAATGTATCTACTGTAGTTTACCTTTAATTTTATCAAACTATTACAAAATAATCAAAATGGAGCAGTTTACCTTTAATAAAATAAATTTAATTATATTTTTAATAATTTAAAAAATTCAAAGACCAGTTTACTCCAATTTGATAACGTTACAGTAATTAATTTTCAATAATTTGATAAGTTTAATCATTATTTTATAATAATTTAAAATTTTAATGATTATTTTATAAATTTAAAAAATAATGACTAAAATATTCATTTTACATAATTTAGAGACCTCTTGTGCACTTTACCCTTAAAATAAATAAACTCTAAGCTTAATTAGAGTAGATTTGGAAATAGCCAAATAAGGGAATTATAAATCGGTCAGTAATGGTGAGCTCTGACGTATTTTTGTTTATTAAGTAATCTACTCAGCTTTTTGATGTTTATTTGAACAATTTTTATTAGGAGAAAAGGAAGAAAAAAATTATTTTTATAGGGGGGAATTTATAATTTAGGAGAAATAAATAAATAGTAATGTCTATTTATTAGTTAATTAATTGTACAATGTCAATATAAATTTGAGATTTTTAGATAATAAAAGTATCATTTATTTTTTAAAAAAATTAATTAAATTTTTTAACTATTTATATTAAATTATTGGCCGTTAGCTTTTTTGTTTTCCTTTATTCTGATAAATAATATTTAGTCTTTGCTGGTCTATACTAAGTTAATAATTAAAAATAATATTATATTATATTAAAATAAAGAAATAGGTGCATGATTAAGGAATGTTTTAAGAAACATATTTTTTTGTTCTATCCACTTGTCACCTTTAATTAGTATGGATGATTAACGTTATCAAAATAACCAAATAATCCCAACAAGTGTTCATATGAGGATAAGAATATCAACTTTGGTTAGTAATTAATTGTTTCAAAATCGTAATAATTCTACTTCTTTACTTTGATTTACACAATTTAGTCTCTAGACTAAAAATACACGTCCTCTAAAATATTTATAAATCTATCCTAATTAGAAAATCATATAATTAATAATTAATTAGTCTAATTATTTCGCAATGAAATTTTATATTATTTAATTAGAATTAATCAATTTAATCTTGATTATTATAAAAACATATAAAATCCATCCCAGTTGATGATATAAGACCGTCGTAAATTCCAACCGTAGCCGCCCTCGCCAAGTCTTCCTTAACCTATCTTATACTCATAACAGATTCAAAACGTAGCAGTCAATGGACCGTCGTAGGCACTTGTAACACTTTAACATTGGTGCCAAATCAAAGCTTAAAGACTCTGCAGTGCAGACTGCAATGAAGTAAAGTCAGAACTTGCATAGACATAAAGATATAAACTAAGGAGCAAGTTCAAGTCTCGGTTCGAAGCAAAAGCCAGTGAAGAGATGGAGCGGGAATTTCTTAGATGCAGGACACTTGGTGGACCATTTCCAGAGTTTATGGTTCATGTCGAAAACAAGAAGAGCAGGAGCACCATAGCTTTGGATGTATATGAGATTATCAGTACCACTACTGGCAAAAACATCGTCCAACTCACCAAATCCTTGGAAAAACTTATTGGGCATACGAGCAACCTCAACCCAAGTCATACCATCCAAAACCCAGATACCTATGCCCTTGATTATATCAGGCCGATCTTGCTTCCCGATTCCTCCCACCATGACTAGCTTTTCCTTTAGGTTCATCAGTCGACCACAGGTAAGAGAGCCCGGTACTAGAATGAAACTCCGTATCAATGGGGAAGATCGGCTGGTGAGATTGTATGTAACTAGACCGTGACGATTCCCAGGTGTGCCACCCCCAGTTGAGTAAATCAGAAAATATAACACCCCATCACAGATTACACTTTCATCTCCACCCCTCCATCCTGTAAGAACGTCAGTCAAGGAGGTGGTCCACATCATTGTTTCCGAATCATAAATATGAATCGAAAGGTCCCATTGGAAAAAATTTCCTGGAACTTGTTTAGACTTCACAATGGATACAGTGTAATTGTGTGATGTCTGGTTCACTGAGATTGACAGTGCACTGTAATCAGAGAATTTCACACCCGGAGGCTCCTTGAGCTTCTTGCAACGTTTGGTGATAGGGTTACAGATATGCAACTCACTTCTACTGTCGTTGTCCATGAAACAAACCAACCCACAAGATGAAGCAATGAACCAGTTGGGAGTCTGAATGCAGGGCAGTTCGATGCCATGCCACTTTCGAAGGATCGGGTCATAGGCATAACCAACTGGTTCACCGGAACTCGTGAACATGAAATACCAAGGCTTTTGAGATAGGACACTTGACAAGTTCCATAGGAACCTTTTGGAACTGACAATCTCATGCCATCTTCTACACACAGAACCAGCTCTGAATATGCTACCAATTGGCAGATAAGCCAAGATTCGTTCCAGCAAGTCATCAGGTAGGATTAAGTCCGCGGAAACCACAGTCGTTTCTTTATGAACTTCGTCACTCTGTTCCGTTAATGACTCAAAGTCACCGATGTCTTTTGACGTGTCATCAAAGCAATGGCTGATCCATGAAGCCTCTCCTTTCATGACTAAGAGCAGGTAAAGAAAATTCCTGAGAAATGAATTTCTTAACAAAATAAAGCCAAATATTTATCATCTCATAATGCAATAAATCATGAAATGTGAAAAAACATAGGCATGACAAATAATTTATGCAATCCCTACTATGGTTATGTCAAGTAATTTCAAAGTGGAAAGAGCAGACAAAAGTCGATTAAAACGTAATGAATTTGTCAAAAGAATAATTTGATCTCCCCCGAAATTCCTTCAAAACAACAGCAGTAAACAAACTATGTTTAGATGTCTGCAAAAACTTGTTTTCCTTAGCAAAATGATGACCCCATTGCCAAGCAATCCCATAGCTTGAAGCTTGAGAAAGGAGAAAACAAGTAAAACCTTTTTGTACATATGTAAGAATATACACATAGACAGATACAAAAGATTAAGCAAACAGATTAGCCAACATATCATATCAATTGTTGGCCATAGGCCATAAGAAGATAACGCTAGAACATTGAATTTAGTCATTTACAAACCTAAAATCATATCATTCAATATACGCAGAAGCAAAAAAACAGAAAAGAGTGAACCAGTCATTTATTACTTTAAAAGGAGAAAAACATTTATAGATATCAACATCAAAATGATATAAAAGGAAAAAAGAAACACGTTTAAAACTAAAACCAGGTTTCTTACTAAAGTAGGGGCCTTTAATCCAAAACAAGTTGTAAAAATACAACCTTTGATGAATCTAGGCCATCCTTACTCCTTACCTATCAATCGAACAGCAAAATGAAAAGAAAGAAAAAAAGCCCAGAAAACTAAAACACCACTAGATCACAGTCAGGCAAACAGATCAACAACAAAAAAATGAAAATTGCTCCAAAAAGAACGTGGTCACGAACCTGTATGTGCTAGGCCTGGTTCCAGGGTAAATGAACAAATGGGTATTGGTAGATTCGAACCAAGTTTCGAGATTTAACCAAAAAAAATACAAAGTAAAATGAGCAGAGTGTAAAACTTAAGATCTCGTAAAATAAACCATTTAAAGAAGATGAATAGGGGGGAGTGAAAATCTCCTGCCTTTTTTCATTCAAATTGCAGAGAACAGTGAGCTGGGTTACTCCAGATTTGGCTCATAACCAAACCGTAAGCAGAACCCATTTCAAAGAGAGAAAAAGAAAGACAAGAGAGCGGTAACAGACAAAGCAGAGTTTTATTATTTAATTATTCGTTTTTCTGTTTTGCTGTTGTTATGAACAGAATAAAGAAAATAAAAGAGACGACAGGCAGGGAATGAAGAAAGGTAGAACTGTCAACTGTGGAAGGGTTGTTTGTGCTTAAGGCTGTATAAAAACGACTCTTTTATGGCATACTGATGAAATTTACGTATCTCTTTTTAAATTATTTTTTAAATATTAATGTGTGGACAAAAATTTAAAATATTTAGTATAAAATATTTTTTAATTTAAAATTTTATTTATGATAACAAAATTCTAATTACTTTAAGAATTAACGCCTATTTTTTAAAATATCTAATTATTAGTTTTGGGTTCGAGGCGTTGTGTATGTAAAAAATCTCTACTGGATTATTCACCCATCAAAATTAAGATATGACACGAATCAATCCAAATTAGTCACAACGAAATTTTAAAAATCGAAAAAGTAAAATTAAATATTTTTACTTGATTTATTTTATTTATAACCGTAATTTTATTATATATTAATTGTGATTATATTAATTTATTATTTTATTTATAATAATAACCGTAATTTATTTATAATAATTTTATTTTTTAGAGGTTTGAAGTAAAAAAAAATCATTTGAAATCAAATCCTAATCATTATTTGTGGTTTCTTCGATTTAGGTATATTCTTTACCAACCAAAACAAGTTAGCCCAAAAATAATACTCAGATTTTCACTTTTGGGGGTACTTTTTTTTGTTAGAGGGATATTTTTATTTACTGTTCGATTTAAATTAATAATTTAGTTTATTGTATAAAAATATGATTAATTATTTTTTTAAATTTATAAATTATACTAAATTAATTTATTGAACAACGTCAACTGTTATATGTGATAATCTAATATGTTGATATGGTAACTTATTATATAGACGTGACGATCTACTGACATAACAATATACATGCGATGAAATTACGGGGTAAAATAGGAGAGATGTTAAGTTAAATATCCTAAAAGTAATTAAATAAAAAATTAAGATAAAATTTAATTTCATTAACATCAAAATTAATATATTTAAAAAATAAATAAATAAACCAAAAAATTAAAAGAGACTATAATTTAATTTTACTGTTTTAACTTTTAACCTTTATTAAATATCGATAATTATACTAAAAAAACTAGTTATAATTATGTTTTTAACCTTCGTTAAAAATGTGTTTGGAGCTCATTTGATACAAATCAGTAGGGACGAGTTCTGGGCTTTGAAGAATGGGGTGAGAATCAAGCTTCACCCTAAGAATGGGGAGTTATGGGCTTTATTTTTTTTCTTATTTGATTAAAGTACTAAAAATATATTATATTTCTAACGCGGGTCAAAAGTGTCACATGAAAAGTCAAACAACGATCCAATTTATTGATCTATTTATTTTCCATGTAATTATCTGCTTTAACTGTATTTTTAAGCTATAATACGTTATACATATAAATTTAATACACTCATTTGTCTTTAATAATTAAAAGGGTCAATTAAATCGTATACCACTAATTAAGTAAATTAATATTTTTTAAATAAAATAACAATTCTTGATAAATAATTACTATTATTTTTAAATATTTTTAAAAATGAGCTTTTTTTAAGTAAATTCATGTCTGTATGTCTGTACATGTCCTTTATTGATTTGATTTTGTTTCACCACGTTCATGTCCTGTTTTGTACTTGTGGTAAGAGAGACCTACAGGCTACAGCTTCGGTGAATTGAACCTGGCGTCTCTCTTTCCGGTGATCATATACCCAAGGCCAAGGAGACAATAACACGTATCACGTGGCATTATAGCAAAATCATTAATGCCTAAAACCATGGGAAACCTCTGAAGAAGAAGATCGAAGGTCACTGCAGGAGCCAGGAATCCATGGATATATATGATTCATCAACGTAGCGAAAAATGGTTTAGAATTCATGATCCAAACAAAAGGATAGATCTTTTAAAAAGTTATAATTAGAGTATTATCGGAATCGGTTTTTAATTATATTATATTTGAATCGAATAACAAATTTTGTAAAGGAGCGAAAATTTTAAATATATTTAGAATTAAATAGATCCTGCAGGTATTATTTTCTATACTGATTTATTTTTCGACATTATATTTATATATTTATTCATGATCATGATTGATTTAAATAAATCATGATTATGGTAATGGATGAGTCTACCACGTGCGTCGAACATTGCTGAACACCATTAACGATGAACACCGCTGAATATTATTAAATTAATTAATAAAAATTAAAAAATTTAAAGACTAAACATATAATTTCAAATAGAATTTAAATAAATTATATATATTATATTTAAATTTTTTTAAAATAATTTATTTAAATTATTTTTAATTTAAAAATAAAAAATATTAAATCCAAAACCTAAAACCCTAAACTTAAGCTAAAAATACTAAACATTAAATCCTAAAATCTAAAACACTAAATCATAAACTCTAAACCCTAAAATAATAAAACCATAAATCATAAAATCTAAAAATATAACCATAACTTAAACCCTAGAATAAAAAATTGAAACTCTAAAAATATAAACCCTAAACTTGAAACCCAAAATTAGTTTAAGATTTAGATATAAAGGTTTTGGTTATTTTATGGTTTAGATTTAGTGTTTATAGTTTAGTATTTTTAGGGTTTTGGATTTAGGGTTTTGAGATTTTATATTTTAGGGTTTTAAAGTTTAATGTTTAGTGATTTAGGTTTTGAATTTTGAATTTAGGGTTTAGAGATTAGGATTTTTTATTTTTAAAATTAATTTAAATTAGTATTTTATTCAATTATTTAAAAAATAAAATAATATATATAGAAAATAATTTAATAAAAAAATTATTTTAAATAATTTTTAATTATATATTGAGTCCTTAAATTTTTTAAACTTTATTAATTAGTTTAATAATGTTCAACAATGTTTATCATTTGTGGTATTTAGCGGTATTCGACGTCCGTCGTAGAATTTTCCTTATGTAATACATTTCCTTTACTAATTATGAAATAATTACTTGAATATATCAACAGAATCATTTGATTATTTCTGCTGATGATCATCGTAAAAATGAAAAAACTGGTTTCCACGTGCATGATCCCACTGCTCACACGCAAGCTATTACAAAGCATCTTGGACCAAGAAACACGAGAAATTATTCTATAAACTGATTCTATCATGTTATTCATAATCTTTAACCATTAAAATTAATCAATTAATTTTATATTTTTTATATTATTTTTCTAAGAGTGAATCTTCAATTTTTTAAAAATTAGTAAATAATTTTATATTTTTTATATTATTTTTTCTTTCTTAATTAATCTATATGTAATCACCTAATAATTTTATATTTTTCATGTCATTTTTTCTTTCCTAATTAATCTCTATGTAATCACCCACTACTTATTTCTATGATAATAAAAATTTGAAGATTCACTCTTACAAAAAATAATATGAAAAATATAAAATTTGTTGACTAATTTTAGTGGTTAGGATCATAGATAACGTAATGAAACCGGTCCTAGAATAATTTCTCAAGAAACACTCTGTTGAATTCACTTGTGTTTCCGTTTTTTCTTAAATGTCTTGGTGTCTATATAAACAACTACAAGTCCCACCCCATTCCCAGAACAAAACCCGTGTTCCTTTAATAATAATATTATCGTAGAAAGAAATGGAGTTTAAAAGCCAGAATCTCTTGTCTAAGATAGCCTCTAACGACGGGCATGGAGAGAATTCACCTTATTTTGATGGATGGAAAGCGTACGACAGCAACCCTTTTCACCCCACTAAGAATCCAAATGGCATCATTCAAATGGGACTTGCGGAGAACAAGGTCTGTTTATATATATATCAGAGCATCATGCTCAAAACTTTTATCCTTTTCAGGTATTTATAAAGGTATTGTCCTTGTTTCATTTTTTTCAGCTTTGCTTTGATTTGATCAAGAAATGGATTCTGGAAAACCCTGATGCCTCCATCTGCACTGCTCAAGGAGTTGATAGGTTCAACGAGATTGCAATCTTTCAGGATTATCATGGCCTTAAAGAGTTCAGAGAGGCACAGAAACAAAGCGATATTTATCTTATAAAGATTAAAAAATATTAAAGTTAATGCGTGAAGTTAAAAAAATTTAACATAGACACTTGTCTACTCGAAGTACACACATGGATCCGCCACAGTGTGTCCGAAATAATAATGACGTACGGCATTTTCTTCAGGCTGTGGCAAGGTTTATTGGAAGGGTGGGAGGAAACAAGGTTACATTTGATGCGAACCGTATAGTGATGAGCGGCGGAGCCACCGGAGCTAACGAGACGGTCATGTTTTGCTTGGCCGACCGAGGCGACGCTTTCCTTGTACCTTCTCCTTATTATGCCGGGTACGTACTTTCAATTATGTATACATTTTCTTTTCATTATTAAAAGAGATTTTTATATAAAAGCTATTTAAGGAAAATGTTGGTTTTGATGTATTTAAATGAAAATTTTAATTTTATGGAGTTGATGTTCTATAAATATTCTATAAATTTGATAGTAAATATTTAAATCGGTCAAAATTTAAATAAATTTTAGAAAATTATTATTGGTTGTTTTTAGTAAAAATTCTTTATTCTTTTATTTTCTACACCCTACACCCTGAAAATGTATAATATCCTTAATTAATTTCTTAAACTCTAATCACAACCCCTAATTTTAAATATTAAATCTTAAACCTATTGATTTAAAATAGGACACAAATAAAAACGTGATTAATGAGCAAACAATTTGCACTTGTTGTTGTTTGACAATTCCAATATCTTTAATCTTCGATCTTTATTAAAAGCTTAATTCTGCTCTTAAAAAACTATGCAGATTTGTCCGGGACCTAAGGTGGCGCACTGGGTTGGAAATAGTTCCAGTTGACTGCAAAAGCTCGAACAATTTTCGTATAACTAGAGCAGCCTTGGAAGATGCCTACGGAAAAGCTCGAACACGGAACGTAAACGTTAAAGGCGTCCTCATATCCAACCCTTCGAACCCTTTAGGCACAATCCTGGACTGCGAGACGATGAGAAGCCTTGTCGGCTTCGTTATCGAAAAGAACATCCACCTTGTCTGCGACGAAATCTATGCCGCAACAGTCTTTAGCTCCCCTAGATTCATTAGCGTTGCTGAGATTATCCAGGACATGGATAATTGTAACCGTGATCTCATTCACATTGTTTACAGCTTGTCCAAGGACATGGGATCCCGGGTTTTCGAGTGGGTATCGTATATTCATTCAACGACGAAGTTATGCATTGTGCTCGTAAGATGTCGAGTTTTGGATTAGTCTCATCTCAGACGCAGTATTTGCTAGCTTCGATGCTGTCGGACGATGAGTTTGTGGGGAATTTCCTGAGGGAGAGCTCCAAAAGGTTGGCCAAAAGGCACCATGTATTCACCAAGGGGCTGGCACAAGTTGGGATTTCTTGCTTAACAAGCAACGCAGGTTTGTTTTTCTGGATGGACATGCGGCCGCTCCTTAAAGAGCAATCTCTCCAGGGAGAGTTAGAGTTGTGGCGTGTGATTATCAATGAAGTGAAGCTCAATGTTTCTCCGAGTTCGTCTTTTCGATGCTCCGAGCCAGGTTGGTTTCGGGTTTGCTTTGCAAACATGGACGGCGAAACTGTCGAGGTAGCCCTCGGTAGGATTCAGGCGTTCGTTCTAGGTCAAGAGAATCAAAAACATGAGAAGTCAAAACATTGGCGAAAGAAATGCCTTCGCCTCAACTTCTCTTCCTCTAGGCTATACGAAGAGACCATTATGTCTCCGCGCATCATTTCTCTCGCTCGTCACTAGTCCCGACGAGAACTTAATTGATACTTCTTTACAATAATTTAATCAAATTTATTAAATTATTCGAATTAAATTCAGTGGATAATAATATACTTCTTTACAACTTTTTGGCATTGATGATACTAAATATCGTATTATAATACTCCATCATTGTAATAAATTTTCTTTTCTTATATAACTAGTAGGGTCTTAAATTTGTACTAAAATGACCCTGTAATAATATATTTTTTATAAATTGACTTTGTGTTGTGAATCTAAAATTCGATTGTGATGTCAATTGCCTTCATTTTAATTCACAAAATACAAATTAGGTAGAATATTACAGAGTGGGACAAATCTGTCGACAACATGACATCATTTGATAGGCCATGCCATTCTATTTCCCTGCCTTTTTAATTTAATTACCTTGGTGGCGCAAACATGTGGACAACAACAGTGACATGGCATGGCATGGAGCATGATGTGATCTTACAACATGCACATCATCGCAAATAATAATATATGCTTATCCAATATATAACAGTAATACTACTACTGTGTCTGTATGAATATCTAGCTTATAGTATATGTTTGTATGTCAGATTACTGACTGATCCCCACCGGCACCAACTTGTGAAGCTTTCAAGTAATCCATAAGCCATTTATTCCATGACTTCGTGAAAGGGTGTATTATTTCCTACAACACAGAGAACAAAATGTTTGCATCCAAATCTGCAGTTGCGTATGCTTGGGGTTCACCGTCCAAGGCTTCCATCGTCATACTGCTTTTGTATAGAGACAGAGGAACAAAATAAAAAATAAATTTATAAATAATCAATTTTCAGGTAGTTTTGTCTGTATATATTCGTAGAATGAGGATAAGATCTTGCTTTAGTTCAGAATTTAGTGGGTTTATTTAGAATGTTAACAGTTGTTATAGATCGTTTTTATTATTAAAAAAAATTACGATCATAATATTTATTATATTTTCTACTATAATAAATACAAGGTGACTAAAAATACGAACTGCAATTTAAATCTTTACCTGAGATTAATAATTGGTGTGACAGTGCTGAAAATTTGACGATATTGCTTTTATTGTATTGTATTTATCTTTACTCGTTCTTCACGTCTCCAACATTGCTGGGGTTTCGTCTTAGATTCGCGCTTATCACCATTATCTTAATTCGCACGCATCTAAACAAATCCAATTTTTTGTGTTTTTCACGTGAAAAATCTGTTGTTCGACATTGCTTTGATTATTTTCTTAGTGATAAATAAATACACGCAAGAGGCGTTTTGGTACCATATGTTTTCAGTTACAAGATGAATAAGTTTCACTCAATTCGACTGTATTTTAAAAGGATAAAATGTCGCATAAAATATTAGTTCAAGTGTAAATTACTTCAAAATATATTTAAGTTTAAAATTATTTATATATTAAAAGTTATTAATAAATTTATTTATTATAATTAAATGTGTGACTTTAATCCATTTAAATTAATAATGATAAGACGTTAAAAAGATAAAGAAACTAGATCCTCCATGGTAAAATTTATGGGTCACATGCGTTTTCTATTTTAATTAAAATCGTACAACTACATGGCCAGGGTCTTCACGTGGCATACTGCCTTAAAACAGTTGTCTGTTGTTATTATTGTTCCTGCTTCATTAATTTATGCAAATCGTTTAATTAACTTACTCAGAATTGAATTAAGGTGAGCTACTAAATGACAAATAAAATGATGGAGCGACAGGAGATTCTGAAGCTTTTAGATTCAATAAGAAAATAATTTTTTTGTTGAAAAAATAAAATGTGACGATTGGTTCGTATTATTATATAATTTTATAATTTTTCAAAAGTATGGGACTTTTATACAGAAAATTACATGACAGTAAAACAGCAAACCTTATGCTCTCCAGCTAACAATCAATGGCTGCTAAACTCTGAGAAGAGAGAGAAAAAAACAATGATTACTTAAAAGAACCGACCATTGCATAGGGACCATTCAGTTTTTACGTAGGAGATTTTGTTTGATAGATCAATTAGTAAAAGACCCACAAATCAATAAATGCACTTTGACATTACAACAGATTGTAATAAAACATGTAAAAAATGCAGGAAAGAAATCTCCAAAAAAGAATTACACAGTGACCCACCATGGTCATGGAGTTGTCAAACATGTGAAGCTATTGCTTTTCATCTTCTATTCCCACCCCACCATCAAACAAAAGTACCACAAATCACTCAAGCTTCCATCGACAAGATTTGATTGGCAATGAATGCTGCAATTTATGTTTTGAGTCGAGCATTGTCTTTCGATTCGATTTGAGATAAGTTTATTTGTACCCTGGGAACCTGCCACTGTGGATTCAAAACAATTCCAAAATTTCATTTATTCAATCTGGTCTCTACATAAAACACATTACTTATACATGATGAACAAGAAAAAAGGGATTTAAAGAAGCATATCACCATATATATACAAAGTAGTTATACTTATATGTTCTCATTGATGATATTCAATTCCATCACCAATTTGAGAGGGAAGCAATACTTTCTTGCCCCTCAACTCAACAAATAACACAAGCATTTGGGTTCTCCTCCATGCTTTGAACATAGTAGTAAGTGGTCATATGAGGATTGTAGGCTCTGTATGCCTTGACAAGCTCCAACACAGGGTCTGGTGGTGGCTGTGCCTTCTTCTCCTCTTCCTTCTTGCCCTCTTCCTTCTTTTCTCCCTCTTCTTTCTTTTCTCCCCCTTCCTTCTTTTCCCCTTCTTCTTTCTTTTCTCCCCCCTCTTTCTTGTCCCCTTCTTCTTTCTTTTCTCCATCTTCTTTCTTCGCTTCTTCCTTCTTTGGCTCCTCTTTCTTCTCTGGTTCTTTCGCTGGACCGACTGATACTATGCCGGTTGGCCAGTACTTGCGCAATTTGCTCACCACGTTCACGGGGTCGACTGTGCCAATCACTGTTAACTGCTTTGCCTTCATATCCATAGCAATGGAATCAATTCCTGGCAAGTTAAATCAGAAAGAGAATCAATCATTTTACTGTGCTTTCACCTAGGATTCACATCTAAAGTTAAAAACAAAAGCACCCCCCTCTTTGCCTTAGCAGAAGATAAAATTTAACAACAAACAAAATCTATGTTACTTGAATTCGAGTGTAAGTGTCCGATACAGCATGAAGATTTTTAGAGATCATATTCTCGTATATATGTGTTAAACATAAGCATTAAACACATACTTAAGAAGACTTAACAATCCCAGCGTTTGAACTCATACAAAATAGATTAAGCAATACTTGCATGAAATTGGTTAAAATTGAAGCTTACCTGAAAGAGTTGAGACTGTCTTTAAAGCCTTTTGCTTGGCTTTGTCATCATGCAAATCCAGCTTCAGCACAACCTTCTGCAATCAAACACAAGAGATCTGTTTCAGAATCATCTATGCTTGTTATATTTAACATGAAGGATAAATAATTTATGTAAATTTTCACTGCCTTGAAGCTATAAATTTCTAAACAAATCATCAAAATAGTGAGTTTCTTTGTTTTTTGGTTCACTGAAAGATATCCCCTTGAGTTCCATGGTCCATCAAAGTAATCATTTTGATTCTTCTTAGGAATCAATATAGAAGAAGAATCATAATGGAATCTAAGAACAACCCATCAACAACAAGACCCTTAGATTCCCTTAAAAGCAAAAAAGTTATCAATATATATAAACACACACAAATCAAAAGTATATACAAAAGAATCAAAACCCAGAAAAGGAAAACAAATAATTTAGTCATAAACAGAAAGAGAATCCCAAAATAGGCAGCAGACCTTCATTTGTGTTCTTTCGTTTTCGAGGGAATTACAGAGAAGCAGAAACACGAAAAACAGAGATGACTGGAGAAAATGTGTACGAGATCGAAAAGGAATGGAGAGGGATAAAAAGGCAGGGAAAATGGGATGATGCTGGGTTTGAAAAAGATTGAAAATTTTGGACAGATTGCAGAGGGAGAAATCCAGAAAATCCAAAAAGAAAAAGAAGGCAGAGCAGAGCAGAGCAGATAAAAAGATGGAGCACTACTGCACTAGTAAGGTTGATCTGGAGGGAAGTGAAAACAAGTGGGCATGGATGGGAGAGTTTATAAGAACGAGAGAGGAAGAAGATGCTGATGAAATATGAAAGAAAAGCAGTAATCCAAAGTATCGCTGTCTGAGTCACCTCCACGCTATTGAAAGGGGCGTTGTAACCACACCATTCTCTCAATTGTTGTCCTTCTTTAATTTACTCCATTTATTAATGTTTCAGGTTTATTTTTAATTTTTTTATACCAGGCATGAACTATCCAGTATTATAATATTTTTAGAATTAATTTATAAGTTTGTATAAATTAAATTATACAGATTTATTGCTTAAATTTACCTGATGGTGTACTCTAAATCATTTATTGTTGAAGCTGTAGCCTGTAAATATATGATTTTATAAAATTTGTATTTCGATAGGATTGAATTTATTAAGAGTGGATCCCACTTCGGTGTCTGCAGACCTATTTTACTTCTACAGGGTTGATTTTTTTTGCAGTGCAGATCGTGGCGCGTGAAAGTAACTTCTCATGTATTTGATAATACTGATCCTTTCAAAAACTGGTGGCACCGAAAGTCGCGGATTTGGGCCTCTAGTCGGGACGTGGTCCCTATCGGTCAAATTTCTACGTCCTAAACCCAGCGCCCAGCGGGGATGCAAATACTCTCCTAAAAGAAATTAAATTATAAGAAAATACTTTTATTTTTATGTTGATATATTTTTGATCTTTTATTATAAATTGAGTTATTGTTACTACTTGTGTTTTCTTAAGGTATATATTTACTTACGTTAGCAGAGAGTTCCTACTTCCCTTGGTCTGTCATGGAAAGACGTAATCCCTGCCCGTGTGCACGCTGATGCCGTTACTTAACAGCTTATTGAAGTTTGAACCATAAGAATGCCAGATTGACCACCACACCCTAGTAACGGTTATTCAGAGACTATCAAAGCCGACACCTTCCCTTGTCCTGTTTACTTTTTACTTATTACAACCCAAATCAAAATTATTAACATGAAATAAAGTTTAAAAATTCAAATTCTCCCATACTTTTTACCAAAAGATACCCAGCATTTGACCAAACATAACTTTCAAAGTAAAAAAGAAAGTTTTGTAATAAATGTCAACTTGTGACAACGTAATCAATACTTGAATTATGAAGCTAGGCTCGGCTATCTAAAAATATGTATTGAATAGTCATGTGATTATGGTACAAACCACAAGGACATAAAACTATCGTTTCTTTAGAGGAGGGAGGGAGGGTGGCACCGGACGCCATGTAGTATCAGCTTTCATAAAAAATATCTGGACGGATGTTATATTTATCAAGTCTAATAAAATTGTTATATTATAATTTAAATATTAAACAAAAATTATGAAATTCAAAGAGATTCAAACATTTTTTTTATAATTATATATATTTACGTATATATTTTTTCATATTTTGTTCACATACAACTATATATATATATTATAGACAGAATTGAAAATTTTAATTTAAATTTAAAATAAAACATTTAATTAACAAAAAAATAAATTATTAAAACTTCATTTAACAACTTCAATTTTATTTTTATTTTTTAAAATCGATTCGAACTTTATTCCTTCCTAACTGCTATGATTGAAAAACCAAAAAGTTAGCAATGTAGCTTAGCCGGCCTATATACGATATAACTTTGTGTTGGCTGTCCCTGGCTCATTGAGTTGAGAGTTTTAGGTCCACTTGTATTGTCTGTATGCTTTTTCAATGCTCTATTAATTTCTCTCGTCTAACTTTATTAGAAGTCTCCACAGCCAGGACTTCTGTCTTCCCAATCTTAGATTGCTAACTACCTTTTTCTGCATATTTTTTAAAATTGACTTTTAATTTTCATTTTTTAAAACAATTTTTAACTTTACTTGTGTATATATGCTATGGATGGTATAATTCAAATCATAGTTGATTTAAATTAAAAAATATCTTACTTGAAATATAATCTCCGTTTAATATTATAATAAAAATTCAAATTCAAATAATTTAATTCATAACATATATAAAAATTAAAAGTATCTTTAAATCATATTAAAACGCTAAAAATAAAATAAGAATCTGAGTTGATTTATCTTAATTATTTGATGCAAAAGTTGTTTCTTTTACATTTATATGCATGGTCTGTAGCTCATGGTGCTGATGAGATCTTTTGTTTACTCTTACTCATTGCAGATTTGATCATTTGTTGGGTCAAAGACGGTGATCCAGGTAATTGTATGGATGGCATGAGTACTTGGCTTGATGTTGTGTTGGATATATGTTACTAAAGACTTCAGTGGGTGCTCTTGGCAGATCCGTAGCCGTGCGCAGAAGTATTTCCTGAAGGTTCAGAAAAACGGGACAAGTGAACACGTACCTCCGCCTCGGCCATAGAGGAAAGCTGCTCATGCATACCCATAAATGGTCTGTATGATCAATATTTTTCCATCAGTTGAATTTTTTGGGTGTTTTTTGATCATGCATTGGTTGCAGCTACTGTTGTCTGTTGTTTCCCAAGTTTCTGGATCATTTCAATCTTCGTCTGCCTTGCTTAACTCTGGTTTTACGTACAGACCAGATTCATCATCAAGGCTTGGAAATCCAATTGACACTTCAGCTTTGTCTTCCTGGAGCTACTGTTTTTATCTTGTTACAATAGTCGCTATGAAAGTACTCCCAGAACTTGGTTGTTTGGTGAAACCATTGGGGGGTACAGTTAACTCAATGAACTCTTTGCAGGTACTGTTGTTGATGCGAAATCTCTCTGTCAATTTGACAAGCCCAAAGTTCAAGGATCATGCAAGTTCTTGTTCCTCTTCTTAGCATGTATTTATATTCACTGCTGGCTCTTAGACAGCAGAAGCTGTTTGTACAAGTATCATCTGCGATATTGTTTATTATTCATTCTGCATCTGCCGTGGTTTCTATATTGGAGTCTCAGATAAAATCCGAAAAGGTTAAAGATTGGTTAGATGTTCCCTGAAGTTGGGTTAAGGTCTTATTGGACTCTTATATTTAGCAACTACAAAGCCAACAGAAGTCAACATCTAGCCATAGTGTCAAGTACATTGGTTACGGATTAGTAATAAAATTGAATGCAGAGAAGGCTGGTTTCAACAAATGGTGCTGGTGCAGAATAGGAGGATGTTAAACTCGGTACCTTCTACACTATCAACCACACTCGTACGTCGGCCAACGCTATTACGACAGCATAGTAAAGCACATGATGTTTGTGAAACAGTGCAGGCCCTCTTCTTTTTCTTGTCCGCTCCTTGCTCCAGCCTCCAGCAGCTTAACTTAACAAGGTCTAGCAGCCAGATGTGTACGTATGCAGGTATGTAGGAGTATGTTAACACATACAATCTTCCAGGCCTTGGCAGTTTAAAGTATAGCTTGTGAATACACGGATATGTCACTTTTGTGCCTTGTTTATTACATCATACAAAAGTAGTAGTACGTAAGAGACTTTTATCAGCTTTTTCACTGCATATTTTCTCAGGAATCCTTGGTTTTGATTTGGGACGTACAAAATTTGAATACTCGACTCGACTAGAAAATCGAATCTTTTGACTCATGTTACCAAAATACTCATCAAAATAAACATATAACAAATATAAATAGAATATACAAAATCAAGACTGCTATTCTTTTTAAAATTCAAAATTCTTTCATTCTTTTCCCTTCAAGGAGGGAGTATGTATGAGCTCTGATACTAAGATAGAGGAATAATTTTTTATAGTGTAATATTAACGTATCAAGGGACACGAAGAAACACTTCAACTTTATTAAGTTTATGCTAAAAAATTTGATAAAAGATAATACAGTGAAATTTGATTATACGTATTGTAATCATTTATTTTTGTATGGGTATGATATTATATATATATATATATATTTTTTTTTATTATTATTATTATATTATAATAAAAATAAAAGTAAAAGAAAGATTTAAAATAAAAAAATGAATTAAAAACTGAAATTTACTTTTTTTATGTTTTTTTTTTTATTTTGTATTTATTTATTAAAAAAATAACTCAAAACTATATATAAATTTTGGTTCTACATGCAATTCGGTGTATAAACTTTTAAGTTTTTGTAAATGTATATATAATCTCTCTTTTTTTTTATTCACATCGATTCAAGACTATTTTATATTTATATATTATATATAAAATTAATTATATTATCTTATATAAAAATAAATTAATATATTTCTTACTACAATTGAAATAAAATCAAGATTATATTTGTACTTGCACCCAATCAATATTTATATATAATGATATTAAACACTCGATAAAAAATCACATGTAAATTTAAAATGTACACATTTAATTGTTTACTTTATATATCTAAAAAAACTGATTGCTTTTTATTTATTTATTCATTCATTCATGTTTTTATTCTCTTTCCTCCTTTATATTCAATTTATTATTATTATTATTATTATTATTTTAATTAAATGTCGTTAACCTTTATCAATAAAGATCAGTCCAAGCTTTGTTTCGCTTAAACAGATTTTATAGATTCAAAACATTATGCATTCAGAAAATCCATCCTTTCAAATGTTACATTAAAGGCCTAATCTACAGATAATAAGTGAAATTCCAGTTCGACCGTTGCCTGGAAGATGGGCATTATTAATTTCAGAAAGAAGAATCCAAAGGCTAATTTCAAGTAAAATCATTTTTAATTACATTAATCCAGAGTAATCCCAACTGAATTAAGACCATCAAACCCATTCTCAACCCAGGGGGTAGCAAATTTGAGCAAGAGAATCGATACATTGCGATCGAACAAAACTATTAATAAAAAATCCATTATCTATATCCAAAACCCATGTCCGGCTCTGGATTGTGGCCATGACCTTGACCATACACCCCTAGGCTGTTGCCAGCCTCACTGAAAGGGCTCGTCTGCTTTGAGTTTGACCTGAGCTGCATTTCAATCAGCCTTTGCAATGCCTCTGGATGACGGCTCCCGCTGCCAGCATCATGACCTGCAATATCAAACAAAATGCATATATATGCATATTATTGGCAAATAAAATGTGAAGCAAGAATACATGATCATTGCAATAATAGCAAGTTCACATGTGATTGGTACAAAGAGATGCAGGGAAAAGGCCATTCAATATTCCAATCCGCTTTCATTTTATAAGACAAAAGTGGGGTTGAGTAAATGTTTTGGAATGAGCATGATCATTGTTTCTAAATTTAACTTAAGCCAAGGTTAGTCTATCTATATGAATTGCAGGCATTTACAAGAATGGAATGGGTGGACATGTCTAACAAACTTGGAACTGGCAAGAACGAAAAAGAAACAAGATATACATTAATTACTTTACCTGGAGGCATTCTGAGACCAGCAAAGTTGGGTTTGGGCTGCCGTTGACCATGTCCAAATGGAAACCCATGCATTGGATTCACTTCATGTATGTCCATATTAGGAGGCAATGGCGCACCCCTGGGAAATCCTTGTTGCAAGGGGGGTGGAGGGAAGTTTCCAGGCATAGGCATTTGTTGTAACATAGGATGATGCATTGGAGGATCGAAACCAGTTGGTCCACTACTAGAGT
The DNA here is from genome assembly GCA_035048815.1 of Abelmoschus esculentus. Classification (NCBI taxonomy): domain Eukaryota; kingdom Viridiplantae; phylum Streptophyta; class Magnoliopsida; order Malvales; family Malvaceae; genus Abelmoschus; species Abelmoschus esculentus. Next base: position 17,682,054 of record JAUCBN010000034.1, read on the forward strand.
GATGGAAAGGAGGGCGAAGCATACTAGAAGGAAATTGGTGATTTGGGGCAGCAGCATGATGAAGCATGCCTTCTGGAGCCATGAACTTCATCAGAGGATGAAGCTGTGGGGAAGATGGCTGGACATTTTGGTTATGAAATAGAAGATCTGGCTCCCTCATATCATAGAGACCGGGAGGAAAAGGTGGACCATCTTGCCGTCCTACAACAGCTCTTTCATCCCGGAAGACACCCTTTAAAGTCGCAAGTTTCTCAGCAACATCAACTGGAGTCTCCTGGGAAGGGAATTGCCTTGCTTTAACATTACCAGCCATGAAGTTATGGAGTTGCTGAGGATTACTGCCGCCAATCACAATTTCCTCTTTGGGAATCTGAATTTCTGCGGATCTATCAAGGTGACCAAGTCTAGGACCTAATTCAGCTCGGAGATGTGATGACCCCGCAGCAGATCGAGCATCATTATATCCTAAGAAATGCTCTTCAATGCCATCAGATCTAATCTGCTCTCTTTGACAAAATGGTAAAATATTTGTTTCAAAAGTTGTCCTGTTTGACCCAACGTGAACTGTGGAAGGAAGAACACTGTCATCTGTGACATGAAGAGGAAGCCTGTTAGATTCCAGAACATCAACTCTTGCAGACTCCATTGAGCCCCTGTTAATGGAAGCTGGATCTCCAACTGATTGTAGTTCCTTCATGAAAGCACTTCCAAAAAGTGCTTCAAGAGTTAGACTCTTCCCTGAACTGGAGGCATTTTCTGCATTCACCTCTATAGTGTCACGAGGTGCGGAGTCAACACTTGTTTCGATATTTTGTACTCTTTCTGAAGACTTGATGTCTAGACTGGTAGCTGATTTCACACTTTTCATACTTGTTTTATCATGTAACAAAGAAAGAAGATGCTGGGATGCATGATCATCGACGTTAACTTCTAGCTTCTCAGATTGAGCATCAGCAATTTTCCAGCCTTCAAATGCAGGAGGCAACACAGGATCATTTTCATTACTTTCCGACAGTATTGATTTTTCAAGATCCTCACACGTGAGGATAGCAGGAATTGCGGTTGGTTTATTAACATCATTAGTATTGCATGATTGCTCAGAGTTTTCAATCCCAGGAGACGTCAAATTTGGTACAACATTCTGGTCTCTAAGTCCAGGGATTTGGAATGGAAAGTTCGGCATTACATGTGTAGTAACTACCTCATCAGGAACAATGGGAACACCTTTTTCACCACCCTGAATTAATGAGAGCAAGTCCTTCGGCCTGCCAGTTGAAAGATCTGTTGGTTTTTTGTTCTCTGCAACAACAATTTTAAAGGATGAATATCAGCTTATTGTATTCCTTGAGACCCACAAAGATTCACATAAGCTAGAAAAGTTATAATTAATGCCAACAAACCTTCCTCAAGAAACAAATGGGTAAACTTAGAAGAATGGAAAGTGTCAGGGGCCAATATCTCATCAGGTTTGTTGTCCTTACGCTGAAGAAAGAACAAGAGATATTTAACACTGCTAAATATTTCAAAGAAAACTGGAAGCAAAAAGATTAAAATAGTTTACGTAAAGAAAAACACACATAAATAAGATGTATAGTTCATTGAACAGCCTACTTTTAATTACATTAATGGAGTGAGAAACAATCAATTAAAAAGTCATTCAGCATTTCCATGTATATGTGTTTGAATGCAATTTCTCTAAAATCAAAATAATACCTCAGTGAAATTACTGGAGCCACTTTCGTTTGGTGTAAGAGCACTACCAAAAAGTTTGTCTAGAATAGAAGTTGAACGGCCATCCTGGTTGGTTTTAGTCAAAAGTTTATCCACTAGCAAGTTCTTGGAATCAAGTTCTGTAACTGTAACACTCCCAGGAACTTCATAGGTTTCAGAGATACCAGAACTCTTGTATAACTGAGAATCCACACTTAATCTCCCATTGGATTTATCTAAAGCTGATGAGATATTCAAAACCTTCCCACTCTTATTATCAGCTAAAAGGTGGATGCTCGAACTTTCAAGCTGCTGCTCATGCAAAGTTTTCTCCACATGCTGTTTAGAATGTTTGCCCAAAATATCACCATCAGAAGTCCCATTCACCATAAGGATGCCTTTCGCATCTGTAAGGATGCCCTCAATTTCAGGACTCACAACCTAGAAAAGCATTAAAGAATAAATTCCAAGAATGTGTACAAATATGAATATACCTAATCTTTAATCAATCCAGACAGGAATAATAATAACATTTCACTTTAAAGCAGTGTACAATGCACCTTTTGTAAAATCTAGAGTTCTAAATAAGTGAATTTTAAAAATGATATCATCTTCACCAATGTCTCAGTTTTTGTAATACTGGTTGATATATATAGAATTATAGACATCTATGAAATATAAAACTCTAGATGCACACGCGAGTCAAATCTGAAAGAATCAATAGAAAAATAGAAGTCTTTCCCCAATATGTTCCCACTGGATTTCAGTTATGTAATAAATATGTCAATTTTGTGCACTGATCTTAAGTGATAAACTTCTATTCTGACCAAAATAATGGAAAATACAAAAATTCTCTTTCATTACTTCATGGATTCCCAACTCTTCCAGTTATCATAATTTTAATTGTTAAGTTGCTATTAAGAATAAAACTACAAGTATCTAGTACATGAAGATTAAATAGAGAAGTAATAGTCCATGATCATGTGATGGCAAAAAGGAGAACTTGTGAACTGATGATTGAAATTCTAACCAAAGCACATTGTACATGCCAAAAGGTACAAGAGACATTATCAAGGTTTTTTAAATGCTGAAAACAAAGGTAACTTTTACCTGTGAAGGACGGGAGTGGTTTGAAGTTTTGGTTCCCAAATGCTGTTCCAAATTTGAGCCTGCAAACCCAGGCGGTACAAGTGGTTTGGATGCAGGAGTTTGTGAGGGACAAGAAGATTTGTCAAAATCAATATTTGATGCTAGCATAGGATCTTCTAATTCCTTGCTTGTATTTGGAAGCCCTTTATCATCTTTGCAGTCCACTAGCAATTCAGAAACATCAAAGTCACCTTTCGGCCTTTCGGAATTAATCTTCTTCTCCTGTAAAGCTTCCTTCCTCCATGATTCAAAGGAAGCTAAGAGGAAAACCATCATGCTTTAGGTTTAATTTATTGATAACAAAACCAGAATAGAGGAAACTATAACGAACAAAATAAACAAGAATCACCAGGAAATCTTCTAGACAGAGAACCTACCTCTCCTCTTTCTTTCCTCTTCAGCTCTATCTTCATTAGTGCACTCAGTGGAACCAAAAGTTTCATCATTAAACGAGTCATTAGTTTCCCTCCTTGAATGGGGTGCAGCCTGTTAAAATATCAGCACCGATAATTGACATCCATTAAAACAGTATTTCAATTGCTACTCCATCGTTTTACAATTGCTTGTAAATATAAATTTAGCAGAATACCTAAGACACTTCTACACTATATACAATATTACTGCCATCACGGTATTGCTCCCAATGATGTCAGCACAGCAGCACTACTGAATAATAGTACCTTATAAGGGCGGGGTGGATGATATGGCTCAGTAGTCCTATTTAGATGGTACTGATCATTAGCTCGAAACTTTGGAGCTGATGCTCCAGCTCGATATCCAGATTGTCGGGGAAAAGAACCACTGCCCAGAAGCCCGTCACGTTCAGGACCTTGCCACCGGGATTGATTACCAAGGCGTCTTCCAGGATCTGTAAATCAAAAGAGTCATTCAACTTGCAAGATGATACAATTTATCAGTTGCTATACGAAATAAATAATTCAAGAATGGCATTGCTAAACATATTCAAGGCAATGAAGTGAATTACCACATCAATTAAGAGAAATCATAATGCACAAAGCAATCCATATAAGCAGAAAACGTAAATCAAACAATTCATAAACATTACCCGAGTCTCGATCAGATTGAGAATCGCAATCTCTATCAATCCTTCCACCGAGGCGAGTGTCCCACCGTCCATGAATTCCCCGAGAATAGTTACCTGAATCTCCTCCTGTAGGCGGCGAGGTACCATATTCATTACGCCTATAATCAGACAAGGTTCCAGGAATTCTTTGCCGATCTTGTGATGTATCCTCAAACTCACTGATCCAACCATATAATAAAGCAATTAATACGAAAGAAAGATTTGAACTACTTCATCTTCATATTTTCCTCTAACTAAAAAAATACTTCATGAATCATGACAATAAAAAAGTAAATCTAACCTCAAAATTGATTGATCAAATCCTGATGGTAACTTTTTGCAAGCATCCAGTTCACTCAATTTTAACAAAAAATTTCTCGTATATGAAAATTTTGATTTCCTGGGTTATTAAAAAACAAATTGGGTATGGGCAGTCAGCATCACTCACCCAAAAACAAAAGCAAAACATTTAAATAAAACAAAATTATTCAGTCGTGAGAAAGTAAATTACTTTTGAGATTCCTTACTAAACTCCACAGGCTGATCTAACGAATGTCGTTCATTTTCTAAGCTCATTTCTGCAAAAATCTTAAAGATGAGTATCTAACAAATACTTTTCAATCTAGCTGCTCCCAACGGAATTCACTACTCAAGGACTCAAAATTCTAAAAAATGCTAAGCAAGTCCCATACATCGTATAACCATCAAAGTTCTCAATGCTCTCTAATCATTGCATCATCACCGTCAATCAACCCCAACAAAAAGCTAATTCAAAACTCCCCCAGCTAACATAAATGGAGAAAAAGCTTGTACAAGGCTATTCCATTCTTTGATTCAGGTAAATCTACCATAGAAGCTAAACAGTAACAAAAATATTACAATAAGTACACAAAATCTTCCCTCCCGGAATTTGCCTAAACGAAACACGATCTCATTTTGACGATGTGACCGAACGGATATTTACGCAAAATTTAGCACCTCCCAAATCCAAATCATTCAAAATATTGAATCAACAAAAGTAGTTTAATTACGATCAAAATCAGAGAATTTCTAAGGCTCTGTGCTAAGCTGAGGAACTTCAGAAGAAACCTAGGGTTTTGTTTCTAACATAGGAAAATAAAATTGAAATAGAACTACCCGGATTGAAGGAATGTGGGGTGGAGAGAATAGAAAGACAAAGTTAGGGATCCAAATCAACAACTCTCCACTTACACAAATTATATCATCGGCCCTTTTTATCATGGTGTGATCGTAAGATTAGGTATTTTGTCGATTTAAAATTAATCTCGGTAACATTGAGTTTTAAATTTTAAAAATCGGTATCAATATTATATACCAACATTGAGTTCTAAATTTTAAAAAACGGTTTTATTACTTATGAGAATCGGTATTAATATTATAGTATCTTAAAGATAAACGAACCTGATTATTTTTTTTTAAGTTGGTATAATTAAATAATAAGTGATTAAATTATATTTATTTTTTAACTATATATTTAATTTATTTTTTTAATAAGTGTATGAAGCTTTATTTTATGATTTTTTAAGATTTTTTTTAATTTAATATTAAAGAGTTGGTGTCATTTTCTAAAATTTTAAAATTATTATAAATAAAATTAATAAAATAAAATATATCCTAAATTTTTAAAATAATCTCACAATAATCCTAAAAATTTATAAATCCCAAATTCCGATGATTTTTATCGGTGGTGATTACGTTGTCAACGACGAAATAAAACGTTTTTTTCTCGTCGAATAACCCACATATCACGTCGTTTGTTCTGTTTATCGTTTATCGTGAATCGTTCGAAGAAATCATTCGACAATTTTAATATTTTACACAATGTCTGTTAATTTCCGATGAAGAGATAATGAAAAAAATGACCATAATAGTTCATCGGTGGTGATGAACGGTGGCGTAATAATCGACGACGAAAACGGTTCAAATCGAGATTTAAGTTTTGAAGAGTTAAGGCTTTTAAACTTGGGTTGTTTTGTGAAATTTGGAAGATTTAGAGATTTTTTAAAATAAAATAATTTTATTTATTTTTAATATAATTTTAAAATAAAAAAATAACCCGTGTTCTTTAATAATAAAAAATTAAAAGAATATTAATTCAATTCGTTTTATGCTTACTATTTTATGTGATTAGATCTACTATGTATGGAATTGAATAAAGAATATTAATTCAATTCGTTTGAATAAAGTTTGTAATTAAAAGTTAATTTGTTAAGATGGTTTTCAGATTTTAAATATATTTCTTTGTTATCTTTTTTTTCTTATAAAAATAACTCTATAAATTAAATATTTTATATTAATAAAATCATACTCTCAAACAATAATTCTCGTTTTATGCCTCTGTTAAGTGTACCTATACCCAGTGACTCTGGTTTGCTGCAAGCCTGCAACATAAATTGTAGGACTCATCAGTTCCTTTCGAGATTCAAAAACCGATAATCGACTCGTGCAAATTACTTCAATAGAATTGGCGATTCAAGTTATACATTGAGCATTTCAATTGTGAAGTACAACATTTTTAACTTTTAAAGTCTCTATAAATTGTGTTCTACTTGAAACCTTTGCCTTGTGTTCTACTACTGAGTTCCTGAATCAAGGATTATAAAGATTTATATGAGGAACCATTTTCCATCAATGCCATCCTACTCTTGATCTTCATTTCCTTTACCTTTGCATTCACTTCATTTTCACCGTCCATCAAACGCCTCAAGGCTCTTTCGAATTCGTCGGAAACCACCATATCACTGTCGTTCCTGTAATCCAACCTGATCTCCACACCCAATCCCAACTCTTTCACTAACTCAAATGCATTCAGTTGTTGCTCTGCGTATACGGGCCATGTTGTGATAGGAACACCGTGCCATATGCTCATGTTAGGATCTACAACTTGCGTGTTGTAACAAAACAAAGCTAATCTATCTAAAGGAATGAGTAACTGAATCTTGAAATCGGAAGTAAAACATTTGGAGAGGAAATAGAAACAAAGGCATAAAAGGATTTTTATTATATCTAAACAAAGTCTCACAATATTCTTATATAGCCAGTCAACAAGTCATATGTAACTAACTGATTCCACGCTGTCAATACAGCTGGAATGCATTCTTAACAGATTTTGTAACTGACACAATACTCTATCATTCTCCTGGTTTTATTCTTTGACCATTGTTGATTGCATCTTGAAGAGAGATGACTCCAAGCTTTCGGCACATAGTTGCAAACACAACAGGTGGAAGAGGCTTAGTTAAAATATCTGCAGACTGCTCTGAACTAGGGACAAAGTTAACCACTAACTGTCCTGCAAGTACTTTCTCTCTAACAAAGTGCAAATCTATCTCAACATGTTTAATTTTAGAGTGATGAGTGGGATTTGCAGCTATGGAAACTGTAGAAGTGTTATCACACCACACTACATGCTTGTTCTCAATCTTAATACCAACCTTAGTTAATAACTGTTGTATCCACATAAGTTCTGAAACTGAGTTGGCTAAGCTTCTGTATTCCGCTTCACAACTGGACCTAGACACAACACTTTGCTTCTTTGAGGTCCAGGCAATCAAATTTCCTCCAAGATAGATACAAAAACCAGTTGTAGATCGTCTATCATCAACAGAGGCTGCCCAGTCAGCATCACTAAAACAAACAAGACTAAAAACATCTCCAGGCGTGAAAAAGAGGCCATGATCGAGGGTCCCTTTTAAGTACCTCAAAATTCGCTTGACTGCTCTCCAATGGATCTCACTAGGATTATTCATAAACTGACTTACTTTGTTGACAGCATAAGAGATGTCTGGCCGGGTGACACACACATACTGCAATCCTCCGACCAAGCTCCTATACAAATGCACGTCAGGAAAAGGAACCCCTAGATCAGCACACAAAGAGGGAGAAACCACCATAGGAGTGCTGAGGGGAGTGAACTGATCCATATTGAACTTTTGTAGTAAGTCGAGAACATATTTGCGTTGATTAAGAAATAATCCACCATGGCAGGACTGCACTTCCATACCAAGAAAAAAATTCAGTTCTCCAAGGTCTTCAAGAGAAAATTCAGAATTGATTTGTTGAACCACATGGTCAATTTCAACAGAATCACAACCTGTAACCACAATATCATCTACATATATCATAAGTATTATTGTAGTGTGACTTGTGTTTCTTACAAACAGAGAGGAATCTGCTCTTGATGCAGTAAATCCTAGCTGTGAGAGGAGAAATGCTTTCAAGGTCTCAAACCATGCTCTTGATGCTTGCCTAAGCCCATACAAGGCTTTTTCGAGATGACACACAAGCTTCTGACCATCCAATCCTCTTTCTTCAAATCCAGGAGGTTGTTGCATGTATATATCTTCTGATAACTCTCCATTTAAGAAGGCGTTATTGATGTCCACTTGTCTGATTGTCCATTTCTTCATTACAGCAGTGGCTAAAATTGTCCTAATAGTAATAGACCTTACCACAGGACTGAAGGTTTCTTTGAAATCACACCCAACTACTTGTGAGTAACCTTTTGCTACTAAGCGAGCTTTGAACCTTTCAACCGACCCATCAGGTTTTCTTTTAACTTTAAAAAGCCACTTACACCCAATGGGCTTTCGAGAGGGAGGCAGAGGAGTCAACTCCCATGTTTGATTCTTAATGAGAGCTTCAAGCTCTTGGTGTACTGTTGTTGTCCAGTCCGAATTCTGCAAGGCTTCATGTATAGTAGATGGCTCTTGTATTTGTGCTTCAGCTATGTATGATTTAGGCTTGAAGATGCCAGCCTTGCTCCTTGTGATCATGGGGTGAGCATTTTGGACCCCAAATACTGGTTTAATAACTTGCACAGGGGATGAATGGGAGATGGATAAGTGGGGTGAATGGAAAGAGGATTGTGGAGAAAATGAAGGGGAAGGGGAAAGGGAAGGGGATGATGCCACAGTGGGTGACATATTTTGTAATGAAGAATGATTGGATGGTAGTAAATCAGCCACAGTGGGTGACTGATTATGCAATGGTGATGGTACCACAGTAGGTGACACATTATGTGATGGAGTGATATTTAATGATGGTGAATTAGTCACAGTGGGTGACTGATTATGCAATGGTGATGATGCCACAGTGGGTGATATATTTTGTAATGGAGTGATATTTAATGATGGTGAATCAGCCACAGTGGGTGACTGAATATTTAATGAAGATGTTGTTTTAGTAGAGAAACCATGACCAGAAGACTTTGACAAAGGCATTTTTGATATACTAACACCAAACTGCAAGCTAGGTATAACTGAGCTACGAGAAGACTTATGTGAGGAACATTTCAAGCATTCTAAAGAAGTAGACCTAGGAGCAGGAGTGACAGCATAAGGAAATATAGACTCATCAAATCTGACATGCCTAGTGACATAAACTCTACCATGAAAATCCATGCATTTATATCCTTTGTGAGAAAGAGAATAACCTAAGAAAATGCACTTAGATGACTTAAACTGAAATTTATTATGATTATAAGGACCCATAAAAGGATAACACAAGCAACCAAAAGTTCTTAGAAAAGTATAGTCAGGTATTTGATTAAATAATTTTTGATAGGGTGAAAGACCTGACAAAGCTTTGGAGGGTAATCTATTAATGAGAAAAATGGCACTACTAAAGGCATCATTCCAAAAAGACAAAGGCATGGCAGCTTGAGCTAACATGGATAATCCTACTTCAACTATTTGTCTATGTTTTCTTTCTACTGTTCCATTTTGTTCAGAGGTATGAGGACAAGTGAGTCTGTGAATGATACCTTGTTTTTCCAGCATGGCTCTTAAGACTATGAATTCTCCTCCTCCATCGGTTTGTAGAGCTTTATGCTTGCAACCAAATTGTCTTTCTGCTAGAGCAAGAAACTGAGTGAAAGCAGATTGAACATGAGATTTAAGTTTCAAAAAACAAATCCAATTATATCTGGAATAAGCATCAGTAAAGGCTACATAATACCTAAAACCATTAGAGAAAAGAGGTGCAGGCCCCCAAACATCAGCAAAAACTAATTCTAAAGGGCTAGAATAAACAAATGCAGACTCATGAAATGGTAATTTGTGAGCTTTCCCAAACTGACAAGCAGTGCAAAGAATGGATTGAGAATTCTTATTAATTTGAATATTACATTGCTTTAAAGCAGAAACTAAAACAGAATTTGCAGGATGACCTAACCTATTGTGCCATACATCAAGGGGCACCTTATTAACCACACTAGCAGTGCAAGCAGTAATAGAATGTGAATCATGAACAAATTTGTTAACACTAGATCCTTTTGACATAGATCCAGCAGTGACCATGTCCAATTTGTATAATCCCTCATGCTCAATTTCAGTCAATAAAATTTCCTTTGTGTTGAGATCTTTGACTTGACAGTGAGTTGGATAGAACTCAAGAAGAACCTGATTGTCCTGGGTAAACTTAGAAACAGAAAGAAGATTTTTAGTAATCCCAGGTGCATATAACAAATTTTTTAAATGCAAGCATCTATCATGACTAAGAAATGCTGATTGACCAACCATTCTAATGGGAATACATTGACCATTACCAACCCTTATATTACCTGAACCAGGATGAGGATTGCCAACATTAAGATTGGTAAATTCATTTGTGAGGTGATTTGTTGCTCCCGAATCAGGGTACCAGGCATTATCTCCCACTGCTTCTGGTGTAGCCATCATTGCTTGAGGTGAGGGAGAAGCTGATGCACTAGTTTGTGCTGGTGAAAAGGCTTGAATAGATGCAGGGATAACATGAGTAGAAGGATAATATGGCTGGTGCACAGAATAAGCAGCAGGAGAAGGCCCAGGTGACAGAAAAACAGCAGCCGAAGGAGGAAAATTATTGGGAGAAACAGCAGGAGAGTGATTCATCATTTGATGCCTGACTGGAGGAACAAACTGTGTGTACACTGGTGATGGAGGCATTAAAGGAGGAGATGCATAATAGACAGAATTGTAAGGGGACTGATAAGAGCAAGTGTTTGCTTGAGAATATGTATCACTGGGCTTGGGAGAATATTGACCTGCTCTCGAAGACTCATTCTTAAAATTAGCATCAAACCTAAAATAGCACCTCTCAGCAATATGTCCTAACCTGCTACAAAGCTGACACTGAGGTCGATTAGAATTAAATCTTCCTCCTCGACCTCTACCTCTGTTGTTAAAACCAATATTGTTGATATTGAAACCACTGGTAGTATAAGAAGGTTGTGGTTGTGAAGTATTATCATTAAAAGGTTGTTGCTGCACTATATGAGCTTCACCAGAATCTATAAGATCAGGCTGTTGATGAACAACAACATGAGCAGAGGCATTAATCTGTCCTAGCATAGTTTGTTGCCTTGACTCAGCATCAAGTAAAATAGTTCTTACATATTGAATGTCAGATTGAGTAGGACTGGCAGTAATGACTGTGATTACAGACTCAAATTCTGGAGGCAAACCATTGAGTATAGCAGTAACATGCTCATGTGCAGATATGATTTCACCACAACTGGCTAAACTATCACAGATATTTTTTACTTTTAACAGATAGTCTTTCATAGCTAGATCTCCCTTTTTTTGAGAATGAAGTGAACGCCTATAAGACATGAGTCTAGATGTGGTCTTTTCACTGTATAACCTATGTAAAGTAGACCAAATTGCTTCAGAAGTATTATAGCCTATAAGGTGAGGTAAAACTTCACGACTAACTGTGGATAATAACCAAGAGGCAAGCGCTCCATCTTGTTCTTCATAATTTTCAAACTCAGGATTTAAGTTAACAACACCATCTTTCCTAATATACCGAAGAGGCCATGTAACATTACTATCCAGATATTTTTGTAGCCTATGAGTTTTCATTGTCAAGAGCACTTGTTGTTGCCATAATAGAAAATTGTTATCATCCAAAGTAATATTGATTTTCTTTGTTGAGAACAACTTATTATTACTACTCATAACAATCTGAGTAGGATTTTGTAATGTCTCAACTTATTATTAACTGAGCATCAACTTCAGGGCTACCAACAGTATCAGCCATAATAAAGGATCGAAAGAGGAAAACACAGGCGTAACCAAACAGAGGAAGCAGAGGATGAGTCAATAGGAAAAGATGCACCGAATTGAAAGAGAAGCACTGAAACCCTAACCGAACCAATCGTCTTTCCAGAAAGTAAGAACCACAAAAAATTCACACCAGAGAAATGTAATTGAAGATGCACAAGACCTCAATCATTAAAGAAGAAGACAGAAACCGGAAAAGCGAAGCAAAGAGAACACCTGATTTCAACCGAGCAACAATGAGACGCCGATTCTGATATGAGCGGCAGCGAGATCCTTCAAGCGAGCCCAGGATCATTAACGGCAACTGATACCATGTTAGGATCTACAACTTGCGTGTTGTAACAAAACAAAGCTAATCTATCTAAAGGAATGAGTAACTGAATCTTGAAATCGGAAGTAAAACATTTGGAGAGGAAATAGAAACAAAGGCATAAAAGGATTTTTATTATATCTAAACAAAGTCTCACAATATTCTTATATAACCAGTCAACAAGCCATATATAACTAACTGATTCCACGCTGTCAATACAGCTGGAATGCATTCTTAACAGATTTTGTAACTGACACAATACTCTATCACTCTCCAATATGGAATTCCACCCACAGTGCGAAACGAACCCTCCGATTGCATGGTGGCTCAGTACTTTCACCTGCGGAACCCACCCGCATACGAGCCCCAACGCAGCCGTACGGTCCAAGAACCCCGAAGGTAAAACAGACTCTATGTTCGTGTACTCGTCCGGGAGATCGAGTTTACCTTCAGGTGGCTTGCAAATGGACCATAAGAAACGATACCCGGAACGCTCCAGCCCGAATGCAATCTCTCTCAACTGGGATCCCTGGAGACTCCCCATGCTCCCGAAGCATAGGAACACCACTGAAGACAGAGGCTGATCATCAAGCCATTTCTTTATGGAATCCTGTTTGCCTCCATCCGGATACCATTGAGCAGCACCAGCATAATCGAGAATCGGACCGACCGGATAAATCGGAGGAAAACCATTAAAGGAGAGCGAGTCAATGGCATGCGGCTCCAGTTCAAGAAACGTGTTCACCACCACACCCCTGGTCTCATTGTACCTACGAGCGTGCTCTAAGTACCAGAAATAACCATCCCTGTTTCTCTTCATGACCGAGGTGGGCAACAAGGTAGGGGACAAGGGTTTAGAAAAAGTGGGGACGATCAACTCTACCGCTGAATGATTGGGGACGATCAACCCGGAGTCGGACTCAACAAAGTCAACGGCAAGCTGCTTGTCCAACTCAGGCAAATGGAACATAAACCCCAAAAAACTGGCTGGAGAAGCAAAGAAGAGATAACAAGGAATGCCGAATTGATTGGCGACGTCGATCATGGAAGTGGTGAACATGTCAACAAAGAGAGCAACGGCCGGAGTCGTTGACATGAGGTCGGAGATGACATGCTTGACTTGGGGCTTGTGTTTGTCCATGAAGAGGGAGAAGTAACCCATAGAAGATTGGTATTGATCAGGAGTGGGATGTTCGACGGTCTGGAGGTGGATGAATTTGATACGACCCGAAGGAGAGGCAGTGTTGGGAAGCGATCGAGTGTAAAGATTGACGATGGGTCTTTGGTGCACGGTGACTAAAAAAACGGTAGCGGAGAAGTGAGGGGCGTGACGGATTAGGTGGCGGGCGAATTCAACGACAGGTACCTGGTTGCCGATGTTGGGAGTGGAAACGAAGACCACCTCACATTTATTATCCATATCCACCTGATGGCAATTGGCAAAGCAGTAGCTAAAAGCGGAAACCCTAAAAATGGGACTAAAAGACCTAAAAGATGAAAGTAAACACAATCGGGTTTAAAGTTTTGATAAATTACACAAATGACACACAACGCTGAGTAAATTTCGTTTTTAATCACTCAATTATAAAAGTTTCTTTTTTTGTCACTAAACTAATCTTTTTTTTTTTTTATCACAAACTGTTGATTGTTGATTAAAATTACATGATAGTTTACAAAATTGGTATAATAAAAAATATAGTAATGTAATTCAAAATTTTAAAAATGATATTTTAATTTATTTAAATTTTTGGAATTATTGTGTATAATAAAGTTATACAAAGTAACTAAAATATAAAAAAAAATATTATTCTGATCATAAATCTTTCAAAAGTTATAAAATATTATAAAATAATAATTAAATTTTATTAAATTATTATAAAATGACAATTAAATTAATCATTGTTATATTATTTTGTAATCTCCATTGATTATTTTGCAATAATTTAATAAATCTAAAATTTATTTTGTAACTTTCAAAATATCAGTAATTAAATTGATAATTAAAAAAAATAATATATATATAACTTTATATAGCATATGCAATTACAAAATATCAAAAGTGAATATGTCAAATAAAAGTCTATACTAAAATTAAATTTTCGTGGCACTATAATAATTAATAAAATAATACGCATTAAATAACGTAAGTTGGGAAATTAAGAATGTAATTACACCCGGTGTAATTGCATATGGTGTTCCAATAATACGCACTTTTGATGAAGTTAACTAATGAAATTTTACTATTTTTTATATCATTTTAAAAATATATTTTTTAAAAATTAGATTAATAATATAAATAATTAGTAGTGAAATGAATAATTTTTATTGATTAGAGATTATAAATGATGTGATGAGTCAGACTCGTGATTAATTATATTGACATGATTTATAATTATTGCATACTTTTAATTTATAATTATAATATATTAATGTTTCTTTTTCGTGTTCAAAATTGAAATTTATTGTCTGATAATTTGTTTGTAAAGCTATATTAACAGAATATAATGTTATATTCTTTCTGTCCTCTATATAATGTTTTTTATTGATTTTTTTAGATTAAATTTTTAGTTTTGATTTATGATTATTTAAAATTTATTATTAAAAAATATAAAAATATATACTTTAAAAATCTCTAATCGAATAAATTTTAAATATATATTTTATAAAATTCGATTATGTATAATATTTAATATAATTATATTTTCTCTGTCTTACGTATAATATCTCATATATATTTTTTGCATTCATATCTATGATGCTGGAATTGTATATATTTGTAGACCGTTTGGAACGATGTTTAATTACTAGTTTAATTCAATTGAATTATAATAACGAGATTGTTATAAGTAATAAATAATTTTTTATTGCATTAATAAGTTTTGAGTTCAAAACTCTATATATACAAAAAAAAATTGACGATAGATTCACTCATTAAAATTAAGTTTGTAATACATATTATCTAATTTAATTAAGATAAAGTATTAAAATTGAAAAAAAAATAAAGTGATATAGTAGTTGAAATCCTTTTTATGAAAGTAAAAAAAAAAAATTGGTACAATCAAAATATTGTGTTCAAGTAGTTCATTAAAGTAATAACCTGAAAATCAGTGGTCCAATAATTTATATCCAATGAATTAGGCAAAATTAGAATGTTACAAGATTATCCAAAAGAGAGGGATGAAATAATAAATTTGACGAGATGGATGGTTTAAAAATTGTGAGTAAACACCAGGCCACGTAAATAAAGATACGGGTTGTAATTGAGGCCGTGGGAGAGAGAGGACATGGATCAAACAGTTTAACAGTTTGGATTGGGTCCATTGACGGGATTGGTTAAGCTTTTTAAATCTGAAGTATTGCTCTCTTCATTGATTTTTAACTTTTTATAACCGTCAAATATTTAGACTAAAAATAAAAATAATTAAAAGATCAAATATTATGAATTACTTTTGATTTTATGCCTTATGATTTAAAGAGTATCCTTAAATGCCGCCTTTGTTTACTCTTAATTTCGTTGCATCCCTACTTCAGCGACCAATCATAATCGTCCATCTACATCACAGTCAGTGATTCTATCAGTCAATTACTTTGTATATGTACTTTGTTTTCACTTAAATTCGTTGTTGAAAACAACTTTAAGTTTATCTTATTATCTTGTTTTTGCTTTCAACTCTATTAACTCTGTAGAATAAAACTTTCTTTGTAATTTCGATTTGATTTCTTCTTCCTCCCCAACTAATAGGTAAAAAGAAATACTTTTCATATTTCTTCCTTTCTTTTTCCTTCTTCCCGAGAAAAGAAAAGGCAAGACTCCATTTTCAGTTCTTACAATTTGAATGTTACAAAACCAATGATTGTGTTTTGTTTACCACGTTACATGTTTGGTCTTATTATAGCTTGTACGTTGGTTGGTTTTGTCCCTTAAGGCCTAAACCAACCAATCATGCTTGGTTAAGGACAAGGTCGGAGGTGGAGTGGTTGGGCTAATGGATTTACCTGTAATTGTTGGGCTTCCTACAAGACAACATAGATTATGTAATTGTTGGATCTGGACTTGGGATTAACATGCTCCGTCTTAAGAGAGTTTCAGCTTCCCAACTCACATGCTCACTTGATCGGAATGATCTAACAATAATCAGCTTATAAATATCTATAATATTCAACAATCGATAGTACTTTTAAAAATTATAATATTAATTATTTTTTAAAATTAAAAGATTTATTATACCTTTAGACCAATTAAAAATGAAATAAAAAAGACTTTTATATCAGATTATTTTTTTTTTACCAGAATAACTGTATACGTATAAATTCAAAAACACTTCTATCCAAAAAAACGCTTTTAAAAACATTTCAGAAATTAGTAAGATTCCAGACCCTCCGATGAATGGTCCACTATAAACTTCAAAATTAAATTAAGAGTCTGTGCCTAAATTTGGCAGATAAAAAGACCAATTTTGCAACTACTAGGTAAACTACTGGTAGAATCATATCCAAGCAGGTAGGGGTAGGGTTCCCCAGTGTTTCAATAGTCAACTCGCAAAACCATTTTCTAA
This sequence comes from Abelmoschus esculentus, assembly GCA_035048815.1. Taxonomy (NCBI): domain Eukaryota; kingdom Viridiplantae; phylum Streptophyta; class Magnoliopsida; order Malvales; family Malvaceae; genus Abelmoschus; species Abelmoschus esculentus. The sequence goes on from JAUCBN010000034.1 coordinate 17,698,929, forward strand.
ATTCTGTTTTCAACACCATGGAAATTATTGCTTGAATTATTGACTTATCGGTCTAATTTCAAGTATAATCCACCGTTTGTTTCTCTGTTTTCTGTCATTCTCTCCCTTGAAGTCAACCGACTGCTGCTTTCTTTTCCTTCAGAACTATCGTTCAACTCTCAGACCAAACACAAGAAACACAAACCCTCTGTGTCTGTCCCTCTACAAACAAACCTAAAACTCAAACCTCTGGTTGTTGTTTCGTTATTCACTTCTCCTTTCATGTCTTCTCTTTCTTTCTTCTTCTCCTTCTTCCTTTTACTCCTTTCCTTTCACACCCAAAATGCAATCTTTGTCATCAAACCACTACCGAATGAGCTTTCAAATTTCTCCGTTTCACATTCTGAAACATCCAAAGTCAGGAAATGGGAGTCCACTAATTTGATCATTAGAGGAAACTCAACCATTCACAGCGTTAACCGTACTTTCCAACTGGGTTTCTTTAGCACAAATGGTGAATCCAATTGGTTTTTAGGAATCTGGTACTCTTCTATCCCGACCCAAACCCGGGTTTGGGTCGCCAATCGAGAAAAACCGATCAAAAACATCACCGGAGCTTCGCTTGGGCTAACCGAAACAGGGCAATTAGCAGTAAAGGAATTCCCAGATTCAGTCGTGTGGCTGAGCTCAAACACCGAAAAAGCAAGAAAATTCGATCTTTTAGAGAATGGGAATCTCGTTTTGTATTCTTCAAAGGGGTCGAAAATATGGCAAAGCTTCGATCATCCGACGGATACGTGGCTGCCGGACATGAACGTCACCGCACAACGAGCTTTAACCTCTTGGAAGAGCTCGGTCGACCCGTCACCTGGCCTTTTCTCTTTAAGGCTAAATCCCAGAGTTCAACAAGTTCGAGCTGGTTTACAATTCAACCAAGGTGTATTGGTCCACGGGAAACTGGACAGGCAAAGCTTTCGTCAATGTACCACAAATGACAATCCCTTACATCTACAAGTTCCATTTCTCCGATCCTTACTTGCCAACGGCGTCGTTTCAATACACGGAAAGATCGCTGGATAACGGTCTCGAACCGCCTTTGACGAGGTTTCAGGTAGATTTCAACGGGCAACTGAAGCAATTCGCATGGTCAACAGAGTCGGAGAATTGTAACATGTATTGGTCAATGCCGGAGGATAAGTGCCAAGTCTACGGTTTGTGCGGTAATTTTGGGTCTTGTTCTGTGAGTACGTTCAAACCTTGCGGTTGTCTTAACGGATTTAGGCCTTTTGATGATGAGGGTTGGAACTCTGGGGATTTTACCAGTGGTTGTAGACGAGAAAGTGACGATTTTTGTGCTGATAACGATGGGTTTAAGGAACTTGGTGATGTAAGGTTGGATGGAGCGAATAGTGTGTCGTTTCAAGGTGCTAGGATTGCTTGTGAGAAGTCTTGTTTGAATACATGTTCTTGTATTGGATTGTATCATAATAGGGGGACTAATCTGTGTAAGAATGTTTACGGGATTTTGTTAAATTTGAGGAACATGAGCTCTGGTGGTTCAAATAAGGATGTCTTTTATGTTAGGGTGCCAAGAGATGGAGTTGTGAAGAAATATGAGTCTAAAACTAAGATTTTGGTCGGGAGCATTGCTGGGTCTGTTGTTGCTTTGGGGTTAATGGTAGTGATTCTGTTGGTTTTGAAAAAGATCATAGAGAAGAAGGGGAAAGATGGTGATGATGTTTTTCTGGGGTTGAATCTCAAAGTGTTCACTTACAAAGAGCTCAATGGTGTGACTCGAGGGTTCACGGTGAAACTTGGGCAAGGTGGATTCGGAACGGTCTTTGGGGGTGAGTTGTTGGATTCAACTCCTGTTGCTGTTAAACGCCTTGAAAGGCAAGGGAGCGGTGAGAAGGAATTCCGTGCTGAGGTGTGTACTATTGGCAACATCCAACATGTTAATCTTGTGAGACTCAAAGGGTTTTGCTCTGAGAATTCTCATAGATTACTGGTTTATGATTACTTGCCTAATGGTGCCCTGAGTTTATACTTATACCCGGGCAGTTGTAACTTGTGTTGGGATGTCCGGTTTAGGGTGGCAGTCGGCACTGCTAGAGGCCTAGCATATTTACACGAGGAATGCAGGGATTGCATCATTCATTGTGATATCAAACCCGAAAACATTCTCTTGGATTGTGATTACACTGCAAAAGTATCGGATTTTGGATTAGCAAAGCTTGTTGGCAGGGATTTTAGCAGGGTATTAGCTTCGATGAGGGGCACTTGGGGCTACGTTGCTCCAGAATGGATATCTGGCCTAGCAATTACACCGAAAGCCGATGTTTATAGCTACGGAATGACATTGTTGGAATTAATAGGTGGTCGCAGAAACGTGCAGGCACCGCATTCTGCAGGAAATGGCAATGCTTTCAGTGAGGGAGTGAACATGGAAAAGTGGTTTTTCCCACCATGGGCGGCACCCCGAATAATTGAGGGCAACATAGCTGCAATCGTGGACACGCGACTCGGTGTTGCATATAATTTAGAGGAGGCTAAACGTCTTGCTTTGGTAGCAATCTAGTGCATACAAGACGAAGAGGAAACGAGGCCTACAATGGGTATGGTAGTAAAGATGTTAGAGGGAGTGGTGGAAGTGGCCATTCCTCCACCACCTAAACTGATACAAGCAATCGTTGCTGGCAATTCTTATAATGGAGTTGGAATGGATTCCAACATGTCAAAAGGCGGTGGATGCTCGGATTATAACATCGGATTTTCCAGTGCTGGTTCACGGTCATCTCTCAGTAATTTCTCTTCCCCGTTGGATCAGAATTTGTAAGTCTAATTGATGTTTGGGGTCATTGGCTTATGATTACGGTTTTGACCATGTGAATTGTAAGCTCTACAACATACTCGTTAGATATGCAGTATTATCCTTGGTCACCTTTATGTTTCACCGTGTGAATTGTATGCTCCTCCTCGAGCAACAGAAAATACATTAACGATAAAACAGACCAATTGATGACATTGAATAATGCTTGTCCTAAGGCTTGAGAGGCTAAGACTCGGTAAACCCCCTCCTCCTCTCTTGTTCGATGCTGATTTGTTTCCACGGTCATCCTAGTTTATAGCTCTAATCGACCATCTCCTAAAACCATTTTTGTAAACTTCAACAAAAACAGAAAAACATAAACTAAAATCGGAAGAAAAAAAAAACAGAGAGAGATTGGTTTTTCTTCGTATAGACTCTCTTGAATTCATAGAATCAAAGAAGATAAAACCAAAAGGATCAAAGGGGTTCATTAAGAGTGTGCCAAAATTGCGAATACCAAGGAGTATGAGCTGCAAAATGCAGAGGGGACGACTAATCCATTCTCTGCCGGTTCATCCCCTACGCGGGAACTTGTGGAGTATCAACTTCCCAGTGCACCACATTGGATCTCCCCCTTTGAAGTTACAGAGCTGCATCCGGCACCGACGAGTTTAATCCTCGAGGAAGGAGATTATCCTCCGATACAAAGCTTTGAAGACGTGAAAACATACGGTGTATCGAGTCCTCCAAACTATGGGCCATAGCTACACCTATTGCATTCAATATTTGGTGCAATTATGGAATCAACTCCTTCACCAATATCTTTGCCGGCCATATTGGTGATATTGAGCTTTCTCTTTTGGCTTCTTGGTTAGCTTCTCTAACCTTGTCTGTCGTTTATTAAGAGCAAAATCATTACACTTGTTCATTAAATCTGCATCTTGGAATGGCGAGTGCGTTAGATATGCTGTGCGGGCAGGCATTTGGTGCGGGACAAATAGACATGCTAGGAGTATACATGCAGCGTTCGTGGATAATCTTATTCGGGGCCTGTTTCGCATTGTTGCCGCTCTACTTATACGCCACCCCACTCCTGAAACACCTCGGACAAGAGCCTGGAATCGCAGATCTAGCCGGGGATTTCACCATGCAAGTTCTACCTCAAATGGTCTCATTAGCCATCAATTTCCCAACACAGAAGTTCCTACAGGCACAAAGCAAGGTTGGGGTCTTGGCCTGGATAGGCCTGGCTGCTTTCATCGGACATATCGGGATAATTTACCTCCTCGTATTGTATTAAAGTGGGGTACCATCAGTGCTGCAGTGGCTTACGACATCTCGGCTTGGTTGGTTGCCCTGCTCAACTTGTATATGTGGTCTGCTGGTGCAAGGATGGTTGGACCGGGTTATCGTGGTTAGCCTTTAAGGATCTTTGGGGTTTCACCAAACTTTCTATAGCTTCGGCCGTGATGCTTTGCTTAGAGCTTTGGTATTTCATGATGATAATTGTTCTCACCGGTCACCTTGAAGATCCGGTCATCGCAGTTGGCTCTCTTTCTATCTGGTACTGATACACAACCATTACTCTAAATCTCTCTTTTGTTTATAATTAATTGAGCTTCATTCAACTCAATGTTTCAGCTATAAGTGTTTATAGGAATCAATGCAGCTATAAGTGTGAGAGTGTCGAACGAGCTCGGATCTGCACATCCGAGAGCCGCAAAATATTCAGTGGTCATCATTGTCATACAGTCGCTTTTCATCGGAATAATTTCAGCGCTGTTAATCTTGGCTACTCGTAACAAATTCGCTGTCATCTCTACGAGTAGTATAGAGATGCAAAAGGCCGTGGCTGGTTTGGCTCATCATCTTGGCATAACAATGGTGCTAAACAGTGTGCAGCCAGTTATATCAGGTGAGCAACTGAATTGAAACCACACATGCCACACCGCCCGAACTGCGGAAAAATTCAGCATTCGTGTGATCAAATAATTCTGTTCCATCATATTGCGATTGCAGGTGTTGTTGTCGGAGGAGGTTGGCAAGCCTTGGTAGCATACAAAAACTTGTTCTGCTATTACGTCGTCGGCCTTCCGCTTGGATTTTTTCTCGGTTATCACAACCATTTCGGAGTGGAGGTAGTTTCACTGTTCCCCGATACCTGCTTTATCATTCGGGTATCTGATTATGTCAAAACATTCTTCACAATGATTGTGTTATTGCAGGGAATCTGGATTGGCATGATTTGTGGGACATTCTTGCAGACATTAATCCTCCTGTATATTACCTACAAAACTAACTGGAACACAGAGGTGGGGACATACTTTTTTCGTAAACATAAACGAATATATCTTGTAAGAATCTAACCATGAGATCGGTCCTTTTACAGGTTGAACAAGCATCGGAACGAATGCGGCAATGGGGAGCTGAAATGCAAGCCCCCAACCATGGACCCAACTGGTCCGAATAAATCTAAGACCTTACTTTTGTACACTTGTTGTACCATTAGCCAAACGAAAAGTTTAGTTTTAAACATTTGAAAGAAAAAAAAAGGCCAAATGCAAAGAGTACGTGGCAACACGTATGTAACTAGATGAGCTAAGTAACTCAAGACACGTATGTACATAGTGTCACGGCCCTAGAGTTTCACGCTCGTACAAGTCGGCAACTCTATCCAGAACGTGCGGCCTTAGGCTTTGTAACTCAAGACAAACGCCTAAGTAAGCCTTTTCACCACTTTCGGAAGATCAAACTTCCCAAGCACCGACAAAAGCAAAGCGTTCTATGCGGAAGCGAATCAAACAAGATGAGCTAGGAAGAACTCTTCAAGAACGCTCAAGAACGTTCAAGAATACTAAAGAACAAAGAAAGAAACAAACTTGGAGATTTAGAGAAAATGCCTTTATTCCTTGGAAATTTGGAATACTCTGATACACACTGATACCTCAAATGAGGTGGGGAAGGCCTCTATTTATAGTTGAACTCCCCTCGATCCTACGGTCTATATAATTTTACATCGACGGCTATGATACAACCTTATCCATTTACAAAGCATAATTCTGGGAATATTCCCACCTAACTATGGAAAGAATCTTCTATGTTCACACAAAGTATTCACACACCTTGGATGGATAAGTCTCTCCCTGGATCGGGCCAATGTTGGTGGTCTTCGCAAGTCCAGCATTGCTCTTGGAATTACTTGGGCAGGCCACATCACACCAAGTGATGCCAATGTCCTGGACCCCAAACAACGGCCCGTGACAATAACAATTAGCTAGGTTTGGTTACCGGATGAAAACATGTTAGACAAACAAATTGTAACTATAATTTAATGATAAACTAGAACACTAATTTGGGTTATTAACATAATAATGTAATTAAATAGTCGATTCATTGGTTAAATAATTTAGATCGAATTTTATAATTAATATGCGAGTGGTCCTCTCAATTAAGTTTTTTTTTTATTTATAATGTTAGAATTCAAAATTTTGATCTTATTTAAAAAATTTATTGATTGTCCCATCTTGCTGGACTAAACTCGTGTTGATTATCCTCTCAATTAAGTTTGAAGCTTTCAAATCTTCATCGTTGAAACCTATAAGATTAAGGAGTGGTTCATTGTCATTGATGGATGTTTAAAATGGACCAGACAGTAGCAGTGTTTCTTTTCATTTCAGATTGTTGTTTCAAAGTTTGTCTAGAAAGCAATTTCGAATTCCAGATTAAATTTATGGAATGTACAAAAGGAATCAAAATGTGGAAATTAAAATCTTGGTTTAACATTTATCAACCAGAAATGATTGAAAGGGTTGAGTTAGTCCTCTTTTGATATATTTATTCCTGGCTGGAAAATCTCTGGGTTTCTTGTTGTGTTGTCTACAAAAAACACATCTTCAATCCAAGCAACAATGTTGAAAGCTAGACCTTCCAACACTCTCGAATAACTCTCGAGTATCGCTTGTCCCACATCCTGCAAAACCCATAGTTTCCATTGATTTCTTCTCATTAAAAGTCGAAAAGTTTGCATCTCTTATACGAAAGCTATTCAGAGAAAATACCAGTTTTGATTGCTTACCCTGTTGTATTGAATTTTGCAGGTATCTAAGGACGTTTGTGAAAGTTCGGGATACCTTTGCTTCAAGGCTAATAACAAGCTCTCTGCTCTTTCAGCTAATATATGATTTTTGTCACTTCGATCGACATCGGACATTAAGTCTTTCATCATACTCCAAGATGATTTCAAGTGGCTCAAGCACGCTTTACGTCTCCATGTATACATCGAAGCTTCGACACGGTCTGCAACCTCAAGTGCTTCGTGTTCAGATGCTATATTGAGAAGATCAAGCAGATATTCAGGGGAGAATTTTTCTGCGGAATACATGAAGCGGTAAATTGCATCTCCAATACTGGCTTTCCCACTCTGTAGATAAGAGGAAAAGAGAGTTAGAGATCGAACCGGGACTTGCAACCGAGCATCAATCAACTTTTAAGAGTGATAACATGAACTAAACGTGCTAATACTCTAATATGATTAGCTGACTTCAACTCTAAGAATATACATGAATGGTATATTTGTGTATTTACAACTTGATCACCAGGACTAACCTTTGGAAGGGATGCCATGTATGAATCTGGTGTTTCCATCTCAGAAAGAACACTACTGTTGATAGACATAGCAGCCTTATGAATTTGATTAGCGCACTCTCGTTTGTGTCGCAAGTGCTTCCTTGCTTTCTCAGAGAGACCATTTGGAGGAACGCACGGCACCGGCACCCACCATTTCTCGTTGTTCCTCTGAACAACTCTTCGAAACGAGCCTGTACAGGTCGAATTTGAGGACATACACCCTTGCTCCGCATACCAGAATTCTCTATCCTGGAAACTATCCAGTATTTCCTGTAAAAAGATGTGAGCTATGAGATAACCTTTTCAAGTATAATAAAAGACATTTTTTCTCACTGGAGCATGTCTTACAATTAGCATTGCATCCAACTTTCTCAGTGCTGGAAGATTGATGTAAATATCCGATCTCGGCCTGCTTTCCATTATCTAAAAAGATCAAAAGAATATCATATTAAAGCAAGCAAAGATGACAAATCTCCATCCAAAGACATCTTTTGGTTTGGACCAAGAAGCCTTACCTCAACAGCTGTTCCATTACACAAATTCTGTGACTTGCTGGGAGCAAATTCCACAATGTAATCACAAATAGATAAAAGACAGTCCATTTCTCTTTTCCAAAGTGCCTTCTTCTCAGGGTTCAAAGGCTCCAACCTCAAATTTTGCCCGAATACAGTCGCTGCAGCGATCAACATTAGATATAAAAACAAAGCAAATACCATAGATTTGAATGACAACTAAAAAAACAGTCATGTATATGTACCATAAAGATTGGTTATGGCATTTGAGATGGTAACAGCTGTGCAGACTCCTTTTCCACTCCCTGACATGTCTTCTCCAAGTAAAAGTTTTGCAAATCTTTCCTTCATCATTTCTAGTTCTTTCAAACATAATTTTTACACCCATTAGCATAAAAAACACACATATAGTTTAGCATGAAAGATAATAAAAACTCTTCTTTTTTTTAACCTAAATCCAATGATTCCAATGCATCAAGCTTTTCATCTACATTGCTTTTGTGCTGCCCTGTAAGAACAGCTAATTTCTGAGCCCCAGATTTTCTTGCTGACCAATGAGAAGGTGAAGCTTCACTACAACAACTATGATCATCAACTGCCTCCAAAAACGCCGAGGTCCCCGAATAAGTCCTGCAATACAAGAAAGAACCTCCGCTCACAGTTGAACACCCTGGAGTTTCTGTCGTTGACTGATCATTCTGTTCAGTGGAACAAGGAGAAGGCTCATAACCCAGATCATAGTTTTCCTCAGTGTTTGATAAATTGTCCATCTGAGCTGCTTTAATACTACTACTACCACTATAATGTTGGCTGCAAATAATTATGGAATTTGGTCAGTAGGGCTCAAGATTTGAACACTTTTAAATCAAAATCAAAACAAACTGAACTGGTGGGACTTTAAGACATGGTCCAAAACATGGACCCGGGAAAGTAAAAGGCTTAAACCGAATAATTTACATTGGAAAGAAGAAAAATAAGAGGAAAAGACATTACCATTTTTCTTGCAGAAACAAAAAAGCAAAAGCTTGGCGTCCTTAACAGTCACAGGTCGTTTTTTTTCTTCAGATTCTAAATATAATTAACTGAAAAATTGAAAAATGTAAAGGCAAAGCCAACGGTTTGATTCTAAAGCAACAGTCTTTTCCAATAACTTACCTTTAGAGGGCACTGTAAATATAGAATTTGAATTCGGGAACCGTTGAAGATAGCTAGTAATCTGAGGAACGTTTGAAACAGTTCCCTCCTTAGCATTTCTGCTGCCGTTGAAACACTTTCCTTTTACCATCCAAAATAATTATAAAAAAAATTGAGTTATTAGCCGTCTGATTGCTGGGTTCCTTTTGTTTTTCTGATCAAACAACAAAAACCTAGTTGCAACTTGCAAATATGGAGAGAAATAAGGGTTTGATTTGATTCTGTGGAGAAACAAAAGTTGCAAAAGTTTTTGGCTTCTTTTTGGTTGAAAAAGCACTGTTCCCGTTTCTGATAGAACATGCAGAGTGTGTCTTAGTTGTAAGATTAGATTGAATATTTATGAAGAGTTGGGGTTTGGTTATAGTATATGATTGCAGATTGCAAATTGCAAATAAGTGATGAATATTTTATAGTTTGGTGGAAAAAGAATCTCAACTATTCTCACCTGTTTTTTTTCTTCTTCTAATGAGATGGAAATTTTCTAATTTCCAGAACCCATTATGAGAAACTTACCTAATTAGATTGTTTAAAAGTACAAGCTTTATTTTTTACCTTATATGGAGTAGTTTGTAAGAAATTGTTCATATTTCATGTTTTTGGATTGTAGAAAATGATGGGTTTCAAAGCAAAATTAAGCACTTTAATTACCCATATATTTCAAATGATGTAAAACCAAAAAATGTGAAGATAAACAAGTTGAAAAAGATGGTGTCAGACTCAAGAGGTGGTGTAGCTCATAGTCATAGGTCTCCGTGAGGCGTGAGCTATTCAACTTGACAGTAAAGGCCCCAATTCAATAACAAGTTTATTCGAGCTGTGCAGAAATATTTTTACATTGCCAAATTTAACTTGATTTTCATGGATTACAGCGCACGGGAATCATAGTTCATGGGGTTCTTTTAAACTTTGTTGAGTCAAACATATCGGAATTAAAGAGAGAAAACTACAGCAATAATTCATTGAGATGGACGTGGTTTCCATTTCTTTTGAATCCTTTGTCTTTTTTAGGTCAAATAGAAACTTCTGCAAAAATGTTCTTTTTGAAAAGTATTCAGACCATGGGTCAGAATCTTACATTAAATCACATGCAACTGATTTGTTGTGTTGTTATTCCTCTTGATTCATCCATATTGTAAGAGACCTCGAGATTGACGTGATTAAACGACGAGATATTTTGTCAATGGCGTGCTTTTGCTTATGGCCCAAAGAAGAGAACTTATACTCACTAAATGAAGGGAGCCCAGAAGGCCTATACATTCACCGGAAACCACCACTTATGACGGCATATAGGCCCAGTTACCTTGCTTAGGTCTATCGATTTTGCCCGTGACAGTCCCTTTCTCTGTCATTTACATTTTACAGTGGGAGGTCTTAAAGGCATTTTTGTCGATTTCCGATCATTGAAGCTCCTAACCCGATCCGATAATATCAGGTCAGCATTTTTCCCTTTACGTTGTATATTTGTTCTTATATATTTATCTCTTCGATCCTTGTTGCCTCTTTTTTTTAATCGAAATTTCCACCCAAATGTTCAATTGCAATGCTTTCTGCATCCTTTTTTGAGATTTATGTTCATTTTGATTTGGCCTGTTTTTCATGTAATTGCCTTAGTGAAATTTATAGTTTTCTTTCTCATTAAGTGATTGATGTCAGCGTTTGTCTCCTTGATTTCTAAGGTCTCTTACAAGATGAATGCTAGCTCGAATTGTTTCGTAATGGTTTTATCGAATCAAATTCCGGAAACATGAAGAAAGCATTTATCTTTTCCCTGTTCATGGGATTAAAATGTTATTGGACTGAATAAAGAAAGTAATTATTTTTGAACAATTATGTTATTGAGATTTAGAGAACTTGAAGGTGAAATTGTCTGTTTATCTCTCTTTATGAATCATAGACCGTAAAGCAAAGCAAGGGTTCCCAACAACTTCAAGAGCAATTGATATATGGTCTACCTGATGATGTCTCCCTTTTATGCTTGGCTTGAGTCCCTCGAGAATATCATTCTGTCCTTAAATTTGTTTCAAGGAGATGGAGGGACTTGGTGCACAGTGAAGAGTGGCATTCATGTCGTAGAAAGCATAATTTGGATGAAACTTGGATCTATGTATTGTGCCGGGACAAGTTTGAGCAGGTTTGCTGTTATGTATTGGATCCCAATTCTTCAAGACGGTGTTGGAAGCAGATGCGGGAGCTTCTGTCTCGGAGCTTGCTGAGAAAAGATTTCGGTTTCAAAGTGTTGGGAAAGAGACTTTACTTGATGGGGGGCTGCAGATGGTCTGAAGATGCTACTGGTGAGACCTACTGTTATGATGCTTCAAACAATTCTTGGACTGAAGCTAATCCCTTGTCAACTGCTAGGTAATGAACTTGCTTCTGTTCTTCTCGAAGAAGTTAGGTTGCATGGTATTTAAGTACATCAAATCCCTCCTTTCTCAGGAATATAGATGAACTGCAAATGCTTATTCATATGTATACAGTATATATTTGGATTTCTTACATGATATAACTGTCTATGTACTTTCCTCTAGATAACGTTGAAGTGATCTTGAGTGTTCTTATGTGTCAGATGCTACTTTGCATGTGAAGTTCTCACGAGGATGGAAACATTATTCCTGAAATTGAAGATTCGTTTGTGTTGGGTGGGAAGATCTATATTCGCTGTGGCAGATCCTCTGTAGCTAGCCATGTATATGCAGTAGTTTATGAATTATCAAGCGGGATTTGGCAGCATGCAGATGCTGACATGATACCGGGCTGGTAGGGGCCTGCAGTTGTAGATAAGACCCTTTACGTGTTGGATGAGAGTTCTGGAACTAGGTTAATGATGTGGGATAAGGATCTTAGGTAGTGGGTGGCCATAGGTAGGCTTTCGTCCATACTTACAAGACCACCCTGTAAGCTTGTTGCTTCGGAAAAAGCATGTACGTGATAGGGAAAGGGCGTAGCATGGTAGTTATTGATGTTAACAATGCAGCAAACGGTGGCGGGATGATGGTGAGTTCCTCGACACCTAAACTGACTTCAAATGATGAGATAGTCAGTTGTAAATGTTTGGCCATCTGAATCTTTGATTTTTGAAAGTCTATTGTTTCTGCAATATTTGACAAGTTACTGACCTCAGAAATGAAAGATCATCACTTGTGTAAGCTAACATGTATTATTCTATACAAGACAATAGTTCAGGAACAATTGTTTATAAGCAAACTTCAACCTATGATTTCTTGAAATATTGCAACAATAACGTTGTCAAGCGAGTTAATGCTCAATCAACATGGATAACTTGATTATTTATACATGCACGGCGGCGGCGTATTCACTCATTTTGAATCCTCCGCGGGAATTAAAAAACAGTTGAGATAACAGTCTATTTGCTGTTTATGCTAATATAACGAGATGGAAAATCAGCCCGAGCCAACCAAAAGGAGAAGAAAATCAAAGTTATTATTTATTTTTTGGGTTTTTCTCGGTATCCAAACAGTAAATTCACCGAAATTCCTCTTTCAATCCAACCCGAGCGTTGAAATGGCTCCATTTCGAGGCGTAATTAACGAGGCGGTACATTCTGAATGAAAAAAGACAAAAAAGAGAATTTGAAAAAATAACATAGACGACTCCGGAGACGATGAACCATTTGTACTGTCCGAACTTCAATATTAGCCGTCCCTGCATCGATTTTAACTCTTTTTATTCAAGCTTTTATCTTTTGATCGAAGTTTCAAACAACTACCCTTTATCGATTTGGCAATAAAAAATGGCAGCTTTCATGCCATCTTCTTATTCGACGGTAAATCCACTTTAAATGATCACAATTATAACCCAAGGTGTAATCTTTGTTTATTTACTTAATAGATGGAAGGATTCTGTTTTTGAAACAGAGGCTGGCAGTGCAGAAAGTTGATTCAGGGAGTCCTTATAGGCTGCTTCAATGTGCAAGTAAAGGCGATAAGGCCGGTGTCATACAAGAATTGGAGAAAGGGATGGAGCCTAATGGAGCTGACTATGATGGGAGAACGGCTCTTCATTTAGCTGCTTGTGAAGGTTGGACTCAAGTTGTTGTTTTGCTTCTTGAAAAAGGTGCTGATGTTAACTCTTTAGATCGTTGGGGTCGAACTGTAAGTTCAATTCGTGTTCTTTCTCTAGCATGGAGACTTTTTTCGTTTATTTTTGGTTAGACCAATTTATATGAATGGATTTTGATGCGGGTAGTTTTTCCAGCCATTGTTTGATGCACGTAGCTTTCGACATCCCGAGGTTTGCAAGATACTTGAAGCTCGAGGGGGAATTGATCCGGTATTTTGTGCTTTCCTTTGCATTGTCTGCCTTTTGCTTGAAAATTTGTGCATGAGAACAAGATACTAGTTCCGTTTTGTTCTACGGAATCTTATAAAGATCACTTCGAACATTATCTGACTTAAGTGGTAATTTCAAATGCTTGTTCCGTTTTGTATATATAGTTCACTAAGATGAAAGCAAGCAAGCATCCTATAGGACCAATGCAGTAATTCAAGTACTTTCACATCTTTGCATGAGACCATGTGAACTTAAAGTTTGATCACTTCTGTTAGTGTGGAAATATCAGGCAATTCAAAATGATTCAGTTATTCGATAACTAAGCGAGTTATAGTGTAGATGAGTATGTATTTGGTGGGGTTGGGGACTTGGTACATACATTGTTGCTTCTGATTTGAACTCTTATCATTTCTTTTTAACAGATGGGAGTCAATTCTCAAGCTCTGTGCTTTGAAATCGATCACATTGAGGTGAACATGGATGAAGCAACCCTTATCGGTGAGGTAAGTTCCTCGCTTTTCAATTTCATACGAGTAAGGACATCTGATATGATTGCCTTAATTCTTGATTCCTCCTCCTTTAGGTCAAATGTGCCTCATATTTTCTTTTCTTATCAAACCAGGGAGCATTTGGTGAAGTTTATCTGGTAAGGTGGCGAGGCACTGAAGTTGAAGCCAAGACAATCTGTTCCTCGATCGCATCAAATCCTAAAGCAAAGTAAATCTTATGTGCTACCACTTATAGCAAGCTTCACTCTCTTCTATCCCTAAGCCCTCCGTGACATACTTCCCAGATTAGTAAATATTCAATTATGGTTATTCGAGCTTGACAATCATAGCCACTTTGCTTGTTTGCTGTTGACTATTTAACAGAAATACCTTTCTGAAGGAATTGGCTTTGTGGCAAAGGTTGTGCCACCCAAATATAGTGCAGTTCCTTGGTGTTCTAAATCACTCTGATCGTTTGATCTTCCTCACTGAGTACCTTCGGAATGTGAGTCTTGCCCCATTACATTATGAGCAACCTTCATAAGATCGTCTCGTGCTTATTTTCATTTTATTTTGTCGAGTTAGGGAAGTTTGTATGATATATTGAAAAAGAAGGGAAGACTTGATCCAAAAACAGCCATCTCTTATGCTCTTGATATTGCAAGGTACATATTACAGTAAATCATTGATAAACTCAGCCCCCGACTCTGCAATTTGATTATGTTTACTTGTAGCGTAGGGGAAGTTATTGTCTTATTGAATCTCGAAACGAGCTTGATATCTTTTTGACATTGCAGAGGCATGAACTATATTCACCAGCATAAACCACATGCAATTATACACCGTGATTTGATGCCAAGGTATTGGAAATTAGATATTCCAGCCGATGCACAGTCAAGTCCTTTGCACTAGGACAGACTGTGAACTAACTCAGAGTACATGCTTACTTAGGTAAGAAGCAATAGATATGGGAAAATTCTGATGCCTTCATTCTGTTGGTCTTGCAGAAATGTGCTACAAGATGAAGCTGGCCGCCTTAAAGTTACTGGTTTCAGTTTGAGCAAACGTGAACAGGAATGTCAAGAAAAGGATTCCTATGGTTACAAAATGACCGGGGGATCTGGTTCATGTAAACTTCACTTCTGTAAATTGAACATTAAAAAATTATAAGTTTTGACTTAGCTGCTGTTTTGAGATTTCCCGGATAGGTATATGGCACCCGAGGTTTACCGCCGCGAATCCTATGGGAAGAGCGTTGATGTCTTCTCCTTTGCTTTAATACTGCATGAGGTAACTTAAATTGTAAGTTTGGATTTCTTATATATAGTTTACATGGCAGATTAAGCATGGCTACGTAAACATCACCTGGTTGTTGCTGTATATTTCCTCACAGATGTTCCAAGGAGGACCATCAAACAGGGCAGAAACAGCCGAACAAGTTGAGGACAAGAGGGCATACAAGGATTCGAGGCCGACTCTCTCTTCATTCATATACTCCGAACCCATCAAAATGTGAATTCTCTTGGTTCACTGTGCTAATATAAGGCTACCCTTGACAATTTGTATCAGCAACCAAATGTACAACTCGAGGTATTGATCGCATCAATCAAGTCTGATGGTTTCTGTTGCTGTCTTAATTCAGGCTTCTTGGAGAATGCTGGCACAAGAATCCGGATTGTCGACCGACGTTCAAAGAGATAATATTACAGCTAGAGGTAATCAAACAGGATTTTAAAGATGGGAGAGGAATGATAGCTTGTTCTAGCTGTGATGTCTTATAAAGCTATATAGCTTGTTCTAGCTGTGTTGTAGCTATATAGCTTGTTGCTCCTTTTTAACTATGTTCTGTCGTTTGAACCTTTTGATTGCTTTTCAACAGCAAAAACAATCCAGACAAGAAATGTTTAGTCCAAGCTTAAAGTTTAAAATATTCCAAGCATAAAAACTAGAAACAAGACGGCATCCTTGTTACTTATATATGGCTTTAATCATTAAACTTTTAGTCCCCTAAAACTCAAATCTTGCCAAATGGCAATATATAAAACCTTGCAGGCTGCAGCATATCACGCACGGCACCATACGAAGCTGATTTCTATATAACCCCCACGTCTTACATGTTGGCACCAAGTAGTGGTGATTACAAAAGAAATTGCAGATGGATAGCAAGGTGTTTTCTGCAATTTTTCTTCTTCTTTTCTCTGTTTTAGTTATTACAGATTGGTCCATGGTTGAAGCTGGTAGAAACAGTGGCAAGGTAGATGGGGAAGGCACATGCAAACCCAGCGGCAAGGTACGATGTAATGACGGTAAGTCCTACTCAACATACAAATGTTCACCGCCTGTGTCCAGACATACAAAAGCAACTTTGACAATCAACAGTTTCGAGCAAGGTGGGGATGGCGGCGGAGCCTCGGAATGTGACGGTAAGTTCCATTCTGATGATGATTTGGTGGTGGCCCTTTCGACCGGGTGGTTTAACCACCAAAAGAGGTGTAAAAATTTTATCAACATCTATGGCAATGGAAAAAGTGTAAGAGCTAAGGTTGTTGATGAATGTGATTCTACTCGAAGGTGTACGCCTTGTCGTAACAACATTGTTGATGCTTCAAAAGCGGTATGGAAGGCTCTTGGTGTTTCTGAAAGTGATTGGGGTGAAATGGATGTCTATTGGTCGGACTGATTCATCTCTTCAATCATATATTTTCGATGGACAATATTAGTTTAGAATAAAAGATGTTTTTAATAATAAAAAAAACCTTATTGTCATGTCTGATAAACAAGTGCGTTTGTTTGTATATTTTATTTTTTAATATTTGATCATAATTTCACATTCGAATATATTATAAAATTGTGTAAATATTCAATGATAAAAATTGCTATATGATTTTTTTAATAAGATAAACTCTTATTATCTAAGAAACATAATTAAAACTTGTAACAATGTCAATCAGAAAACAAGAAACTTTCATCCCTTAGAATACCTCAAACAGTACAAATTTCTCATTTTATATTTTTTAATTATATGTATTTATTTTCTATCTTTATATTTACTATTTCCCAAATACAATCGATTAATATTCTATACTCCCTATGGAATTGCTATATAATTTTATATGTTAGCTCAAATCATAAATCTTCCACTATAGAGTTCCACCATAATATTTAAACCTGTTACTGTCAATATTTTGTGCAAAATTTAAAATAATATTCTCGGAAGTCCGACATACCACAAATTTGTCCTAATTTAATGTTTGAAAGATCAAAGACTGATATTTTGAATTACTTGAAGCTATCATCTCTATATATTGCTTTTCCCCACTTATAGTTTCTCACAACCAAAACATTTAAACAAAACTAGATTTCAGAAAGAAAGAAAAAAAAAATGAGGAAACAAGCTGGTTCAAACGTCTTCTTAATTCTCCTTTGCGTTCTTTATGTTTTCGGAAGTGTTGAAGCGCAAACCTGTAGGCCTAGTGGGACAATAAGGGGCAAAAATCCTCCGCCGGGACAATGCAACACCGAAAACGACTCTGATTGTTGTAAAGATGGGAAGCTCTACACAACTTATAAATGCTCACCGCCCGTGTCGAGCCATACGAAAGCAACGTTGACACTAAACAGCTTCCAGGCTGGTGGGGATGGTGGTGGACCATCGGAATGTGACAACCAATATCACTCGGATGATGATCCGGTGGTGGCACTTTCAACCGGGTGGTTTAACAATAGAAAGAGATGTTTGAAATACATTAACATCTATGGTAATGGAAGGAGCGTAAGGGCCAAGGTCGTCGACGAATGTGATTCTACAACGGGATGTGATTCGGACCATGATTATCAACCTCCTTGTCCTAACAATATTGTTGATGCCTCAAAGGCGGTTTGGAAAGCTCTTGGAGTTCCTGAAAATAATTGGGGTGGAATGAATATTTACTGGTCAGACACGGATTAATCTCCTTAATCATATTTTTATAATATATTTGTATTATAACTAAAAAAATCACATTAATGTGTTTCAGATTAATAGTATTGTAAAAACCTATGTTGTATTTTTCATATACGCTGAAGCATTGTAATTATATTACTAAAAATTGCATTAAAATTGTCTCAACTCTCGAATACAAAAAATGGTTATAACAAAGAAATGATTGTTGTTTTTAGAAGATTCGATTTTGAGCACCTTTGCTTATAACGTGCGCATGAAATTATTAACGATTAAAATACGAAACATATTACTATGAGACCAAATTAAGAATCCTGGATAAACAGACTATACTCAGGTTCTAATCTATGGTCCTATACACCAGCATAAAATTTATTGATATTTTGACCTTTCTATGATTCCAGCTTTGTAAAATGTGGCAATTTTCGACCTTTTGCGACACACATTGTGCAGCTTCTTGCAATACTTTCGATAAAATTAAGGAATTTCTGAAGAACAGACTTTAAAATTATAAGGGCAGATTCCAATATAAACTCCACATCTTCACGTTATAGGCACCAAACAATAGTAATTACAGAGATGAATAGGAACATTTTCTCTGTTTTTCTTATTATTTGCTTTATTTTAGTTTTTACAGACTGTTTCATGGTTGAAGCGGGTACTTGCAAACCCAGCGGCAAGCTAAGAGGGAGGAAGCCTCCACCAAAGAAATGTAACAGAGAGCATGATTCTGGTTGTTGTCAAGAGGGCAAGCTTTACGACACCTATACGTGTTCGCCCCAAGTTTCGGGCCATACCAAGGCAATCTTAACCCTCAACGGGTTTGGTCCTGGCGAGGACGGTGGAGGGCGATGTGAATGTGATAACCAGTACCATAACGATACAGAACTGATTGTAGCGCTTTCGACTGGATGGTTCAACAAGAAAAAACGGTGTATGAATTATATTAACATCCATGGTAATGGAAAAACTGTTAAGGCTAAGGTAGTCGATGAATGCGACTCGACGATGGGATGTGATGCCGACCATGATTACCAGCCTCCATGTGAAAACCACATCGTGGATGCCTCGGATGCAGTTTGGGATGCCTTGGGAGTGTATGGAGAGAAACGTGGTGAAATGGAGATATACTGGTCTGATGCTTGATTAAGTATTAACCCTTTGGCTCTTCATATTTGCCCTTGTTTCGAGAAAAGAACTAAGGTTCTTTTACTCTTTAGGTGTACTTGAATAAGTTTGTCTGCTACCATATTTGGTCCTTCATTAATGTCGTTTATCTGAACATTGTGTCTTTCTCGGGGAAAATGTTGTCGATTTGATACTTACCGGCAAAGTTGTCTGAAACATATATAAATCAACAGGCAGAGTCCTCCAATGAATCTGCAAACAGATACACTTTGTATCTTCAGAAAAAGGGAACAATATCTACTTTGTTTTTTTCTCAAAAAGAACCTAAAGAATCTGTATTTGATCTAATCTGGACAAAATTTTCCATATGATTAACATAATCAGCTGAACAGCTGCACTAACAATGTTGATAAAAATTATAAAAAATAAATACAGACTATACGAGAGATCTCCATCGTTTGTTATCATTTACTTAGTTCGAATATACAGTCTCCCACTTCTCCACTTGCTTAGTCATTTTCTCTTTGTTGTGGACAGAAGCTTGAATGGCTTGATGTTCATATGGAGGAGGCAACTCACATGGAAGTTTATTACTAGGAGACTTCACAATTGACTGCTCCATGAACTTCCTCCATAAATCTTTCTGTAGGCATGCCAAGGACTCGACGCATATCCTTCGAGCTTTCGGAGGTTTCGTCGGTTTAAACGTCAAGAGCTTGGAGTACTGATTCAACAAATGATACATGTAATCGTACACGTTTCGCATTGTTAGAAGCTCTTGAATAAATTTGCTCCCAGCCTTCCCTATGGCCCGTGCCTGCAAGTTCATGGATCTGAGTGGTTTTGAATCGGACTAATCGAGCTGTGTTTTTGAGTTCATATCGAAATTAACATGTCTAGATTCATATGAGAACAAAAAATTAAGGATGTTTGATTTTAAGTACCCGTTGGCTGTGATTATTGCCCCATTCAACTGCAAATTTAAGGCCTCTGCATTTGTCTTTGCGGCGGATGGGCCAGTAATGCTGCAATGGCACCAAGCTTCTCGAGAAGAAATCATAGTATTCAGGCTTTATCATCAGTGTCATGCTATCGCATGCTAATATATATTTTTCACTTACAGACCATGTTGCTCCTTCTGTAAAAATTTTGTATCTTTTGCCGTTCGTATAATAACAAATTTCAAAATCGTATAAGAATAGAAAATAAATAAATTTTCATAAGAATCAGGAGATAAAAGAGAAGTTTCACATGTACCTGTAGTGGCATTGATCTTCCAATTTAGAACCCTTGAACCCTTCTTGAGTTGCTTTACTCCAATTCTGAATTCATAACAAATAAAAGTAACAGAATCCCATTTCAACAAATTTCAAGTATAGTTTTGTTTTCCCTTTAAATTCTATGATTTTTGAGGAAATTAATTGATTACCTGGTGAAAAAGCCGAACGTTCCAGTCGGATAATAATAAAGCTTACAATTTGCATCCATTGAGGCGTCCAATCCCAGCCTTGTGAAAGCAACCAGGAAAAACTTCATCATGTTCTCCCATGTAAAACTTCACTCGATTCTTCCAGACTCGCTCCACTTGATCGTACACACAACTTGATTCAAAGAGCAAACATGGTTATGGCCTGATTTCATGTCAAAATAAATATAATTTTACAGTCTTATGAACAGAATTAACTAGATCCTTTAATAATCAATATCTTAAGAAGGTAAGACACAAGAAATGTTTTGTGCTCTCAAAAGCAGATGATATTCTGGGAAATTTTAGCTGAGATGAAAAACATATTAATGTTTTGACATGGAAAAGATTTAGCTTATGCAGTCCTAACCTATTGAATACATTACTTGTGGTTTCATATTAAGCTATTGAAATGGTAATGCTCTATAAAATAGACGAATTAAACGTTTCTGCAAAATTAATATCTGCAATCGGCCATCAGTAAATTTCTTGTATCTGTATCATGTTAAAGGTTGATTTATGACATGCAATTCTTTGAACAATCTGAAAATCTTTTAACCGATCTAAAGGGGAAAAAAAAAACAAAATTATATTTCGAGTCTAATTTGACGTGATCATAACTAAAAAAAATCATACCCGTAGTTTAGGCAGAAGATCATTCCTCTTTACTGGAGATGAAAGGAAAATATCGGAACAGATCAAATGGTGAAAAGTCAGAAGAATGAAAGATAGCAAAATTAGGCAGTGTTTTTTTTGTAATCTATTATTATTAGAAAGGAAAAGTGTCTTTTTAAATAGATTTATTATAGTTACTCATATTAATTAGACATGAAAATTAAAAAATTTACATGCAATATTAAGAAATATATATCAACAAGAAGCCTTGAAATCCTTTCATTGACAAATGTTAAGACAAAAGAGAAAACCTCTGCTCCTTGATATTGGATCATTCAGTTTATGCGATGTTTTTATAGGAACTACAACAAAACTTAGCCGTTGCTTCAAATCAAGTCCTCAAACATTGATACAAGGGGTCACCATATTTTACGAACTTGGATGAAAAAGAGCAATAGCTCCTGCCTACCTCATGATCGAATATCTGAGGTCTGAGCTGAGAGATGTATTCTCTTCCCTGTCCAACTTTATGGACTCACTTAAACCAATTAGCCAAATTGATCACCCTTGAAAGTCGCATGACTTGGAGGAGGGATGGTTGCCCTGTTGATAAAAGAAAATTAATTAAGGTCAAATATCATAACCATCGTGTTCAAATCTATCAAAACGATACTTACCCGCATCTCTAAGACGATAACAATATTATAGACAGTGGTAAACTTGCATACCTCATTACTGATCATTGAGAAATTCTCCAAGTTTAAGGGTTTTGTTATCCAGTTCTGAAATGGAGGTCTCCCCTTGAAAACTTTGGAAGCTAAGTTATATTCTTCAGCCCTGTCCTGCAGAGAATAGACCATATCAATTAGCAAAGACGGTAATCACTTCTCCATGCCACTAACACACACGTGCATTATTCCAACTTTAGGATAGACCTTAAGGAGAATAATTTCTTTTATTCATGGTAAACTATAATCAAAACCATTAAAAGAGTTCAGAATGAAACAACAAAAAGCAATCACATGCAGGATACTTTCGATGCACATCTTCCACATTCCTTGTCTAATAAATGAAACTTGCATAATAGCATACACAAGCAACCAAGTAATACTGAAGGTTTTCAGTTCGCTCAAAAAGCATGCTTCTCGGGTCTATCACCAGCTTCATATTTGCAAACCATATCAAAATGCATCAGGTAAAGGATGAAATTCCATAAAATAAGTCCACAAGTATCCAGAATCGTTACCTTGAGTTCTCGATAAGAAACCTCACTGGATGAGCATTTGATTTTGCATTCATCTCTCAGTGACAAGAAAGTTTCCAAAATCCGCTTTCTACGGGGAAAATTTTCTAATAAGAGCAGGACAAAGACAATATTTTTTTTTGTTACAGATTGAAGATATGTCACTTACTTGCACAACAATGATTCAGTAGATGGATAAACTGCCCCTTTAGAGGACGTGCCTTGCTTTCGACCAGTAGTTCCAAGAACAACTTCATGCAGACCAGACTTATTCCAACATAGTGAATACCTGGAAATTGATGTATGAACCGTATAAAAATAAAAAGTATAAAATAATACCGACAGCTATAGTTGGGTACATCAATGTGAATACCCGCAAGTTAAGGTAGCTTGAGCAGTCTCAGAATGTTGAAATTCTCTTGGGGGTACTGGAGCGGCGCAAAATATGGGCTGCTCAGACATTGAAGTAATTGTTGTCAAAACCCTCCTGTTTTATATAGGATTAATACACTGTAAATTTTACAAACCTCGTTAACTTGAAAAGGCTTTACAAGCTTGTTTGACAATTGTATAACCCGATCATATAAGGATCTTTTCAATTGTTTCACCAAGCAAGTATCCTCAGAACCATAAGGGGATCTCCCGACAGTAATAGAATGGAGGTAAACAGGTTGGAGAAAGTATGAAAGCAGAGCCCCTAAGATAAGACAACTTTTTATATCAAAAGATGCAAAAGCAGTTCACTGAATGGAATCAGGAAAGCCAAAAGGTCAGTAAAATGTCAAATCATAAAAAGGAAAACATATATGCCGCATAATGATCATAGATGTGTGTCACAGTTAAACAAACTCTGTGGTATAAACTACACAACCATAATTATCTCGGCCGTTTCATGAATGCATTGTTTTGCAATAACTTCATAGCAAATGATGAACCTTGAACTCCAACAACATTCCAACGAGCTATTTTGTCAGAGCAGCTAACTGACAATGTTGTATCGCCTCGACCAGGCTTCCTCTGAACCAAGCCAATTAGTTGTGAGCAATCTCCTGAAAATAAACTTCCTAATTAGTCCATTTCTATAAGACATGATTACAACTTCTACTGGAACATTGATTATCAATGAAAAGAAAATGATTATACCAATAAAATCAAAGGCACAGGGGTCCTACATAATACAATTAAAGCTAATCCTCCTAAAATACAGACTGACCATGTTCATCAATTGAAGATGGTGCTGAACTAAGTGAAGCATCCCCACCTAGAAAACACAAACCAATAGGTAGAAACTCAAAACACAAGTCTTTATATGGAAGCTTATAACTTTTGTATGAAACTGAAAACCCAAGAAGTAGGACATTAGAAGATAAATAAAAGCAATCACTAAGAATTACATGGTAACTGAGATATGTACAAAAGTAATTTTGACCCAGCTCGGAGTTTATATTTTATTTCACCAGAACCATCCAATTCCAACTGGAAAACCGAGTGTTCAAGGTCACCGGTTTGCAACGCTGATGTGCCATTTTGTTCTTCTTTATTCAAATTGTCATTAAGACGGTGAATCTCTCCATAGAAGAACCTGAACCAATCAGGGGGAGGGGGGAATAAAAAATCTTAAGACTCACCAAAACTTAATCCAAGTCCAATAGTTAACTATTTATAGAATTCCTAAAACCCTTCCTATCAGGATGGACCGAGGGCAGTCGAACCCCGAAAAAAATTTAAATTCCTTATAATTTATATATTTCCTTTGTATTTTTACAGACAATCTAATCTCGCAGTCTCTCATCCCCTAAAGTTTTATAATTTTACACCACTACATTTCTACTATAACTTTATAATAGTTCACATTCACTTACATAAAATCCTGCCTCGTTCCCTGCATACGAATCCAAACAATGTCAAGAGTAAAATAGGAGAGAATGAAAAAATGGACCTTAGCAAAGCTCTGCGAGCAATAATTTCAGCATGGGAGTCGTTTACAATGTCACCGCGATGTGTTAATCGAGAGCTCCCTATGCATTTCGTTCCTGTGCCTAATGCAACCACTTCCATATCTGAATTGCAAAAATATGATTACATCAATTAAAGTTAAAATAAAGGAGCTTATATCATTATAAATTAGAGCTAGTTTTAGGGTTTTAGAGATTGACCTCGAGAGGCAGATGAGAGAAGAAAAGCAGCCAAGACAGTGACTTCACGTCCCTGGGGCTTCCCCTTCTTTGGAAGTGAGTTATAGAGTGAAAACACTTTGTCTGTAACTATGTGTCCCCATTGTTTTTCTTCAACTTCCAACTCAGACTCCATTGCAGCAAGTCCAGCAACTGAAAAAAGTGAGAAAGCTTTCCCGGTTTTTGTACCTTCCACTTGGGTAGTTGCCCAAGTGGGCCTCTTTGAACTACCTACTTGGGTTGTGGGGCTCATTGGGTTAAAAAATTAATTATATCACATATTTCAAATTATGTTTAAATTAATCTTTAAATTTAAAAAAGAAATTATTAATTTTCGATGAATGATTAAGGTATAAAAAACTTTTATCATATCACCTAAGTCTCATAATTAGTATACATATTTTTTTAAGTTATTCGAATTTAAAATTAGATTTTAATATCTGAATTTATAAATAATATAGATTTAAATAATGAATATGTGTTGTGCCTATCTATATCCACTTTGAATAATATTGTCCAACCAAGTGATGACCAAACAGCGCAGCATCAAATCCTTCACGTTAACTAAGCAAGGGACACCACTCGCACGCTGCTCCAGCCTCCAGGGGGCTCCCGTACACCACCACAGCAAACCAACATGGAGGCCGGGGGGTGTCATTGTTTTATTTAACGCTCGCAACACAAAATGACGAACACAGAAAGGGAGAAAAGAAAACAAACGAAATCAATGAAAATGGAATAAAATATTTTTTAAAGAGTCCCCTCGAAAACTGACAACACAAGCATAGGATTCTGTCGCTGCTCTCTATAATTTTCACCCCAAGACAGGGATTTCAATTCGTCAAAACAATAAATACCGCTGGCGGGACCAACATTACAACTTCACTACACGACACCATGTTAGTTACGCCTTTAAAGTTTTATGTTTTTAAATCTACTCTGCGACGTCGTATTAATATTGCAGACATACGTGGCATGGTTTAACCGCTTTACCTGTCGGAATAAAATGTTTCACTCCCTACTCACTTACAGTCTACACACTCTATACCGTATTTGGCTTTTTTGAGACGTAACAACCGTTGGATCGGATGAATCAAGATAAGTATCCAAAATCAACGGCAAAGTAATGGATACTAACTACTGATCTTAGATATTTGAATATTCGGGAGTCTTCCATTACGAAATTATCATTCTTTTTGTTTTTCCGAAAGCTGTAAACTTGTAAGCTTAATCATGGCGGAGGAAGCGAAGGAGGTTGCAGCTGAAGCGCCCGCCGCTCCAGCGTCATCAAAGGAGGCTTCGAAAGCTGAGTCCGAGAAAACAACCGTAGCTCCACTACCGGTGGAGGAAAAACCTGAAGAATCGAAAGCTCTTGTGGTGGTTGAGCGTAAGCTTTGCTGCCACTCTAATCTTGTTTGTTTGATTTATAGTTTGAACTTACAACATTCAGCACTGCTTTAAGCGGATCGATCCGTCCTTTTGCTGTAAGCTACAGAATTAGCAAAAGTTGAACTCAGCTCTGAAATTATATTAATCAGTGAAGCTTAGTTATTTTCTTTGGTTTTCTTTACAAAAAGTAGTTTGTTTTCTTTCCCTTCAGTTTTATATAATCCAAGATTCCATCTTTTTCTTTAGCTAATTGAAATTTATATTCAAAACTAAGATATTTGGAAAACAGAGATTAAGATTATTCCGTATAAAACTTTTATCTTCAATGGGTTCCAAAAAGACAGATCTACTAAAACAGCTATTTGATCGCTTTGCTGTAAAGTTTGAACCCTGGAGCTGTATGCTGATTGAGAAAGACAACTTTTTGAGTAAATTAATTGAATTCCACTTCAAAAATGAAAGCTTGACTCTTAAGGAAACTATAGTTTTCTAAACATAGAATCTTACTTTTGAAACTAGGCTTTTTCATGAGATGCTTTTTTCAAGCCATGTCCATTTATTTAGTTTTCTCAAATCATCAATGTTATGAATGAGGGTACTTTTGTTATAGTTTATGTATATATATTCAAAATTCATTAATATGATTAGGCTGGCAGAGTGGCATATATGATCTTGAATATTGATTATGTTAAAGCTATGCCTTTTTGTGAACATTGTTCTTTGATTCGTTTATCATGTGGCATCTAATAAAGGATTATGGTAGCTTCATTTTCAATGTTTTGAACTTTTGACAACCTGACTGCTGATGCTACACACTGTCTTATTTACTTGCTTTGAAGATAATTTCAGATCCAATGTTATATAAATCGACACAAGTTCCCTTGATTTTCCCAGTTTTTTTTGAAAGTTTCAAACCAAGTTTTACAACTCTTTCTTCAACCTCGGTTTTCTCCATGGACTCAAAAAAGAGTGAGCTTTTATTTAACTCAAATGATGTACCGATTTTGAGGATGTTGTAAAAACAAACATTGATTTGGACATACATGCTAGATGTACAAGTGACATGTCTTGTGTCACAACAATATCTTACATAAGCTAATTGTCATCTTGGGTTGTTATTCCTTGTGTTCTTCTAGTGTGTTCTAACAATATTTTTCATTTTGACAGAAGCCCCGGAGCCAGAACCAAAGAAAAGTTCAAGTGGATCACATGACAGAGGTATACTTATCTAACACCATCATTGTCATAAGAGACTATTCGTTAGCCCTTTGGACTTTTTCTAGGCCGCCGTGGCCGAATCATGTATTCTTTCATGCTCTTATGATTATGTTATCTCTTATTGTTATTTTGCGACACAGTGGCAATAGAGAATACAGAAGGAGGATATCTAAGATCAGTCGTATTTTTTTTTGTTTTGTTTTTCAGATGTTGCCCTTGCGGAGGTTGAAAAGGAAAAAAAGTTGTCATTCATTAGGGCATGGGAAGAAAGTGAGAAGACCAAAGCGGAGAACAAGCAAGTCCCCAAACCCTCTTTTGTTTACTATATTTTTTTCGTGTATGTATGTGTGTATGTGTGTATGTATGTATGTGTTTGTGTGTCTATGTATGTATGTATATATGTATGTAATCAACTTTATTGAAACTGGTGAGCAGGGCCCAGAAAAAGCTCTCTGCTATTGTCGCATGGGAGAACAGCAAGAAAGCAGCTCTGGAAGCCAACCTGAGAAAAATTGAGGTACGTTTTTTTTTTTCTCAATCCTTTTTGGATAATGAAAGTACGAATATTCGAAATCTGTGTTCGATACGCATTTATACATAGGTATTCTGGTATATGTAAAAACTTAGGGGACAATGATGAACATACACATATCATAATCTTGGTAATTCCAAGTTCTAACATGTGGAAGTTTTGGCAGGAACAATTGGAAAAGAAGAAGGCAGAATATGCAGAGAAAATGAAAAACAAGATAGCTTTACTTCACAAGGAAGCAGAGGAGAAGAGGGCCTTGGTCGAAGCCAAACGCGGAGAAGAGCTTCTCAAGGCAGAAGAAATGGCTGCAAAGTACCGTGCAACTGGACAAACTCCGAAAAAACTCTTCGGCTGTTTCTGAAAGTTATGAAATTTCAGGTTCGGTCTCGAAGAAAATTCTATTAACACTGTTTTCATTGCAACACTTAGTCTTGTTTGTAACTCCTCCCGTTTCAACTGTATTATCTATCTTGTCTGTTTCTCTATTGTTTCATGTCTGAACAGAATGAAAGGACATCAGAATTATATATTATTGAATTGAAATTGAATGTGTTGATATAGGAATATATATATATATATATATATATATATATTTGTTTATTGGAGAACAAGTTTGAGTGTTTTCTCATCTGGATTATGATGGAATTGGTTAATGTTTGTGTTGTTATCTGTATTCGAAAATGATAATCAAATACGAGTATATGTTTAACAAAAGCAAATAAGCAATAACTTTAGCATACAACTGTTTTTTTGCACTTAAATCTGGATCAGAGTTCAAGCAATAATGGCAATATATAGAAATTATGCCTACAAGTAATCTTCGGAAGGGGAGGTAAGATACATCTCAGGATCAGCATTATCCAAGAAACTCATATCATTATCAATGGGGAAATCCAACAGCAATTTCAGTGCAGTATCTGATGAATCGTCCGACTTGTTCGAACATGGTGTGTTTGATGCATTGGTTGGATTCATGGCGTATGACTTGAAACGCTTGCATTCAGTATCCTCAACTTGATTGCTTGCAGCTATGTTGGGGCAACTGTCAACTGTGACAGCTGAAACCGAACCACATTTGGTCGATGAAGATGTTTGCAAGATCGGGCTTTGACATATAGTTTTATCCTCTTTATTCAACTTCCGAAATGATTCTCCAACTTCGGAATTCCATAGCCGCAGGAAAAAATCAGAGTTGGATTTGAAGAGTGATGACTCCTCTGAAAGACGAACTTCGGCTTCAAGTCTAGCACTTTCCCGTAGAGCCATATGACGGGTGGCTGGAGATATAGGTGCTGCTGTGGTTGTATTGGTAGGGGTGATCTCGTGAGTCTTCGGATCAACACCGATCTGGAGTAGGCGTTTCTTCAGGTGTGTGTTCCATAGGTTCTTGATTTCGTTGTCCGTTCGCCCTGGTAATTGAGAAGCAATGGCAGACCACCTGAAATTAATTGAAGGTGAAAAAAATGAAACCTTTTCAATCTCAATAACCAACATTTTCGAATTTCCGACATAGCAACATGCCTGTTTCCAAGGCTGCCATGAAGCTGAATGACAAGGTTCTCTTCCTCAGCGGTGAACGGACTTCGTTTTATGTCCGGCCTAAGATAATTTGTCCATCGAAGCCTGCAACTCTTTCCGCTACGAAGAATACCTTCCAATCAGAGAAACATTAATGGAATTTCATATGAAAGTCAGATCCTAAACGGGACTAAAGTTCTATCACCGTTCTTTTTTTCATCTACAAGACCCAAACTCGAAAATTTAAAGGCATCTGAGTTCTTTACCAGTCGGTCCAACACACATTGTTGAATATATATTTACTGTTTCTACTTGGTGAGACTAATATTTTAGAGTGAATGTGTCCCTCCAAAAGAAAAAAGAACATTAATGAAGCAGCATTAAGAAGTAGGAACAACTTGAAGAAGGTACCAAGTACCAACTCTTAACAGCTAACATGAATATACATGAACCATGGTACTTGGTTACATTTCCTACAGGTAAAAAACAGTAAATAAAGAACAAAAACATAATTCCAGTTGGTAATAGATTATAGATGTATCAACAGATGTAAAGCCCCAAGTTCATGAGCAAATACCATAAAATATATTAGTATGAAAGCCTATGAACTTGAAAGATCACAAGTAAAGATCATTAGAAACAATCCCAGAAAGAAGAATCATAAGAAAAAAGGGTTTCTTTGGGACTGAAACCTGCAAGCTTAGGAAGAGAGCGCCAGCTTCCATGGCCATGTTTGTTGATGTAATTTACGAGGATCTCATCTTCTTCAGGAGACCATGGCCCTTTCTTCAAGCTTTTCGAGTCACAACATGGCGTCCGCCCCATATTTCCCCCCCCAAAAAAATACAAGGCCCAGAAAAAAATAGAGTTAACACTAAAAATATCAACAAAAACCCTTGAAAAATTAAGAAGAAACCTCAGTGAGCTCACTGGAAAACTCTAGTAATAAGAGTTACTAGAGCGAGAAGGAAAGTGAAAGTTCACAGTTTTGGAGTGACAAGTGCCGTGGAGTAAAACATATAACATACGAAAGAGTTGGTACAACGAGAGAGATACGCTTTAAATGCAAGCTTCAGATTATCTAATAAACTTGAATGTTGAAAATCATCATTGAGACCAGCAAAAATTTTGTACAAATTAACAGTGAAGATATCAGTTAAAGAGGACTCATTTTTCTTGAGTAAATGGCTATGAAAGTGACGTGCATGGATTTACACAGCCAAGAATTAACTCAGACCCACATTTGTTTCTGTTTGTTTAGTGAGAAAATGAAAGAAAAGAGAAAGTAAATAGTTTGTAGGTCAAAAACAATGGAACATGCATATAAAAGAAGAACAAAGAGTGGAATAAATGTAAAAGTAGATAGGTGATTAATGGTTGAATGGCAAAGAAAAGTCTTTTCAGATTAAATGCGGTCAATACACGGTCTAAAGAGGGAAGTTCTGGAAACAGTAGAAAGAGTTTTTCATCCGACCAGTCTTTCTTCGCCATTGCAGTTCCCTTCCCTGAGCTTTTTAGTGACACTCTCTTCTCTCGCTCGGCGCTGCTCCCGTGAATCTTGCCATTGCGCTAAGGTTTGTTGAATCTTGCCTGCTTTTTCATGCACGGAATGGAATTATAATTTTGAATTAATTGACCTTGTATACTAAAATTATGGTTTTTATTTTAATTTGATCCTTAAATTTTTGAATATTTTAGTCCTTAAACTTTTGAATGTTTTATTTTTATCTCTAAATTTTAACTTTTATTCTATATTAGTTTTTAAATTTTTAAACGCTTCAATTTCATCCTCAAATTATTGTTTACGTCAAGTAACATCGTTATATAATACATATCAGTGTTTACATGATAATTAATAATTTTATAACGATTTTATTAACATTAGATATGAGTAATATATATTGATAATTTTAAGATAAATTTAAAACATTTAAAAGTTTAGATACTAATTTAAAATGAATCATAGTACAAAGATGAACTTAAAATGTTTAAAAGTTTAAGATCATATTTTAATGATAAAATGTAATATAAGAATTAATTTAAAATAAAAATCAAATTTTCAGTGGAATAAACCCTAACCTTTTCATTTAGATAAATTGAAAATTTATTTTTTGAAATAATTAATTTTATCATCCAAAGAGTGTTAAATTATTAATAAAATTCTACATAAATTAAAAATATCGAAAAATATAAATATATATTAACAAAATAAATTGAAATTTAATTTTATGGTTCGATTTTTGCCTTAATATGGAAACTATTTGATCAAAATCCTCCATCAATTAGGTAGATTACCTTCTTAAGAATTGAAATTGACGCGCCAATTCCATGAGACAACGTCGGTTCCTAGTGGGTCCCTTTGGTTTGGACATCCAATTTTTGTTGGTAGTTGATCGTTATCCTCAACGTGGCTTGCGGATTGTAAACTTCAGATTCATTTCAAGCACGTGTATCACACGGACCAACCACATCGCTTCCTGCACGACACTCCGTGAAACACACGCTCGTCTGATTTTCATTTATCGCCGCTAAATCTCAGTTAAACTTAAATTATCATTTTATTTTATTTAAAAAATTTGTAATTAAAACAAAGTTTCCAACTGATTCTTTTGGTTGTTCAAGCAGTGATATCTCAACCGTTAGCTCCCGACTCTCTTCATTCTCAACTCACTAAAACCCTAAATTCCTAAGCACAAGCATCTTCTTTCTCATCAACATTCTGGTAATTTAATCTCTCTTTTTTTCATTTTAATGAGTTTTATTTTCATTCAATTGGAATATCTGTATTTCCTTACAGTTTAGTAATCTTCTATTTTTTTATTGCTATTGTTGGATTAGATTATAGTCTTGATTGGGAAGGATTTTTTGGCTATTGAATTGCTTAATAGTTCATTTAGAAGAGCAGTTTGGTATCTGTCAAAAACTTTAAAAGGTTCTAGGAATGAAAATGGGAGGAGGTTTAGTGTTGTTGCAAAAGTTAAGAAAGGGAAGAAGCATGATTACCCCTGGCCAGAATATTGACCCAAATATCAAGGATGGATACTTAACTTACCAGTCTCACTTCAAGCCTTTGGATGAGAAACCGAAACCGGTGACTTAACCATTTGAGAAGCCATTTGTTTAAAAGGTTGATCTCGAGAAAAAGATTATCGAATTCAGTTGCTTCAATTGGTTTCCAATTCATTTGTTTACTTATTCAGGATATTTGAAGAGCTTTCTTTCCTTATGCCATGATGTTTTTAGGTGTTCCTAAGCACAAAATTGAGATGTAGAGTCTTGCTAGTTCTAATGAGTGACTTTGTTATTTTGCTCAATACAATTTTGTGCAGGTATGCAGAATGGCTGGTGAAACCGGTCTGGATTGTACTGATCAAATTAGAGCTTTGGAAAACAAGTATCAACATGTTCACCTTATGATTTCCCCCCATTTTGTCACCTTTTTAAGGATTTTGTGAATGAATTCCCTAAGGGCACTCTTTTAGGATAAAAGGATTTGACATAGGGGTGCCCTAAGGATACTCACTAGCAAAATCCTTTGTTTAAGATTCCTTCACTGGTATAGTAAAATTTGTCATTCATTATTGGTGTAAATTTCTGAATTTTACCTTTTCGTGTAATACTGAAGACTTATGGTAGTTTTCAATTTTTTTTTTTTTTTTATCAAAATGTAGGCATGGGTTCCATTTTCTTAGTCTCCTAGTTTATCAGTTGTAAAAGTGAGAGGTTCACTGATTCAGTCCACATTCACTTAAATATTCCACTAAAATTGCAATCCACATTCACTTTTTACTGACATGCTTATTGTCATATCTGTAACCTTTTATCCATTCCAAACATAAGGCTCTGAAAGATTTATACACACTTGACACCTATTCAACGCCTGGCCATTGCCCGACATCCCAACAGACCCACAGCTATTAATCATATATTAAAAATCACAGAGAAGGTATTTCAGTGGTACAAAATTTGTATGTGCTTATGCCCTAAAAGAATATGAAGTTATTTTCTGACAGTCTCACTGTTTTTACTGTCATGTAGTGTGTGGAACTCCATGGAGATCGTGCTGGCTATGATGATCCAGCCATGATAACTGGTATTGGAACCATGGATGGTAAGAAATTATAC
The DNA here is from genome assembly GCA_035048815.1 of Abelmoschus esculentus. Taxonomy (NCBI): domain Eukaryota; kingdom Viridiplantae; phylum Streptophyta; class Magnoliopsida; order Malvales; family Malvaceae; genus Abelmoschus; species Abelmoschus esculentus. The sequence goes on from JAUCBN010000034.1 coordinate 17,732,174, forward strand.
TGAAAAGTGAGATCAATCAGAAGATTCCATCTGAGATCAAAGCAAAGTTGCAACAATTGGAAAATGCTCAGGCAAACTTGTCAAAAGGGGATTTACTCGAAGAAGATTTGGTGGCAGAGGTAGTAGAAGCTAAGAATGAGCTGATTGAAGTTTTAAAGTCGGCAAACTTCGACATTGTTGGAGTGACAAAGAAAAAGGTTTCAAATGCAGCTCCAGAACTACAAGAGAAGATTGCAAGTGTGCAGAAAGAGATTGATGGAGAAATCGAACGGGCAGTCAATGTAACTGGTCTTCATGCAAAAATCAAAGAATTGAAGGCAGAGATTGCTAAAGACTAGTTCGCCAAAGGTGGAATAATTACAAACAGAGATCAAGGAGGGGATCAGTGCTGCCTTGGATGACACGGAATTTAAACAGAAGGCTGAGAATCTAAGAAGAGAATTTGCATCATCCTTGGAAGTAGACATCGATGACAAAGTTACCACTGAAAATGGCAGATGGTGAAAGTACATAATTTTACATAATATAGAGAGGAAGGGTCTGATTTCATGTTGCAAATCAAGTTCATTCTATGTTAATTGATTGTTTTTGTATGTTGCAGATCAAGTTCATGACGCAATGTACTAAGTACAGATGTTAAAACAAGTAAGGGTACTTTCATTTACTTCAAGTTGCATATAAAATCCAGAGAAACAAAAAAAAAAAGGGAATTATTCAAAATATATATAACCAGTTGATCATGCATTTTTTTGTATCATCAAATCACATAAAAGTAAATCAATCCAATCCAAAAAAGAAGATTCAAATCTTTGATGAGATGGTCTGCCACCCAATCAAAAGTTCATTGCGAAAGCTCTCAAAAAAACATTACGGTGGGGGAATTTATAAAGAACCGATGGTGTGTTTAATCTTCCGACTCCTCGTTGGATTGGTCTTCATTGGCAGCAGAAGTTTCCTCTCGAATGGCTTGAGTTTCAGTAAGTTCGGATGATGACGTGGTCGAGCTGTTCCTCCTGTGTGTAGCTGCTTGAAGAACATGGTTGTAGTTTCCTTTCACCATGAAAAGCTGAGCAAAATGATGCTTGCAGTACAGGATACCGTTGAGGGCAGCATAAGAAGAGTGTGTCAGAGGACAGCCTCCATGGGCGCACCTAAAACATGTCTTGTGGTAACATTCACCTTCCATGGTAACCTTCTCCAACGGGTATACCGTTTTCTCACAAGCCGCACACTTGTCTTGGGTTCCAGAAAACATGGATGAAAGTTTGTTGGGAGTCCTATTCTGTAACATATTGCAAAAAAAAGTGTAATAACAATAATCGATCGAAAAGACTAAATGCATCTCGATCGTATTTAGTAATACTTCATATTACATGATACGTATATATATTCATAAAAGGAATAAACACATACTTGTTCACCTCTCTCAGTTTTCCCTGCAAAAGTGATCATTGTAGTTAGCTTTAGCCATACAAACAAAAGTGCAAAATTTGAGGGAATGGGGTTTTACCTGACTGAAAATTCTTGCTGAAATTACCAGATTCCTTGAATAATTGCTCAAAATGAGGCTTGCAGTACAGAACTCCATCCATCCAAGAATAAGTGCTCATCTGTCATTGTCACAAGAAAATTAATCCAAATCAATCAAGGGTTAATATGAATCTAATGCGTACCATCTTTAAAACACACTGATCAAATCCGAGTTCAACTAAATAAAAAACCTGCAGGTTTCCCTTGCAATGGCTGCATTTGAAGCATGTTTTATGATAAGGGACTCCTTCAAGAGTCATCATGTCCACCACGTGGACGGTCTTGTCACAAGCCTTGCACTTGTCCAAAGTTCCGGTGAAGGCCATTTTATTTTTCCTGTCGGAAACTCCTGGTCCTGGGAAGATGTTTTATTATTGAGGTACAGAATCCGAGGAACTGTGGGACAAGAGAAATAGCAGCTTGCCCCGTTTGTCGATTCACCTCTGCCATACGAAGAACAAATAAAAAGCCCCCCTTCTCTGCTGTTGCCGATGACTGAAGGACACGTGATTGGATGTCCCTGAATTTTGGAATGCCGTTGATGTCCTAAATTTGGATGGATTCTGTTTGAATAGAAATATGGTTCTGCGTGTTTTGACCTGTGCAGCCTGCAGGGTGGAAGTTTGGCTTAACATATAATCAGAGCCAACCAACTCCTATAATAATCCTGAGATTTTAATCCAGATCTTTAAATCCTATGGCTATACTAGAAAGGATTGTATAGTTCTACTGATGTGCTTATCATAGCAGTCCCGGCTAGTCAAAAACAATGGATCAATTTGATATTACAAGTTTTTAAAATTTTAATAAAATGGATCGCATTTTAAAACAAACAATTGTATACGTGAAGTACACCCCATCACAGTAATCACTCTAATAATAATAATTAAAAAAAGCCAATAAATAAATAACAAGCCATGGAAGTTTTCAAAATCACTCAATTAAGATTATCAACTTGCTCATATATTATATATTAAAAATTGTACATTAATTATTTTTTTAATCTACGTTATCTTATTAATTATGGTATAGATTATTCTATTAATATTTTTTTATTAATTTTTATCTATTATAAATTCAGTTTAGTTAATGTTAATATTCAAATATGAGTATCGAAACAATATCTGTAGGTATTAGTACTCACATGTGTACCGATACTAAATTCACTTACCAGAAATCTTAAATTTTTACAAGTATCGATATAATCGATTTATACTAATACGATCCTCAATTGTGTACCGGTACAATTGAAATGTATTAATTACTGTCTTGTATTAAAAATAAATAAAAATATCTAAATTAACAATTTATAATAACTAGAAATAATTATTAATAAAATAATATATAATTTATACGTTAATCAATCATCCTGCAAAGATTTTTTATAATTTATTGCTCCTTTAAGTGATAATACAACTTTTCTAAAAAATAAAAATAAATAATTTTTAATTAAATCAAATTTTATTTATCTTTAATTTATATATTATTTTTATCAAAAACTCAAATTTATATATTTTTAATTTATAACCTTCCAAAAAAAACTGTTTATATGGAGAAATTATATCATGGTAAGTTCCACCACATGTCCATGAGACCAATCACTAAAAATCATTTATCTCATTAATTTTTTCATGTTATGTTTTTTTCAAGTGAATCTTCAATTGAAAAAATTATTTTTAAAATAAATTAACAGTAAATATGAGTAAAGATTCACTTGAAAAAATATGACATAGAAAAAATGATGAGATAGATGATTTTTAGTGGTTGGTCCCATGAATAACGTGATAGGACTTACCTATGATATAATTTCTCGTTTATATGATACAACAATTTAAAAATATACTTAGCATAAAATCTAGAGAGAAAAGTATTTGTAACCTTTAAATTTTATCATTTTTGTTATTTTAATTCTATCTTATTTTTAGAATAAATTTAATCTTCAACGGTTTAGTTAATATATTAATTAAAAAATATATATTAAAAATTAAATTTATCTTAAAAATAATAAAAAATAAACGTTAAAAAATTTTAAATTTATATTTATTATCATTTATCTCTAAGATTAATTCACCAAACAGACTCGTATTATTTTCTTTTTTACCCCAATAATACACCACATTAATAAGTTTCCAAAGAAACAAAAATATATATCCATCCATCATCTAATTACCTTTTGTGTATTGCCCTTCTATTTCTTCCCTAACAGAGAGAAAGAAAACATAGCTATTTTGTAATTTCTAAATAAAGGGAAAGAAAACCAAGAAATGGAGAAAGCAAAAATAATAATTGAAAAGGAAAGAAAATAGAAGCAAGAAGGGCCACGTTGATTTGTTTATCAGTTGTGTCATTTTCTGTTCATTTGAGTCTCAAGTTTTTCCTCCCAAACTCCGCCTCTCTCCTACATTTCCGCCGTTGCTTTGATCGGTTTGTTCACTCTCTCTTTGTTTTTACTTATCGACTTTTATTGAGTATCTATTGAGTATGTTCTGATCTTCTGTTCCAGGGTTGCTAGCGTCTGTTCTTTAATACTTTTTCTTTCTCCAGGTGTTCGATAAAAGTTCGATAGAGTACTTGAAATGCTTTGCTAAGAATAAAGATCGGTGTGGCGTAGAAATATGGATGTTGCTTGTAGTTTTAACCGTCCTACTGCGATCTTTTATGGTGGTGAAGGTACTAGTTATAGGATACCGGATCCATTATGTCATAGGTTTAAATGTAGAAATCTCAGTTACAATGTTCTTAATCCCAAGATTGAATGGAAGGCTCGGTCCCTGAAGAAAATGAGAAAAAGTATGGCATATGGTGGTTGTTTAAGTTCGAATTTGGTTTTCAGGGGAAAATTTAATAGTCATTTGTGCAGAACACCTTTGTTTTACAGTTTATGTGATGTGTCCGAACTAAGAGGAGTTAGGTCGCTCTGTCAAGCTAATGATTCATTAGCTTATGCTGGTGAGAATGGTCGGAATGTGGAATTTGCTGACAGTAGTGATGGGAGTTCTGGCAGTACTGTATCAAGCGGTTTGGGAGAAGAGAGAAACAGTGAAGTGGAAACGCCTAGTCTGGATGAGTTGAGGGAATTGTTGCAGAAGGCAATGAAGGAACTGGAAGTGGCACGCCTTAACAGTAGGATGTTTGAGGAAAAGGCTCAAAAAATATCAGAAGCTGCTATAGCTTTGAAGGACGAAGCAGCCAATGCTTGGAATGATGTTAATAGCACGTTTAACATGATTCAAGATATTGTGAATGGCGAGTGTATTGCTAAAGAGGCTATTCAAAAAGCAATGATGGAGTTATCTTTAGCTGAGGCAAGGCTTCAGGTGACAACCGACAGTCCTGGGGAGAGTGCTGCAGAAATTGATGTTAGGGAAGATAATGAAATATCATTGGCTGCACAATCTGAGGTTAGAGAATGTCAGGAGAAGTTGGCAATTTGTGAAGCAGAGTTAAGGCACTTGCAGAGTAAAAAGGAGGAATTGCAGAAAGAAGTGGATAGATTGAATGGGGTTGCGGAGAAAGTACAGATGGATGCTTTGAAAGCTGAGGAAGATGTGGCAAACATCATGCTTTTAGCTGAACAAGCTGTTGCTTTTGAGTTGGAGGCTACACAGCGTGTGAATGATGCAGAGATAGCTCTGCAAAGAGCTGAAAAGACTCTTTCTATTTTGACTGTCGACACTGCTGAAGCTGCTCAGGGGCAAGTTTTGACTGAAGAGACTGTTGTCGAGGAAGAGATCAGTCCTGGTGATGTTATTGTTGAAAGAGAAATTGATGCTCTGATTAATGGCGATACAGTAGTTGCTGAGCCTATAGAAGACATCTTATCTGGTAATGCGAGAAGAAGTTCTGAAGACCTCAAACAATATGATAATCAGAGTGATCATGAGAATGGAATGTTGGGTTCAGATTCTCCAAAAGAAGCTGAAATTGAAGCAGAAAAGTCAAAAAGCGTTCAACCGAAGAAGTCAGAATCTCAGAAGGAGCTGACAAGGGAGACTTCACCCATTAGTTTCCCAAAGTCATTGTTGAAGAAATCTTCACGTTTCTTCCCTGCATCTTTCTTTTCCTTCACTGATGATGGGACAGAGTTCACCCCATCATCAGTCGCTACGAGTCTGTTGGAGTCTGCAAGGAAACATATTCCTAAACTGGTTGTAGGAGTACTGCTCTTGGGAGTTGGGTATGCTTTTGAAGATTGCTACCTTATTGTGTTACTAATTTATTCATATCACTCTGTAAAATTCCTTTATGCCTTTGCTGAGCATTGTTGATTTCTCCTTCATGACTGAAATCGCATGTTAGGTTAACTTTAGCTTCTGATGCAAACTGTTAAAACTAGATGTTTTTTTATGGAATGTTATATGTCCATTTATTCTTCAATTAAAAGTTTAGATCTAGAAAATCACTGCTTGAGTATATTACAAACAATTAATCAACTCCTCTTGAAAAAAACCATTTTATTGAGTTTGTGTTTTGATCAGTTTGTTGCTTTTTTATAAGATTTGATGCTTGGAAACATGATTGCCCACCTTTGATCACAGGGTTGCCTTCTATGCTAAACAGGCAGAGAGGAGAGCTCGTCTGATGCAGCAGCCAGATGTCATAACCGCTAGTACAGAAGACGTTTCCTCAAATGCAAAGCCTCTGATCCGACAAATGCAGAAAATTCCTAAAAAACTAAAAGAACTAGTAGCACTGCTTCCGCATCAGGAGGTATGTGATCCTGCACCATTCATTAAAATTTCATTTATTTCTTGTGATCATAATTGTACGATATATAACAGTTTTTCTAAAGCTAATTTCAATCTTTGAATTTCCCAGATGAATGAGGAGGAGGCCTCCCTCTTTGATGTGTTGTGGTTACTTCTTGCAAGTGTAATTTTTGTGCCTATATTTCAGAAAATTCCTGGAGGTGACCAACTCTCTATTCATTAGTTCATTTCAGTGTGTTGCATTGAGTTGACATTCTTAAAGAACACATGATCTGTTTGTCGATTATGAACCTTTGCGAAGATTTGGTCTAGAGTTCATGTTTGAATTCTCTGTTTGCTTTTTATGATGTTTCCTCATATTCTGGAGTAAATAATTTTTTTTTCTTTCCCACTCCATATCATTATTCCCCCCTTTTCCAATCTCCTTTGTGAATTTGTATATGTTTACGTCTATCTTCTCCAACTTTTAGGCAGTCCTGTTCTTGGATATTTGGCTGCTGGCATCTTGATTGGACCTTATGGTCTTTCCATAATCCGTCATGTGCATGGGACCAAAGCAATTGCTGAATTTGGAGTTGTTTTTTTGCTATTCAATATCGGCCTTGAGGTGGAGTTTATTTTTTTACATCCATAGTTGCATCTTTACATTGAATTCCATAATTATAAGATGACATAAAACATGTACTTTTTTTTTCCCTTTTGCAGTTATCTGTTGAAAGGTTAAGTTCCATGAAGAAATATGTTTTTGGATTAGGCTCTGCCCAGGTGGTTGAGAAAATAATTTTCTGTTATTATCACTTGTGTTTTAGAAGTTATTTTAACTTATACTTTAATGTGATACAGGTCCTTGCGACAGCGGTTGTGGTTGGCCTGGTGGCTCATTTTGTTGCTGGGCAGCCTGGTCCAGCTGCAATTGTGATTGGGAATGGCCTAGCATTATCTTCAACTGCTGTTGTCTTGCAGGTAATTAACATAGGCGAATTTCGCTTCAGATGTCGTTAAATTTGACATTGCATTATTACTAGTACTTCCTGAAGAAGGGAAAAAATATAGCACGCTTGCTATTGCAAAAGATTCAAATTTTAATTTTGTTTAATATAATGCATATCTGTTTTCCTCATATATTCCTCTGTGGCATCTTAAAATAATTGGAAATTAGAACATAACTTGGATTCCTGCCATTGTCCTCACAAATCCACCTAATACATTTAATATTAGCATGTCTTTGACTTGATTGTATTAGACTTTTGTCAATTGTTTTAATTTTTATAGTTTTTCTTCTTTAAAACAATATATCTACCACAGAAGATGATTAAACATCATGGCTCCATTCTATGTACATATAACTGAAATTGTCTTCTTTTCCAGGTTTTACAGGAGCGAGGTGAGAGTACTTCACGCCATGGACGAGCTACATTTTCAGTGCTACTTTTTCAGGTTGTCCTAAGATCTTGAGAAAAGAGATTGACTTCAGGAGGCATTTTGTTATGAATTGAATTTTGCAGGCAGTGATAATAGTTCTTTATGCAATTATCTTACAAATGAACATCTTGACAACTGATACATGTGTTCCTGCTTCTACTTTTTTCTGTTATTTTCTTTTTCTATTATTACTACTATTATTTAAATCTTTCTCCTTATCTTCATGTTTTAAATCGACATACGTGCTGTTGAAGTAAGCAAAAGATGATCAGTCTAAATTAGGAGTTAGGACAAATATAATAATACCTAATTAATGTGTTAGGTATCCTCCCTTGTTAGTCTTTCTAATTCTACTGGGAGATTTAGTTCATTTAGATGATTTTGGTTGCAGTTTTTTATTGACTAATCTCTCTTCTTTCCAGGATTTGGCTGTTGTTGTTTTGCTTATACTCATACCTCTTATCTCTCCAAATTCATCAAAAGGAGGGGTAAGTTCTAAATTCTAATAAATCCATGTTTTTTCCTTTATATTCTTCATTTCGCCTTGAATGTTTTATTAGTGTTGCTTTTATATTACACCATTTACATATATCTAGATTTGTTGTTTTGATACTTGCATAAGCCATAAAGTTTACTTGGGGATTAAGTTTTGACGAATGAACCATAAAGTTCTCTTTGGGCTCAAGTTTTGATGAGTGATTTTCCTAAGCTTCTATTAATAGAAGTATGTCTGTTCATCTCCTTGGGGTCTCTTAATTTCTGTTTTATTTATTTCTTTTCGGAATACTCCACTAGTTTACTTTAAGGGAGCATGTGCTTTTCCCAATATCTTTTCTTTTCTAATTTGATGTTTGCTTCCACAGTAGTTCTAATGAAATTTGAAGGAAGTATTTTGGATAAACATTTGCTAGTGGAGATATTTAGGAAAAATATGAAGAATTTTGATGGCCAAGGCTAGTTGAGAAGTGAAATTCCCCTTGCCTTGTTTATCTGCTATATTCTTGTTATCGCTGCTGGTACTTCTATGTCTTGTATTGGCACATTGAGTAATGTAATTTTTCTGGTTTTCAGGTTGGTTTTAGAGCCATTGCAGAAGCTCTTGGAATGGCTGGTGTTAAGGCAGCAGTTGCCATCACTGCAATTATTGCTGGGGGACGGTTGGTAAGTTTTATAAGACATTCTTAAAGGTCTTAGGTTTGGACAATAATTTTTATTGTTTTACCTTATCACATTTCATCCTTGTAACATTTGAATTAGTTTATCATCTAATATTTGACTGATGAAAAACTTTGAAAATTATCTTTTAAGAGTAATCAAATATAACCTTGTTGGATTAATGTAATATCATTGAGTGGAGTTAACTAATAGCCTGTGAGAGGTTTGTTATGCATATAGTAAATGCTTCTAATAGTCTGGTAGTATTGACTCATAGAAGCAATTTACCCACATTTTTCTGGATTTACTAATGTTCTTGATACCTGTGCCTGACTCTGAAAATGAACAATGCCTCAGAAACGCCACAGGTGCTGATTTTGTATACTTTTGTTTGTTTTTCCAGTTACTCCGACCAATCTATAAGCAAATAGCAGAAAATCAAAATGCAGAAATATTCTCAGTCAATACCCTCCTTGTTATTCTTGGGACAAGTCTGCTTACTGCTAGGGTGCGAAAACTATAAAGGCTTGTTCTTGGTTTTCCTTTTTCTTTTGTAGTAGTATCTTAGATCCTTTATTTACTCTTCTGGTTGAACAGGCTGGACTTTCCATGGCACTGGGAGCATTTCTAGCTGGTTTACTTCTTGCAGAGACTGAATTCTCTTTGCAGGTTGAATCAGATATTGCTCCATATCGTGGCCTCTTACTGGGTCTTTTCTTCATGACGGTTGGTATTTTATCTGCTGGCATCTCCATTTTAGATGACCAGATGTTTATTTCATTCTTGCTACAATTGTAAAAGCTACCTGGACTTGGAGCCCATTTCTTATGAAGGCCATTAGTGTAAATATCATATAACATTCGTATCACCAAGATTCTTTATTATAACAGTAGAGGGTGATTTTATCTCATAGTTGGAAGTGGGAGAAAACTGGGAGAGCTGGTTGGATAAAGTCTTGATATCATTTATTACATTGCTGAGTTTGGAGAATGATAACACTTGCTTAATGGGCTTGTATTTTGGTTTGAGGTTGTTGGTACTGCCATATGTTGATGATCAAGTATATGCGATTATTGACAATTTGACTTTTCAGGTTGGCATGTCCATTGACCCAAAGTTTCTTGTATCAAATTTTCCTGTCATTGCGGGGACATTAGCACTCTTACTCGGTGGCAAGACTGTATTAGTGGCAGTTCTTGGGAAACTTTTTGGTATTTCAATCATATCTGCTATAAGGGTTGGTCTTCTTCTGGCCCCAGGTGGAGAATTTGCATTTGTGGCTTTCGGTGAAGCTGTTAATCAGGTTTCTTTCTCTATTAACTGAAAGCAGTTGGTCACAAGATTATCTCGTCCACATCTAATAGTTTATCATGCATTAGGTGGCATTTTAGCTAACCTTTTGGACTATTGTGTTTTATGTTGGATTTTTTCAGCCTAAGATTTGTTCGGTAATAATTTTGGATTTCATTAATTGTATCATATATCTTAGGTAAATGGGTATGCTTTGTTACTAATCAACAAGTATGGTTGTTCTTTTAATAATGAAATCCAACTTCCAAGTGCTACTAATGAAATTTTAATTCTAATGGAAGTATTAAGGGTTTCTTCTGGCAGGGGATAATGTCTTCTCAACTATCCTCATTGTTGTTCCTTGTCGTGGGGATTTCGATGGCCCTCACTCCTTGGCTTGCTGCTGGAGGCCAGTTAATTGCCTCTCGTTTTGAGCTTCACAATGTTCGAAGCTTATTGCCCATTGAGAGTGAGGTAACATGTCTAAATTGAGGTTGCGAGTTTCAGTTTTCTCTCTCCGTAGTTTGTAAATAACTAAAGCCGGCCTTCCCATGGTTCTTTGAGTGAACTCCATGTTTTGTTGCATTTTGAGGTAGTGACAAATAGGTATGGGAAGAAAGCTTCATTGATTTTGCAATAAAAGTTATTTGAGATGATTATGATCACATATTAAATATTGGAGGGTATATAAAGTATCTGTGTGCTGTAAATCTCCTTCCAATATGTTAAGCATCTGATTTTTGATGTATTGGAATCACTGATAATTACACACTAAGATGTCTCTGACTTGTATTATTTCCAGACTGATGATTTGCAAGATCATATTATCATTTGTGGCTTTGGGCGTGTCGGCCAGGTATTTATATATTTACACCCTTGAATTTGAAAAATTAGTCGGAAAATGTTAATCTGATGAACCTCCTCTCTAATTAGTTAATGAATTTATGTTTATAATAATGTCATATTTTCTCTTTTTCTTTGGGTGTTTTCAGATCATAGCTCAACTTCTCTCAGAACGCCTGATTCCATTTGTTGCTCTTGATGTGAGGAGGTAACAAGAAAACTTATTTGAATGAATTATTTGCTCTTCTTTTAAAAATACGAAAAAGCCAAATAGTCACCAAACACCTTGTTTATGATTTTCAAAAGCCTCTTAACTCCATCTTAAGCTAGGGTATAAGTCCTTATTTTTGCCATTTATTTCCCCAAGATACTTTTCTGTATGGTGATTTACTCATGAGTTTGTCTTTCATTATCTATTTTGTCCAATGTATTTGTATAGTATTAAATGTCCACCAACAACATATACGTATGTGATTATGACCTAGAGAGACTGATGTAATATGGGAAAGTTGGCTCCTCCGTCTTTGAATGCTTTTCAAGAAAAATGAGAAAAAAGGTTCTAGAACTCTACACTGCTGTAGATGTCATCTGCCACTGAAATAGCACCACTTTTGTACATTTGTAAGGGTAGCCCCATTTCCCAACATTCTTTTTGCTAATGCAAAATGTGACACTTTTGCTCACTATATGATTAACATTTTATTTTGAAGATGCTGCGGCACTATTGGAAATAGGCCGATTCAATAATTGTACTTTCATTTATGGCTGGCATTACAAAATAGCAGACATCTAAAGTTCATCAATTGATAATGGTAAGATACTAAACTGTTCTGCTCTTTCAGTGATAGGGTGGCAATGGGCCGTGCTCTGGACATTCCTGTTTATTTTGGAGATGCTGGTAGTCGAGAGGTAAGCAAAACTAGTTTGAAATAAGCCAAGTCGTAAATCACTATTTGACTTCCTTTATACTGGTGAATAGGTCCTTCATAAAGTTGGTGCTGAAAGAGCATGTGCTGCAGCAATAACCTTGGATACTCCTGGTGCCAATTATAGAACTGTTTGGGCTCTGAGCAAGTATTTCCCTAATGTGAAAACATTTGTCCGTGCTCATGATGTTGATCATGGCCTTAATTTGGAAAAAGCTGGGGCTACAGCTGTAATATTCTGATACCTTCTACTAAAATCTCCTGTTTTCTTGTTCTGTTTTTTCCTTACTCTTCTATTCTTGCTTGTTGAGCACAGGTTGTGCCAGAAACCTTGGAACCAAGTCTAAAGTTGGCAGCTGCTGTTCTTGCACAGGTACGGTGGATCCTTGTTTTCGTACTATGAGCATCCTTGGCAATAAAGGATCTTGTTTGACATTGTCCCTTAGCGGGAGATAATGATTTTGGCAACTTATTAATATGATTATGGCCGGAGAGTTTAATTTGTTTTTCATCCATTAATCTTATTCGCTTCTATTCCGTTATTTGTTAGACAGTGTTGATATCTTAAAACATCCAAGTCTTTTCTTTTCGTGTTTCTTGATGCAGACTAAACTACCCACATCTGAGATTGCAACAACAATCAATGAATTCAGGTCCCGCCATCTTGCAGAGCTAACAGAGGTACTCCCTACAACCCAACTCTTATAGCCTTCATTTCTGTTGCATTCATACCTAACATCTCAAGGTATATCTTTATCATAATTTGAATGTGTTCATTTTTAACAGCTATGCCAAGCTAGCGGAAGTTCTCTTGGTTATGGATTTTCTCGAGTCACAAGTATATCCAAATCTCAACCGCCAGATTCTTCAGATGAAAACCTTACTGAGGGAACTCTGGCGATATGAAAGGTTCTTGGTGTTAACCCCCCCCCCCCCCCCCCCCCCCCACAAGGGGAAAAAAGCAGAATAGAACTACATGCCCCCTCCCCCCTCTTTGTTGTAAGTTGTACAGAAATATAACAGAAAGGGATTTTCCAGTCATAATTTTCAACGGGGTGATAAATTTTTGATGAAAACTTCGGTTAATAATCTTTTAGACCACTTGTTGCATTGCACATACTTTTTATAGTCTAATTTATGCACACTTTCCTATTCTTGACCAATTTATCTAAAATTCATACGATGCCATTAAGCATGTATACATTTTACTATGGCTCTTCGTTGTCTTCAATTTATATGTGTATGCATGTAATCTTTACACTAAAAGATAAATTGCTGCAACCCCATTATGTAAAGGTTCAAACGAGAATGAGATTTCCTTAAATTGTAGAAAAATAATAATCGTAATACAATAATCCATGCAAGTTCCGAATAGGCAAATTTTAACCAATTTGACAACTACATGCTTGAGCCAGGCACTTATTCTCTCATACACTACGTGACAAATTGATAACATCAAGAAGAGAACTGTTGTTGTTCAAGGGCTGCTTAGGAAGAGAGCTTTGCACTGCTGCATTGTATCATCAGGGCTCGTAACTGCATGACCATAATAGATATATTGTTAATCATGCCGCAACAACATATGCATTGTCGATAAATCATTGCATTCTGAAACCATTGAACATTGGAGTTCTGTGTTTGAGAAGGAAAAAAACTCACCAGTGTGTCCCACTGTTCGATCTGATTCATAAATTTCGTGATCATTCCCTCCCTGATCATAAAATAACCAGGCACGGCTGTTAAGGTTATCAAAGGTAGAGGCTAAAATAATTTATGAATCATATGGAATGGAGGACAAAAGAAGTGAAATGGAACCAACCTTGTAAGTTTTGTCCCCAAAGAAGTGAATTTCTGGAAAATCTTCAAGATATCTCAAACAGTATGTCTTGTCCCAGCCCTGGGGGAAAACCTAATACAAGCCAAACGGAGCAATAACTAACTGATGAATCCTTTTGACGTTCTTGGTATGTAAAACCTTTAATCACAAACCATGTCCATTACTCACATCAAAGCTTATTTGCCCTCCGATGGAGAATGTCAAGTTAAGGTGAGCAAACTTTTCTCGAAGCACAGAAACCATTTTGGGGCGAATATTGTGAACCTGAAAACTCATGTATTCAGATCTGTACTGATATCCATACCTTTTAGATAGCAAAAACTAAAGGTTTATAATATTTTATACCTTGTCATACTTCTCGAATTCATCCCTTTCTTCTTGGCTGCAGTTTCGTCCGATTGGAGATACGTTGAGCATCCCACTTCGGAATTCTATGAATGTCCCCCTAAATCAAAGAAAACCGTTAAAGAGGTTGTGTTATTCATCTAGAAATGATCACAAGAATAACTAGATTTGCCTTAGACTATAAAGTATGAACTCCATTCTTCAACTTTTCTCACCTTTTTATTGGGATATCCAAGTCAGCAATATAATGCAGCGTGAAGTTTATAAATTCCTGCACAATTATATGCAATCAATGAACAAACAGCATACAACACCATTTAAAATATGTTCATATTAAATCATTTACTTTAGATATACAAGAGTATTAAGATCAAAGAGAGTCTCCAAATAACAGTTAGTCCGATTACATTACAACTTACAAGCAGCAAACGAACATCAATGGAGTCATAACGAAACTATAAAATCGAGCTTTTCCTTAATGCAATCTATTTTAGATGTCAAATGTAAGAGACATCAAATCTTAAGAGGGAAAAAGAATCTAACCTTCAGTTTCTCTTCTCCAAGAAATGACTTCAGGCTCTGGAAAAAGGGGACGGAGACTGAGTTAAAGAAAATATGGTGTTGGACAAACAGAAAATGCAAGCTATGCCTATGAGTACTAATACCTGGGTGCCAATGAGTTTCCCATGTTTATGAGCAACAAGCCCATTTTCAGAAAATACATAATCATAGTCATTAATGACTGCATTTTTAGAAAATGCAAACTATGGTTAACAAGCAATCATAGGCATTAAAGGAACAATGAAAACAACATGTGAAAAGCTGATTGAAGCAAACCTGATTTCCCAAGTTGCTCAGATATCTTAATAAGGTCAGATCCACCCACTACTCCAATAGTAACAATCTTCAATTGAAAGTTAAACGGAGTAAGTTCTCTAAATAAAATTTGACAACTTTTTGGACAGATTTAACAAAAGAGGACCAAAAATGTCATTATAAAAAAATACCTTTCTCAGCTCCTTCATGAACTCCAGCATTTCAGGGGTAGCCGTCTATA
Organism: Abelmoschus esculentus; assembly: GCA_035048815.1. Classification (NCBI taxonomy): domain Eukaryota; kingdom Viridiplantae; phylum Streptophyta; class Magnoliopsida; order Malvales; family Malvaceae; genus Abelmoschus; species Abelmoschus esculentus. The sequence continues at coordinate 17,747,288 of JAUCBN010000034.1, forward strand.
CAATTTAAAAGAAAGATACATTAAAATGAATGTCAGTTTCACACAAATTCAACACACCCAAAATTTGTATACCTTTCTTGGAGCTGTAAGAGTTCCATCAACATCAAACAGAGCAATCAAACCAGGTTTCCTTACAGCCATTGAAGTCTATCTATCTCGCTTCTCCTATCAAAATTTCAACGCTTTTAGTAATAAAATCAAAAGATGAAAGTTTTGAGATAATAGGTTGAACTTTAGAGGAGGTGGGATGATATGAAATCTGTGACCTTTGAATCTTTGATGAAGTTTGGAAAAATGGGTTGAGAGAGTGTACGAGTGTAATGGAAAAAGTATAGGGAATGAAGTTAAAGGCGGAGCTTTAATGGCGGAATTGAGGGGATTAAATAATGTGTTGAGGGGGTGTCAGTTTTCCCTTTAGATGAGATCTGGTGTATGAGATTACTGTCAAAGAGAAGTCTACTTTTACAGGTCAGAAAACACTGATAAGATCGTTCAGATAATTCTTAGAGTAAATATAATTTATTTTTTTATATTTAATAATAACAAAATATCAAAAAATTATTAAAATATTATAATTGAAAATTTTATTTTTAAAAATATGGTTCACACATCATTATTTTTTATAATATTGTAGTTTACTGTAGTGTTCAGAATGCCTCATGCATACAATCTGATTTTAAATAGTGATTTGAAAAAAAAAATTACCAAAGGCTGCATGATATCAGAGAAAATTGCCAAAGGCTGCATGATATCAGTGATTTCAAATCACCATTCAAAAGTCGGGTTGTATGCATGAGGTCTTTGTTGAAATATTATTTTTTATTCGAATCATTGTTCAAAAACATATTATATGCATGAGGCCTTCTAAACACTACAGTAAATCATAATATTATAAAAAATAATGATGTGTGAACCATATTTTTAAAAATAAAATTTTCAATCACAATATTTTAATAATTCTTCCAACAAAATAAATCGAAGAAAAACGTTTAGTGATTAACTATGTTATTTATCCTATTTTTATAGTCTCTGTATTATTCCAGATCTTAGATTTATTGGATCACGACCGAATCATTCTCCTCCACGTCAGAACACGAATTAGGGCATGCCACGTGTATTTTTACTGATAAAAGATTTTTTTAAATATTATTGATATTAAATTTGAGTTATATTTTAGATATTTTTTTCAATTTTTAGTAAAAATAAATAATTTAATTATATTTTAGTTGCATAAATTTAACTTGAAATTTCAAAATAACAATTTGCATTTCTATGCTTTTTATCGTATGTTTTTTTATTATCTTTTTAATGTTTTAGTATAATTTTAATTATTATTTTGTATTTTTTATCAACAAGTGGATACTATATTATTAAGATATACTACAATCAATAATAGTTGATTCAATAAGATAAGATATTAGATGTTTTAAATTTTATCGTTGTAAATAAAGAATTTAGGTTGAAAAATTTATCATACTCGATCAAGATTAATCAACTAATAAATTAAATATTGATAGTTAAAAAATAAAATACATTACAAACTTTAAATGTTAAATATCATATTTTATTCCGAAACATAAATTATAAAAGCTATATAAAAATAAAAATCATAATATATTTTAAATATTAAAAAATCCGAATCATACCAATAGCATATTTCCAACGTACAATTAAGTGTTGTGTATGTCTAAGGTGGAGGAAGCAACCGTCCGTGGATTTATGATGAAGGTGGAGGAAATTTCCCACCAGACTATTAACGGTGAAAGTACCACGTAAGTCCCTTTATTATAAGAACCTATTTGAATTAGCCCCTATACACTGATAAATGGGGTCAGTTAAAATTTGTCAGTGTAAGATCACGAAATTATTAACTTGATTCTATTTTAACCGCTATATATTTAAATCATAAAATTGTTAAAATATTTCACCACAAGCCACGAACCATTATTTTTTTGTTAATTTAATTAAGAAATCTAATCACCTAATTAGATAGTACCATTTATTAGATTGAGAGTAACAGATGTTTATTACGGAAGGTAATGACCATTCATTTTGATCAGGTCCGTATGATCAAAATACCGACTGTTCCATCCTAACAAAGAATTGACCACTAGGGCCGTTGTTAGGCAACAAAGCCCACTCTCCGCGCCAATACCTCTTCAACAGTCAAGATACCAGTATTGTAGTTTACGTCTGTTTTGACATTCCCAGGGCAAATGCAGTTGATTTGGAAACCGGGGTGTTTCTTAGCCAATACCCTGGCATACGCGTTCATGGCTGCTTTCGAGACCGAATAGGTTGCCAAAAAAGTAGGCCAGACTTTGCCTTCTAATGAACCTTCCCTGAAGTCATTCACAAATATCCTCACAACTTGATCCACTTTGTACTATGTAAGGTTCTCAGCATCCCCCAGGACTGCTTTAGCCCATTCATTTGATATATTCTGAAACACAGCAGGTTAATTTGTAGTCTGTCTCAGTTCAAAACACTAATATTAACTGTAATGATTACGACATTTACCTTTAGCTGTCCCATTGAAGCAGAGATGTTTATAATTCTGGGCAAATCGGATAACTGGAGAAGGGGGAGGAGTGTTTCACACATTGCTTTGACTCCATAGTCCATAGTAGTTTGTTTTGAGGCATTCTTCGGATGACTCATTTGTTTCGATCAACATTTCACTCCAATTGATTGCAGAAAAACTCTGGATCAAGGTACAAGAAACAAGAAACATCATGTTTTGTTTGATGCAAAACGTGATTTTCTCACAAGGATGGCCAATGAAATCATAGTGAAGATTACCTTGTTAAGAACAGCAGCTTCTACAACATCTTCATCTGCTGTAAATCCACCTATTCCAGCATTATTCACCTTCATGGATTTTGGATCGAGTCGATTCAGGATATAAAATTTCCGAGTCTCGAATTAATTGGATTGTTTTTTCTGGATTCTGGTGAAAATGAAGGTATATATACAATATATAATTTACCAAGATATCAAGCCTTCCAAATTTGGTCTTTATGAAATCTGCCAAACTAGAAGCACTTGCAGGGAGTGTCACATCCAGTTGATGAAAAACTATGGTTTCAGACGGCCTCGAGACCCTTCTTTTCATCCCTAGCAGTTAGCACCACCGTAATGCCCTTAGTAGCCAACTGTCTGCCTAGTTCAAATCCGATGCCCTTGTTTGCACCCGTAACCACTGCATACCTGTACAAAGGAAGTCAAAACCATGGAGATTAGGTTTATTTAAGCTCAGTTGCAAAAATAAATACCTCTTTGTTGACTGATCTGCTATTGGTATTGGATCTGAAAACTCTAAGAAAATAATGAACTTGAAAGTTGTTATGGTTTGGTTGACTTTGGATTTGTTTCCTATGCCCTAGCCTCCTTTAAAGTACCCTTGGAATCTTTTTCATTTCTTTATGTCTTTGGTCATTTGTTCTGTGATAATTTAGTACATAATTGGAGAGGTGCGTGTACATGTTCAATTGGCGCTCTTTTAGGACCTTGTCTGCAGGTGAGAAAATGGGAGCATGGAGTTGCTTTGTCGTTTTGCTAGAGACATTAACCTAGATTTGCAGACAAGATTCCATCAACAATGAACAATCAGGGGCATTGACTTTTGTATGAGTCATGTTTCTTCAAATATTGTTGGGCCAAATCCAAGAAGGCCTGGGAACTTTGAAGCATCGGGTCACGCTAGTTTACACGTGAAACAAGTCAAGAAGGAAGGTGATACTGATAATACCACCAGCATTGCTGATACAACTGATAATGCTGTTCGAAAGACATGTTCTGTTCAAGGGTATTCTTTTCACTCTTTTTTATATCAATTATGAATCTGAATTTTTCTTCTTTTGTTCTTCATAATATATATTAAATTAGAGTTGTACTGTTTATTTAGGAGGATCTCAGGTCCTACTAGACAATCGACTAAGGGAGGCTGGACAGAGGAGGAGGTCAGTATTTGGTAGCTTACAAGTTATTTTAAATAAACCATTGCTTATATTATTTAGTTTTCTTCTTTTCATTTTTTCGAACAGGACAACATGTTGACCATTGCTGTCCAGAAGTTCAATGGAAAAAATTGGAAGAAGATAGGTATATGCGTGTTAGACTTGGTGTTTGAATGATTGTGGACACTCAACTTCCATTGAAGGTATCGGAATGAAGTGTGGCGGATCATAATCGCTTGTCGTGTCCAGTTGTAACATAGATTGTTGACTTGTTTCACTTATTGCAGCCGAGTCGGTTCCTCATCAAACAGATGTTCAGTGCCTACATCGGTGGCAGAAGGTTCTTAGTCCCGATCTAGTAAAAGGACCTTGGAGCAAGGAGGTGTGCTAATTGAATGATGTTGTTCTTCGGGGTTTTATGTATCGAATACAAGCCTCCATTCTTTCATGTTTTTGGTCTCTCAGGAAGATGATCGTATCTTTGAGCTTGTGGGGAAGCAAGGGAAGAAGTGGTATGAAATAGCTAAACACTTGCCGGGCCGCATTGGCAAGCAGTATCGGGAAAGATGCCTGATGACTAGTTAAATAGTTCTACTTGGTGTCGTTTTCATATAGACATTTTATAATGTAGAGCTAGTAAAGTGTAAGTGTTTATTCAGGTGGTGCAACCACTTGAATTCAGATATAAAGAAAAGTGCTTGGACAGAGGAGGAAGAGTTGACTCTGATCAGGGCACATGGAACAGTTGGGCCGAGATGCAAAGCTTCTTACCGGAAGGTATGTCCGGAAAACTATCCAATGGAGATATGCGAAGGAAAAAAAAAATCAAGCGATTGCCTTGTTTTTAACATTACAGGACAGAAAATTCAATAAAGAATCACTGGAACTGCTCAGTGAGGAAGAAAGTAGAGCTACTGGCAGCTTCTAGAGTTAACGCAGGCAATCATGGCAGAAAAGCCGAGTGCATGTCATTCGGGGTAGGCAAATTTCTTGAACAAAATGTTAATCATGGTATAATAAAACCATATTCTTTAAATAGCGATGCACATGATCTGAGTATAGGAAACCACCGAGTGCATGAACCCGGAAACTGTAATGTCACTTTTGGTAATCATGTGAGATTCCCATTTTTACATGATAGAACTGAGCAATGCTCGCCTGAGAGCAGGCTGGCAGGACAATCACATCAAGTAAATGCACCCATTTCTGCTGCTTGTGATGGGAAGACTGAAGAGTGCTCTTCCAGCAAACGTCAATGACGAGTCATTCTTGATTTAGATCACATAACAGAAGTGGTGGTAACACTGTGGGATTCAGAGTTGGTTTCTTAAGGTACAAGTCACTTCAATTTCCCGATACAGATACTTACATCTGAAGGGTGTCTGGTCCGGAATCGATATTGAGAATTGCAGGCAAGAGTTTTAAAAACTTACCATCAATCGTTGGGAGAAGAACTTATCAAACTAGAACACAAACTGGTAATAAAAATGCAAAGAAACTCTGTCTATCTCCTCGGAAGAATTCTAAACTCGAAACTACAGCTTCCGTAAAGTCTGTAGAGAAACGGCTGGAATATGCATTCGATGGAATTGTGAAGGATTCGTCCAGTGATATTATCTAGAATATCCATTGTAGATAATCCTTTTTTCTATTAGCAGATTGATAGGTATTTAAGGTATCAGGCAAGCAATTTGTAGCGGAGAAATGTGGCTGTTGCAGCATATTGTACAGTAAAGTGGTGATGTAAGTAAAGTTTCGGAAGAGGGTGTTGCCCCTAGATGGCCAAGATTCACTCTAGTTTTTAGTTTATCCGAAGACACAGTTGAGTTGACGTGGTCAGCTTCAAGTCTTGGTCGTTGTCCCCTTGGCAAAACACCATGAAACATACACTAAAGTTAAATGAAAACACCAACAGTTAGCGGGATAAAATACCAAGAAAGTTAAGTATTCAAATCGTGAAATTGTGAAAAAAATTGAGAGGATTGTTAATATATTCAACTTTTATAAAATTTGATTTAGATTAATTGATCAATAAATAGTAATAACTGTCAACAAAATTGGTAATAATCAAAGTGTAAATCACGTTGTTTGGAGGGACCGTCTGAGAGGGTTCACACCAGACTTCCGAGTCAATGGAAAGTACTTGTTGTTTTATCAGTACTGCCGTGTTTTCCATCCACGATCCGCCGGACACTCACGATCGATCATGCACCGCTTTGCCGATTTGACTCCTAACAAGACTTGGCAATGGGGAAGACGAGTCGGTTTAGATGCTCTTAATTCTAAATTTTAAAATTAAAAGATAAATTATTGTTAGAATCCCTAAATTATTTGCTTATATAGGGATAATTACAATAACCAATAATTTTTTTTTAAATATAAAAAATAATTAAGTTTTTTTTATCGATGTCATCATGTAATGCTGACTATTGTTTTTAGAATCATTATGTATAAAAGATGATTTCTCCAAAACCATAATATTAGTAACAATACATATCTAAAAATATTTATTTTAAAATTGACACAAATCAAAATATTTTATAAGAATGAACACAAATCATAAAAAAATAAAATTCATAAAAATTAAATATACAAACTTTTAAAAAAAATTAAAAAAACAAACTCATTTAACACAGATTACCAATTCATCTAAAAAATAAAACAACTTTGTCTTCGTAACGTATCAATATCATTATTCAAACAAGACCCCCCTTACCAATGCCAATGCCAATGCCAATGCCCAGTTTCCTCGTAACTCCTACCCAGCTCAGCTCGACAGCTCCCATTGTTGAACACGAAATGAATTCTCCAAAATGTTGGTCTTACTTGTCGACATCAAATTACCAAGTTACCACTGTGATTTTAATATAAGAATTAGAATATCTTAATTCTGACTTTGATTTCATAAGTCTAAAGTTTTATTGAAAGAAGTTTGACCGCAAGCCTTTTCTTACCAAGGGTTTTATTTTCCTTGTTTATAATCAAGTTTAATTTGAGTTTGATTCCCATATTTCTTCTCTTACCACGTGTACATATAATCTATAACTATAAATTAATGAGAACGAGGGTATTTTCCGCATATTAATAAGTGAAAACGACTTCAATAGTTATATATATAAATACATATCTACAACTGGGCGGAACATAGGAATTTTGGAGTCCGATTCTCGTCAATTGTTGTTTTTATATACTACATAAAGTAAAAAAATAAAAAATATAATTTATTTTAAAAAATCATATTTTGGTCTTCGCCAATCAAAAAAATTATAATATATATTTTAGTTCCCTCTATAAAAAATTTCTAGCTTTGCCCTTATTTACAACAGGTTTTCCCTATCATTTTACCTTAGATCAAAAAGTTAAATTAAAAAATGGAAAATTTCATATGGTTATCACATATTTTAGACGATAATTATCCAAAAACTACAACTCAATTTTTCTTATTTATATTGAATTTTGAGTTTAGTCCTAGATAATTCCTTTCTCATATAAAAAATAATCAACATATTCTAACTCTTCTCCTCTTTCGTACTCCTGCCTAAGCTTACAAACTATGTTGACTAAATGATATTAATACTTTGAATACTTTAAAAATGTCTTGAAGTTAAGGAGTAATTTAATATTTTGGATTGTATTTGGGGATGTATGAAGTAATTAACCCTTAGTACATACTCATGTTTATTTCTTTTTGGATCATTTAACCCTTATTATATCCTATTCCTTGGGTATAAACTATATCTTCAAGTCTAACGTGAAGCAGCCTCTCTCTTTCCAGTTTCCACTGCCTTTCGAATCAAATTCCTTCGTGTGTGTGTATATATACTTGGACTCCTTGTTTCATTTCCTCTCAAATTTCTTGGTATCAAACATTTCCTCTCATCTGTCGTCGCATATCAAATTTCTATTCAAACACTAGACAGACTTGGAATCCTTCATTCTGCTTTGCAATGGAGACCAAGTCTAGCACGTTGGAGATCACCATTTTGTCTGCGGAAGACCTAAGGGTAGACAACAAACCGGTCAAAAAGAACGCCTTCGTCGTCGTTTCGGTCGATGCTTTCAACAACAAGGCGACGAGGACCAATAGAGAAGGCGGGAGCTACCCTACGTGGAATGACAAACTAGTGATGGACATGCCAATGCAAACACGATTCGTTACCTTGCAAGTCAAATATCGGAAGGGATCTTCGGGAGGGGAAAGAACCGTGGGGGTTGCGAGAATTCCGGTGACGGATTTCATCGGAGGGTACTCTCCGGAGACATGTTTGCAGTATTTGAGTTATCGGTTGAGGGATCCAAAGGGTCTGAAGAATGGGATTATTAATGTTTGTTTGAGATTGAAAGAGCCTTTACACAATTGTTCTTCCCAGGCAGCTTCGGCTGCTGGTGTTGGGCTGGGACTTCCCATTGATGGACGAAGAGATTTTGGAGTGGTGACTGGGATTCCAATTTGGAATGGGTATCTTTCTTTAGATAGATTTGGTTTTGGAGGGATTAAATTGTAAAAAAATACAGACATTTATACCAATCATTTTCTTCTCCTAATTCAATTTGAAATAATCTCGAAATTTCCAGTACGAGTTTTACTAATTATTTACTAGCATTTTTGTGTGTTGTAGACTTCTCAAATTTATATAATTTTCATGAATTAGTTTTTATTTGAAAATTTTACAGTATATGATTCTAATCCTTTGACATAATTATACTTATTTTTTTATAACTACTATTTAAAAAATTGTATCCATAGACAATAATTTTAAATAATATTATAAATTTGAATAATGATATTGTGGATAAAATAAAATGTGTTAAAAGATTGATCTTTATTATAATTGTTTGAAGTTCTTGATTTGTATTAATTAATTAATTGAATAATGATTGTTATAAAAAAATCTAATTGGACTACTTCCAACTTATTAAAGCAGTCCATTTTCATAGTCAAGCCGCCGATCACCACTTTGTCCATGGGAAAATTCAACCCGTCGTGTTAATCAATTTAATACTAAGACATATGTGTAGTATTAGTGACGATGGTGAAATATCCACTCCCCTCTCTTCTTTCTCGTGAACTTCCTTCGAAAGAGCATGATGCATGCTTACCAGTGCCAGTCTTTCTTGGTTCTAAAATCTCAGTTTCCTAGAAATACCAACAAATTTGCCTAAGTCAGGATAGAAGGGAAAATTAAATAGGAGGATCACTCTTATAATTAGGGGTGTTCAAAATCGGCTTAATAGGTATCTAGTGACCTAATAGATCTAATATTAATGCTATATTATTATTATTATTATTATTTTTCAACATCTTTTTTTTATATTTTTAACTTGTATTATGAATTTATTAGACCATTAGATACTCATTCGGTCGATTTTGAATAACCCTACTTATAGTAAATCTCTGTAAAATTCAATCTTAATTAGTCTGTTGATAAATTGTGTACAGTTGGTAGCTACCTATAATGAGATTAGGAGCATTTATGTTCTAATTATGATACTTTAGGAAAAAAGCCATAATTTTCTATGGCAAAGCATGTTTTTAAATGCCAACAAGTCCACTCATATGCTTTACATTTTACATACAAAAGCAGGGAAAGAAAGAAACGCTGTTCAGAACTACAGTTAGGTTTGGTTTCTCTCTTCTTCCTTTTACCCTTCTTCACTACCATTTGAGTCGCTGGTGTTCAGAATGTTAAACTTGCCGAGCGGACAGGTTGCATTGAGGTGCAACCATTGCTCGATACAGCTGCAATGAAGTGATGAAGGCATGCAAGTTCCCACAATTTGAGTAAGTGTATTCGAATCATGCTGCAAAAAGGATAAGGTTCGGTTTGGTGTTGAGGAATTTGTTGTGTGTAACAGGCTAAGCGTTAAACCCTTTCACGTTGGCACCGAGGCATGAGTTTTGGACGTTTTAGTTGATATGATTATGTTGTCTGTTTTTTCATACCCAAGTTGTTGTTTGTGGACGATAAAAACAAGTATAGTTTTAATCACTCCCAAAATATTTTTTTATCTCTGAATTTGAGCTGTGCCCTGCTGGTCTGGATAAGATGTTCGGTTTCATGCCACCTTGAAGAAGGAAATAAAATGGTGGGAAATCAAACCGGGAAACATAATATCATTTCTATTTCAGAAGATCATTAAGGACAGTGTAATTTGAGGGCACTCTATTCTTCCATGCATGCACGTACACGAGGAAACGTGAGTATTGATCATCATTAGAGATGATAATTGGGTCGTTCTGTTTCAAGTCACATTCGATTCAAGTTTAGTATGAGTTAGTTTGGGTTTGATACAAATTTAAATTTAGATCAGGTCTATGTAAGTTGAAGTTAGGTCAATTTTGAGTCACTATTTATCTTACTATTAATAAATAAATAAAATCATTTATCTGCTCATTTCAACTCAATTATTTGGTCAAAATTATGTTGGTGTTCACTTTGGATCGGATTTGGGAAAATTAAATTTGTGTTATTTTCAGTTTAGATTATTTTTTATTCGAGTTGCTTTCGGTTTATGTTAATTTTGTTTTCAGCTACTTTTGTTTTTAGTTGCTTTCAATTCTGATTGATTTTCGATTAGGAATTTTTGAGTCAATTTTGGTTCAATTCAGTTTTAGTTCATGTTTGGGTCATTGTTTAGATCACAATGTTCGGGACTCGAAACGGATAAATTAATTCGAGTTTCAAATTCCGGATCAAGTTTTCTAGTTCTAATCATCATTCCGTGTATACAAATGGGTACAGCGGTATAAGTCGAATGTTAATTATCACGTCAATTCACTCTACTCGAATTGTGCTTTAATCAATCAATAAGTGTGTTGAAGTATTAAATACGGGTTAAAAACTACTAGAAGAGTTTGACTTATCATGTCATTTATGATCACGTATAATAATAATAATAATAATAATTTATTTTTTAAGATAATTTTTTTACATTAGTTACATCCATTTTGACCTCAAGGTTGGAGTTTCGGAGATGTTAGTTATTGATGTACAATGAGGGAGATGGACGTTTACGGGGTTCTTTCACGTTTTATCTATACAGATGTGGACACATAATCGACAGTCGTCGCGTGACAACTGCCGGGAAGCTAATCGGAGATGATAGTAACAAAGAGGTGGCTATGCATCTCATAAATTTAGGACCTGACTTGTCCATCAAGAAAATGGATTGATTTGGCAGTGGCACCCACTTGAGTACTTGTCGGGCTAATAATACCAACATTCGAGACATGGACATATATTAGATAGAAGTCGTATTCTGCAAAACAACATTTTTAAAGGTAAATGAGTTGAGTTGAGCTTACATTTTTTCTTACACCAGATTGTAAGTTGTTAGTAGTTTTGATGGCAGACAAAGAGGAGTCTTTCCAACCTTTCAGGTAGTGTCTTATTGGAGATTTTGAAACACATTGTAAAGAATACCGTATTCGACTGTCAAACGTGCAGGTTCTTCTTGATTGTAAGTTGAACTGTGAAATTAGTACGTTTCCAGAAGCAAAAAACCTACAGAGTCACAACTCAATAATCGATTCAATTATGTTCCAGGACCAGGCAGTCGAGAAGTCTAAGCCCCCAAACCTGAAAGACAGATTTCATTAATTCAACAATAAGGCACAGTTTCCAAAGAGTTGTTGCTTTTTGAGTTTTTGACTTTGGCTCAGCCATCGAAGGATCGACCTGAGTCAATACCCGAACCACCACCCTTACCTCGTGAGGCACACTTAATTAAATCGATTCGAGCTTATAATTTTATTTAAGAGATATCAAACTTGTGTTATTAGACTCAACAGCAGTTGATTCTTGCGGTGCATTATGAATTTATCATTAGTTAATTATGATAAGTGTTGTTTCTTTGAATGATTAAATGTTAGCTTCTTGCTACAAAACCCACAGTGGGATTAATTAAACATTATGAATTCATTTTAAACACTTTCAAACGTATTCTAAACCACACCAATCAAACTAAAAATGGCAACAAAAACATATTAAACATCAAAAGTAGCAAACATTCTAATCAAAACATCCTTCAAACAAAACAAAGTCTTATAAGACCTTAAACTACTTCATGTTCAAAGTGAATATACCAAATATTTGAAGCCGAGCCTGCAGAGAATATAGCACATGAATAGCAAATTGGATATTACTAGCCCATGCTTTGAAAATTGGATATTACCAAAGTCTGTGAAGCATTGGGATCAATCTTACCGGTAAAACATTTCTTGCTACTTTCCAGGACAGGCTCATGTTTATTCTTCTCCATCTACAAGAGGATATAAACGGAAGCACATTCGGGATGTTAATACAAAAGAGCAAAATAATCTTCTGTAAGACCACGAATCAAATACCCAAAGAAAATTGAGAGCAGGGATTGAAGAGAACAGAAATATAGATAGATTGAAGAAGGAAATAGGGGCAAGAGAGAAGAAACATTCACAGTTAAGATGATGATCCTTACACCCATCGAAACCCTACTTAACCTAATAACCAAAACGCCCCGTTTTATCTATCTACAAGGCATACCAAAACGCGACGTTTAATTAAAGAGTTTAACAGCTATTAAAATTTAAAAATAAAACTCCTCCAACGGTCGACTCTCAGCCAGAGCTCTGACATCTTCTCCATCACACACTTCCTTAAATGGAAACTCTTAATAAGGCAAGGAGGTATCCACCTTTAGATGTGTGTTTTCTTTAAGCAAGGCAAAAATCACTCTTTTCAAATTATTCACTGTACCATCTCCACTTTCACCTTTTGGTCTATTCAACTCTGTTTGCAAACAACTTATTTCTACTATTTTTTCATTCAATTCACTGCATAATTTGCTCAGCTCGGTGAAGGTCTGTCAATGCTCAATAAAGCAAGAATATATAACAATTAAAATCAAGAGAGAAAAATTATGCAAAGATTATTTTAGCTATTCAAAAGAGCCTTCAACTAGCATAGATCAAGGTGCCTACAAAGACAACAGAATTGGAGAGAATACAATGTGCAATTTTAAGCATACAAAGTAACCATTATGTACTATAAATGATAATTCTATCAACACCAACATTTTAGAAGCATACCTTTTCATTGTCTAGTTTCAAAAACTTGAGCTCCTCCTGAAGATGCTCATTCAGCTTGCGTTACTTTTCAAGTTCCATCTTCAATTGTTTAATTTGTAATTCATAATTAGTTTCAACTGCCTCCACGGGACTTTTATTCTCTTCCAACATATCTGCATCCTCCTAAAAGACATTTACATATATATATATATATATATATATATATATATATATACAATACACGTAAATTTTCGTCAAATTCACTCATTATCTAAAGAAACAAATAGAAAAATGGGAAAAAAATCGATTGAATAAAATGGGAAAACCAATAGAAATTGGAGGGGGGGAAAAACAGCACAAGGGTGCATGACCAAGTGAATACAAATTATATCCATACATCCTAAACCACTCGCTCTTCAAATATTATGGTAGAGAACATATTACAAAGCTAAACAAGTTTTATTCAATATTCCAACTATTCGGGTAATAGAGGAACTGGTGCAATAACAACAAATTGATCAGCGCAATACCCATTGTTTTTCTTACCATGGTGCCTGCCACATCTTTGCTTTCCAAATGACTGCCTTCAATCTCACCATGTAATCTACTTCCTACATTAAAACAAAAACCATGACGGTAATAGGATATTGTATGTTGATTGCTTCACAGTCTAACCCATAACAGAACAAGCAACAAATAAAGCAATTACCTAATAATTTCAGAAAGTTCTGATGGGATGTCGGCAATGTCTCACCTGAAACTGATCTGAACAAAAAAGAAAAATGTGTATTCTTAAAGCCGGGGAGGGGGGAAGTCTCACGGGGAATTAACATCTTTCTTTTACTTTCTAAATACGTGAAAGATGCAAGCAGAAGATGGTAGGCAACACAGAAGAAGATAAATTTCAAACCTTTTCAAGTCTTCGTATTCAACAAATCCTTTACTGATAAGCAAGTATGCCACTTTTGCAGCCAATTCTTCCATGCTCAACTGCAAATGATTATTCAGAAGTTATGCCAAATGACAATGTTTAGTCAAGAGACCACAAATTAAGTAGAAATGATGTTGAACCCGACCCATTAAATAAAAGTCTTGAAAAATGATCAAGACATAGTCTTTCAAAATCAAAACATACAATTCTACTTAAGAAGAGAAATTGAAGCATCGAAGGGAACACACCTTAGGTAGGCCTTGACGATATTGGTCAATTTCAGGACCTACACTTTCAAGAACTTCAATCAAGTGTAATATAGAATTCATTGGAAATGTTTCCAACTTATTCCACTGCTCATGTATCTCCTCATGAGCAGAATCTAGTTTTGTTTGTGAAGCTTTCGATGATTCTATCTCTAATAAAACCAATTGATGAAGGGACATGCTCCCACTTGAAGTAAAATCTTTGAAAAACAATGGTGACGTAATTTCTTCTCGAGCAACCATCAACAAGAAAGTTGTCTCAAGAAGTTTTCCACCCTTCAGGTAGTCATATACTTCTTTAACAACCTCTTTTGTGTTGTCCAAAAGCAACTTAATAGACTCCAGTCTATCCTGAAATTGATACAAGACAAACAAACTAATAACAATAATAAAAATAAAACAATAAAACAATACTGATAGATGATTACTGACCAAATATTTTAAGCACAATAAAACAATCACCATGCTGATAGATTGTTTTGAAGACCAATCAACTCTCTCCCACCAAAACATCCTGCAAACATAAATGAAAAATGGATTATTGATACCCTGGGCTACTTTTCAACCCTGTTTCTATGTGTAATAAATCAATCGAGCAAGCTCCAAAGGCATTGGACATTCATCAAGTAGCAAAATATTCCAAACCAATACCTTCTTAGGCATTCAAGTGCCGTGTTTAAAGGTAACATGCCCTTAAATCTGATGTCTGTTCGAGCTCCTTTGCGAATATATAATTTAACTAACTCCGGAGTAAATGTAAAATGCAGTGGGTTAGGACCAATACCAATATATGGATCAAGATCATTAATGTCTACATCGAGACTTGTTTTTCCGGCTAATAAAGCAGTTGCACACTTTATTGCATTTGCAATAGAGATACGAAGTAAAATTTCAGATAACAATTCTTGTGATTGATACCAATCACGATAATACTCTGAACGTGCCAATCCATACTTAATACGCTGAACAAATGCTTGCTTATTATCCTCGGCTATGAAATCAAAAAGGATTGGTTCAGAACCAAGAAGATGACCCCCCTATAATACTGTCATCATAATTAAAAAGAAGAACGAAAAAAATAATTAGTATAAGAATCACTAGAAGGTTACTGATAAAGTGTAAAAATTCAAACCCGTAAAAATCTAAAGCATAAAATGAAAATGAAAAAACAACATATAAATATATGAAGGCTTTAAAAAACATACCTCAAGGTCTGGGATTGAGTCTATGTCTGAGTCTGAGTCTGAATCTAAAGACCAATGATATTCTCCAGATGAAAGAAGATAACAATAAACCTAAAAACAAAGAAAAAAAATAATTTAACTTATGCTTATCTCATTAAATTGAGTTTACCTGGAGACCTAAACCTATCAAAACTGCTTAGTTTTACTCTACATATATTTTATGCATGGAGATGTGATTATTAAAAATTTATATAAATTAATTATTTATTATATTAATTTAATTTTAAATTATATAATTATCATGTATCACATCACTCCTTGAAATATAAAACACAAAAGAAAAACTAATAATATCCTTATTATAGCACTTTTTATCGAAACTCCCTTTCGTTTTTCATAAATTAATTTAAAATAATAATTTAATTACCGTTAAGTCTTCCCTTATTCTCTAATAATATTTATTCTTTTATAAATATAAATTACTTATTTCAATAATACCAACTTCTTAAAAAAATACTAGAAGGGGTTGAAAAAGTTCGTAATTGGGATCTACAAACTTAATTCTATGCATGCAAAGGTTTACTATTCTACGAGAAAATTCTATGCTTTCAAATTAGATATGGAAGGAATGTCGGTCGCCGGCAACCAATTCTCACGGCTCAAAAGGAATGTATGAGGCGTGAACTTTATGGCGAGTGATGACCTTTCCAGTCAACTCTCCTATCCAGGTTAGCGCCGGGGCCAGTAGGATTCTGGGTAAACGTAATAGGAGCGATCATACAGGGCCCCTAAAAATTAGTGACCCAAAATTTTTGATAAATTACATTCATTAGATAATGTTAATCTCGAAATTTATTATAAAAATTTTAAAAATATTCTTAAGAAATATGAGTTATAATTGTTAAAACGTTATAATTATTTTCTAAATGTGATAATTGATTATAAAATCTAATTGATTATTCATATTATTATTGTTTCTGTAGAATTATTGAGATTCTAAATAATCACAATAGAAATAACCACACAGGTCTTAAAAAAGACAATTACTTCAAGGGCAACATTTTTACTCATTTGCACTATAGTGTAATTAAATAGTATTATTTATATGTTAATTACCAGTGTTCTCTCTACTGGTAACAGTGGACATAAGTATAGCAAACGCATTGCCGTTGCAGGGTGGCCACCCACCGTTGGGCACCAAAGCCCATACTAGAGCTCAGTAATGGGCGGTAGAGTTGGTGAATTTTACTCTTGTCATATTCAGCATGTTCAACCCATGTAACCTGCAATTTTCTCAGTAAATAATTAAAGCTAGTTGACAAATGATGAATAGAAAAATACAGGCAAAAATCCTCGAAAATGGCTGAAATAATGGTCTCAATGAATGTATTAGTTTGACATCGAGATGTGTTAATGTCGCCTCAAAATCATAACTCACAGATACTCGAATACAAACAAGAGCTGGCCGATGGCCTTTTGACTAAAGGCTCTTTACCTACGTATTAGGAAAAGGAAAACCAACAAAAACAAAACATCAGCCGGGGATGGAAACCAGGTCCACATGCATGGCTTAACCGAGGCAGCATCAAAGAATACAATATTCTACTCAATAAGAAACTCAGGATTACAATGCATTCTATGGATATATTTTTATGAAATTAATGTGTTCAAGACTAAATAAACTAGCTAAAAAATTATTATTAGAGGCTTCCATTGATATATATATAAAAAAAACCAATGGGCGCAGCCTAGTTTTGCGGTGTTGCAGTGGGGTTATTTTATTGTGATGAAGCAAACCCAGCTGTCGAAACTTGAAATTTATAGAATATTTTTACATTAGAAGCGTCGAAATCAATAAAATAACGCACTAGGTAGGAACGGGTTGAATTGGAAGCAAACCAGGCACCGACAGTGTGGGGTTTGCATGGAGTAATCACTAGACAAATCAAAGTTCTTATAAGGAAAATCCGCTTGAAATATGACGTCTATCGACTGCATAAAACCATGTCCCCCCTGCCCAAATATGAGTAATTTGGCATTAAAAGAGTTACCTTGGAGTACCCATTGGGCATATCTTGGACAACACAACCAGAAGGAAGCCTCCTACAGGCTACAGCTAACAAACGTGGGTACACCTGAAGTAGTTTCTCGGATGCTATCAATGGACACATCGACCACCGCCCAAACCCCTTCTGCATGTTGCTTGCAGAACCTTAAGAAACTGACTTCGCGAACTGGAACCAAAGGAGAAAGTATTTGTAGCTCAGCATGCATCTGAAATCAAAGGAGAAATATTTATTATAAAACTTAAGGTATGATAAGCATTTGCGTTTTGCAGCAAATTAGCATATGTATATACCAGATTAAGTACACCATTTCTGGTTCCTCCCATGCCATTAGATATCACATCAGTAGTTGATGTTCTAGCAATTATACAAGGAAGCATCTCCGCCCAACGATTATGTGGAGGAAAAGAAAAGGAAAATGCTTTGAAAATGAGTTCAAAACCCTTAAATTCAAGTGGGAACTGGTTAATTAATAGAGTGAAATATAGTTGGCTAACCGAGTCCATCAGAGTTTCAACTAGGGCCAAGCTGTTGATAATCACCACACCGGTCTCTCTAGAAGCCTCAGTCACAAAGCCGGTTGGTTTCAAGCCAATGCAAGGAGTGAATGTACTCAAGTATTCATCATGGTTTAAAATTTCTCTTCCACCTTCCAAGCTCCTAATCCTGTTAGGATTCTCAATCCTTAGCTAACAGAGAATAACCAATCTGAAGCCCTTGATAAAAGAGAGGCGGTACTCTCGGTATTTTATTGATTAGAAAAGTCGTAATATTCTCAAATAAGAACCGACTTATTTATACAAAGAGGTAGCTGAGAAAGCAGTTGAGTAACGGTTTCTAACAACCTAACCATCACTCTACCAGCTTTCATACCGCTGTCACCAATACAAGTAACTATCTAAACTAACTTACTTTAATACTTGAACATTCTTCCTGCTTCTCTGATCTGCTGTGAGTCGCCCTCGAAAAATCTTCATTCTTCAATGTCTTTATTCTCCCTGCTTCTCTGATCTGCTGTGAGTCGCCCTCGAAAAGAAACTGAACAAAAGCGAAACCAACCACAAACGATACCAAGAAAAGTACTAACGAAAAACAACCAAAACAGAGTATTAAGTTAAAGGTACCACGGCTAATTTCAACCTATGTCTTTCAAAAATAGGAGCTGATAGAGGTTTGGTAAGCACATCTGCAACTTGTTCATATGCAGGAACCTCGTTCACTTGCAACTTGCCCGCAGCAACTTGTTCCCGAACAAAGTACAAATCAAGTTCAACATGCTTGAACTTAAAATGTTGCACCGGATTTGCTGAAACAGCCATTGCACTCGAGTTGTCACACCATAGAATAGGTGAACCTTCTGCTGTAATATGTAGTTCACTAAGCAAGGATTGAAGCCACATTATCTCAGCAGTGGCACAGGCAATACTCCTGTATTCTGCCTCTGGAGTTGATCGTGAAACAACTTGTTGTTTCCTTGAACCCCAGGAGATAGGATTACCCCCAAAATAGGCACAAAAGCTAGATGTCGACCTTCTGTCATCAGTATCCGATCCCCAATTAGCATCTGCAAAGCCTTCAATGTTTAGATGAGAATGAGCAGTGAATTGCAACCCATAATCAACGGTTCCCTGCAAGTATCGTAAGATCCTTTTTACAAGATTGAAATGAACATCAGTTGGACTTTGCATAAACTGACATACTCTATTCACAGCAAAAACAATTTCTGGTCTTGAAATTACAATATATTGTAAAGCCCCCACAATAGTTCTATACACAGTAGCATTGTCAATTGGACTACCATCATGAACTGACACCCTACAATTTAAAATCATTGGTGTTGGCAAACTCTTGGCATTATCAAAACCATATTTGTACAAAAGATTTATTATGTATTTTCTTTGACAAATACCTATCCAAGTTGCATTATGAGTAACTTCTATACCCAAGAAATAGTTCAAGACCCCAAGGTCTTTAAGAGAGAAGGTATGGTGCAACCTATCAATAACTTCTATACTCTATTATGTATTCTCAAGCTAAGGATTGAGAATCCTAACAAATCCAAAGTGGTTCATCAGTTTGAGCCATCTTAACCAGTTCATCCATGGCAGCCAAAGCGAGTTCCAAAAACATCGACCTCTCCATCTATTGGTCGAGTCCGGTGAATCCGATTGTTGGTCTGCTAGGAGGAGTAACCACCGGTGACAAAGCATTTGTAATCCCACCTCCTAAATCAGGAACCAAAGGCAACGTTGTAGCGGGCACGGGGACGGTGCTTAGATCGTCAAAGTCATTGCTACCAACAGCAAGCTCCAAACTTGAGTTCGGCATTGGAGGTGTCGAAATCGAACGCCGTAAAAACTTGCCGGCGAGTGCGTAAACTCGATCTAACTCATCTTTTAAGCGAGCATTCTCAATCATAAGATGCTGCTCTTCAAGTGATATATCACCAACAATTGTCGGACCCCCACAGTTCGTACATATCGGATTCCTCGTAGCATCCCTAATAGACATGTTCTCAGCTCGAAGCTTGTCGTTCTCTTGCCTCAACAAAGAGTTCTCATGTCGTTCTAATTGAGTCTGAAAAATTATGAAAGTTTCAACGTTAAAAGTAGCCCCAAATTTTTTTTTTTTAATTTTTGGTTCTTGCGTATACCTTCATTTGAGTACGGCGATTTTGTAACCAGAACTTGACCTGCCTGATTTCTAAGCAAAGCCTTTTGCTAAGCTCCAATCTCTGTTTTTCATCGGGATGAGGGCATTCCTTAAAGAGACTAAACAAAACCAAGAAAAGAATCAAAAAGGTAAAACTTGCTAAGGATATGTTCCATAGAAGGAGAAAAAAAAAATAGGAACATGAAATCATACGCTTCAAGCTCTTGGATTTGCTGAGGAGTGTGTCGGTGGTATCTCTTCTTCCTCGGAGGATTGTCGGACTTCTTCTCCCAATACACCCCTCAAAATTCTCACCCTGTCTGGTCTCATCTCCTTGGTTGTTCTCTATATTAGGTTGTTGCTGCAAAAACATCATAGAAAAACAAAAGAACCCAGATTAGTTTTTTTTTTCAAAAACAAAACATCAAAGAAGAGTGTTCATGTTTTATCATTACAAGAGCAAGAGAGAGGCCTGGGGAGTTGAACATGTTCTTAGAAAGTGAAGGGGAAACAAGGCGAGGAGGCTGAGCCAAAGCGCCAGTGGTCATGTTGTTGTTGTTGCTATAAGGGATGTCTGCAACTATTCTTGCACCCACAAGACCTTCATTAGTACCAGAACTATCATCTAGCCCCCAAAACTCATCAAAGAAAGTTCCTTTTTCTATTCAACTTTTTTCTTTGTTTTTTCTGTACCTATAAAAAAAACTCGGCTTTGATTTAGGTCCTTTCTTTTCGCCAAGCACTTCCTTTACACTTGCACTCCCATCAAAACCCAAATTTGCAGCATAAAACATATACATTAAAAAAACTGTGTTCCACAAAAACCAAACAAATGGAAAGTGAAAAAATGAAATAAAGAGAGAGGGTAGAGGAGACAAAAGGATGAACAAACTCCAAATGTCTCCAACTCCCTCTCTACAAAAGAAGGATTTCGAATGGAGAGAAAGAAGGCAAGCAAAACCCCTTTTGTGCTTGATTATTGCTGCTTAGCCCGTCGTTCTCAATCCCTCTCTCTCTAACAAAAGAAGACCCTTTTTTCTTAGTTTTTAAGGTTTGAGAAAGTAAAGAAGAAGGCTTTAAAACCAGTTGGCTGGAGCCTGGAGCCTGGAGCCTGGAGCGTTTCAAAGAAGATAGTAAATGCGAACCCTAGTTTTGGCAAGGAGTTTGTGTGATACTATCATGTATTCGTGTGATCTTTGGCTTGTTATCTGCAATTCTGCATGCTTTACAGTTCACACTCTTACTACTGCTCAAAAAGCTTGAGATTCTTTTAAAAAAAATAAAAAACAAAAAGGTGAAGATAAAACGTAATGTGTGGACTCTTCGAAGCCTACGAAAAAGGACCGGTTGACTCTGTTTCTCTTCAAGAGTGTGACTGACAGTGAAAATATATCTTTTTTTGGTCATTTTAACCTGATTCTACGACAAGATAAGTTTTTTAAAACACAAACAAACAAAAGAGAGAAGTCTCAACCCATTTTCTTACCTCGACATTGATGGGAATATGGCTTAATGATTGATGGTTTGGCATTAAAACTACAGGGGGCTTATTCTGCAGAATCAGCAGAAGCTTGTGTTTTGGCTGCTGGTCTGAGGCTTGGTGAAGACAATGGTTGGAGAAAGGTTATTTTTGAAGCTGATGCAATTGCTGTGGTGAACAAAATTAATAACATACTTTAGATCGTTGGTTGGCTGTTGTCTATCTTCATGATGCTCACAGATTACTTCATTTTAACTCTGATTTTAAGGTTATTCATGTCAACCGGTTGACAAATCGGGTGGCTCATGAATTAGCTCGATGGGATCTTGCTTTAGAGTATCCTTTTTATTTCTCATATGAAATTTCAAGTTATATTGAACGTTTGATTTTGGACGATGCTATTTATAGCTAAATAATATTCTTTTTCTTTCAAGAAAAAAAGAATATGGTTTCAAATTTGCTTCTCTCTCTCCTTCCCGTAAAAATTTCAATACATTGGGATCTGTTAAATCACTAAATTTATGAACAACGGAACAGATCATTTGCATTTTTCTTTTCTTTTCTTCCTCCGTTGATTTTCTTTCTTTATCACAGTCTGGTTTTTATTTTGCTATCACAAAGTTGGGTTACTTTAGGTGGATAATAAAATTAAAAAAATTAAAAATATATATTTAAAAAATATTTGAAAAACAGATTAAAAGGAACATTATTCTTTATGTATTATCATGTGAGGATGACAAATATATATATTAGGATGAGTCTACTACGTGCGCCGAACATTGCTGAACACCACTAACGATGAACACCGCTAAATATTATTAAATTAATTAATAAAAATTAAAAAATTAAGGATTAAATATATAATTTTGAATTATTTAAAATAAAATTTTAAACATATTATATATATTATATTTTAATTTTTTAAATAATTTATTTAAATTATTTTTAATTTCAAAATAAAAATATTAAATCTAAAACACTAAATCATAAACTCTAAACCTTAAAATAATAAAACCATAAATCATAATATATAGAATATAACCATACCCTAAACCCTAAAATAAAAAATTGAAACTCTAAAAATTATAAACCCTAAACTTGAACCCAAAATTAGTTTAAGATTTAGATATAGGAGTTTTAGTTATTTTAGGGTTTAGGATTTTAGGGTTTAGATTTAGTGTTTAGGGTTTTTAGGGTTTTAAGGTTTTAGGTTTTGGATTTAGGGTTTTGAGATTTTATATTTTAGGGTTTAAAGTTTAAGATTTTTTATTTTTAAAATTAATTTAAATTAATATTTTATGCAATTATTAAAAAATTAAATAATATATATAAAAAATAATTTAATAAAAAATTATTTTAAATAATTTATAATTATATGTTGAGTCCTTAAATTTTTTAATCTTTATTAATAGGTTTAATAATGTTCAATGGTGTTCATCATTAGCGGTGTTCAGCGATGTTCGACGCCCGTTATAGAATTTTCTTATATATTATTGGTTTTAATTCAATAAAACAGTTAACATAAATCTCGCCACTTGCAGGTAATAAATTATGTTGTCATTTTAATGTGTTTGAAGTGCTAACGTCATTAGGTAGTACGTATCATAATTTAATTAGTTATTAAAGTAATATTTAAGGTTTATGTATCAATTTTTAAATTTCAATTAAAGACAAAAAGGGTACCAATTAATGGAAAACTATCAACTTTAGACACCAATTTATATAATAAGCATAAATTTTAGGCTTATATAATAAATTAGTTATTAAAGTAATATTTAACGTGGTATGTTTTCCCGACACAAGGCCATCATAAGACTTAACCATCAGTGTTCCACACTGCCCTGCCCTGGGAAGGACCCATTTCATCTCGCCATTGTATGCTCAACAATCCATCTCTTTTCTTCTTGTTTTCACTGTAATAATCTCTGTACTCTACATTCGACCAGGACTTGCTTCCTGTTTTGTTTTTACGAATTTCACACCTCTTTCTTGCAAGTACTGTCGGAGTAGGGAATGATCTACACGACACCAGCAATAATGTACTGGAAAAAAAGAGAATATAGAAGCTAGCTGCCATTGATGAGATCAAAGAACTAGTACTATTTTACAGACCGAAATTGAAAACCCGACAACTTGTAAAGCAAGCCCCACTCCTATTAGGCAACTGGCAATGGCAATGGCAATAAAGGGAACGAATTGATATTAGGCAACTGGCAATGGCAATGTAATGGATGCGGCAGATGATCCAATGGTGCTCAAACTAAGATTTAAACACTCAGCCCATAAAAGCATTGAATTTGAGCTAACATTTTGATGACAATAAAGGGCAAGCCCCACTCCTCCCTGCCATCTTTTCTTTTGCTGGCTTCCACTACTATTTCGGTATTTCCAGTCTATCCTCATGCAGATTACATCAAAAACGCCTTTGGATCTTTTCGGAAACACTGTTTCCACATAAGAAGAAGAAAAGGCAAAGCAAAATCCTCGCCTTGCTTTTCAATAGTAAAAACTTGACCTTCTCTCCATTTTTCCATAGGGAGGTTGAAAACAGTAAGCACTGCCCCAGTCCTAGACTTATTGTTACTAAAATGTTGCAGGTACAGGCTCCCCATTCCACAAGCTTAGTTGTCTTTGAGTCAAGGGAATGGCAGCTGGTTTTATATAGAGATCGAATAAGTTGTAGGCCTTAGGCACAAAGAAATCGAGCCCTACAAACAAATGACCGGCTGAGTCTGACACATAATATTATGGACACAGGTAACCATCAGCCGATAACAGTATCTGTCATGGGTCATGCTGTAAGATCAACAAATGGAACTGAAGACAGTCTTGTCAACTCTAGGACATAAGTTCGAACCTATCACGTATAGGTGACGTGATGGGACTTACCCATTATATAATTTCTTCACTAGTACATTTTGAAAGAAGCAGAGATATGAATCATGCCGCATTATTGTTTTGGTTAACATGAATCCTATCATCAAAATCACCTAACAGGCAATATATATATATATATATATATATATACTCAAAATCCATAAAATTTTAATTTTTATTAAAAAATATATAAATTTATTTTAGCATTCCTAAATTAAATACGAATTTTAAAATTTTAAAAGACGATCCTATCCATCCCTCAACCCAATTCACCTCCCACGACACCTGGTTGTTGATATTTGTAAAAATATTTAATCACCTTACAAATATTCCTATCTTTTACTAACATTATATAAATGGATAAAATAAATAAACTTCAATGGTAAAATTGTTTAAACTAAAGTTTACTAATTACTTATATATTAATTAAGTTTATCTAATTGCTCTCAGGTGAAACGTGTTGTTGATCCCTGAAGCCTTGTTTCTGTTCCATCGTTGCTGACTCAGTTCCACGCCCTGTTGCTCATTGTTTATTCATCCAAGTTGGTGGATTCAACAAAACAAAACAAGGAGAATATTTGCAATTTACAAACCATTTGTTTCTTTATTTTTTGAATTAAATAAACCAAAAAGCGAAATCTAGGCTGTTGCTTTTCCTTTTGTTTAATCATGACCCTGAACAGTGAACAAAATTAGGTAAGGAAACAACCTGTTCTGATTGTTTGGGTTCGGATTCTAGAATGACATACACAGCTCGTTTGCTTCTGAAGGCTGAAGCTTTTAACGGAATACGGAGTCAATCTGTTCATTTCAAAGGATAGGATGGCGTAGATGACTAGCAGAGTAAGAGTAGAGTAGAGTAGAGTAGAGTAGAGTAGAGTAGTTCAGTTTTAATAAAATACGTATCTTCAATTCATTAACAAAGGATGATCAAAGATCTATCATTTCAGTAAACAATAAAATGACCATAGATGATTGATTGAAGTGCGTATCCCAGGCGTCTCTTAAACCTGAGGGGGTCTGTCCAGTGTTTTATGTTTTGGTCGTTGCTTCTGTTTCTCTCTTGTTAATGATCAACACTTGTCATCAGCCACCAACTCCAAAGGAACTTAAAGCCTAAACCTTGTTGTGTAATAAAAAAAAAAAGTTGTTTAAACGGATAAGGTTGAGGGATAGAGTAAATTTGTCACAAACTAGGATTAGTATAAGTACCTAACCTGGGATGGAGCAAACCAAGGGAAACAAAAGGACACGTGTAAATGTTGATGAAGTGGATAAGATCTCCGATGATAGTACAAACTTCCTAACAGAAAAAAACTCTCCTTCAAACACCTTATTCTACACAGATTGTACACATTTATTTCTCAGATTCAAATGAAGAATTATGTTTCATAGTTCTCTGCAAATCTCTACTTTTTCAGATTCTTTTAGTTTAGTCTCTCTGGTTCGAGAACAAAACTCTGGGTTTTGACCTTTCGGGTTAAAAACAAACGTACTTTATGGGTGCAAACCTATCTGGTGCTGCTGTTGGAGGGGACGACGGTGGTCCTCCATTGAGGCCAAGACTTGGTGACATACCAGAGAGCTGCGCGGCACTTATCTTAGCGCAGTTAAACCCGCCTGAGATTTGCAGATTGGCTCGGTTAAACCGATCGTTTCGCAGTGCTTCATCAGCAGATTTTATATGGGAATCGAAACTACCCTCTAATTATAAGTTTATTATAGAGAAAGTACTGATAGTTGATGCAACTTTGAAAAATCTGCAGAAGAAACAACTTTACGCCAGGTTGTGCAGGCATAATCCCTATGATGGTGGCACAAAGGTTAACATTATTTAGTACTAATTCTTATGGTTTCCCTGTGGTTTAGGGTATTGATCTAACAATGTTGACGTTTGACTAATGTGCAGGAGGTATGGTTAGATAAGAACACGGGTGGGGTTTGTTTATCGATTTCATCCAAGGCGTTGACAATCACCGGGATTGATGATCGGAGATATTGGAATCATATTTCCACCGAGGAATCTAGGTGTGTTTATCATTTATAGATGTTTTAAGTTATAATTTGGGGACGTATGGTGTGATTCATCCTTTTCTTGTTGGCTATATTTTTAAACCGAGCTTTTCCCTTTGATTTGGTCTTTGCTGCAGATATCCTACCGTAGCATACCTTCAACAAACATGGTGGCTTGAAGTAGATGGAGAGCTCGAGTTTCAACTCCCTGCAGGCACATATAGCCTATTCTTCAGACTCCAGCTAGGAAAATCCTCGAAGAGACTCGGTCGTTGGGTTTGCAACACAGAGCACATCCATGGATGGGACATAAAACCAGTCCAATTCCAGTTAACAACTTCGGACGGTCAGCATGCCGTATCTCGGTGTCATTTAGGCAATCCAGGGATCTGGGTTCTTTACCATGTCGGAGATTTTGTTGTTGAGAACTCTAGTGCATTGACAAAACTCAACTTTTCATTGACACAGATCAACTGCACTCATACCAAAGGAGGCCTTTGTGTCGATGCTGCATTAATCTACCCCAGCAGTGTTGGGAAAGAGGTGAAATCATGTTCGTGAAAAATTAAGAGGTGTAAATACCAACCACATGTAAAATCAAGGTTGTTTTGGTAGCTCTCGTAAGGCTGTATTGTGTGAGAAATAGTGTCTATATTTGCAGGTGTGTTTTGCACAGTAGTACCATGTTTGAAGCTCATTCATTTGATGGCCTTAATTCTGAAAGATACATACATCCAACTTGAATTGGAATTTTTGGATAATGATATACATTTATAATACAAAAATACGATATAAAATACATAAATTGTCATGTTCACTACTCCAAACTCACCAAGTGGTGGGGTTTTATAACTTTTTGATGCTTTAACAACTCTTTAAACAAACCATATTTTATAGGATGTCATAATATTGTTCCTGTTCAAAGTCTTTGCCCTTTCTCTTAGGAAGAGTATTTGCTGAAAGGATAGCTTTTTGATAGAAAATTTTCTAGCATTAAATGTTTGAAAGAGTCGTTGGAACGTTGGCTTGCTGCTGAAAAGTAATATCTGTCTCGAAAACAAACAAATTCAAATGAAATCGAATTGAAAGAAAGCTTGCCTTGAGTTACAAGCAATAATTCCAGAATATGAATCACATGGAACTCAGAAACGAGAATCTTAAAGTTTGAATAATAAGTATTATAACATTTTCCTGGTTTTCATATCATTATGAACTGCTTTGTTTCATACAGACTATGAAACATAAGGTTACATGCAAGGAAAGAAGGTGACCAGAACAAGGAAGATCACATTATACAGAAGGAAAGAGTTTTTCTTCTCCTATTTTCGGATGAACAAACTTTTGAGCTTTCCTCTTTCTAACCTCTCGAGCAGCTTCTTGGCACCGGTGAGTTCCATCTCAGAAAGCTTCTTGAGATACCCAATTGCTCCATATGATATCATGAGCTTTTTGCATTTCTTACTCGATGAGAGGGATGATAGGCATGAAATCACGTACTTCTTTGCAGTGTTTTGGGGACTTGGATCAAGCAACTGTACCAGATTTGGCACACTTTTATCATCCTTTTCGACTTCTCTGCAATTATGAGAGATGGTTACTAAGCTCGATAGAGCTTGAGCAGCTACCTCTCTCGCGCTGTTTGATTTAGCTTCGAGCATTCTAATGAGAAGAGTGATGCAGCCAGCTTCACCCACCAGCTTTTTCATTTCACTTGAACTGCAAACTCGGTAGATGGCCGATGCAGCGGCTTGTTGTGCGCCTAACGATCCGGATTTAAGCACGTGAACCAATCGAGGGAGGAAATCGAGTGACATCAGGACTTCTGTAGAAACTGAGCCAACCAAATTCCTCAAGGCTGCAACCGGAGATTCTTGGGGAAAAGGGCCATCAAGGTATACCAATAGACTTTGAATTCCACCTTCGAAGATGACAGACCTTCTCAGATTATCATTGCCGGCTGTTAAATTCTGCAAGCACTCTGCAGCATATTCTTTGGAACCCAACAGAATTCCGCAGTTGAGGAGATTGATCATGATCTTTATTATTCCTTCCTCGGCTAGCATTTGTCGAACCTCAGGAACAGCAGATATATTTTTTAAGGTACAAGCAGCTGCCGCCTGTGAAACAGAGTCTCCAGTCTGGCAGATTTCGATTAGCGGTCGAACACCACCATGCCCAACAATTGCACGGGCTGTTTCTTCAGTCATCGACAATCTCTGCAGTGAAATTGTTGCCTTCTCTCTACCAACTATGCTGCCAGATTGGACAAGCCTTATGAGAGGTGGCAGAACACCTTCTGAAACAAGCCAACTCTCGCAACTCCCAGATTCTGTAAGCGAGCGGATTACACTCACCATCTTTTCCCGGATACAAGGTGAAGTTGCCGTTAACAGCTGGACAAGAGCAGCCACGTTACTCCGTCCCAAAACAGACAATACACTCTTTTCATCCTCCTTCATGACCTCAACAAGGTTGTCAACAGCTTTGTGCTTTGCTTCCAAGTGTCCAATCTGAAGCCGTGCAAGCAATTCCTTTAGATGGCAATATGCTGCAGTCTCTGACTCCGATGAAGAACTGATAGAAGATAAAGGAAAAGTAGCTTCACCAAGTACACCAGTCTTGATTAGAAGTCCGATATCCCGTAAATTCAGATCCAATTTCCCCGACAACACATCAAGATCACTCTGCATCTTAAGCTTTCCCTCAAACTTCTCCTTTAGACATAAATCTGACAATTCAATTGCTTCCTTCAATGTTTTTGATACAGCCTGCAATTGCTCCTTACAAAGAGCATTTTTTGAGAAGAAAGGATGGGTTGACAAGTCTGATAGGAGCGATGGGATCTGCTCCAATTTAGAAATTATCATCTTCCACCTACCAGGGAATCCCTTCACCTCCCTTGCCTTAACAAGTGCCATGGGAACAAGCTCTTTAGCATGGGATAGTAATTCCTCCGCTGATCGTGCATCAGCTGAAATCCCATTTCCAGTATCTTCTCTCATGATTCAGATATGAATTTAGATATTACTAGAGCTGCATCAAGTGAAATTCATAGAAACAAATGAGAAAAAAGGATAAGTAATAAGGAAGAAATGATATTTTTCATAGAAAAAAGGGATAAAAGCACTGGAACAGGTGGAATCATTCAAGATTTACATCATAACTGAAGAGTTTCGAGAATCTTGTGTTGATCACACAGCTTGTTTACTGAAAATAAGACCCAACCAACAAAATAATGCTCACATGAGTTCTTTCCTTTGCTTTATCTAGTGATCATTAAATGCCAACTAAAAACTAATGATATTAGGAAACCAAGTAATCATCCACATATATTAAAAAACAACAAGATAATATAGTTTATGAAAATGAAAGAAGTTACTTTTTAACTACTAAAAAAGGCTGCAGTTTAATCAAGCAGTCGCCCATAATATTTTGTCAAAGTACCAGAACACCCTTTGCAAATCAAGTGAAATAACAATAAGCAGGGATATAATTGAAGGGGTATAGAGGAAAGTAACAGGAAAATGCAAAAAAGAAGATCAAAACCAAATTTATTTTTAACAAGGAAAATCATGGTTTCAGATTTTGGTAGAGATCTTTGATATATCTTGACTTAATCTAAACCCAAAGGTCAAGACTCAAGAATTTCCATGGAAATGAAAGGAAAAGCTGGATTCTTAGATGCAATCCCCATTTAAACCCCAAGAAATTGTGTTTTAACTTATTGCATGACTTTGTGAACCATAGAATGGACTTCCCTTGGAAGAGAAGATAGGCCATTGGAGAGAGTCCCTATCCAAAGCACACAATCAAAGTAATAAATCATTAAAAGAAATATACCTAAAATTGCTTGGAGTTTCCTAGAAATTCACAGTACTCGCCATTTACAGCCACCAGATAGTCACCATTACTGTTCTTGTGGGTCTAAAACATTTCAAGTCCAATCAAAACGATCAATTTTAGAGATATAGTGAGAACCAGAAGGATGAATAATTGCACCAGAAAAAGAGAAAGCAACAACAACAACAACAAAAAAAAAAAAAACACTTCTCTTTTTCTTTCCTTTTATCAGGTTAGGGATCAAAGAAAGCAAAGCTAAAACAACTTAAAGACCATTGAGACCAACCTTTAAGACTCAGATGCCCCAAGATTTGTCCTTTTTTCTCTACCAAGCAATCGAGTGTAGTAGCTTAATCCTCAAACTTCCCTTTCCCAGAAAATGCATCTAAAAATCAGCAGCAGACAGTATATTTTTTTACTAAAAGAAAGAGAAACCCTTTCTTTTTACACTCTGGATTGGAAATCTGCAAAGGCAGTGATACTTCCAAAATCAGCAATCAGATCTCTATATAAGAATCAGGAATACCCCGAAGTCAGTTTTCGTTTCCTAATGAAGGGTGCTTAAACTACGAAGATAACCCCCAGCTCAGGATTTAAAACCTGAAAAAAAAAATGAAAGTTTAATTATTTGTTTACTTCAAATATTCGAGCTTTAACAAAACCAGAACCAGACAAAGAAGAAATAAATGCAACTGTAGCAACGATTATAATCAGATTCAAAAATTGAACCTTCATCAAATCTCTATCTCTCTTTATAAAATATAATAGAAGGAGGTATGTGGGTCTTTCAGATTCTGACGTTTCTCTCTGTTAACGAAAAAAAAGGAAGAAAACGCCAGTATTTGTTTAACCCTTGCAAGTTGCAGGTGAGGTTTCTAAAGAACGAGACGAGTGCTTGTCTATTCAGTGTTCAGACATGAGTGTGTAAATGTCGAACAACTTTGTGGGATTATAAGGTTGTGATTATTGCTTGCGAGTTGCGACAGAGGATTGAACCGTTGTGATTAGGAGAAATTTTGAATATGGTTCTCCTTCAAAGTTTACAATTTTTAAAGTTATCCCATGGGACAACGTGGAGTTCTATCCATGTGCTTTCATACATTTTATTGGGAAATTACACCGTGGGTTATTCGTGCTTCCGTCTATTAAAATTACACCGTGGTAAATTACTCCTCTAATGTAACCGTGGCTACCCCCTTTCCGATGGCATCAATTATTGCGGCGGCTGATATTCCCGATTTCTGACGGAAGGACTAATTTAATAGTACTTGAATTTTAATTTGTTTATATTTCTTTCTAGGCATTATTAATATAAGTGGGTTAATGTTACTTTGGATTTCTACGTTGAAAGCCTACACTTAATTTTATAAATTCTGTTAAGATCAAGTTTCTTTTCGATGAATGTACTTGGTTAGCATTCTTATTAGATGGATCTTAGTAATTTGTGTTTTAAAAATTGAATATAGATAATAACTGAATCGAATTATATTAAATAATAATTTGTTCGAAATAACAAAATTATATGATAATTATCTTCTAATATTAGGATTTATGCGAAGGTACAACATTTATTTTTTGTTGAAATAGATGGATTTTCAGGGTATCAGAAACAGACAAAGCTGCTGCCTGCTGCCTGCTGCCTGCTGCCTGCTGCAATAGTCTATACGGGAAGTGGGCAGGTGGTTGGGAGTGGAGTCCCGCAGAGCAATGGATTCCCCTCATAAATGGAGGAATCATTAAATCTTGGTATAAAGGGAATGCTACCAGAAAAGTTGTTGTACGACAAGTTCAATCGAGTCAAAGCAGATAGAGATGCCAAGCTTGTCGGAATTGCTCCAGAGAGATGGTTGTGAGACAGGTTCAAGATGCGCAGCGCAAGAAGATTTGTCATCTCGTCCGGGATTTCTCCGGTAAGCTGATTCCCTGAGAGGTCTAGGCTATTCACGTTTGCCTCCACGCTGCCGTATTCGGGATCTCTTCCTCTTGTTACCACCCTTATTAGCCTTTCGAATACCTCACTGCCCTTTCCGTTCACCAAGGCGGTTAGGTTGCCGATACACTTCGGAATGGGACCTGAAATCTTGTTCCAGGAAAGATCTAATATGTGAACATTTTGAAGCCTGCAAAACTCATCTGGTATATTCCCACTGAAAAGGTTTGAACCGAGACGTAGCATGAACAAGGAAGACAAATTTTGCACCCACAAAGGCAGAGTCCCTGAAATCTTATTCCCTCCGAGGTCTACACTTGTCAAACCGGAGCAGTTTTGCAACGACAAAGGGATTTCCCCATCCAGATTGTTGTTGCTCAACAGCAGTACACTTAGAGAAGAAAGGAAACCGAAGGAACTCGGGATGTTTCCCGTCAAGCTATTATTCGATATATCGATTCCCCACAACACTAGCGATCGATGCCAACAGTTTGGGAGTTGTCCACTCAAATTGTTGTTTCTTAGAGAAACAATGTTGAGGCCCTCTATATCACACATGGATGATGGGATTCTCCCGCTCAGATGATTCCTAGAAAAATATAATTTCTGCAATCTTGGCATCAAGGTCCCGATGTTTTCAGGTATCAGCCCCGAAAACGAATTTTCTTGGAGCAATACATCAGTTGCATTAGTCGACCAAGAAGGGAAAGGACCATCGAAGTTATTGTAACTCAGATCAATGACGTTTAAATTCGGATAACTCAACTGCTGTGGCAACTCTCCCCTGATTCGATTTTGAGACAGAACCAAATAGGTTACTTGAGCGGACACTTGAGAAAACCATTTTCCTGGTATGGTGTCGGATATGCCAACATTTCTCAAGTTGACAGAGGTAAGTTGATTTTGAACTTGAAGCCATAGAGGAAACGAGGGACCTATCATGCAGTTCTCAAGTTGGATGGTCTTAAGTTTGAAAGGAGGAAACCATCCGTCCGACACAATGATAGCCAAGGACCTCGTTGGCTCTGTCGTGAGACGAACATACTCTAGTTTTCTGAGGTTCATGAAGTGAGTTTCTTTTAACATACCATTCCAAGAATTCGCAACAAGGTTCATATCGACCAGCCGAGAAAGTTGACCGAGACTTTCTGGAATTGTACCATTCATCATGTTATACGAAAGGTCTAATTTTCTCAGCTGGGACAAGCTTCCGATTGATGACGGAATCGAACCCCAGAAAGAGTTGCTAGAGAGATCCAGGTGCTGTAAATGTTTAACCGATCCTAACGAATTGGGTAGTTCCCCTATCAATGAGTTAGAACTGAGATCAAGTGACTCTAACTTATTATTTGTGCTACTTGAGAAACCACTAAAGAACTCGTAGATGTCACCATGGAAATTGTTTGCAGAAAGATCTAGGAACTCTAGTTTGGTAAGATTGCCAATGAATCCAGGAATTTGGCCCTCGAGGTTCAAATTATCAGACAAATCAAGGACTCGGAGATTTTTTAGGTTTGCAAAATCAGCAGGAATGGAACCGCTGAAAAAGTCCCATGTCAGATACAGCTCCGTGAGACCGGTAAGATTGAACAACCACCGGGGAAACAAAGAGTTAAAAGAATTCTCCGACAAGTCAAGAACTGAAAGTGAGGTGAAGTTAATGGACGGTAATGTCGATGGTAGACCTTGAAGTTCACACCAGTGCAAGCGTAAGTCTACCAAGGCGGGAAGCATATTCAACATGTGCAGCCAGTGATCAGCTACGCCATTGAGTTTGGTGAATCCCAGGTTTAGATGTTTCAAAGAAGAGAGAGGCGTGAGCCATTCCAGGCTCTGTGAACGTAACTCCCAGGGGCCTGTAGTGCTGAAAGAGTCGGCATAGAGGTCCAGATACTCCAACTTCGACAAATTCCCCAGCGAAGGTGGAATCTCTCCGGAAAAAGATGCGAATGAGAGGTTGAGGTACAACAAATGTTTGAGCTCCCCGAAGAAACGGGGAATTTCAAGGCCTTCAAAATCATTGAGGCTAAGGTCCAGATAAGTGAGATATTCCAATTGAAGCAGAGACTGGTTGATCTTACCTCCCAAACAGGAGCTTTTGTATGCTGCTCGATCACCGTTGATTAAGTGGTTCGGGTTTCTAAGGTCGAGCTTGGTGATACGTCCCGTTCGGTTGTGGCACTCGATGCCTTCCCATGTGCAACAATCTTCACCGAACCAGGAGGTGAGCCTGCCTGAAGGGTCGGTGAGACCTTGTCGGAGGACGGTGAGTGCTCTTCTTTCGGTGTCTGTGCATTGGATATGGGTGGAGTTGACGAGAAGCGGTGAGTTAGAGATGAAAAGGAGGAAAAGCAAACATGAAACAAGGTTAGCAGCCATAGCAATAGAGTGGGGAGGAAAAGGCTGAGTCTAGGCCAGGTATTTAGAGAGTGGGTGCTGTTTGTCCATTATACATGATTAGTGGGACGGCCAGCTACGTGGATTGTGGATTTGGAAGTCATCAATATCATCACCCACCACTCCTATTTGTCTCTTTGGAAACTCCAATGGCAAGACTCAACAGTACAGAAAACACTTCTGAGTTTCTTATTGTATTAAAACTGAAACCAAATGGTTTGCAATTTGCTGAAATAAAAAACTATTTTTTTTTCATAAATCAGTTTCTGAAGGAAAAAAATAGTAAAGCAAAGCAACTCTAAATGTTACAACTTCAAGTGCAGGTAATAAAAAACTAAAGAAAAATATAACAATCAATTTTTTTGTGCTAACCCCTCGACTCTTCCAACCATTTCACTGTAAGTACTATATATATGTATATGAAGTATGTGATCTCAAAGAAGAAAATTGTGTCACCAGCTTCTTCATGCTTTCCCTTCAACTGAAGCTGCTTATTGGTTTATGTTCAAAGTCACCGTAAGCATTATAGCTGCTTCCTTGTCATTGAAGCAGCAATTTTTCATATTATATCTTAATCCTGTGATCAAACACATATCTCGTGGACAAAGTTGTTCAACTTTAAATCTCTTAAGATGAACATCATCGTCTTTTCACTATGATCCTGATAATATTTGGTTTCAGTTTCTATAGAATTGTCTAGAAAAGAAGGATCCTGATATTGTTGTTTGTTCTTAAGAAAAGAACATAGTTTCATTGCTTTAATTTCAATCACTTTTCCATCCTAATTTTCATTATCGAATTGTACTCATATTTAAAACCAACTCTCAATTGCAGTTCAAAGATACAGCAGTTTGGCTTCAAAAACAAGCAAGGGTATGTATTATCTTCTATGTCGGGTGAATTGGAACTGATGGATCTACCAGAAATCATCAAACAGGGTTGAAGCATGTTCTCCATTGCTGAAAAGATCAATTTCTTTCATCACAACTCGTTCTGAATTCCCCATCTGTTGAAAAAACTCCAGTCCTCTATTATTTGCAACATTGACCCCAGTTTGATTACAATCTGTGTAAGGAACAGGGATGTAACCATCAAGATTCTCCCAGGTTAGTCCGTTGATGATATCTTCTTGTTGTGCTACCGCCATTGTTTGCGTGTCTGACAAATGATGAAGCACTGTTGGTGGATCGAATTCAGACAAAACATGATTAGATGCAACATGTTCTTCAGTGGAACCTGTGTCCATTGTCTTCTGAATTGTTTCTTGTTGCCGTTTCACAGATAGACGATATTTCTGCAAAATTAACGTCAAAACAAATCTGATTGCCCGACTAAAATGATGTTACTTTAGCATCCATAGGAAAAGTTACATTAACAAACCTGCAAATGGCTTGCGACATTTACTTTCTTCAGTCCTGGGACGTTCATAATCTCAAGTATTTTCTTTGGATGAGCTTTAATACCCAGCAGTTTGATTGCTTGGAGGAATCTTTTATGCAGCTCCTCAGTCCAAATTAGCTTTGGCTTCTTTTGAATTACAGAACTATCAATATCCTCCTCTTTTTCGTCTTGTATTTCATCTGATCTTTTCCTTTTTCCGTTTCGGAGATTCGGCTTCTCGTCAACACCGGTTGCACTCTCCATCGATGGTGCCTCCTCGATACTACTAATCTCATCCACGGCTGATACATTTTGTTGTTGCTGAATGAATGCAAACTGCCACAGGTTCTTGAGATCATCCATTGAGATTGGCTTGACCATGTATAACATAGCACCTTTAAAGAGGCTACCTAGAATGGCATTCCTATCGTAATCGGCCGACATGACTATGTACCAGATTAACAAACAACCACAAATATACACCATCAGCAAAGAAATGTTTTACACTAACAGAAACTAAAGCGATTGCAGAAACGATACAGAAGGCAACTGCTTACGAATAATAGGAATGGCACATATGTTGATGATCGTCTCAAGTAGCTCATATTTATCCATGTCAGGCAGCCAAGCTTCCGCTAGGATAAGGTCGATTCTGTGTTCTCGATCCTGTATTATGCAGAATGCATCGGTTGCTCGTTTAGCCGTAATCACTGCAAGGGATATCAAAGCACAAGCTTTTAGCAGATCAAGAAGCATATCAAAATACCATCTTAGTTTGAGGACAAAGAAGTGATGATGGATGAACTAGGAACTCAAGTACCTTGATAGCCAATGAATCGAAGCATTTTTGATATGATAGTGAGACAAGTTGAATCAGAATCCAGAAGTAAAACAGTAATACCTGCACATATAGTGTTTGGGCAAGACTCAACAGAGATAGACATCTTGCCCTTGTTCATATGGTGTATGGGGAAGAATGTTATTTTCATGTACAAGCTCACATTTACTAGCTTCAGATGCTTCTATATATATATATATAAACTTATTTTTAGGGTTTTTGACCCGTTATTTATCACGTTTAAACTAGACATATATATATTTGAATAGTCCAAGTTTCCATATTAAGAGATTGAAAAACATGGAAATCATTTACCAAATTGCCTTATGAATTTGTTCCATTTCTTCAAATTTAATAATTAGTTTTGACTCATTTGACTGCAACGTTGTTTTTAAGGTCATTAATGTCCTAAGAATGTTTCCATAAAATCTCTTTTTCTCCTTAACATCAGAGGCAGACGGGAATGAAACATTGGACTGCATTTTCGCCTTGCAATTTACTTCCTACACCAAAACTAAATCAAAGCCATGTAAGCGTATAAAAATATTATATAGACCCTTCTTATCGAGAAATTATTATATACGTAGTACAGGTTCACTATGTCATCTATGATCTCATCCAATAAGATTTATACATTTAATCACATGTTAGAAAAATGTAAAGATTCACCTTATAAAAAATAAAAGATGTGATTTTTTTTATAAAAAAAAAGATAAAAATTTATTATTGTGAGACATATTTGACGTGATGAGTTAGACCCTCTAATAATTTTTTTAATATCATACTCATACATAAACATTGCCCGTATCATCTATTTTAATGTATTTGATTTAAATAAAAATATTATCAAAGATCTCTTCTCATTCAAATTTTTCTTTAATCTTTAAACTGCATATATGCAACACACTAACGTTTTGCATTTGGTTAGGATAAATATAAGATTTTATGTTAAAAATGAGAATCTATAAAATTTTAAGAGGGTAAAAATATAAAATTTTTGAGGATGAAAATAAATTTTTAATAAAAATACATAAAAAATTTCTATATCATATATAAATTTTAAATTTTTAGGTGTGCCTCCAACTCCCTCAAGTCATCATATTATTGATTATGGACATGCTACTTAGCTACTTGTTTGTTCATTCCCAGGTGTTTCAATTAAACTAATTCAACCGATGGATTAATATCGTGCCTGTAACGCGTCAGATTGATGCTGTTGAATTGCTTAGACGAGGTGTAATTAGACCATGCTTGATGCTGTCTGCGAACAGGGACGAAGTCTCGGGCGACCTCCAGCCTCATGTTGAGAATCTTTTTTACCTTATATATATATTTAAAAATAGATTAAATATGAATTTGTCTCTCTCACTTTCCAAATATTTGTATTTTAAATCTTGCCCTTATCCCAATTCCGGTTCAGTCCCTGCCAATGGATCTGATTTATTCTACTCATTTAGTGTTATGTAAAGAAAGCAACTGTGAGTGGGTATATTAATCTGTCTTATGAGGTATCAAATATGTTTATGCTTAGTGCTTACTAGACCAAAAAAAAGAGAGTATATGTTTATGCTTAGATATGGATTTGGCAAATTCATACCAAAGATTGATGCTGTTGAACTGGGAAAGCTTGTTGTATTAATACAAGGTAGATCTTCTTAGATGAATACAAGCGTTTTCTCTTGTCTTGAAGCTGACTCAGTTTCGGTAGTCACTCGGTTGCAATTCCAGTACTGCCTGTTATTCCTTATATTTGGTGGCTATTGACATTACAAAGACACAAAAGAAAGACGACCCTTTCTGATGCTAATACATCTGGGATCCTTTTCTCACCAGTTTACATGTCGTCAGCCATGGATATGGAACTACCGACTGGTAATCTGAACAATGGTGCTAGCACACCCTTATCCTTTTCAGTGCTTTAGTTTTCTTGCTCACGTTTGGTTGATCTCATATGGGCTTATCCGACCTGCTTCTTCTCCCATCTATTTCCCTGTGATTTTACTTTCAGGGGCATATGTTTATAGTCGCCTCTGGCTTTAATTTCTCAAGTTTGTTAACTAATCCACGAAGAAAAGTTATCTAAATTCTAATCCCTTACTTGATCCTTTTTAGAGGTAGAGAAATCTTTGCATGTTTAACTTTAAAGGTTTTAGAAAGAGTATGATTTTATTCAATAAAAACCATACATGAGAGGTATTTCATAGGCCTCATTAAAAACCTCCCTAGACCTAAGTGAAGGAAAAAAGTACCTTTAAAAATACTTTTATCTGACAAAATGTGCATCACATGAGACCAACAAACAAAAAAACTATAAAATGAAACATTCTCAACCTCCTCTTAAAGCTTCCTCACGATCCGCAGCAACTAAATCTCTAACAACCAATGGAGTCTTATAAAATATACGAGTCTCAAGCGAAACGTTTCTCAACAATTTGGCCAAACTATCTGCCACTTTATTCGCCTCTCGGAACACGTGCACAATCTGAACATTCCAATCACGTTGAAGTAATTCTTGTATATAGGGATTCAAATGTGAAAAAGATGCACCATTCTTATTAGTCAACGTATTGACTGCAGTTAAATTATCCAGCTCAATCCTCAAACGCCGGATGTCAAGCCGTCAAGCGTGATGAAGTTCCTCATATACACCCCATAAATCGGCATCCAAAATCTCGCACGATCTCACAGATTTTGCATACCCCATAACCCATTCTCCATCATCATCCCTAATCACCCCCCACATGCCGCTATATTTTCTGACGTCACACACGCACCATCCACATTCAAAACATGTCAACCTATCAATGGTAAATTCCATCGAACTCCTTCACGATTAAGTCGATTCTCCCCAACATACTGTCGTATCTGACTACTTATGGCGTGTCGCATCTCTCTCATCATTCGATTACTTTTCTCAATGATAGATTTGAGTAATCTGGCCGAAAAATATGATGATTCTGCGATGTCCAAATTACCTATAAAACAACACCAAAACCAATATTCCAGTCAGACGAATTAATTGCAAAAGGTTTAGAGCAAACTAAATTACTTTTAAACCAGTTAGAGAAGTCTATAGAAAAGAACTCACTCCAATAGTCAGCCTTATCAAATATAACCAAACAACATTAGCCACCGGACACCATCAAAATAAGTGATCAATCGTACCCAACTTAATAAACTTGTCCCGTACCCAACTCATGAGGGTTCCGAGTCCGACAATGCACTCTAGGGCATAGGCTCTAATCATGGTCAGTTGTGTGAATAAAAACCACGTACAAAGGCCCATGGTAAAGCTTGAAAGAGTGCCACATGATCAAGAAAAGGCCCATTACAAGCGTTTTGGAGTTGCTTTCAGTGGACGTCACAGTTGCTAATACGAATATTCATGCATACGCTTCCGTTGTGGCCTGGGCGTCACAGTTCCAGGGTTAAAAAACGAAACAATGACAGATTCCACAAGGGAAAATTTATAATAAAACAACTTGATTAGACTCCCCAACACAATCATTTTTCCCTGGAAGACCATGAAGGTGCATAGTGAGATTAATTTCCTTTAAATTTTGAAGAAAATCCAACCGAAAGTTTGGTAAAGAAACTGACCCTTGGGTGAATTATCTCCACAATGAGATTATAAGGGAAAATTCATGATGTTGGGCATCATTTCTTTTAGAGCTTTGGCTTTTACTGCTTTTTTTAATGGCCTAAATATGCTGCCTAATAAGCCGACAAGAAGATATCTGTCTTGGACACTCGGGCGACTCATATATAATTACATAAATTGTTGGTGTTAGTGTTATCTTCCTGGCTCTGCAGATTCTCAATTAGTCATGTCATTGAAGTCATTAAATAAAGATAAAGTAGGGTTTGCACTACTCCACTCATAAAACAAAGTGGAGAACATGGTGGACGTGGTGGCTTGAGGTTGGCTCCTGTTTTGTTTATGAAAACCCATCCAAATGGCAAATTATATAAAAACAAATTAAATTCCCTTTCAAATCAGGTAATTCTAAATAAGTAACAAATTAATTATATTACTCTTGGAAAGTTGAGATATCATAAATTTGTTTCTTCCATTTGGATTCATTTGCACACCACATATTAGAGGAACAATTCATGAAAAAAAATTGAAAAAGAAGGAAAGAAAAGGAGCCTTGCAGTTTGCATGGGAATGGATACTATTCAATAGTAACGGACCACATAGAACTGATGTAAGAATATGGTTTTTATGTCATTTTGACTGTCCTACAGATAAAGACATGGCCGCTGCTCTAGCCCTTGCAAATTCAGAATATATTCTTACATCGTTTGTTGTTAAAAGTTAAAATATATGTTTGTGGTCATCACCCATACATATATTGCTTTGGAACTCCATAGTCCAGAAGCAGCAGTGAATGGCATACAGTAGTTGATGTTAAAGTAAAAGATATTCTATAGATTTCCAGAGAGGTGGTTTAATGGTGACCTTTCAATATTTTAAGGAGCCACACGTACAGTTATCCAACGACACGTGTTTTGTCTGGTGAATGTGTAAACAGTAGCTTAAAGCCTCTTCGTCCTACCCATTCCATTTTATGAGGCTGTCCTATATATATATATATATATATATATATTTACACCAATGGAGATTGGAGATTTACTATCCGGCTTCATTACTTCCTTCAATGTAACCCTTTTCTGTTTCAGCTGCAGCTGCAATTCTATCAACTTTTCAAGGGTTTTACCAACTCTAAGGTATTGCAATTTGCAAGTGAGTTTTCTTACCTGCTTTTGCTTTTCAACTGGTTGTCTACGTGCATGTGGAGTTATTACCTATGGTTTCATATTTGATTGGTTTAACGTGAATTAAGGACTCTTGTTTGTTTGTCATAGTTCAGGATGACTTGAAAACTTTCATGATTAAGGACACATGGGGACTGCAGAATTGCAGTCTGCAGATAACGATTATATAAAAAGAGAATCTGAATATGATATATAAGATATTAAAATTTTAATAAATAAAGTAATAGTTTATCATAAAATAAATTAATAATTAACTGGTCAATTGAGTAAAATATTAAGTTTTTTTAAATATGCTCAAAGGTTATAATCCTCCTAAGATTATAAATGATATATTTTCATATAAAAAAAGGGAACGGACTAGCTGTGAGGAGCTGTCGAAGCCCCATTCAAATGAGGCCTGGCTCGAGCCTACTATTTATTATACCCAGGTAGTTGCAGCCCCTTAAACACGTGTCTTTTCTTGTAATGTTGTCTTTGCCAACTAAAAAAACATGATAAATTTCGCGCGAATTTGAACATCAATTTTTGTCGATCCTTCTTTTTAATTTTCTCGCCCAGTAACCTTATAAAGGTGCTCTCTTTAATTTCTTGTTATTTTTCCCACCACTTGAAATTCTATGCTTAAATCTCAACTTCTCTCACCGCAAATGACCAACGTGTTCGAATACAAACCTTGTTTCCTTTTATCTTTCTGTTCATTATGATCTTAGCCCCTTTTATGTCTCTGGGTTTCCGTTTAAAGGTCTAATGGCCCACACCCTTATTCTTTGTACTCTCAGATTTGCTTCATTCGGTGGAGTTTTTAAAATTCTAAAGTCGCTGATATGTAAAGAAAGTATCTTTGGGTGCGAATTTGTTTATTTGTTAGTTAAGGACTTAAGTTCCTACCTTTTGATCATGTGGTTTTAAGATTTTGAAAGTTTCATTGCTCCAAGAAACATAGATAGTTGCTTTACAGCGGAGTTTCATGATTCATATTGTATTTTGGTTCTTTTGGTTTACAGGAGTGAATTGGATTTTTTACTGAAAGATGGTGGCCTTTGGGAAGAAGTTGAAAGAGTCACAAATTCAAGAATGGCAAGGGTATCATCTGATTGATAGTTGATTTACTTTGTAATTTCTTCAACTTCTCCTAAAATGTGTTTATTTTTCCCAGGTATTATATTAACTACAAGTTATTGAAGAAGAAAGTCAACCGATATGCTCAACAACTGGAAGTTGGAGCACAAGATCATCAATATGTTCTCAAGGATTTCTCAAGAATGCTAGATAGTCAAGTTAGCTTAAACAAATTAGATTATAATTTTTATTTACAAGTACTGCAAAAACGAACCTGTTTACTACCTTTTTTTCTTGTTGGGGTATTTTTTAGATTGAAAAGATTGTATTGTTTCTACTGGAACAACAAGGAGAACTGGCAAACAGATTATCTAATCTTAGGGAACAGCATGATGAAATTTTGCAGCTGTCCGATGGATCCAAAATATCCGAGTTAGGAGAAGCATACAGAGGAGTAGGGTATGATCTTTTAAGGCTTCTCTTTTTTGTTGAGATGAATGCCACTGGATTGAGAAAGATTTTGAAGAAATTCGATAAGCGCTTTGGCTATAGATTCACCAATTATTATGTCAAAACCCGTGCAAATCACCCTTATTCTGAACTTCGACAAGTTTTTAGGCATGTGGTAATGCACCTGATTTCAGAATCAATTTTCTTTTCTCTTTTATTATGCTTTTAATTCATATTACCGGCATTTCTTAGTTGTAGATTTGTAGTCCCCTCCCCTTGATACATGACATGCAAATACTTATACAAGCATGAATCAGCTTTATCAGCTATTAGTTGACCATTCATGCAGGGTATTGGGGCCGTTGTTGGAGCTATATCTCGCAATCTTGCAGACCTGCAAGACCATCAAGGGAACTTCGTATCAATATATGATCAGCCTGCTTTATCCCATCCGGTTTTTTCCTCAATCCTTTCACACTATTTAGGCAGTGTTCAATACTCTGTTTTTATCTTCTTCAACTCCCAATATAAATGGTGTTTTACTATATAGTCATGTCTGTTTGTGTGCCTCAAAATTTATAATCACATGTAAAACCTGCAGGACCCTGTAATTCATTCCATAAAAGCAGCTGTAAACAAATTATCAAATTCAACAAATTTTCTCGAGTTTTTGGGGAAGCAT
Source organism: Abelmoschus esculentus (assembly GCA_035048815.1). Taxonomy (NCBI): domain Eukaryota; kingdom Viridiplantae; phylum Streptophyta; class Magnoliopsida; order Malvales; family Malvaceae; genus Abelmoschus; species Abelmoschus esculentus. Next base: position 17,791,117 of record JAUCBN010000034.1, read on the forward strand.
GCATTTATCATGCAAGATGACCTGCCAAGTCCATCTGAAGATGATGTTGCCCAGCAGAGATATCATTTTATGTCGTTGCTCTTGAATCTGGTTAACACATTTCTTTATATGGTTAATACATATATTGTTGTCCCAACAGCAGATGACTACTCCCTCAGCCTTGGAGCTGCAGCAACTGTTTGTGGTGTTGTAATTGGTTCAATGGCTGTTGCACAAGTATTCTCTTCAGTTTATTTTAGTGCATGGTCGAACAGATCATACTTGAGGCCACTTGTGTTTAGCAGCATCGTGCTTCTCATTGGGAACACCTTGTATGCCCTGGCTTATGATCTTAACTCAATTGTTGTTCTTCTGGTCGGTCGACTATTTTGTGGGTAAGTTATCTGAAAAGAAGTTTGCACCAATAAGTGCTCCATGCCTCTTGTTCTTTTAACTGATTCATCTTCACCACTATTACTATATTAATGAACAAGTTCATGCTCATGACAATCCCAGGTTAGGTTCTGCTAGAGCTGTAAATAGGCGTTATATCAGTGATTGTGTACCGCATAAACTGAGGATGCGGGCATCTGCAGGCTTTGTTACTGCAAGTGCCCTCGGAATGGCATGCGGTCCAGCTCTAGCTTGCTTATTCCAGACTGATTTTAAGATTTACAAGCTAACATTTAACCAGGACACTTTACCGGGTTGGGTTATGTCTCTTTCCTGGCTTGTCTACTTATTGTGGTTGTGGATTTCTTTTAGAGAGCCTCCTCAAGACGTCAAGGAGAACAGAAGGCCACAGGAAGCTCATTCTGGTTGGTCAACAAGACTGCAACACTTATGATTACTTATAGCATTAACTGTTATTTTCTTCTTCTTTTTTTTTCTTTTTTCCCCCTCTTTTAATTCCTTTTACAACATATCAAAGTATTGTCATTTCCGCATCGGTAGAGATCATTTTGTATGTGTTGTGCTATTCTGGCTCCAACATTTTCTACTCTGTAGAAACCCCACATTTTATCTTGTATATACAAGTCCGTCCATGGACAATATCATTCAACAGTTCATTCAAGGAACATACTTTGTCTGTTTCAGGATCTGCGGTGAACTATACTGTAGAAAATGGTTTCACCCAGCCGCTGCTTTCAAACCTGGAATCCAAACAAGTTCATTATGGAGACCAAGAATATGATGATGACGATGAGGAAGATTCTTGTGAGAAAACTAGCAAACCTGTCACTTCAATTGCATCAGCATACAAGTTACTCACACCATCTGTGAAGGTGATGCTTCATTTTCAGTTTAGTTCGCATGAACTTCTAGTTTCTGAACTAAATTTGCATCGAATTTGTGCTATTGTTTGACAGGTGCAACTATTTGTCTATTTTATGCTTAAATATGCAATGGAGATATTGCTTGCTGAAGCAAGTGTCATCACTGCATATTACTTTATATGGTCAACCAACAGTGTGGCGATCTTTCTTGCATGTCTTGGCTTAACAGTACTTCCTGTAAACATCATTGTTGGAACCTACATCAGCAACATGTTCGAAGAAAGGTAAGTTCAAATATGAAAATAAGCATACAAACGGTACCATTGAGCTCACTTGGAGCATAATGATAAAAAAATCATCTGTCAAAAGTATTATGTTTCTGTTACTTTCAAGTACCAGGAGCAAGAGCATAAATACTGCAACTGACAAACTGAAGCGATAACCTCTGAGTTCTAGAATTCTAGTTATGCTCAAGAACAGTGTAGTGATCATAGTCGGATACGTTTCCCGAATTATTTTTCTTTAATTCTTGAATGAACGACTCCATTTTATTTAACTCGACTGCAGGCAAGTTCTGCTGGCATCTGAAATCTTGGTTTTGATTGGCATACTCCTAAGCTTCCATATTGGAATCCCTTACTCTGTGCCCCAGTATGTTATCTCTGCACTCATCACTTTTGTATCTGCGGAAGTGCTTGAAGGTACTTTTTTGGGACAAAAGAATGCGTTTAAATCTAAATAACCCTGGCTGCTCTAGCTAAACTGAGTAGTTCAACTTTCTATTAGTGCCTTAGCTTCTGCTTCTTGAATGTAATTCTGTGGTTCCCTCTGATGATCTGAATCTAGGGGTGAACTTGTCACTCTTGTCCCGGGTTATGTCATCGAGGCTTGCACGTGGAACTTACAATGGAGGGCTTCTTTCAACAGAAGCCGGAACTCTAGCTCGTGTGATTGCAGATGGAACTATAACATTGTCTGGCTACTTCGGTGTGGCTAGGCTCTTGAATGCTACCTTACTTCCTTCATTATTCATTTGTATCTCCTCCATTGTTGCCACCTGCGTCACTTATAATTCTCTTTACTAACGCTTTGTTGTATGCAAAAGATTTTGCTGATAGGGCTATAAATAAACCTTTTAAATCAATTGCTAAATATACAAAAATTAGACCGAGTTTCTCGAGTTTTTCTAATGTTTGCTGTTTTGAAACATTAAAAGCAGCCTGCGGCAGTTACAATTATATCTTTTTTGGTAGAAATTATACTGCAAATTTTATATTTTTAATGTGACAATAAAAAGCATCACCTTCAAGAAAGAAACAGAGCATACTATACAAACAATAAAGTAACTCAATGAAAGCTCTACTTGAATGTAAAGGTCTTGTAAATTACAAACATTTATGTTACGTATATGCAATATGAAACATTCCATGCATGACTTGTGTTATTAAAAAAATATACCTTTCCACAAAAACAATATAATTTGTTAAAACGAGAATGACGGATAATCATGATTCACCGGTGCCAACGGTACAAAACATATTGGATCAGAAGAGCCTGAAGTGGGTTTTTGTTGGCGGCAAAGGAGGTGTGGGGAAGACCACCTGTAGCACCGTTATATCGATCCTCTTGGCTGGGGTCCGACCCTCTGTGTTGATTATATCCACGGATCCTGCTCATGATCTCAGCGATGTTTTCCAAAAAAGATTCATAAAGACTCCCACTTTGGTCAATGGGTTCACCAATCTATATGCCATGATACCCTTTTTATTTCATTCAATTCTGATTTCTGGGTCTTGAGTAAAATATACGTGTGTTGGTCTCTATGTTTTTATATTTTGATTGTGTGTTCTCAGAACCAGTCACAAAATTCTCCACTAACTTATTTCATATGAAACGAAAAACAGCTGTGCTATATTATTATGTAGTAATATTATGACTTGTGGCTGATTGATTGTTTATCGATGTGTTTGCTTTGTGTTCATTCTATATATGATGCATAATAGGAGATGGATCCTACATCAGAAGAAGATGATGTGAGTGGGGGTGAAGGGATGGATGGTTTGTTTGCGGATTTGGCAAATGCAATTCCAGGAATTGACGAGGCAATGAGCTTTGCAGAGATGCTTAAGTAAGAATATTTCTTTGTTCACAATTTTCAATGGCTGCTGATTCTAGGATTTATTGGAAAAATATGCAGTCTTTCAAACTTTGTATATGCTTTGTTTTGCATGCTCTTGGTCACTTTCTACTTGTGTTTTTTTTAATCTTATAGTTGTCTGAATGTAATACTTTCTTACAGATTGGTGCAAACAATGGATTACTGTTGCATTGTGTTTGATACTGCCCCGACTGGGCATACGCTTCGGCTTTTACAGTTTCCAGCTACCTTAGAGAAGGGACTTGCAAAACTGATGTCATTGAAAAGCAAATTTGGTGGCTTATTGAGTCAGGTATGACATTAAATTCTAATCTGTCTTGTAACCTGATATAGCTCGGCTGGTTTTCACTAGATTTCTCTCAACAATGGACCTCTAGATGAAAACTTGATAAGCTTAAGGTTCTTCAATTGATCAGTTCTTTCTAAAGGTTATATGACACTGATCAGTAAGTTATACAATATTCTTCTTTTTCCCATACATTCTTTAATGTGTGTGTGTTTATCGAACAACATATTGTGAAATATAACCTCAAAATTAACAAGGAAAAGAGCTGCAGGTGCCTGTGGAGATCTACTAGAGCTTGCGAAGTATGTTGAAAGCATTTATTTTTCACTTTTCATTTGTGTGTGTATGTCTACATGAAAGTTTAGTGTAAATGTGTAATGCTCTTTCCCTTTGGCAGGACTTGACAACCTTTGTCTGTGTTTGCATTCCAGAGTTCCTCCCTCTCTATGAAACAGAGAGACTGGTCCAGGAACTCACAAAGTTCGAGATAGATATGCACAATGCTATCATTACCAAGTAATTTTCGATGATGACGGTATGGTTATTGAATTTCTTACTATGTCTATCATTTCCCTTTCTCCTCACTCCCATTGGATCGTCCTTTGTTTTAATTTTAAGAGGTCGAGTCCAAGTTATTAAAAGCAAGAGTGCAGATGCAGCAAAAGTACTTGATCAGTATTACATGTTATATGATGATTTTTGCATCATTATGCTGCCACTGCTGCTAGAAGAGGTGAGTTGAAGGATACTTTTAACCATGCATAAGTCCTTAATTATGTTATTTATTATGTTTGAAATGAAGAATGTTAAAAAAAATATTTATTTTCAAAGTAAGCAAGAGCCTTCATTATCAAGATATAAAGTACTTTCCTTCACCTACCATTCTTAACCGGTTCTCTTGTGTATTTAACTTTGTCTTATTAAAGAAATTTGTGCAGTCACGTTCAAAAAGTAAGAATATTATTTGCACGAGAAAAGCACTTTTGTAGCAACTATAAGCTCCCAATCATGGTGCAAATTAATTGATATTTACCTGCTCAGCTTTTCTTACTTTTGTTCGAAGCTTGGTCACTTTTTCGTTTCCAGGGTTCATAGGCTCAAGAAAAGAAACGACCCAACTTGCTTGATTTGTTCTTGTTCTTTGGCATTTGTCAATTGTCATTGTTAATGGATTGAGTATTGACTAGGAAAACAGGGCTGGCCCCATTATATGGAACATAATGCACCAATACAAAGTAAAAGAACAGTTAGCTTACTGTTCCTGGTTACATTTAAGGCATCCTGTTTTCTAATTGCAAATTATTGAGCCAATAAAATGGTCCAACTGCTAAAATTCATGATATTTTCACACACACATAACAAACTCATTGAAAACCAGATCATCTAGCTAGGTACTAAGGTCACACACACAGACTTTATTCTTTTGGCAGGTCACATGATTCTAACCCATGCCATTTTACATAGAACCATCCAACCCTGTGGAACCCCATTCGGCAGAAGGCTATAGCCAAGTCACTGCAATACTACTTCTAACTCTGTAGTTTCCAGACACCCACACTAAGGATCCTGCAGATGCGCTAGCAGTTGTCTTCTTTTGGCTCACTCCTATAAAACTCACCTTGTAACTCAATTTCTCATTCAACTTCTTAAAACTCAAAACTTTTGGATTTACAATCACAGATACTCCTTTGGGTGTTTCAACTGATACTTTATACGTACTTCCAGGAATCCCAACATTTGTGACAGTTCTTTTGTAGGTAAAAGTAACATTCTGTGCCTTCAGATCAAAATTCACTGCAAAAGAAGGGTAATTCAGGTCACCAGGTTGCATGGTTACCTTCTTTGGACATTCAAAACCATCTTCAAATAAGGATATCTGTGACTTATTATACTTCAAACTGCATAAATAAAGTAAATAATCCTCTGCAGTAATGTCGTATATTAGCCCTGGATTAGAAGCTTTGATGGGGTCAACATGGCCTGAACCGAAAGCGAAAGGCGATGCCAGGTTAACAAATGCAAGATCTTCTATAGGTTTTCCCCTGTTGTCCTTGGTATACGCAGTTGTCATGAGGGCCGATTTGATTGCTGCAGGTGACCAATCTTTGTACTTTGATTTAATAAGTGCTGCGATGCCACTAACGTGCGGGCATGACATCGATGTGCCTGAAATTATATTAAATAACACCCTTCTCTTGTCGCTCTTGAGTGTGCTTGGACTAGTCTCCACCGGCCACGCTGCTAGTATGTTGACTCCCGGTGCTGTTACATCTGGTTTGATCACATCAGGCCCGACTAAATTTGGACCTCTAGATGAAAACGTGGCGATTTTCGGTGCACGGTTACCGTAAGTTGTGGCTTTGAAGACAATGGAAGCTGTTGGTCCTTTAGTTGTGTTCACATACTTCAAGACAGCTTCACTGGCTAAGGCTCCTAACATAACAGCTGGTAAAACGTGAACATCGGTTGTAGGATCTTCACCTAGTGGGGTCATTATTAGCATTCCAGCTCCTCCAGCTTGTTTCACTTGCGCTCCCATTTCAGTCAGCCTGCTCACTCCTTGTTCACAAATAACAAGTTTTCCTTTAACAAGCTTGGGATTGAGTGAGCCAGGGACGCAATACTCTGCACCTGAAGCACCAGCAGATTTTCCATATACGATTGGCAGAGACTTCAATGCCTTACCAGTACTGTACAAATATGACCCTTCAAATGTTTGACCGTTTCCGAGCTTAACAATTGCTGGGAAGCTTCGGTCCATGGTGCTTGCCGCTACAGTCATGATCCACGGTGCGGTGTTGACAGCAGTGTAGTCCCGTGGTCCACTGTTACCAGCACTAAAGGCGACAAAAATCCCTCTTTTGATAGCATAATATGATGCAATAGCAAGGTAATCTTGATAATAAGGCTCTGCTTCCGAAAGGGATCCCAAAGAGAGAGTCAACACATCAACCCCATCTTCAATGGCTTTCACAATAGCCATCAAGATATCAACGCTTGTACATCCTGGCCAACAAACTTTATACGCTGCAATTCTTGCTGTGTACCTCATTCCGGCCGCTGAGCCATTGGCCAAGCCATAAAGATTTGCTTGTTCCACAACATCACCGGCTGCTGTGGATGCTGTATGTGTCCCATGTCCGGATGCATCTCTTGCAGACAGATATTCTTCGGTTCCATTGATGTTTCCGCCGGAGGCTATAAAGCCTCCGTAGAAATATCTGGCACCAATTAGTTTCCTGTTGCAATTCGATGGCGAGAATCTTGTGCCTTTTTCACAAGCACCTCTCCATCTTTTCGGTACAGGAGGCAAGCCATGGTCCCGGAAACTAACATGTTCGGGCCAAATTCCACTGTCCACCACGCCAATGATCACATCTGAGAGTATATCAGAAGATCCCCATAGTCCTTTCTTCCCTTGTAACCCAAGAAACAGCGGACTCCGAGTGGTGTGGAGGCTTAGCATTTTATTAGGAATCGCAGACACGAAACCATCCATCTTTTTCAGCGATTCTAACTGCTTACCAGATAACTTTGCGGGGAAACCGGAAAAGGTGGTTTCATAGGAATACAATAGCTCAGGAGGTGATGCTTCCAGTTCCTCCTGAGATGAGACATCAGCTAAAGAATCAAGGACGGCTTGGTGCCACGGTTTGGAACCGACAAGGGAATTATAAGTGTCTGTGATCTTGGTCTTGTCCATCTGAACTATATATGTTTGTTTGTCCACTGAGGTAGTTGAAACAGCGGTAATGAATGCTAGTAACAGCAACATGGGATTAAAGATCTTGACGACTGGTGAAAGAGAATAACAAGAAGAGTCAATTTAACATCAAAAATAGTAAATGAACTCAAGCATGAATGCAGTTAGGTACAACAGTTAAATCCTGCATATTATCAGTTTCAAAACATGTTTCCGGGCTTAGCTCCAAGACTTTGGGAACTGAAGTGCTTAAATTGTTGATAGCTCAAGAACTTGAAAGAAAATGAGAAAGTGAGCTTAGGAGGTTTTAACAATGGTGAGCAATACATAGAGCAAGCTAGTAACGAAAGTATGAACTTCAAAGCCAATGAATTAAGCATGCAAGTAAACAAAAACGGAATTACCAGTACTCTTCATGACTATCTTCTAAGCTTAAGATCAAGAGCAATGAGAACCCAATAGCAGCATATTATAGGCAAGGCCAGCTTTGAATAAAAAATTTGATGCCACACGTTTTGGTTAGTATAAATTATTACGAAAATTCCTTGAAATAAAAAAATCGATATATTACAACTTCGATGAAACATATATTATTCTCAATGATAAAGTTGAAATCAAATATTAAAAGGGACAAAGTTTAAAATAATAAGCATTCATTAGTATTTATTCTTAAAATTTTAAGAAAACAAAAACTTAATTTAAGTTTAGTTTAAAATTTTATTAGAAAAAATATTTTGGGATTGATAAATTAAAATTTTCTCACTCCAATAACATTAGTTGGTTTAAGTGGCAAGTAGTTTGGTTTCACTTAAACGTGTGAGTCATTGTGTATGAAAAAAAATTCTTTTAAAAAACTTATCCACCAAAATCGGATATTAAACTGAAATCGATCAAAGCCGAAATAGCAATAAAAACACATTCTCACTCACTATGTCCATTCACCATTCTTTTCATTTATAATTTATACCTCGTGGCACGAGGACAATTTGGACCCTGAGTGTGATTGCAATAAAAGAGAGATTATTGTACTCATTTTTTTATTTTCATTTGATAAAGATAAGAGATAAAAAGTAGTTTATAAATCGTGAGTTTTCAATTTTTATTTTCTTCCCCTTTGCAGCAAAATAATCATATCCTTCATCACCTTTTTTAAAGACATGGGAATGCTCCTTCCAAAAACTAGGAATAGACCCGAATCAATCATGGAGAAAATTAATGGATACATACTCGGTTTTACAATGGGACGAATCTTCATCTCATAAGTATGGGTGCAGGGGAGTAAAAAGTTTTAATGAAGAAAAAAATCAAATGTAGGATTTAAGGTAATTTGGTTAAGGATTTTAAGTACCTATAAACTTTAAATTTTATCTTAAACCTAAAAGTATATCAATAATCGTAAATTTATTACTATACACACTTAAATTTTTAAATTTTAAACTCTAAGCAAAATATTTTAAACCTTAAAAGTAAAAAGCATATACTAATTACTTTAACAAGATCGGAAAGAATAAAAAACCAAATCCCACACTAGTAGAATGTGTTTCATAAACGCTAACTGTGTGGGACCCATAGCCCAACAAGAACGACCAAGACCTGGTTTGTTTTTGTTCTTCTTTCGGCTTTTTCAATAATTAATGCTGGGGTGGCTCCAGACATGGAATATTTCATATATGATGATGGAAAGGAATACTCCTACATACATTTACGAATGAAGAAAATTAGATTGAAAAAATCGATTTATATTAGATTTTTATAAAATTTGATTTATACTAATCGATTAATAAATTAAATATCGGTGGTATAATCAAGAAAAGTATTTTATACAAATAACAACACAGACTACAAGCTTCAGTACATTGATGGCTAACAATAGTCTGCAAACGTTTTATTCCTTCAACTGAGACAAAGCAAAAGAAAAAGGGATGACACGTTCCTTGCCTATTTAGTTTAATATGAGAAATTATTCAATGGACCGGTTCTATTTAGTTTAATAAATATCTCGATTTGAGAAAATTATTAGATGAATCATGTTCACTATGTTATTTGTGGACTCAACCAACTAAATTCGTCTATTTTATTTTTTTAAAGGTAAATCATCACCTTTTTTCTACATATAATTATAAAGAGTAATTATTAAGTAGTTATTTTAAGATAAACAAACCCGATTAATTGGATCACGGATAACATGTTGAATAGGTTTGATCTAATAATTTCCTCAAACATTATTGTACCAAGTTTTGGACCTACTTTCTATGTTTGTTTTCCAAGGACATACATTATTGTACCAAGTTTTGGACCTACTTTCTATGTTTGTTTTCCAAGGACATAAAAGCTTTTTTTTTTTTTTAAATGCAATAAATTGTCAATTTTTCAAATCGTTGGCCGCCACCCACTGCTTCTTCATTCATGGAATATCAATAAACAATCCTGCAAATTAGAACAGTAAGTCATCATCCAAATGCAATTAATATACGTCTCGGAGGTATTTCATATGCTTTAGTAGGTATGATCGCATGCTGTAATTATGGTTGACCCGAGTCAATTGTCGTCAACACCATGGAGTGCGGATTGTAGAATATTAAATAACATACATGTGTTTTAATATAAGAGTATGAGTGGGACTGTTACTCCATATTATTTGAGGAATTCATCTTCATTTAGCACTAAGGTACCATCTCCTAAGAAGGCATGACCCTGGGAAACAGTCTTCAACTGAAATATAAGAGAAAATGCGTTGGGGGTTGTGTTATACTTATTAGTGCCCTGCTAAGTGCTAAATGCTCCCTGTGTCACAATTGTACCAGTTACTGATGGAGTGAGGGTGAGCAGGAAGAATTTGAGAAGTTGGATCTTGAAGTGGTCCGGTTCTGAAATTCCTGTGTTATTTTTACAGGCAACTGGGATTCTTCTGGCTGTAAAACCATGAAAGTGATAGTAAGTGGGTGGCATTGGTGGATTCGGGAAGCACCCACAATTTTCTCAGTTTGAGAGAAGTTAAGGTCTGTGATTTAATTGTAGAAAAGAAGAACCGAGGGTTACTATAGCTGATGGAGGTTTTATCCAAACTCAAGGTTTGTGTAGAGTTGTTCAGACTTCAGTGGGAAGCTCAAGGACATTGCTTCTTCACTGATTTTTTAGTGCTGCCTTTAAAAGGGTGCAGTAGTTGGCCTTGTTGGGATCCATACAGTGGGATTTTGCAGCTTTGACGATGAATTTTGAGCATGCTGGTAAAATTGTCAGTTGGAAAAGGGCTTTCCCCTGCTTCTCCTTAAATTTTTGAGTCTTAACTCATAAGGGGTCTAGGATTTCTCTTGGAGTTTCTCTGCTTGCAATAAGTTCCCAAGTGGAGGTACAAAAGTAAGGATATGCCGAATGACTTATAACAATTACTACAAGAATTTGCAATGGTTTTTTAAAAACCTCAAGGGCTGCCACCTAGTAGGGGGCATGAACATCGAATTATTTTGCAAGCTGTGGTGCCAATTAAACACGTTCAAACTAAAAAAAACAATAAGTTTAATCTATTGGTATTTGCTAAAATAAATCTAATATTCCATAAGGGAGGAATTGAATTGTGAACTCAAGGAAATACCTGAAAAAAATATACAAACTGAAGCAAAAAGACAACTAAAACAATTGTTTCCTCCATTTTAGAAACTGAAGATACAAGTCATATACATGATTATAATTGTGGTTCCAGCTAGTGCTGGGGGAGGAGGTGAGAGTTAATGTGGTTTCCTCCCCATACTCCGGCGGCTAAAACCTTGACAGCATGATTCTAAATAAAGAAATCAAAGCAGAGTTTGAATTTTATTTGCTTTTTCTACTAACTGAATAGTTTCGAATTTTAGTTTTTCTTTTTCTGGATAAAGAGTTTGAGTTTTGGGTGACCGGGAGTCTCCTTAATGGTACGGAGAGTAATGTTGGGGTATCACGATGTGAACTGTGACAGTTGAATGACTTGGGTTCTAATTAATTTACGAGTGATGAGCTGGTTGGAAGAATTTGAACCACACACGCTGTTGTGATGAAATGCACGTACGACGACTAAGGTTTTCACGTGAGATTCAGATCTACATCAACTACAAAACTAGTTCTTGTCTTCTGTTCTGTTCTGTGAAGCCATCAATGGCTGCTGCCTGCTAGTGCCCGACGCCTGGAGCTGGCGAGTTAAGGAACTGAGGGATGGGAATTGAATGGAGTCTCGTGCCTTGTTTCTATTGCTGGTGTTTCTGTAGGTCAAATTGTATACAAGTTTGTTGTTCTCTTCTTAAAGCCAAGTCCTCGCTTGTCGGGGTTGTCACTGCATAGTGCTGACCCCATGAGTAAAATCGAATATGATTGCTTTAATTAAATACGAGTTCTGATCTTACCCAAAATAATAATTTATCATTAAAGTTTAAAACAATTTGAGTAAAATGCGATATATACAAATAAAAGAATGTAATAATATTCATTTTCTTAAAAAAGTAAACAAAACTTCCCTGGAACACTATGTTGGAGAATGAAGCAAGAATATCACATGTAAAATCCAATTCCAGACAATGAGCAAGAATAATGAAGAAGCATTTGAATCACTTACTTGCAGTAAACCCAAGCTTTAACTTCATATGTTCCTTCTGCGCTGGAATTAGGGGGGTGGGTGGGTGGGTTGCTCCACCATATGATCGGATGAATCAGGATGATTCTAGTCACTTCTACTAGATTGCCCGGTTAATGTCCTGCCCATGAACTTTCCTGCTTTACTCGGTCCACTGCCAACACTCCCCTTCATCCTACCACTAGCACTACCGAGACCACCAGGTGCGGTCACTGTTGCATCGACTGCAGTCGTTGTGCTTTGGATAACTCCGGCTTCTTTCAATTCTTTTCTAGCTTCTAGGATCCTCTTCTCTTCTTCTAGAGCATCCGCCTGTTCCTCCTTGCTAAACAGATGGTACAAAAGCTAAAAGTATAAAACAGATGTTTTATGTTAATAAGAAAAATCCTATACTACAAAATACAAATAGTTAAAACGACATCAAAGCAGAAATATTATTTTAACACAAAAACATTTGTAAACAAAAATCTACCTTAAGGGTACAAGTTCCTCTGTCCTTCTTATCTTTTACTTTAAGTGTATCAAGTGAAGCCAGAAGTCTCAGATTAACCTCTTTGGGTTGTTCTGGTTCCAGCTCACTCAAATGAAGTTTCGCAATTCCTAATCTGCCGTCTTGCCCGATATCCTCGTCGAAAACCTGTTTGAAGCCATAATGAAAACTGCATAAATTAACGCTGAAGTGATATACCATATATTAATAAAATAAACAAAACGAAATTATCTGTTTCTGATGAGCCCGGATGGGAGTATATGCACTTCATTAAAAAGTCCATATTGAATACGTTCAATGAAGTTCTTTTGTGTATGTACTATTTAGATATTCATACCTAAAGATTCATCGGTGAGGGATACTTCAAGAGAAATGAGACAGAAATATGTTCGAGAATATCCAAAATTTTAGAAATTTCCATCATTGATATTCAATATTAAAGCAGGAATAGAAAGAGTGGTTTCGTACCTCTACGGTGAGTGACTGTGTCTCTCTGTCTTCTGCAATCAACTCAAAGGTCTGGTTCCAAACAGGATTCAGGTTGTTATCGACACTTTGGTTTTATACTTGAAGCGAGGACTAATGTACACAACCACATAGGGATCAGATTTTCCAATCACTTCCATGTTCTTTAAATCGTTAGCTTTTACAACGGTAACTGTCAGCTTTCCCTCTGGTTTAAGCTCGAATTCACTGCATAACAAAAGAACTGATATTCATCCAACAAACAAAAATTTCTTGACACTAAAAAAATAAATATGTTTCTTTTGCTTTTTAAAATTTGAACTAAAAACTTCATTATTGCCTTGTATCAACTTCTGTACCACCCATTGGAACAACAATTCTGTGCGGCCATTGAAGCGTGTCTGTGACAATTGATTCCACAATATCCTACAAAGTATGACCAAACTGGAACAATCAGCAACATGAATGAGTGTATCTAAGAAATTAAGAATGAAAAATCGATGATCACGGAAGAATAGTAACATATTAAGATGTTAAAACAAAAAACTTACGTCCATAATATCTGAAATTCCTGGAATTCCAGTTAAGCTTCCACCAACAGCCTTCAGAGTGTAATCAATTCTAGGTTTTGGCTTATAGGATTTAGAAAAGAATCAGTCATTTTCACAAAACCATAAGACTGAGTTTCATTCTTAGGAATTTTGATTAAAGCAGTTTATAAAGAGTATTTCTTAGCAAAGTTGAATGAAAAAAAAAAAGTTTTGGGAAATACAAGCAAAAAGGACACCCATAAAGGTGGACAACTTCAAATATAGGAATCATATATCCTTGAGTAAAAATTATAAATAACCATTTCTCTTTCAGAAGTTTATAAAAATTTTCTCCAGATTCAAGATAATCTTACAACAAAGCAAGCCACATGTGTCATCTATAGAAAAATTAAACGTTTTGTGGAACATTTGTTCAACCAAAATAACTATAGAAACTCTTGTAAGATTTCAGCCACTCAGAAATTACTTAATGGTACCTCAGAAAGAAGAGCCACGAGTAGTGCAGATATACAAGGCATCTCATTAGTAAGTTGGAAAATGACTCGAACAACCGAAAAAAATTGAAAATCCTTCAACTGCATCATGGAGCAAAAGCACTAATAGTAAGCCAAAAAAGCATCATCCTATAAGATTCAAACCATAAAGAAGGCAAAAATAGCACGGTATGCTATAGCATTCAAAATATATGATACTGTCTAGAATATCATGTGCATGTTTGAAAGGTTGTTAATGCAATGCCCCAACCTGAATTGGTATTGAAGCAACAGGTGTATCAATATCTAGAACTATATTTGGATCACCACCCCACCGAAAATCAATATCCATTGTGACTTGACCTTTCTTAAAGCTCTGAACACGAATACCTGCATTTCCATAAGTAATCGTGCAAGTAGAAATGCTTAAAAAGGATATATAATGTATAAACGAATCCTTAGGGCTTAAGAACATGAAAAACACCAGTAGCTGAAAGACATCCATAACAATTGTAAATGGCTCTCCTTGATAAAAAGATAAAGAAGTTATACCAAGAAAAAAATCGTTGGTTTATACCTTCAATCTTCGGAGCTACAGTTCCAAGAGACAATTTGGTGAACTTCAGTGAATTAACTCCTGGAGGTCGGTAGTCTTCCAGGATTGGTTCAACAGATTCTTTGATAACAGCTGAAGCGGCCTGAAAATAAATAAGTTGGCTCAAAACTCATTATGGAAATCCATTTAATCATATGAGAGTTTTTTCACTCTTCCATTCATGTACCTTTCCAGAAAGAAAAAAGACAATAAACAGAAAATCCCAATTCAGTTCCATTAAAATACACTTGTCGCTCAGCATACATTATTGCAGGCAAAGATAATAGCCCGGTACAGGTTTATCCACTTTAAAAACTATTTAATTACACGTCGCATATAGAATAATAACAATTATTTTCACTTCAGGAAGCACAAGTGCTGATCAAACTGTTTAAATCTAATCTGCTATGATGGAAAACCTTAGTTACACGAAAGCAATATTGCTAAGTTCCTTTAATAACATAGCTTTTTAGTCTACTTGAAATGAATAGCAAGCAAATACTACGAATCTTATAGCAAAATATATAAGAATAACAAGTAATTTACCTCCGCAACAAAAGGCCATAATTTGCTCAATTGCTTATTCAACCATTTTACCTAAAAGAGCCAACATAGTGCAACTGTAAGCAAATGCACTGCATGAAATCTTATTACAGAAAATGGGAGCACATTTTTCTATACCAACCACATACAAATGCATATGCTCTTTGAAGATGCATATTTGAGGCACAAATTACAGTAGATGTTAAATATAAGTGAACAACAAATCACCAGAGAATATCTCAAAAAATGAAAGATTAACGCATATACTGATTCAGAAAAGGAATGTATTTTATTCTTTCTTTTCAAGTATAAGGTATATAGAAAAACATATCATATTCTAATCTTTCTTTGATGAACAAATTTGCACTAATGCGAGTGATCAAGAGAAAGTTAATGTCAACAAATTGAATCAAGTGTGTGGAAACTTATTAAAAATCATAGTAGCCTAAAAAAGGTTACTAGGAGTACTAATTAATCTAACACCATTCGACATACCTGTTCAAAGACAGGGAATGATATCCATTCAGGATAATTATCACCACAGATTTTCATAAGATCATCTCTACTGAGAGACCCAAGAGATCTTATATCAATTGCCTGTCAAATAAGAGAAATATAATGGCTGATAAGCATTAGAGAAGACAAATGCATTCAAAAGTTTAAAATTAACCAAGTCATTAAATCTAAATTACCCTACTGAAAAGTTCAGTTTCCATGAAGACGAACTAAAATATAACCCATTACCTAACTCTTAATGCATAATGAATTTAGACACAATAGATGAGAACATTGTTCAGTGTTAAGCATAAAAGAAGATATTGTAAAACCATCTTATAATGCTCAATTAATTTCTAATTACTATCTGACCACATATAATCATATTTTAAAATAATATGGTAAAAAATACTCCTCCTTGGGGATGCATCTGCTGACACAGTTCCTTCGAGAATACTCAAAATTAAACCAAGCAACCAATATATCTACTGATAACAAATGCAGGTTGTTTAATGAGTTAATCCCTTCACTGTACAATAAAGCTGAAAACATGACCATTGAATTGATGGATTGGAATATAATACATGAAAATTTGAAATGGACTTATTCGGGCTTCATACGGGTGCGATCCAAATGATGCATCTACCATTTTTCAATAACTTTAGAAGTCTCTTCAGGTCATTTCATCAATCAATGGAAATAGCAACAATTAACGAGTAGATCAACTGATTATGATGAATTAATCAAAGAAATCAAACAATATATATATATATATATATATATATATATACCTTTGAGATCCGCTTGTTGCTTCGGTACTTCATCATTTGAAGCCATCCAGCCATCAATGAAACTCCGAATAGTATCCCCGTCAAAATCCCCAAAATCAACCCCATTTTCTTAGAATCCAAACTGAAACATCATGAAAAATACATGCACGTGCGTGTGTTTGTAAAACAAATAAAATGAATTCAAATTCGAAACAATAAAAAGTCTAGAAATATTGGAGATCGGATAAGAGATTCCTGATGTTTTATTGAAAGTTGAAACTATATCGCTTGAAATTATGAGGATTCAAACAAGATGGACGTAGCCGCTGGACAGTTGAAAGGATTGCAATGGAAAAGATTGAAAAAATTCAAGTATTGTAGGACAGGAGGAGAATTGAACAGAAATGAAGATAGAGAGCCTTTCTCCTCTCCCATTGCCTTTCAATCTTCCACATCGAATTGTCTCTACTTCTTTTTCTACTAAGTATACGTCTAAGGCATCTAGCGTTTTTGTTTCCAACTCTTTGCAATTGCAGGAGATTTGATTAGATTATTAAAATACATTTAAAAAAAAAAGTTAATAACAAATACTAATTTGGAATAAACATGACATGAGTTACATAAAAGATGATTTGGTTTTATGTTAATCATGACATGACATTCTCTTCTTCTTTTAAGAATATTTATTTATTTTCCTTGTAAACATATTAATATTAGATTTAACATGTATAAAAAAATTAAATTTATTATTATAACGAAATTTATCATGTATTTGAGGTTTTTAATCAATTTTATAATTTTACCTAAACCAAACAATATTAATCTAGAAAACATTTTTATTAATATGTATTTAACACTTAAAATTTGTCATTCATTATCATACGAATAAAATATGGAATATGATAGTAGACCCTAGAGATATTTACATATTTAAGGTAAATATTAAAATTTAAATTCAATATATATAAATTGTATTTATATTTTCATTTATAATTTATAGTATTTATTATAATAAAAAATAAAGTCAATATCGATAAGAATACATTCCGACTTTACTATGTGTTTTATTTTTTATTAAAAAATATTGAAGATGGAATGTTTATATTTAGACTTCACCGCCTGATATGTCTTTATTCGTGCCGTAGAGTTTAACATATAAAAAATAAGGGTTGAGGTTTAAAATTCAAATTTTTAAAAATTTTCAACAAGAGACGTGGATGAATGCATGATAAAGAGACATGTGATTTTTATCACAATATCTAAGCAATTTTCCCGAAAAAAAAATCTTTTCGGTATTAATTAAATTATATAGTATAACTCTACTATAAATTGTTTTTTCTCATCAACATCGATAAAACCCTATACTTTTATGACAACGTTTACGATGAAGTCATAAATTGAGTTACGTGAAGACCTCAAATCATAAATTGTCTTCAAGCTCCATGGATGCATTACCATTCTTTCACTAAAAAAGCTTACAAACCCAATGAAGTATATCTTCTTTATCGTCTTCCTAAATATAACTCCAAACTTATTCAAACCTCATCTAATAGTACTACTTAAATCACAAGCCTACTCCGGCACTGACGACTCTTCCTCATGTAGCCGATCGAGCCTCTTCTTGGTGTGAATGCCGATGAAAATCGTAGCCCCCACAGATGCACAAAATCCAGAGACGTTGAGTATGATCTGTTTGGGAGTAAGACTCCTTTTGTCTTGCGTCGCCTCTGCAAATGATCGTATCAAAATCCCACTACAAGAAGAAGAAGAAGAACTGAATAGTTGGTTTACATAAAATTATGGTTTTATGTAGTTTAATAGATCATGATGTGGGATGTTCTAACCTGTAGAGTGCGATAAAAACTTCAGGCAACATCCCCACCCATGTCCCCATCAAATAAGGAGCGTAACGGACGTTGGTAGCCCAAGCGGAGTAGTTAAACATGATGTAGGGCAATGGACTAATCCTAATCAACGTTACAGTTCGAAACTGATGAAACCAGTTCCCTTCTCCGGCAAGTCTCAGTACTGAAGCCTCCTTTGGATATTTCTCTAACAACCGCTACGGTATAGCAACAGGAAAACAACAAAAGAAACAAAATATTAATCAGTAGTCAATTAAGAGTAAACATGTTATAAATTATACTAGAGTTTTTAAAACTCACTTGAATTTTGTCGTGGAAGACAGAACCAACAAAGTAAGGTACTGATACTCCTACAGAAACCCCGGCCATGACCAGCAGCAGTCCTTTTACATATCCATAAGCCATTCCGGCCATCCACATGGAAGGTGTAGATGGAAAGCATATGGCTGGAAATACAGCTAATGTAGCTAAGATTACAATTATTCTCTCGGTGGTGTTGAACTCAAGGGCCTCCCATTCTAAAGCTGGGACAACCACCTGCCGGCATGCAAAAAAATAAATCCTTGTATTAATCTAATGGTTAAATCCATCACCTCCGAAAGAAGGGTTCTAGAATTTCTCTGGGTTCAAATCTTAACATCTACAATCCGTTCTACATGAAAAAAAAGATTTTGAGATCGTTAGTTACCTTTTTCAACACAAAGGGTCCGATCCATTTAATTGCAACTACGACCAGAATGACCGAAGAGATGCCGACGGCGATCAACTTCAGCAGCCGGTTCCATGATTTCTCGTTGGTAGGGATTTGGGGTAAGGGTTCTTCCTGCAAAGGAAACTCAGCTTCGGAATTGCAATAGGTTTCTTCTTCTTCTCCTCCTTGTTCTTGTTCGAGTTTTGTTTCTTTTTCTGCTTCTTTTATTCTCGCATACTCCACGTTATTAATTTCCATTGAACGTCAAGATTCATGACCGGTGACGTTGCTGTTTTAAATTCATAACAATAATATAATTTTTTACAAGCAATTCTGATCCCTTTATCTCCTATCAAAGAACATGAACAGATTAAAAACGGGTTTGATCCTTTATGTATTATATATGAAATGAAACCATTAGTTTTGAAAGAATGGCAGTGGTTGGGGAGAGAGAAACTCTGTATTGATCGGGGGATTTTTTTTAAGGTACATGATGAAAGAAAAAAACTGTTTTGTACGAGATATTCGGCCATGAATTCTCAGGAATCTATC
This sequence comes from Abelmoschus esculentus, assembly GCA_035048815.1. NCBI lineage: Eukaryota > Viridiplantae > Streptophyta > Magnoliopsida > Malvales > Malvaceae > Abelmoschus > Abelmoschus esculentus. Next base: position 17,810,610 of record JAUCBN010000034.1, read on the forward strand.
AAGTTTTTGTGTGGTCTGTTGAAACTGGCTGTCAAAAATAACCTTAAAACTTATAAGACGTTAATTAACTAGAAAGTTGGGCATACAACACAAATCCGACATAAAACAATTATCTTATAACTAAATTAGGACATTACATAAATATAAATAAAAAATAATTAAAACCCAATATAACCTACACAAACAAAAACATTATCTTGCTATATTTGTTTACGGATAGGTTTTTAATTAATATTTCTAAACATATTAAGAATTTTTTTTTTCTAGAACTTGTCTTCCCTTTTATTTTAGGTAGGTTTATGATTATGATTAGTTTATATATATCTTTATATGTGTAATTGTATGTTGAAAATTTTTAGTTTCAATAGATGACTTAAATTCATGATTTAGATATAAATATTTATTATTTAAAAGTTAAAGAATATAATTAAAATTTAGAGGATATGGTCAAAATCTAAGATTTATAAGCTAAACCCTATATTTCTAATGTATTACCTTAAAATCTAACTAATAACTACTAACTTTTAACCTTAAATTCTAACCACAAACATTAAATTTTTTACTAATATCTATAAATTCAAAACTCATAAACATAAATCTCTCAGACTATAAACTTTAAATTAAATATTAAAATTAAAACGATTATAAAAATTAAAATTTTCTTAAAATATTTTCTCCTATACTTTAAATTGATTTTATTGACACTAATTACGCTTCTTTGCCTCCTTTTTTAATCCAGCAATAACATTCTATTCTGGGATTGGTTTTATATTGTGTATAGATTATTACATTAATAAAGTAGAGAGTAACAGGGTTGATGTGATGATGGTCGGTGGGTCGCTGAAATGTCTCATAATTCATAAATTACACTCCCTGATCGAATCAACGATCAAAAAATTTAAAAAAAAAAATCAAAACGAGTCTTTCAAAAAAATCTTCTGTCTAACGCTAAAAACCGCTAGGGTTTTAAAATCCCAGCCAATTTTAATTTACTTCGCTGGTCACTCCACATTCCCATCAATGGCTACTCAAGAAGTAAAAAAACTGGAGACCTCAAGTTCTTCAAAATCCCCTCCTTCGAAGCCGCCGTTGAGTTCCAAGAAGTTCATAGTCTCGGTCGCCGCAAACATCTCCTCTCAACCTACGATCCCAACATTTGGTGCTTCTCACCGATATCTCTTACAAATCCCGCAAACGCACTCTGGTTTGTTAAAATTTCCCCTCAATTTTATTTGTCTAGTAAATTTTCAACCTTTTAGTTGCATCATATGACAATCCCTCATTTTTAGGTTATTTTAACTCTTGAACTGTTTAATCACAAAAGATCACAGACGGGTATAGTTTTACGGATTCCGTACCGTACCCGTACCAGTTGAAGTGGGATGGGTATAAATTTGGTAGATAGTGGGTGGGTGTGAATATAAAAAGTCATACCCATCACGGGTAGTAGGTAGATAATGAGTTTAAGATCTTACCTGCATCGTATCCACCTGTCCTATATCCACCCGTTTCGTATCCGTTCGTCATATGAATTTTGAATCATTTGTATTTATAGACTTTGATTATGTCTTTTATTATGGTATTTTATGTACTAATATATTAATTAATTTTAAAATTTATGTTAATCCTTAAGCCTGTAGACTTTGAACTCAATTAATTTAGTTTAAAAAACTGATGATTTATAATCTTGCTGAATTAATCAGGTTGAAATTTGTAATGTGTGGATAAGTAAAATTTATAAAAGTGTAAATATGTTTTAACTAAGTTAACTATATATGTTAGTTAGTTGTAGTTAAGTAGAATTTATATCAGTAAAAATACGTTTAGTTAAATTACTTATCGTTAGTTAGTTAGATATAGTTAAATTTATATATGTGTAAATATATTATATATACACTTGATCAGTTCAATAAAGTATGCGAAATTTTACTCTTTTTTATAAAAGTTTGTGATTTATTTTTATATAATTCGATATTAGTAGTGGATACGTTTTAAGTGATGGGTGTGAGGATGGATTTAAGAATGTACCCACGTGGGTGGGTATGGATTTAAAAATTGTACCCACAGTGAGTGATGGATATAAAATTTTTAGGTGGATATGGATATAAAAGGAGTATCCGCACCCGCCCCGCCTATTTGCCATCCTGGCTAATAACCCACTTGAAATGACAATATGTTAAAATTGTCTTGAAAGATTGATGAAGATATTATTTCTCTAGAGTATGAATATGCTTTTGACTGCGGATGAGCACCGCATTAGCCGATTAGTAGAGAATGCAAATTTTAGAATTGAATCAAATTCTATTAGTGTGGAACACTATGTAATACTGACTGACGAAAAGATTGAGCAGTCGTCGAACTGTTCATGTGTTGTCAAAGATACGAGGTTAGTTTGATGTTATCGACTATTATTTCCTTTAGGGGGATTTTAGTATTTTTTTTAAATTTTGATTAATATTCACACGGATTTTTAATACAAATTAAATTAAAAAATTATGAAAAAAAAATATTCTAAAATCAATTTTAAATTAGAATCAAAGAAAAAGAAGACCAGGAAAATCATTCTAATATCATTCATAATTGGATCATTCAAAATTTTCAGTTAAGACATTAATAAAGGGAAATGATTATTGGTTCAATCATCTTAAGGAGAACGCTATGAGATTTCAAGAATATGACATGTTTGACAAGAATGTCATAGTTCAAATCCAAGATGTAGTCAGACATATAAAGTTAGCCAAGGAAGTTAAAGTTTTGCACCAATATAAGAAGTAAGACTGAGACGAGTTGATCGGTAAAAGAGTTAAGTACTCGAGCTAAGATATACTCGTGATATAATTTGAAATCTTTTGTAATAAGGAACTTTGACATCCAATGAAAAAACACTTCTAAGAGTAATACTTTTATGGTTTGATGTCCCTTCGTTTGCATTCATGTATTTGCATTTTATTTTTGTATGCATTGTTTTTAGTTTTTACATCATCGTATACATTCAAGCATAATGAAGAAAAAAATCTAAAAAAGAGCAAACCTTTGCGTAAGCGCGATGCTTAAGCAAAGGTCATTGAAAGTAGATCGATAACTTTTAGTATACACGAGCTTATTGGATGTTGTTACCCAGATAACAGTCATATTAAGGTTTTAGGACCCAAACAAAAAGAAAACAACTAATAGAATCAATGTTATGCTAATCACTACCTACACTCTTTTAAGGGTTTTAAAGAAATTTATTTTGTCCAAAGTCAAGTTCCAACTTCATCTCGAAGAGACTTTGACCAACAAATAAGGTATTAATCATAAGGAGACCTTGGATCATGAGATACTTGACCCTGACTAAGTTGTTCTTAAAAATTAAAGGAGATCGTCAAAGCCTTTTGAGAGGTGAACATTTAGGGCGACATGGACACCTTACGAGGGACAACCGAGTTAGGGTCGATAGCACTTTATGAAGAGAGCGGTCCTTATGAGGGATAACCAAGCCGATTCTAAGGTGGGAGCTAGCCAATGTGCGGAAGCAAGTCTAGGATTGCATTGTCCAGCTTCATTTCGAAGGCACGACAAAGGCGTCGCTAAATTTGGTGGGAGAGATTGACATGGGCCACCAATTCAAACCTGAATCATATACGCAATTAACAACTAATAGGGTTACGATAGAGGAATTGTGCATGAAAAGATCACCAAATTTAGCCTGGTCTAAGAAGATTATAGAATGTTCTAGAAGATAACATTATTTATTTAAATTATTTCAAATGATTTATTTATATAATGTGAGAGATAATTAAAGATATTGTAAAGATATTGATGTAATCTCGTTCGTCGATGTAAATTAGTTTTGACCGTCAAATTGATGGGAGTTCAACTATAAATAGAGACTCTCATCTCACTTCTAAATCATCTATTAATTTATTTTTTATCTTCAGAATAATCAAGACATTCACTCTAAATCTTCGGTGTTGTTTTGATATTTTAAATTCCGAGAAAGAACCAATTAAATAGTCTTTTGTATTTTTTTGTGTTTGCTAATCAAATTATTTATATCTTTCTTTCGTTCACGACATTACTTATACTTCGACATGTAATTAATGAGTATATTGAACGAGCGGGTACCATTTGCATGTTTATCCTTTAAAATAAAGGTCCATTTTTTTAAAACAATTTTTATCAATATCTCATAATATAAATACAATTAAGTTAAAAAATAAAATAAAATAAAATAAACCAAATTTTTTATAAAAAAAATTATATTAAGTTTCTCATTGATGGATTTACCGATTGATTTTATTTTAAAAATAACTATAAACAAATATTGTTTAACAAATATTACTATTAAGTTAAAAAGTAATCTTTTTTTCACCCGACTTTAATTTAAAATGTTCAATTAACTAATCAATCACCCAAAATAAATTATATACCTTAGAATGAAAAGCATGAGGAAGTGTGTTTTCTAATACAAAATGCGAGAAATCAACAATAACTCATTTATAAGATTGAATGACAACCCTGCTAAAACAACAAACAAAAGATACTGATGCGTCAATGGAAACCAAATAAGATTTAAAAAAGAATTTTAATTAATATATATATATATAACACATAAATGTTAAAAGATTTATTATTCAATATTCATGTTTTTCCAATAAGGTAAAATAGATAGTAGAGTGTCGTAAGTTAATAATTAATCAATTTAAGCAAAATGGTTAGCTATTCTATCAAAAATAGAATCGATCAGTTTTTAGTTTACATTTTAGATCTATGAGTTAGACTGTCAATATTGATTTTATTTTTGAATGTACTATACTTTGTAACTAATTCTTGACATTTCTTTTTTTATCATATTTTTTATGGATTACTTCAATCTTTCTAATAAAGATTGGAACCAATTTGTTGGCATTGTAATAAAAGAAATTATCGAAGAATTTAAAATCGAAATAAACAAATAAAGATAAAACTATTACGAAGATTAGTTAAAAAATTAAATTAATCTCATTCTTTAATAATAGAAGATTTTCTTTTTGAGACTTGACTTTTTTAAAAAGAATAAATAAACAAATAAAATAAGTTTTTTTTTTTATGGAAATGAAATAGAGGACTTTTTTATTTTTCTGCGAGCGATTTTTCTTTAATAGTTGGACAAACGACATTCGAATTAAGAAAAGTATGCATAAGTTAAGTCTCTCGAGTAAATAAAAAGATTAAACTGAACGGTGACGTTTTTATTAGTGATTGAGCATACTCAAAAACAAGTGGATTGGAGTAGGGGTGGGTTTGTTGACCACGCATAGACCCTACAAGGAGGATATCGATTTAGTTTACATGCACATGGAAAATTCATGTGTAACAATCTCTGTTTTTTAACTATAATTTTGGATAGAGTTTTTTGTGACGGCAGAGCTACAACTCTCACATAAACTCTATATTTAGTCTACGTTTTGCTCCAAATCAAATCTTAATAAAGAGTATATTTTAATTTTTTAGAATAATATGAAAAACTAAGAATAATATCAAACATAAATATTTATGGAGAATTATAAAATAAACATTAAAATTCCAAAGATACCCAAGTAAGAAAAACAAAACCTATAATCTACAAATATTTGAATTAAAACAGTTACCATCTACTTCAATAAAAGCATTTCGTTAATTATTCATTTTATTTAGATATATAAGCTTGGTGTATAAACAAACAATCATAAAAAATCAAAATTTAAATTTTCGTTGATTTTCTCGTATAAAAGTTATCACAAAATTAACAACATATCATAAAACACAAAAAAAATTATACACAACCAAATTTGAATAGTTAATGGACAATAAAATTTATTTTTTATTAAATAGTACTATAATAATATTTTTAAGGTAAATATCAAGATTTAAATTTGTATAAGGGGTAAAATAGATGAACATCTATGACCATTAAACTAATAAGTAGATCTCACAATAATATTTAATTTTAAACATCGATAATTCGACTTATAGTATATTAAGATATTTAATATACGATTTAAAATTTAAATCTTATTTATTTTTATATACTTAAATATTTAACTTAATTTAAATTTTAACAATTGTATGAAATGATTCATTATTTAAATTAATTTATTTTATAAAAATTTATAATTTATAAATATCCGATCCATCTATTGTTACTGTGTTTACCTTTTAATAGAGTCAAGTTGAAATAATTGTATGTTGATTGATGAAGGAAAACACTTCATTCAACACATGTTATGCAAAAATGTTATATGGTCCAAAAGACACGATTAAACTAATGGCTCTAGAAAAAAAATGATATTACGTGTAAGGTGTATGTGTCTTCAAAGAAAAAAAAAAGGTACCAACAGATAGTCAGATACTACCATATAACTAAAACTCAGAAGAACGAACACCTTTCCGTGGAAACCAATAAACGCCCATGTCTGAGTGAGAAGTAGAAGGCAAATACTCAAACATCCATAGATGTATTAGTATCATATGTTTTTTTTATTCTAAGGAAAAAAAAAAAAAAAGGTAGATTTTATCTGTAGTTCTATAAACGAAAATGTAAAATTGCTGAGTCAAAATCAAGACATCAGCTGCGAATCCTGAACATTGAAAAGAAAAGAAAAAAAACTAATATCTCCCAACTAAGACAAAATCATCATCATCAAGCACCTTAACGTCTTTTTCTCCAACAAAGTTCTCCCTACCAATCTCCTTGACCAGATTAACAAATTCAACCCTCTTTGCCAGTGAAAGAGGTACATATGGTAACCTGAAAACTGGCCTCACGACCCCCAGTTGGGCAAGTGCTGTGTTAAGGCCAATGGGGTTGGGCTCCTGGAAGAGCCACTCAATCAGAGGTAACAGCTTTGCGTTGAGTGAAGGGTTTTTCCCACCGAACATGAGTTCACGCATCAAGCCAGGAATAAGATTGCTTGTAACCGAAATTACCCCAGTTGCCCCATGGCTCCACCTAGCATCATGGCACTGATCGTCATTCCCACTCCACACTACAATTCCATTACCTGTATATTGCTCAATGCGGTCATTTCCAACACATTCTTTGATACCGGCCAAATTAGGACTCTGTGCTACAGTGTTGACAACACGTGGAGGAATATCTTGGCCAGTTCGTGATGGCACATTGTATATAATGGTAGGCCCCATTGGCAGAACGCTATCAAAGTGAGAAACCAAACCTTCCAGAGAGGTTTTTCCATAGTAAGGATTGATGTGAAGAGCAGCATGCATCCCAACAGCAAAACCTTGCTCGGTGGCATGAATTGCTTCCCTGGTTGAGTTGCTTCCTGTGTTACCAATTACCTTAACTGATCCACCAAAACAGTTGACCGTATGACCAATAAGCATTATGTGTTCATCCCAGCTCATCAGCTGGCCCTCACCGGTTGTGCCACCGACAATTACCCCTTCCGCACCATTTTCAATCTGCATATTCACCAAGTCATCATATGCTTCAAGATCAAACCTTCCATCGGGTAGATATGGGGTTTTGATGGCTGTTATCAGTCGAAGAGCTTTTATATCTTCTGCTGATGTCCTGCAAAGCAGAATGAAGGCAAAATCATCAACAGCAGTGATTCTTACAAAACAAAGCTTCATTTCCTTCAAATCTAAAGCTACAGATAAACCATCTCTCCATCTTTCCCCTCCTAGATTTTTGGCATACTAGCATTTTAAGTCCATTTTAGTTTAAATATTAATTAAATAAGATCTTTAACCCTACCAATTTTTAGATTTAAAGGCTTAATAGACTCTTGCCCCTCCCAACATTTGATCCTAACTCCAACCCTGTCTCCATCAATTAGGACACTAAATATTAAGGTTCCCCAAAACTTTATCACACAGGAAATATACATACCATAGCACTATCATCACAGAACTAGTACATCTTAGGCATTCTCCAAGTATGGAGAATTACACAAGTACCAACTTCAAACATAAAACGGTAACAAGTATGATGTGATTCTTCTAATTAAAACTATGCATGGATCAACAGAAAGTAGATCGGTTATGTTAATTTCGATGCTCCATAATAAAGGTTTGAAAAACGGACCAATGTCAATGGCATATCCAAAGCATATTGATTATAGCAGCTAAAAGAAAAAAACAAGAAACAGATACAACAGCCTCGCAAACATTGAAATTTCAAGAAAGAACACAAGCGGAAATGCAGTACTTGTCACAAAAATGGATAAAGTACAGGCAAATTAACAACAAATTCCACCTATTTAAACATCTACCTGATTCAAATAGTGGAAAATTTATTAGTTACCTATTTTTAACTTCAAGACTACGCATAGGGAGATGGAAATTAGGCACCACAGCTGCTTGCGGGGATCTCCATTTTACATTTCTCCTGCTACAAAGCAAGCAGATATAAATTCCAACAGAGATTAACCTTGCTTCTCGATAACAGCTATGAAGGACTAAATCAAACAAACCAAAATCTTTTAAACAAGCCTTAACGATTTTTCACTTAATAATACCAAATCAGGCAACAAATAACGTTGATCAATAAATTAATTAACTAATTTAGCGACTACTACGACTAAAAACAAAGCAAGAAGAAAAGGAAAGGAAAATAACAATATCTTTCTTAAATAAAGAATGTTTAAAACCTCTTGTGGTTATCGGCGCGACTGAGACGCGGAAACTGGGACGTAAACTCTCTCAAGCAAGCGCCGTTGCTCTTCAAAACGGCCATTTTTTTCACGAAATAAACAGCTAAACAGAAGCCGAAGTCTATATAAGCTTGAATTTGAGCTGGGAAGGAATCTTTAAACTGAAATTCTAAATGTACGGAAATCCGGTTGTGGGATGGTAGATTGATTCAATGAATGGTACTTGTGGTGATAGTAGTGGTTACTGTGGTCGATCGGAGAAATAGGTCGGCGCTGCTAAAGTGGCGATGGTAGTTTGGATCCGTGACGTCAGATTCCTGTTAAGAGGTGGCGGGAAGGGTTGTGGATTGCTGGGGAAGCGAAGGGATTAGGGATACTGCTAGAGTTTATGTGTGCTTTAGGGTTGGATGGCTGCGGTTCTAATCGTCTACTTCTGCAAACACATTCAGACTCTATCCTGTACTCGAATAGAATAATAAAAAAAATTGTGTTTACTTAAATTAGCATAATTTACCTAGAAACCTGTCTCTTTTAATTCTAAAATAACAGCGGTTTGAGATAAAACTTAGAATTAAAGATTTTTGTTAATTGATATATTTAATGAATAGTAAATTTAAATAATAAGTTAATATAGAATCTTTGATTTCAAATTAAAATTTTCAACATAAAATCCTCCCCCCCCCCCAAATTGACCCCTCTTTGTTGATCCTCGTACAAAGGGTCCAATCCCCTTACAATTGGGTCTGAACCAAAATACTATTTTGTTTACCCGAATGTGTAGAAGATTGAAGATCCAAGTCAATAGTGTAGCCCATGGATGATTATTTATGCATGCAATAGGCAATAGGCAATAGGCAATAGGCAATAGGCAATAGGCAATAGCAAGACACATTTAAATTGTAGTAAGAGTCAGGGAAGGCTGTTTTGCTATAAATTTAATCACCAACAGGCAACAGGCAACAGGCAACAGGCAACGGGCAACGGGCAACGGGCAACGGGCAACGGGCAACAGTATATGCGATGAAATTAAATTTGAGGAAGATAGGACTATAATTCTAGACTATTACATACGATCCTATTGTACTAGTTAAATTTACAAAGTAAATATTCTTTCAAATAATTAAATTAAAGCTTGACCGTTGAAGCTAATTTAGTTCATTGAAAAACAATTTTTATTGAATATTTGCTCAAGGAACCTATTTGATAACAGATATGTAAACATTTACCATTTTAAAAAACGTGGAAATGGTTACCTCGAAAAGGAGCTGTGCCTGTTTCTTTTATGTTATGTACAGAGCAGCGCACATGGACGACCTGTGTCCCAGTAGGTATCATTTGGCATTTGGACTGAATTTAGAAGATCATTTGGTGGCAACCCTTGAGCAAAAGATCCATTGGGATTTTGAAAGACTTGTTGTTGTTGCTGCTGCTGTTGCGTCTGACTAACCATGCTTACGGGGGACTCTGAGGGTTCACTTCCAAGGATCGGCGCGGCTGGTAGTTCTTCTTCTTCCTCCAGTGGAAGCCTTTCATACGCTGCATTACCGAAAGAAGCTGCCATAATCACCACCGGACCTGAAGCAACGAGTTGACCCACCACGGTTCCTCCACCTACCTGACCTTGACCGCCAGCTAAATATATGGTCAGCGTTGATGCAGCCGGTGGTGCCGGAGGAGGTAAAAATGACCCGGATAGTGATAAAATTTCGAATCTTCCATGTAAAGTGACGACCGCACCAGGAGCTCCAGGTTGTCTTAAGGTTACATTTGTTAAGCAATATAGTTAGTTGAAAGTTTGTAATTAGCTGGAGGTTGTTACTCAGCTAAGGAAGTTAGTTGGTTAGGAAGTTGAGATTCTAGAATGTGATCGAAAACAAATTATCAATCTTGTACATTTTTTATATAAGCTTGTAAGGTCTGTTGATTCAATATACAAGAAATTCAGAAGTTCTTTTACATTTTCTGTTGAGTATTCTTTCATGGTATCAATCGTTAAGGTTCTGGGAGTTTGAGTTTCTTTGTTTTTGGAGTGTTTTTCTTGCTTTCTCTTTTTCTTTTTGTTCAATTACAATGTCGCTGCGTAATGGCAATGATCAAACTGCTGAATCTGATGAAGTTCAGGTTGTATACTCTTCCAAGTCTGATCGAGCCTTCACTAATAAGAAAATGAATGTAATGCTGGACAAGTACAACTTTCTTCTGTGGAAACAGCAAGTCTTACTTACAGTGCGAAGCCATAAGCTTGAAAAGATGCTTCTTGGTGCAGTGAAGAAACCTTCAGAGATGATTCTTGTTGATGGAGAAAGAGTTGCTTATGATGACTATGAGGATTATGTGGCTCAGGACAGTGCACTTGCCTCGTGGTTGTTGTTCACCATTAGTGCACATCTTCTTCCTTAGTTTGTTGGGGTTGAAACAGCTGCAGAGGTTTGGAATACAGTCTTACAATTTTTTACAAGTAAGTCCACTACTTCTGTTATGGGTTTGCATTCAAAATTGCATTCACTAAAGAAAGGAGATGAGAGCATGAGGGTTTATCTGTCTTGTGTCAAGGAGGTATGTCATGCCTTAGCCTCTTGTGGTAGTCCTTTGTCTCATGTTCAATAGATTGCTAGTATCTTGAATGGCTTACCAAGGGATTATCAACCCTTCATGGCTGTTATAACTGCTAGCAAGGGTTCTTTTTCAATTGATAATGTGTGTACAATTCTAATAGATGCTGAAGCTCAAATTCTCAACTTTGCACAATCTGATTTTATGCCAATGAGTGTGAGTATGGTTAAAGGCACTGATTCAGGTTCATCAGGATTTCCTGATATGAATAGGCGAGTGTTTTCTTCACAATCATATGCTGCAGGAAGGTTTGGTGGTCGAGGAAGAGGAAGGTCCAAGCTTCAGTGTCAACTGTGTGGTAAGGTTAGTCATTTGATTGACAGGTGTTGGCATCGGTTCGATCAAAATTTTTCTGGAGTACCTGCTCCAAGGAAAGAGCAATTCACAGGAAACTTACATACAGCTCATTGCAGTTGCTGTGTCAAGGAAGTACTTGATGGTGTAGATACTGAGCATTCACCTCAAGCTAATGTATTGACAGCAAATCAAGGACATTGGGTTATTGATTTTGGTGCAACACATCATGTGACACCAGATGTAACCAATGTTATGAATGGTACAGAATGCAATGGTCCAGGTAATTTGACAGTAGCAAAGGGCAGGTCATTAGGAGTTAATTCGATTGGTCAATCTACTCTTTATACTGCGAATAGATCTTTGTTGTTATCTCATTTACTTCATGTGCCTAAGATAACAAGGAATTTGCTTTCGGTGTCAAAGCTTGCTAGGGACAATCGAGTATTTCTTGAATTTCATGCCAAAGATTGCTATGTTCGAGATGAAGATACAAGTCAAGTCATTTTACAAGGCAAGGAACATGGAGGCTTGTATCATTTTACTACCAATAAACAGGAGAAAGCTATTTTTCAGAATAAAGCTGAGATTAATATAGCTACTTCAGCCAGTCAAACATATGAACTGTGGCATAGGAGACTAGGACATCCAGCACATGATGCGTTAGTTCAAGCTTGTAAATTTGTCAATGTAAAAATTTCGAATTTAGTAAATGATACTTGTGTTGCATGCTGTCAAAGCAAGAGTCATAAGCTACCTTTTCGTGCTTTAGAAACAGTCTATGAAAATCCCTTTGAGCTTGTCTTTACAGATGTATGGGGACCTGCACATGTAGCATCGAATGGTTATAGATATTATGTTATATTCGTAGATGCTTTTTCAAGGCATACTTGGTTGTATTTGCTTAAAAATAAGTCACAGGCATTGCAAGCCTTTCAGATGTTTCAGCAAATGGTTAAAACTCAGTTTAATCTCCCCATCAAAGCAGTTCAAAGTGATTGGGGAGGTGAGTATAGAAGCTTGTCTGCTTTACTTCTCAAGGAGGGGATTGTTCATAGGATTTCATGTCCCTACACGTCTCAACATAATGGAGTAGTTGAGAGGAAGCATAGGCACATCATTGAGTTGGCTCTTGTATTGCTTGCACAAGCCAGTTTACCATTAAAATTTTGGACATATGTTGTTGTTTCAGCAGTCTATCTAATAAATAGGCTACCAACAAGAGTACTGCAGCATGCTTCACCATTTGAGAAGCTCTTTAAAAGGATACCTGATTATCAGTGGCTAAAGGTGTTTGGATGCAGATGTTTTTCTCATCTCAGACCATTTCAAAGTCACAAGCTGAAATTCAGATCTCAATCCTGCACATTTCTTGGCTACAGTCCTCAGCACAAAGGATATCAGTGTCTAGTAGCAAATGGTAGAGTGTATGTCTCAAGACATGTGGTTTTTGAGGAAACCAATTTTCCTTTTGCAGGTATATCTTCAACAGAAAAGAAAAAGCAATGTACATGTGATTTTAAGTTTCAAAGTTTTCCTGTCTTGCATCGGGTCCTCAGACAACCAGCAGCAGCAAGAGGTTCTGAACCTGAAAATGAAGATACATCCTCAGGATTGCGCCATAGAGAATTGAGGTCTGAAGGGGTTACAAGTCCTAAAGCTCATAGTCAAGGTGATGATAGTCTCAGTTTCAGCATGAGTCCCAGTATACACACTCAACCTCGTCCTGTAGAAGCAAGCCAATCCAAGTCCATCTCGGTTCACAATGAAAGTCAGTTTATTCCTGATGCTATGAGTTCACATGAAATAATACAAAATGATGAAGAATTGCAGTCTGCTCCTGAGAGATCACATGAAATAATAGATTGTTGTGTCACTAATACACATCCTATGGTGACTAGAAGTAAATGTGGTATATTCAAACCCAAAGTATATGGAGTTACAAGTGTTGATGAGGTGGAACCAGATTGTATACAAGAGGCTTGACAGTCTGTGAACTGGAAACATGCTATAGAAGCTGAAATGGAAGCTTTAAGGAAAAATGAGATCTGGTCACTTCAACCTTTGCCAGAAGGAAGGTCAGTTGTAGGATGCAAATGGCTATTTAAGCTAAAAAGAAATGCAGGTGGTACGGTCCAGAGGTCTAAGGCGAGATTAGTTGCAAGGGGCTTTTCACAAGTTCCTGGACAAGATTTCAGGGATATTTTCAGTCCTGTGGTAAAATCAGCAACCTTGAATGTTATTTTATCAGTTGCAATCACTAATAATTGGAGCTTGAGACAAGTGGATGTGAATAATGCTTTTCTTCATGGGGACCTCAATGAAGATGTGTACATGCAGCAGTCACCTGGCTTTGAACAGCAAGCAAGTGATGGATCTCCTCTTGTGTGCAAATTGAGCAAGGCTCTTTATGGTCTCAAACAGGATCCACGAAATTGGCATGCCAAACTCAAAGAATACTTGTTGCAGATTGGTTTCAAGGAGTCAAGGGCTGATGCTTCATTGTTTATAAGAACTGAAGAAAGTGTGAAAACATACATGTTAGTGTATGTAGATGATATAGTGGTTACTGGCCAATCAAATAAGTCAATCGAGGAGGTGATACAACTTCTGCATGCAAAGTTTTCACTCAAAGATATGGGAGAGCTTCATTATTTTCTGAGAATTGAAGTGAATCGAAATGAGAAAGGCTTGTTGCTGAGTCAAAGAAAATATATACTTGAGTTATTAGCTAGCTCAGGTATGCATAATGTAAGTCCTACCACAACTCCAATGGTGGTGTCATCGAAAGGAATAAATGAAGCGAGTAGTGTGCTGACAAATCCGCAAGAATACAGGAGTATTGTTGGTTCTCTTTTGTATGCATGTCATACAAGACCAGACATAGCCTTTAGTGTAAATAAGTTGGCTCAGTATATGCACAATCCGCAAGAGGTACATATGGTAGCAGTAAAAAGGTTGTTAAGGTATCTGGCAGGAACAACTAGCTATAGGTTGATGTTCAAGGCAGGTTCAAATGGATTGAGGATTACAGCATTTGCAGATACAGATTGGGGAGGAAGTTGTGAGGATAGAAGATCGATAACAGGTTACTGTGTATATGTTGGCAATAATCTTGTGGCATGGCAGTCCAAGAAACAAAAAGCTGTGTTAAAGTCGACTATGGAGGCTGAGTATAGAAGTGTAGCTGATGCTACTTCAGAAGTGACATGGATCGATGCTTTACTTACTGATATGGGAGTTAAACAATCAGAACTTTCTATTGTTTGGTGCGACAATACTAGTGCAGTAGCACTAAGTGCTAATCCAGTATATCATTCGAGATCGAAGCATGTGGATTTGGATATACATTTTGTTCGTGAGAAGGTTGTTGCAGGAAAGATTCTGGTGAACTATGTTCCAACTGGGTATCAAATAGCAGATGGATTAACTAAGCCTCTTTCAAAGCCTTATTTTGAAATGTATCGAGCTAAAATGTGTGTTCAATCACAAGAAGGACAACAAACAGAAGAAGTAGGGGGAATGTTAAGTAATATAATTAGTTGAAAGTTTGTAATTAGCTGGAGGTTGTTACGCAGCTAAGGAAGTTAGTTGGTTAGGAAGTTGAGATTCTAAAATGTGATCGAAAACAAATTATCAGTCTTGTATATTTTTTATATAAGCTTGTAAGGTCTGTTGATTCAATATACAAGAAATTCAGAAGTTCTTTTACATTCTCTGTTGAGTATTCCTTCAACATTCGTTACGGTTCCGCCACCACTCAAAATGCAAACACCTCTTTGTCTTCGCCTAGTGAAAGTCGAAACACTTTCCATAATATCACAACCAATGGAAATTTCCATAAAGTGGGAACGAAGGGCATTGGCGCTATCCCGGGTTATGATGATCGGTGGCTTAGGCTTGTTCTTGGAACCTGCTGGCCTGCCTCGTGGTCTTCTCGAGATTTCACCTTCTTTTCCGGGGATTACAGCCAATTCTTTGCCTTCGCTCGTGTCGGTAGTGGTGGCCGTTTCTTCTCGATCCCGTTTCTGGTCACGGTTTTGTTCGTCCTCGAAGTTCTGATGTTGTTGCTGTTGATGGTGGTGGTGATGTTGAAATTGTTGGTACGGATTTAGATGAAGATCTCGTGTGAGGAAAGGAGGAAGAGGGCGTCCATGAGCTGTTACTGGGTTCATCTCGTTTTTCTTCCCTTCAAAGTTCAAACGCTTCTCATTGAACAATTAGGTAAATACACACTCACTCACTCTCTCACCGACAGTAAAACAAAATTGATTAAGAAAAAAAAGCGTTGGATTTTGTCCTCAGGTAGCGATGGATTAAAGTAATTAGCAGTAAGCTAGTTGCCAACTCACGCCAGTACTAGTGCACAGCACAAACACGAACTCTCAAGCGCTCCTCTCCCTCGCACCAATCCTTTCTAACTTCTAAGGTATTTTCTACGCAGTACTGAATATTCCCATTCCTCCCGGTCACCAATATTCTCTGCCTTCTCCTTGCCTTTTAATTCAAGCACAAACACAGGCACAGGCATTCAGGTATTTGTACAGTTCTACTGTCCCTCGGTGCTAGAAAAGTACTGTTGCCTTGCATCCCAAGTGAAGTCTAATGCTTTTATTTTACTTCACCTCTCATCTGAACCTTTGGATACTTTTCATCACTGGATTCATATATACATGATGCAGTTATTCAATTTCACTCCATCTCTAGGTGTAGCAATTTAAAAAGTAATTACCTAGCAGATAGTGAGATGAAACAAAAACTTGGAATAAGTAGTGTTAATCGGTGAAATTATATCATGAACATTTTCTACCACGTCATCCGTGGTTTAAACTAATCGGATTCGTTCATCTCATATTTTTTTTGAGGTGATTCATCATCTCTTTCCTACATATAATTAATGAGAGTGTGTAGTTATCAAATAGTTACTTAAAAATGAACGAACATAATTGAATGGACCACAAATGACGTGATGAAAAGGGTTTATGATATAATCTCTCGTGTTAACTGCATTAGACTTCCTAAATTACGGCCTAATTTTTTAATCAATTCTCAGATTTAAAAATGCTTTAATTAAATACTTAAATTAACAATATTGTATTCATCATCTTAGGCTCAAATATGATAGAATCTTGTGTAAAACAGGTGGATCAAATCATAAACATATCTATACATACTATATCAACAACATAAATCTGATGTATTAAAAGAGATCTAGTACATGTATGTTTTACAACTTGATTTGTGTATTCAAAATATGTTTTGGGTCATATCTAAATTGTCATTTCACTCCTACAATACCTTCTACGATGACAAATGATATGAGTAGCGAAGGAATAAAGATTAAATACGAGAGCTGTATGTGCATGCAAGTAATTTTACCTAAAGGAGTCATACATGAAATTGAGTCTTTGTGCTGCAGGTTTTTATAAAAGAAGAAAAATATAGCAGCTATTGGTGTTAGAGTAACCTGGAAACAAATATGTTTGTCAAAAATAAAAGAGGCCTTAGGTTAAAAAATCGATATGTGTAGAATCAAGCTTAAATGATTCGGTTGATTCAAAAGTTCCTGTCTAAAAACGAGTCTCTATGGATTATTTGGATCAAGATATGTTATAAAGAATGCAGATTTTTGGCAAATAGAGAATAAAAATCATTATAACTGGGCTTTTAGGAAACTTTTAAAATTGAGAGAAATTACTTCTTCTGTGCTAGTTGAAGGTAGGATATATGCTGTGAGGAAAATTTAATTGGCATACGGACACCAAGGGAGAAAGTTCCATGGCATAAAATCATTTAGTTTTTCATGCATATACCTAAACATGCAGTGATTTAATGGATGGCCATATTTGACAGGTTGCCAGATGACGATGAGATCAAATACTTACTAGGAAGTCTGAATTAGAAAGAAATAATCATCAATATACTTTCTAATTCAATCTCACTTGAGTTGGGCATATGATGGTCTTAAGACAGCACCACTCAAATTCGTCTCCATTTGAAACAATAAATCACTTTGTATTTCAGTTTTGCCTTATGTATCTGTTTGTTTCGGTGCATCCTTTTCATTTGACTAGTACTGCACCCAGAATATTTCCTACCAACAACAACAATTCTTATAGTAGGAGTTATACGAAAACAACGCTAGCTTTGAGTCAGGTTCATCACTCATACTTGGAACGTAAGTAATGGAAAACATGAGTCTCGTTCAACAAATTATAGACGGAGACAAAAACAAGATAAATATGATTTTCACGAATAAAAAACCAATGTAATTGCACAAAGTCTCTTAAAAAGAGAAGTCCAAAAATAAAAAAATAAAAATATATAATTATGTGTATATATAATAATAATTATCTAAAATTTAAAATATTAAAAAAATATAACTTTTTAAGTAAATATTTAATTTTTTAGATGTTTAATATTTATTTATTTTATTATTTAAAAAGATAATAAAAAATATCTTACAAATTATAAAATATAAATTCTATTTTAATAAATTGTATAGAGTTTTAAAAATTTTAAATTACATAAAGTTAATAGAGAAAAAAAATTAGATAGTAAGGTTACTTGCTCAATGAAATATTATAACATGAAAATTAAGCTAGTACGCGTCACTCGAGGCAAGCACAATTAAGGGTCAGTCATTCGAGTTTCACTTCGACAGAGATGGCGATGGAGAAGCATTAGTGCATGGTTGTTGCGGAGACCCTTGTCTATGGAGGAGTTCACGAGCCAACGCTTGAAGATCGCCGCCACCTCGACTGGTTAATGATGATGAGCTGCTCCCTCCGAGTCCGAATTGGCGTGGATCGATTTGCCTTTGCTGCATGGTCCATGAAGGTTGCACCATAGGGTCAAAAAGCGACGATAAGTCATATGTGGCTGGCACTGAAGAGGCGGATGGGAGGTCCGATATCGAAAGAGGAGATGGTGCCATTAGTGTCTGCGTTGGCTGAGATGGCTGCGGTGGTGATGGAAGCTCGAGTGTAGCTAAGTGAGCTTGCAAATACGATAACTCCGCTTGTAAGTTCACCACCTACCAACAAAATGGATTGACAGAGTAAATGAAACGTTTATAATTTTTTTTAAACAGAAGATAATAATTGAGTCAGTCGTGTACTATTGAAATGAACTGTTTCCAGATTCCACTATAGGATAGATACAATTAATAATGCGAAATAAGACAGTGTTTCTTAGGCAAATTGAAGGCATGTTGTCTTTGTTTACACTAAAAGGATGCTTTGGATTATGTGCACAAGAACATGGCGTTGCGAACAAATAAAGCTTCCTTAAGGAAGACGAGGAATAAAAGTACTGACTGAGCAAAAATTTCCACGGCATAATTTCCCAGCAAGATGTTTGATTAAATTAGTCTTTCCGTCCACTTATTACAGACACGATTACAAAAGATGACAAGAAAATGAAATGAAACCCCGGCCAGCCATTTCCTTAATACCTGTAATATCCATATCTGCAGAGAAAAACTGGCCATCCATTGCTGTAACCACCAACCAAATGATTTGTTAATTAGAAAACGTTCTAGATTTCCGGAATGTCCTAAATACTGCAACCAGCAAGACCCCCCATGCATTATTTCTCTCTTTATCGTACTATTTTTAATATGGTGTGAAAAGGATGTCTTTTCTTTTGATGGTTTACCCAACGGAATATGAATCCTTGTTTAGGTTTTATGGAAACCAGATTCTCTGATAAGGCTACACATTGATTTTATCCTTTTAGATTGCTTTTTGAATCAAAACAAACAGATCGTGAATTATTTTTAGATGGTTCATCATAAGAAACAGTTTTGTTTTTTACTTAATGAAGAACGCGGAGTACCTAGAGAAAAGACAACAAAACTAAGCTGCAAAAGTGTCAATGATGACGATGAATCCTTATCAAAAGTTGTAACAATAATAAAGTTAATTACCTGTTGCTGAAGAGCAAAGATGGGAGCAACGCAGCCATAAACAGGGTCTCTTAGCCGAGCCTGAGCCTCGTAACATATGGTGACCACCGCATCGAGTCGTTTGTGAATCGGGATATGAAGGAGCAGCTTCGACACATTGCTTGCCCCAAACACCTTGTGCACCGCTGCAAAATGAGCTGCGCCTTGCTCCGAGTCAAAATAAGGCGCAAATATACAACCAGGTACACATTTCCTTCTCAAGAACTTGCACGCGCCACAAGGTCCGCCTCCTCCACCACCACCACCAGTAGAACTGCCAGAACCACCACCGCTGCTGCCAGGGTTTGCACTCATGATTGGAACCCTTTTAACCTGACCTTTGTTTCCCTTTTTAAAGTGAAAGAATAGGTCCCATGATTAGGGTTTGTGTGTTCCTTGTAGAAGTTGGAAAAAGGGTTAAGAATGAAAAGGATGGATGATGAAGATGAAGAAAAGGAAAGAAAGTAGTCTCTTTCTTTAGGGTTTGTGTTTGGTGGGTGTTGGTATTTTGGTGAAGGGTATTTTAATAGGGGGGATTTAAAACGCTGGAAGAAGTCTTTAAAGCCACGCGAGAGAGCAAACCCCCCCTCTTTAGCTGCTTGCGTGAAGCAAACATGCGATAAGCATAAGCCTATCTATTCTCAATTGCCCTTTTGTATTTATTTATTTATTTATTATTTTTTCCACTTATTTTCCTTTATCTCGTGAATTTTACAACAAAACACATGCTCCTCCAGCTCCATGTCTACTCTCTTGTTCTGTTGTGTATACATTGATTAAACCTGTACTTCTAGGAACAAGGTTTTGATCTTTTGTTTCACTTTGTTTTGTCCTGGCCTGTGTCTTGCAAACAAAAGAATGTATTTTAGATGTCGAAACGTGTGATCGGGGTGTGTCTAAATTTGCCACTGCGTAGATGGCAAAAGACGCCATCTCTCTCTACGTTGAAAATGACTCGGCTATAAGCTATTGCTTTCCTTTTTCTGCACCCTAAGCGAAAATAAATCCACTGGATTTTAGAGAATGACTTGCTTACCTTCCATTTAATTCTTTTGGTTGACTACTATAAACAGTATGACTCTAATAAATGACAATGGAATTCTTTTTATAAAACCCAATAGGCAATAGGCAATAGGCAATAGGCAATAGTTGTTAATGTTTTGTTCTGTGGGGAATGAGAAATTACCAAGAAATGATCAAACTTGGGGAACCCAAATATCACTGTCCAAGTCTGATTTAGCTGGTATTAAGGTTACTTTCACAAATGGAAAGACATCAACATCTTAAAAGCTACAAAAATTGATACGCATTGCTTATTTTTTATTCTTTTTGCTGGGTTTAGATGTCAGTCAGGAAGCACGCATCAAGAGGGATGAGCGGTTTGATGAGCGTAATGAATTTGACCAAAACAAACAACTCTAATGAATTGGGTATTCTTAGTAATAAATATTATCTTACTCTTTTGTTATTTTTATATGTGTTTCAACGCTAAAAAATAAATCATATATTTTAACCATAAATTTTAAATACTATTCCTTAAGAACTAAGTTATACACAATTATAAACTCAAAATCTTAGACATTAACTCTAACTATAAATTTATTTTTTAGTGTTTGAACATATATAAAAACATCAAATAGTTCTTATTACATGTCACCCTTTATATTAGCATTGTCATATAAATTATAAAGTTTACTTTACTTAAAATTGAGATCGCCGATATAAAGGTTTTTCCCTAACATTTTTACATCTCATTTAATCAAAAAAAAAAAAACTTGAATTGTTTTAATCAAGTGTAGAGACAATATTAAATGCAGTGGATGTGCAACATCGACTCCTATCCTATTCCATTCATTTTGAAGTATGTCGTCATCTTTCATGCGTGAATATTGTGTTTGTGTTTATATTCATTTTATATTTAACATAGTTACTTTCTTCATGTTGATCTATATAAAAAAAAAGCTTATTTATTCTAAAGAAAGTTATTTAGCATATGTTAACTTTATGAAAATTTCTCCTTTAGGTATTGTTTTATTAGTTTTGTAATTAACATACATTTAACCGTATAGGCTATAATGTTTATTATATAAATTGATATTATAATATCATTTTAAAATTTGATTTGTAATCCAAATTTTTGTCTCTCTTAAATGTGATCATATTAGGGGCAAAATAGTATACTAAAGTTTTAGGGACTAAATTTATTATTATATCAAGTTTTTAATTTAATTTTATTGACATAATAGCTTGTTTGTCATAATATTTTAATTAACATGTTTATTTTTAAACTTATAAATTAAGTGGTTGAATTATTATTCTTTTAAAAAATACATGTTTATTTTAAAAATTATGATGAATCGACTGAATCGATAGTTTTAGAAAAAAAAATGACATTTATTACTAAATCTGTAAGCCATGCAGTTGATGCAAAAAACATGATTTACAATCCAAATTTTGGGCAAAGTCATATATTATGGATTTTGTATAAATGAACTGAACTTTGATTCACTATGTAACAAATAGTACAATTCTAATCAGTAAAGTTTTGACTTCATTAATAGACTGATATAGTTTATTAATACTTGATTGAATAAAACATACAAGAATCTTTTAGTTCATATCTATACTATATAAAATTAAGGTCCATCTTGACTTCGGCGTTCAAAGTAGACAGCCTCAGCCATTCGAATGCATTGCTGCCACGTATGACTCTTTGATGAAGAACGTAACGTCCTGGTCCTGGTTAAACCATGACCTCATTTTTTTTAGTGGGATCTGTTCCGTTGAATATATTTTTTAATATATACTCCATAGTATGAAGAATTAAAAAGTTTTTGATTGATACAAATGCAAAAATATTTGAGAATTCAGACGGGAAGTGAAAGAAATTTTAGTAATAACGGAGTTGTGACTTATCAAACTCTCTTAGAAGCAGACCCAGAACCATGGCAATGAAGGTACGAGTTTGATGGCGTTGTAACAGTTCCACATGATAAAGAACAACACCTGCACTTTTGCATTCAATCCTAGTAGAGTGGAGTAGCTACTAGGCACTAGGCACTAGGCAATAGCTTGTGTTGTCTCATGTCTACATCATAAATATACATCTAGTTATATGTACTTTCCTAGGCACAAGTCAGTCAGTCAAATCACATGGTTCAATTCAGTTCAAGGATGATTCATTAGTACAATTGCCATGATGGAGGATGACCACAAAGTTTTTCAGTCAAAAAGGAAGATTAAACTGATTTGAGCTTCACTCGACAGGACTGTCCAAACATCAAAACAACTCATTCAATAAAACTTTTTTAATCAAAATCATGATGCTTTATGAACAACAAATTGATTAGAATTGCCGGATGTTTTCTTATGATTTGTAGTTACGAACTTTTAGCCTAGGTGAACAGATTTGTAAACAAGATCTTAAATCTGATTCATTAGTTTTGTTAGAAATCCTGATCAGTATATAAATATTTGTAGGAAAGCGCCAATCATTTAATCTTTTGAATCAGTTACTCTCATGCATAATATTCTGCAAATTATGTAGCCAACACTCCACAACTAGAAGCGTAAAAGCTCATTTAATGATTAAACACTGTTGAGAGCAGCAAATTCAGTGCTACTTTTTACAGCTCTGTAGGAAATAGGAAGACGCTTTTCCAGTTTCCAGTTTCCAGTTTCCAGTTTCCTGTTCTTATTAGACTCAACACGGACATCTTCTTGTAACAAGGACTTGTAAAGCCAATGGCAATGGCCAGCTTTAAGACTAGCAAGTAGGTTCAAAAGAATGTTTCCGTAGGTAAATAGAATAGGAATATCACGGTGTTATGAGGACATGACTTGTACAATACTACCATCTTAATAATCCAATTATTAGACGGTACCGACTAAACTCCAGCTATACCCTATAGGCTATAGCTTTCAACATTTTGGTGAAATAAAATCAAGACAAACCTAAAGTATGGCCCATCATAATGTGGGGTGGGGGGGGGGTTGCAATCATCCAAAAATGCTATTAGGCCTAATGGGCCAAAGATACTCTGTTAAGTAAGGTTAAAGATTCATATCTAATATCGTGAATGAAAATATATGATTGACAGAATCATCCCATAATCAACATCTATATATTATAAACTGATTTGATTGGACAATGACTCAGGTACAGTGAGTCATTAGGTGTAAATTGGTACTAAATCAAAACCTTACTGATTAGGTGCAAGTAAAGTAGAAAAATAGGCCCCAATAGCCTGATTCCAAGCCCACAAACACCCAGATCGGGTAGTGAATCCAACCGCAGACAAAGCATCAGTAGAGGAAACAAATAGGAACAAAAAGCCTACACTATATGTATTTATTATAAGGGAAACTTTTTTTAAAATGATTTTTTTAAAAATATTTATGTTTGTGTTTTTATATTAAAACTTTAAATTTAAGATTTGAGGTTAATCTTTAAGATTAGAATTTATAATTAAAATTTATAAATTTAAAATAAGATATATTTTTTAAACTTTAAACTTAATATTTATAATTTGATTTTTATTATCGTTGATGTTAGTAATGTTTTAGACAAACGCAATAGAAGCGACTGCAGAAGACTCTAAAAAAGAGACCCTAAAATTTTGATAAACTACTTTCATTGAATGATGTTAATCTCGAAACCTATTATAAAAATTTTAAAGATGCTCTTTAAGAAAGATGAGTTATTCGATGTTGATAGAAACAAATTATTTATTGAGTTGAAATTACTAAGAGCCTTTATCCAAATAAAAATTGAGAGCAATTAATTTATTAAGATTTTTTAAACGTTCTCAAATTGAGAGCAATAAAGTTGTTGAAGAAAGATCTAATGAACTTGCTTTGATAATAATCAAAAATAATTATTTTAAAAAAATTAATATTAAAAATATTATAGATTATTTTACTTCAAACCATGAAAAAAAAACACTTTTAAACGAAAATATTTAATATTTTGATGTTTATATGTAATTTTTTAGAGAGAGATGAGTGGATGGGGAAGATGTTTGTTGTCTACATAGAGCTCGCACGTGTTTATCAGTCATGGCAACATCTGGCATTTTGTTCATGTTGACGTCAATAGCACGCAAGTGCTTCCTCACAGAGGAATTTCTTGGGGGTCCAGTGACAGTTTCGCTATTTTCAATCCAGGTGACTTTGGCGCCCATCATCTCAAGAACCTCAGCAAATTTTACATCACCCTTAACAAGAAAAAGAAAAAAAAAAAAAAAAAAGCATGAGTTTATATTCAGATGCAGCATAAGATCCAAGGAAGTATGATAGCTCTGGTGGGAAAACCAACTTGAATAGTCTATGTAAAAGAATCTGAGATCAGCATTAAAGACAGTCATTCAATTCAACAACACTTTTGAAAGGCAGAATTTTTTTTTGTAATAAGCCAAATGTAAAGACTCCACTTATTCTGGAAATCTACATTTACTTTGGTAGTAAACTTAACATCATTCATGGAATTAACAATAAAAAGGTACCTGTAAACTACTTGTACCACACCCTTCTACTGTGACCGTCCCACCAGTAACAGCTGCACCAGCAAGGAAGTAACTAGCACTTGAAGCATCGCCTTCAACGTAAGCATTTCCAGGAGACCTGAAAGATGTATCAGTTTTATAACTTTAGTCAAGTCAGAGTACAGAATCGTGAGGTGTTGTTTGTGAGTGCAAGTCCAGAAACGTACTTGTACTTTTGACCTCCTCGGATAAAGAACCGATCCCAGCTATTTGTGTGTTCCACAGTGACCCCGAACCTTTCCATCAATTTTATAGTCATTTCAACATATGGGACTGAAATCAGTTTATCAACAATCTCAATTTCCACATCTCCAAGAGCCAAAGGAGCTGCCATGAGTAAAGCAGTCAAGTATTGACTACTGATAGATCCCAAGAGTTTCACCTGCAAAAGGACCGACCCAAAACAGAAGAATGTCATGAATATTGGCAACAATACAAGAAGCAATGTCACAGTCAATTTCCCTTTTATCTTAGTCAAAATATAGCATTTTCCTTCCAACCTAGAAATTAAAAAGGGAAAAGGAACATGAATCTTAAACATCACAAGTAGTAAAAAGTTTCAGACATTTACTTCATAAAAACAGATTACCACTAGAACATAACAAAAGTAATTTAAGTCGTACCATTCCCCCAGGAAGACCACCCTTTCCGTTTATAAGAACAGGGGGACAATTTGTGCCGAGAGTACAATCAACATCAGCACCTAGCTGCTTTAGACCAGTAACTAAGTCCCCAATTGGCCTCTCTCTCATCCGGGGTACACCATCAAGTATGTAGCTAAAGAGACACGTAACAAACATTATTTAGCTAAAAAATTTGATTAAAAATACACAAAAACAAGGAGCATCAGAATATAAGCATATGGTTCTTAGAATATGCCACTTTTTATTTACTAAACTATGAAAATAAAGGGACAGACCTTGAATTGACACCGGCAGCGGTGATAGCAGCGGTGAGAGGTCGCATTGCAGTTCCAGCATTCCCAAGGAAAAGCTCAATTTCTTGGCCTTCCCCTTTCCCTACAGGAAATTGACCACCGCAACCTTCAACAATGGCTCGTTTCTTTTCACTGTCATGTTCCACATGCAGGCCAAGTTTTCCCAAGGCTACAAGCATGTGATGAACATCATCACTGTTCAGCAAATTGTCTACCACAGTAGTTCCCTACATATCAAAATAAACACTAAAACCTAAAATACTTAAAAGAATATAAACTACCAAGTTTTTATTTGATCATGAAAACCACGTACCTCGGATTAGGGCTGTAAACGAACCGAAGGTTCAATGAATTGTTCGTGAACCGTTTGGCGGGAAGTTCGTTTATTTATTAAACGAACGAACATGAACAAAATTTTTCGTTCGTTTAGTTAAACGAACAAACATGAACAAAGGACTCGTTCGTTCATTTATGTTCGTGAACGTTCGGTAATTTGTTCGTTTATGTTCGTTCGTTTATGTTCGTTTAAATTTATTCACATATATTTAAGGGTGAGTATTAGATCAAGTAAGTCGAGTCAAAAATTTTTTGAGTTACTCAAGTTAAGAAGAGTCTTACTTTATAACTCGTTAAAAACTTTCTTGTTATAAGCTAGGTGTGTTTATTATTCTGTTAAACCGAGTTAATGAATCGAATCAAAACAAAACTAGTTAATCAGTTAAATTTTAGGTTTCATCTAATAATTAAGAGTTTTTTTTTTAATTTTAATTATCAACTAATTCGGTTTAAAATCAATTGATTAGTTGAATTAATCGAATTAATCTAAAATATTAAATATTTAGCATATTATATATGTTATTTATGTTCGTTCGTTTACGTTCGTTTATTTATATTCGTTTATGTCCATTTATGTTCGTTCGTTTACGTTCGTTTATCATTTAAACGAACGAACATAAACGAACACGAAAAAGCTACAATCCTTAACGAACGAACACGAACAAGAAAATTTGTGTTCGTTTATATCCGTGTTCGTTTGTTCGGTTAAAGTTAAACGAACGAACATGAACACACCCTCATTCGTGTTCGTTCGGTTCATTTACAGGCCTACCTCAGATAGAGCAGCTAGAAGCAGAATCCGATTGGACAATGATTTGGACCCGGGTAACTCCACCGTACCCGAAATTTCGTTGATTGGTTGAATAATCAGTTCTGATGCGCTGGATGGCTTCTCAGCTGTTGCTGTTGAGGCTGAAACCCTTAAAGACCGAACCTTGACTGTTCCCAGCTTGCCATTGTTCTTCACGACCAAACCCCAGGAACATGAAAAACCTCCTTTGAGATTTGATCTGAATGAAACTGCAGGAACATGTTTTGGTTTCTGGGGTTTTAATACATTAGGCAAAACACATGCCTTTTGTGTTCCATTGTAGATTTTGCTAACCTGTGTGTAACACCCTGACCCGGATGTCACATTGGCCTCCGACCCAAAACTTGTATTTTAAAATTTTTTCGAAAGCCCAACAATTAAAATCCAATTCAAGTCCAAAATACTATTTATAAAATCCATTTAAGTTAAAACGTAAGCCTAAAATAATATAAGATAATCGGAGCTCCAAAATATTACAAACCATTAAAACATTCGACCCAAATTAAAATAACAGAGTTACAAAATACATAGGGTCCAACCAAGTACTAGCCCACTAATCTATAAATGTACCCTGACATAGGTCGATGCTGAAATCTAAACCTCGATGGTGCTCCACGAACCGGCTTCCACTAACCTACGCACGAAAACACATTTCGAACGCTGAGCTACTAAAGCTCAGTGGGTACGCCGAACTCGGCCAACATCATACATATCATAAGCAGTAAAGCATAACATATAAACATCGTGCATGAAATGATGATCTAGCATGCTTGCCTAACTCATGGCATAAACAATGTATAACATCGCACACAGCATATACATGTCACATCACAAATAACACACAAGAGTGAGGCCCGCGTCCACACAGCATCGGGATCCTACACTCAGGATTGAGTCCGCCCTCAAATCCTATGCCCGGAATGTTACATCGGATATCTTCGAACGAGGCCGCCCAACGTTCGGAAAGGGGTGAAGGCCGCCCAACCAACCCCATGCTCGGAATGTTACATCGAACATCTTCGAGTGAGGCCGCCCAACACTCGGAATAAAAGTCTTCAAAACATCATCCGGCATGTTACATCGGATGGCCTTCAACGTGTTGCAACACTTATGGATATCCGGATTTCCATCACACAAGGACTCTAACCACACAAACGATCCACCTAGGATCTTAGCACAACAAGATATATTAAGACTTATCATACTTTAGTCTTTCGGGGTTATAAACATCAATCTTGGTTAAACAGTTCATTTCATTGATTATAAGATTCATTTTAACCTTTAATCATCTGATCGAACCTCAAATCATACTTAACTTGTCCAATTTTCGCAGGGTATCGATACCCTTATATGGGGTATCAAACCACCCTGCCTCGATACCCACCCAAAGAAGGCATCGAACCATGGGTATCGATACTAGTATCGATACCCTTTGACCATTTTCAAAGTCAACAAAAGGGACCCTTCAGCATCGATACCAGCATCGATGTCGTTATGCCACTGGAGGTCCCGGTATCGAACCATAGTTCGATACACCTGGCCACTTAGCCTATTTCCACTCATGGGTATCGATACCGGTAACCCGTGTATCGATACCCCTGCACGAAATGTAGGTCTGCACTTAGAAAATTCTAAGGATTCATCTCAAACATTAACCTATTCGGTTCTAAAGTGTTCCTACTCATTCTTAGAAAGGTTTCAAGTGTTTTAACATTATTTTCAAGCCATCAAACACACAATTACGAAATTCACCATTAAAGACCCAAAAGCTCAAACCAAGCATTCATACATGAAATCTACATGTCATGCATACTACCATGATATGAATGATGAAAGGATGAGTTGGGAGTAACAACCTCTTGCAGGCAACAACAAAAACGTCCTTTTCTCTTCTCTTCAAGCTTTCTCTTTCCCAAGCTCTTTCCTTTGCCCAAACTTGATGATGGATCTCCAACTTCACCAAACCAACACATATTTACCTCTTTTAATAGATCTTTGACGACTCTAAAACTTTTACTCTTCCACCAAAACGAGATTCCACAGAAAACTCTCAAAGATCAAACCTTTTCCTCAACTCTATTCTTACCAAAAAGGATGAAGAGGTGAAGAAGAAAAAAGAGAAAAGATGAGCTCACATCTCTGCAGAAAAACATACCCCTTAACCTCTAGTGATGTAATTATCAAATAACCCTCAACCAACAACTCAAGCCCAACACAACCACTCAAGCCCAACCAAACAAGCAGCCCAACAAGGCCCAAAACCTCTCACTCGGAGCCCAAAACCGAAGCCCAAACTCTCGGGTTAACCCGATACTCAAATCCAAAATTCGGGTCGTTACACTGTGCCATCTTTCTGACTCGTTAACTTTCCTGAGATAGATTCCAGGGAAGTTTGTAGGAACATGGAATTGTTGTGAGATTAAAAAAAGGAATTTTTTTGATGTGGTGGTGATGGGGTTGTGGGATTGACTCAAGTGGAAGGGTTCACCAACAACCAAACTCCAAAGGCTACCGTAAAACGGGGTTGGTGTTGAACGAAAAATAAATAAAAGGGGGGTTGGTGTGGAAGCTGGCACTGGCCTCACCAAATCCCAAATCCCAATTGCCTAAACAAGGTCAACCTCACACGCAACCAATTACCAATGTGGATAATCAGGCAGATCTTTTTTACTTTAGACCATTATTGTGAACCAAAAAAGTAGTAGGTATTGTTTAACACCACACACCATATCCACATGTTTCGTAAGGCTTTGGCTTATGGATTGCGATTTGGGTGGGCGGGCAGGAGTATCCTACTTCAAAAGCCATCATAATTGCTTGGATTTGATGGTATTATTTTTCTCCTTTTACATTTCCTCGTTGAATTATTTCAGTAAGTCGACGGCTGAGAGTCTATTAATTAACATTTCTATCAAAACATGATAAGACGTGCATTTTCTTTAGCAAATGATTGAGGATTCGAGGTTAACGACGCGAGTGTTTTAGTTTGTTCAAGGGGATAAAAAGCTAAGGATTCAAATAAGAGAGAGAAAAAAAGGCATTCACAAAAGGAGAAAAGGCAACTCTTATTAAAAGCACCAACAAGTATTGCAATATCTCAGGAAAAGCTACAAGAGGAATTACAGACTCATAAACATGAAGAAAAGTGTTGCTATGGATGGATTACAAACAACAGAAGAAAATTTGATTCTGTTTCTTATTAAGACAAAAAGAGACGGTAGTAATCGGGTATTGCCTCTTTAGTGTACTCTCAAACTCAAAACCGTGAGTTTCTATAGTGACTTCTAACAGCGCCTAGCAAAGTTGATTGGCTGCTGCAACTACAGCCTCTGGAGTTAAACCGAATTCCTTGTATAGTCTCCCAGCTGGTGCGCTTGCCCCAAACTGATCGATTCCAATGGCCTTCCCTTTGGATCCAACTATCTTTTCCCATCCAAATGTTGTTCCAGCCTCAATGCTTACCCTAGCTGATACGGCAGATGGCAAAACACTTTCTTTATAGGCATCTGATTGTTTATCAAAGAGCTCCCAAGAAACAAGGGAGACAACCCGAACGGCCTTTCCTGCCTTCCTTAGTTCATCAGCAGCTTTAGCAGCAATCTCCAACTCAGAACCAGTTCCAATCAGGATTACATCAGGGTTGTTTCCTGAAGAATTGTCTGAAATAGTGTAGCCACCCTTTTCAACACCCTCGATAGAAGTTCCAGGTAACTGGGGCAGCTTTTGCCGAGAGAGTGCAAGGATTGAGGGTGTGTTCCTGTTGAGGATAGCAGCCCTGTATGCACCAGCAGTTTCATTTCCATCAGCTGGACGAAGCATCAAAACATTTGGCATTGCACGGAAGCTAGCCAAGTGCTCAATTGGCTGGTGGGTTGGTCCATCTTCCCCAAGACCAATGGAATCATGTGTCATTACATAGATAACTCCAGCTTGACTCAAGGCAGAAATCCTAATGGCAGCTCTCATGTAGTCAGTGAAGACAAAGAAAGTAGCACAGTATGGAATCAGCCCAGGGCTGTGATGTGCAATGCCATTGCAGATGGCTCCCATTCCATGTTCCCTAACGCCAAACCTAAGATTGCGTTCCTCAGGGGTGTCCTTCTGGAAATTACCATACATTTTGAGCAAGGTCATATTGGAAGATGCAAGGTCTGCACTTCCACCAAGAAATCCTGGAAGTACTTTAGCAAGAGCGTTGAGATTTTGTTGAGAGAGATTTCTAGTAGCATCGGCAGGGTTCTCTGGAGTATAAGTCTGGAGATCACAAACAGAAAAGGCTCATTTTTACATACCATTATAATCGGACTGTATTAATCTGATGAAAGAAATTATCTAATAATACAAATGTTTTGAGACTAATTAGTCAGGATAATAAGAGGGCTACTAACCGGAAGTGCCTTCTCCCATCCAGATGGTAGTTCACCAGTGATGATTGACTTGAGCTCTGCAGCTTCCTCTTTGTACTTCTTCTCATATTCAGCAAACTTGGAATTCCATTCAGCTTCAAGAGACGCACCCTGTTGGACATGGTGACTCCAGTGCCTAGAAATGCCAAGTTTGAAAACCAAACTAGAAAACATAATTAAACGGATATGAAGAAATCTCTATAATCTCCTTACCCTTTAACATCTTCAGGTACATGGAAAGGCTCATGAGGCCATGCAAGGTTTTCCCGAGTAGCATCCACTTCCTTGGCACCCAGTGCACTACCATGCACACTATATGAGTTTGCCTTGTTTGGAGACCCATAACCAATGGTGGTTGTCACCTGCAATGATCAAGAGGAAGACGGTTACTATGATCCTAATCCCGATTTTAAAATAAAAAACAAAGTCAAGCACAAATATGCAGAGATGCAAGTTTTTATCAGTTTTCAATTAAGGTTGTGCTTCTAAATTTATGCATCAGCCTTTTAGCAAAGGCTATAGAAGAGAAATTAGTTTAACGAAGAATTATGGAACTTAAATTTCAACCACATGACATTGATTAACATCAATCTAAAAATACAAGTGTTACATCCAAACAAGATTGATAAAAGTAAGCATCTTGAAAATATCTGACCTTGATCAAAGTGGGTTTGTCTTTGACAGCCTTTGCTTCCTTAATGGCAGCACGGATCTCATCATAGCCAGTGTTTCCATTCTTGACCCAGATAACATGCCACCCAAGCCCCTTAAACCGCTCATCAACATTCTCAGTAAACGCAATTTCAGTGTCACCATCAATCGAAATGTGGTTGTCATCATAGAAGGCTATAAGCTTCCCAAGTCCCCAGTGCCCAGCAAGTGAACAAGCTTCATTTGCAACACCCTCCATTTGACAACCATCTCCTAAAATACAATATCTGCAAAACAAAGGCCAATATATCAATACAAGATTGTATGCACAAGCAACCGGGAAATAGAAAACTCTCGAGTTATTATACGTGTAATGGTCAATGATCTCATTGTCTGGCTTGTTGAATCTAGCAGCCAGGTGCTTCTCGGCAAGAGCCAATCCGACAGCATTTGCAATACCTTGACCAAGAGGACCTGCATGTAAAGGAAAAAGGACCACATATAAGTACATACATTTGCTTAACTTTTAGTATGACAATGACATGTTCTAGATAAAAAAACAAATGCGCAATCACTTTTGCAAAGTAGTCTAACATACCAGTTGTAACTTCAACTCCTGGTGTTTCAAAATTCTCCGGGTGTCCTGGTGTTCTGCTTTGCCATTGACGAAAATTCTTCAAATCATCTTCCTACAAGAAAACCCAATAATCATAAATTTCAGTTCTTTAGTGCATGAATCATCTTTCCGCCTGAGTCAACCTCAATATCTAATACTTAACAACTGAACAAAACATTAAGAAAACATTCAAAAGGAATCTAAAGAAAATTACTCAGATCCAGTTTTCACCAATCAAAATTTTAAAAATAAGAAAGAATCACAAGATCTAAAGTAAAAATAAAACATTTAAATAGAAATGAATATGAGAAAGTTAGAAGCTTTACCTGGACGCTGTCGTAACCAGCTAGATGAAGCAGAGCATACTGCAACATGCAACCATGACCAGCAGATAAGACGAAACGATCACGGTTGAACCAGTAAGGATTCTTCGGATTATACTTCATGACTTCATCGTATAGAATATGACCCATCGGAGCACATCCCATGGGCAACCCAGGGTGGCCTGAGTTCGCCTTCTCGACAGAATCAACAGCCAGGAATCTGATCGTGTTGATCGATTTTTCCACCAAGGATGTATCGGCTGAGGTTCCGACGGCAGCAGCACGAACTCGAAGGGTCTGTTTTGATCGCGTGGGAAGGGCTCGATGGGGAGCGATGAAGCGCAGAGAAGTAAGCTTGAGACCGGAGAACGAGGGTGTGGAAAGAGAAACACGGTGGTCAGAAGACTGTGTGGATCCATTGGAAGAGATATCGCGAGCCAACAGGGCTTGAGACAGAGTGAGAGACGAAGTGGAGGCCATTGTTGTCTGATTGAGTCGAGTCGAGTGCGGTTGTGACAGGGAAGAGATCTGAAATTGTCAAAGAGTGTTTGGTTGATATATCCGAGAAAGACAATACAGAGTCGGGCAAAGTCTGCAGCCACCAACCCACATTGATATTCTCGTCTACACCAAGGGACGTAAACATGTCCTTTTTGGTAAATGTCACTCTTTTATTATAATGTAATCATTTCGAATAACACCAAGTATCCTTTAAAATACTTATGTTTTTGTGCATTTAACTTTTCCAATATCATTTCAAGAATATGCGTCAAATAATTTATTTTAAAAAAGTTACCATAACCAAATTAATCCCCTAAGTCAAAGCGTAATTTCATAATAAGATTACTTAATATTAAATAATACCGTAAGAAGGATCCAGTCCTGCAATATATTCAAACCTTAGCCGCCTCAGGAATTTATGTGACAACCAAGCCCGATTCTAAGGTGGAAGCTAGCCAATGTGCGGAAGCAAGTTTGGGATTGCATTGTCCAGCTTCATTCCGAAGGCACGACGAGGGCGTCGTTAAATTTGTTGAGAATTTGGTGAGAGAGATTGACATGGGCCACCAAATCAAACCCGAAAGTAGAATTCAGCTTGGTTGTTCGGTGGATCATCGAACCTTTCGCTTGAAAGTCAAGACTTTTTATTTAAAATATCATGCAAAATCTTTAGAATAAATATGAACGAACTTGATGAAACTATAACTAAAGAAATGCACCACATATCACGGTCTGCAAATACCAACTATTTGACATCACTTCTTTCATCAGACAATTATTCTTGTTATAAAAGAAGATAAAGAAAAATCCATCTCATACACTAAAATACCACAACATGATCTCTTTTCCAACAGTACAATGTAGTCTGTAGGGGTAACTTTACTTTGGGATCCCTTATTTGATGCGAGGGTCACTTATTTAGCCAAGGGAACACGTCAGGAGATGACTGTAGTCGAGCTGTAAGAACTTCAAACCCGGTTTCCGTTACCTGCAGGATAATAACTAATAAGCATTAAATAAGACTGCACCGATAGAAATCATGAATCATTACAAACTTTGATAAGCAACACACAATCAAGGTGTAGATGTCATGTCACGATTCACTTATCATACAATGCCAACTATAATCACAAGCAAGTCTAAAATTATTGCAACTGGCAAGACAACCAAAAAGGAAGAAGAATGTCCGGTAAGTAGCTTACACAGGAGCAAGGTCAATCCAAACACATATAAAAATAAATCAAGTTCAAAACACGTGGCTATTTTATCATGAACATCACAAAAGGTAAAGGAAGATGAAAATGAAAATGAAAAGTTACCAAAAGGGTGTGTTCAAACTGAGCACTGCGTTTGCCGTCTGCTGTAACAGCAGTCCAACCATCAGGCCACATTTGATCACGCCAAACCCCTAAAGAGGAAAATCCATAAAAACAGCGAGTAAAATGAAAGGAATATAAAAGCCCAACAAGTACCCAACTTCAAGTGTTACCTGCATTAATCATCGGTTCAATTGTAAAAGTCTGTCCAGCTTTCATTACCCCAACAGCTTTATTTCCTGCTTGGGTTAAGGGAAGCAACATATAAAGCAATAGAAATGACATACTATCAGTCTAGTTGAATTATTATACGTCATTGGGATTTCTCATTAAGCATTTAGGATAGTCAAGATATAAAATAAAATGTAACCGGTTCACCAAGCTTGATCCAACAAGGATACTTCCATAATGGGGAATATTTGGGGCACAGTGAAACAGCTCTCCAATTCCGTGGCCACAATAAGACTTCACCTATAGTAACAAAAGTTAACAGAGCATGAAATAAACAAAAACTGCAATTGGAATGATACGTGAACTGGGATATATGCATAGACCAAATTACACTTTACCACAGATAACCCTGACATGGAAGCATGGCGGTTAATAACTTCTCCAACATCACGAAATCTCACTCCAGGCTTAACTGAGTGCCAAAAAACAATGGAGAGAGAGAGAGAGACGAAGAAATATTAAGCAGATATCAAGTCTAAATTCTACTTTTTAATCACCTATATCAAACTCAAGTAGATATAAAGAAAGCAGCTTTCTCTGAGTCAGTGTAACCATTCTAGCTTTAAGACAATCTCTATGCCATTGCAAAGATTACAATATGTAAACTCATCAACAAAATAACTTTTTGAATCACATACCAATAGATATTGCTTTATCTAAGCACTCATATGTACACTGAATCAGCTTACGAGATGCTTCATCTACGTTTCCCACAAAATATGTTTCGTTTAAATCACCTGCTTGATGAGTCAAACCTTAGTCTATAGAGCTTCATCATTTTCAGCAGCATTTGAATCAATATAAAAGAACAGGTCCGTACCATGAACACCTTTATAGTAAACAGTCACATCAACATTTATAATATCACCATCTTCCAGTTTCCTAAGCAATATGAACAGTTGGTCATCAATCTCGGTTCAGATAGAAAATGAAAAGTACCACCAACAAATGTGAACACTTCAAAGTTTCTAGAATTAGAACAGAACTAATACCTTGCATCAGGAATCCCATGGCATATAACTTCATTAACCGACCTGAAAAGAGAATTAAATGTTTAATCAATCAATACAATAATCCCCATAAAATTCCAAGAATATGTACAGAAGTACTTACGTGCAACAAGACTTCGGGAAGAAATAATAATTGAGTGGTGATGGATATGCTCCTGCATGAGAGATGCATATAAAGTGAAACAAGATAGATGCACTATCATAAATATATGCTGCAAAATAACAGGTCATTCAAAATATGCACCTGCAGCAATAGTTGCCTCATGAACCACTTGATCAATTTCATCTGTTGTAACACCAGGACGGATCATTCGAGCAGCTGCATCCAAAACCTCCCTTGCAATCTAGCAGATGAAATTTAAACAAAACTAGATTTTGAAACAACTAAAGAAATATTAAAAGTTGATTCAAAGAAAATTAGACAAACAGGACAATACTTCCAAGGAGAAATGGTTGTACTTGAAATTGGAAAGGATTTTGCACTAGTTCCTTCCACCCTTTCTAGCAATTATTCTTAAGATTTGCTCAAAGGGGGAAAGAATGAGTCAGCCTTCTCCTATATAGCAATTATGGTGTCAATGTGCTAATCTAGAGGTGAACACCTCAACCATAATGGGATTTGACTTGGTAAAAAGAACTTGTACATTGAACAGAAGCAAATTTCAGAATCATTCTACATAATTTTTTTGCTACTCTAATTTACACCTCAAAAGTGGGCCAATCTAGTTATTATATGTTAAAAAGAGTTCAACGTATAGGGCATAACTGTGCTTATCAAGCCATTGTCAATCCTTCCATTTTACAGTATGCTCAGCAAACCAGCTATGTTGAAGGTCATTTTTAGATGATTTCCTTGGCAGTAGGGAAAGACCTTAATTTTCAAATGAGGTGGAGAAATGCAACCTTTGTAGGAAAGACAGAATACTAGTAAACAACATAGCATGATAAGCTCCCAAGTAAAAAATACTAGGGGGAAAGGAAGAATGAACTTACTCGACAAGTTTCCCGCATTCTCTCAATTTGATCTGGAGTCTTGATCTGCACACAGAAAAAACGAAGGTTTTAGAGAAAATTACAAGGATCATATAAAGGTATATGTTAGTACTATAGGACTTAAGGGATTTCACCAGTATAAACATACCTCAACATGATGCTGCAAATCACTGTTCGGCTCAACCTTCGGAGTTCCCTGCATGCGAAAGGAAAAGCAGAAATATCTTAGAGATGCAAAAGCTACCAGAAAGATGAGAAAAAGTAAAGTTATCTGTTTATTTATCACTCTCTCATCAACAAGTTCTCCGCTCAATTGCTAATAAGTATTTGATATAAACACAACTAATTCCAAAATACTCACATCATCAGCCCAATCAGGCTTATCGATGTGAGCAGGTACAATTCGCTTGACGGATATGGGATATGGTCTAAGTTCCCTGAACAAGTAAGATAACAATAAGAATCAGAATAACATAGGAAATAACTATCCAGGGAAAAAGTTTATGACAAAAGCTTGAAATAGAACGGAAAGTAAGAAATTGATTCAAAGCAGTAGCATAAACGAGGAACTACAATACTGTAGAAGTACCCTGTCCAATTAAAAGGTGGAAGTTTCGGAGTCCAACTCCGTCCTTTCCTCAAGCAATATAGCCAACCATCACTAGCTAAATCTGAATTTTGTTCACCAGCACGATTTGCACCAGTTGAGGGCATCTTTGCCTTCAAATGAACTGACTTGTGTGAGCTCCATGAAGCCTTGAAACAATCCTGAGAACTGTCAATAAAAACAACGTCATTAATGGAAAACAAAATTGTTTAATAAGAATTTATCAAAGGTCGGTAAGAACAAAGAAAACTCAATCGGTATCAATTAATTCAGCCAAAAACAACTCACCAACCAAGTTTTAGTTAAGGATAAAATTAGTTGATTCTGGGCATCTATACATTCTACCAAAAAAAATACATACCAAAAAGCAGCACCTTCACGAGGAAGTTTTAGTTCCACACACTTTGGACACCTGAATATAAGAAGGTATATCAGAAGCAAAGGATTCGGCACAATTCTAGAGTTCAAACTATTAACCAAACAGAGGTTAATAGACATTTTAAATCACCGCCAGATACTAAAAAGATTACATCATTAACCAAATAGAACCTAGATCAAAATCAATAGAAGTCATAATTTGAAAAGTACCCTATGTTAAATGCACCAAGAAAACTATATGCTGAGAGATGTGATTCTAGTATTAAGTGACGCAGACAAAGAAAGAAAAATTTAAAACGAAAATAATAACGTACTGAAGACTAGCAGGCTTTCCGCAACGAGCACATGAGAGAGTCTCCGCCACATTCGATCCGCCGGCCATCGGACCTTGTATGATTGAACCGCTAAGTTCAACTCAGAATACAGATGAAAGACAGAAAGTAGTCAAGTATTAGTTATTGTATGTAATTGGAAATATTAGATGAAATCTTGTCTTGAAACTACAGGATTAAACTTGAGTAACGATTCATCTAGTTCCGCAAGCAAATCCTCAAAAACACTTAATAAAATTTCTCTCCAATCTACTCATTCTTTGGCCGCGACCGAGATGGTTATATTACGATAGACAACAATAAAGGTTGACATAAGAAAATTCCGCCGAATCTCGGGTGAAAAAACTATTGATCTCACAGAAGAAAAAGCCCTAACCTTTCGGCGCTTATTAGACTAGAGACTGATATCAAGTTGGGTTTTAAACAAGCATGTTTTTTAAGTCCTGCCCAGCTCAAAGATTTTACTTTTTTTTCTCTCTTTCGTTTGGTCTGTGCAGGCCCGATCTTACATCCATTTTTAAATTGAGGTTGAGGTTTCGTATTTGATCGAGACAAGTCGGATAAGGAGAAATAGCCATCCCTACTGAGAGTGAGACCCATTCCGTGACAATTTAAGGTATGGTGCCATCCGAATAAGCTCATTGAATCCTAAAATTAGAAATTAAAATAGAATGTTGCTGGACTTGGATCCATTAAAAAAATATGGCTCAGTCCTAAGCAACCGGACTTAATTAAGCAGCACAGTACTGGTACATGCAGCAGAGCTGGTCCTTCCATTAAAGTTCAAATTCACACGTGATTGGGAAACTTGAAGCTGAATCCTTAGATGTTTTTGCTTAAACAAGACTCCAACATAAAATATGCAGTAACCGATTCCACTGCCACTGTGACTTGAATTTCAACAGTCTCACAGATTTGCAACGATCGGATGAAACGTCTAGTGTGAAATCATAATCATATACAGTCACAATTAATCACGTTTATGTAATCTAAAGTTTACATGAATTACCACCAGCTTTAAGGAAAAGTACACTTGAAAATACAGATACAGTACAGGGTAAACAAAATCTACGTAACCAAAAGTTCACAAACGTTGATCAGAAGTAATTATCGTCGGCAATTGGCATCATCAGTAGTTTGTTTTACCAGCAGCCTCTCAAGGGTGGCGCTTCCAAACCGATTTCCTTCCACCACCGGTTCCCGTGGCGATTCGGGTCTTGACTCTCTCAAACTCCGAGAAACCGCAAGGAAGGGTGATTCCACCTGGGTGGCTAAATCCGTACTCATTTTCAGCTTCTCTCAAGAGTTCGCCGAACAAAGGGTGGTTAAAGTAAATGACGGGCACCAGCACTCTATGAAAGTC
Organism: Abelmoschus esculentus; assembly: GCA_035048815.1. Taxonomy (NCBI): domain Eukaryota; kingdom Viridiplantae; phylum Streptophyta; class Magnoliopsida; order Malvales; family Malvaceae; genus Abelmoschus; species Abelmoschus esculentus. The sequence continues at coordinate 17,850,440 of JAUCBN010000034.1, forward strand.
GTCATTGTTTTGACCGACGTAGACAGCCAAATGTCCTTTCGGAACTTCAATCGGTTTCTCTTCGCTAATGGGAATGTAACCCGACCCGGATTTCACCGAGCATAGGGATTTGGTTCTGTTTGTCAAGCGGCGACCCCAACCGATGAACTTGGTTAAAACCTTTGAACTGCAAAACGAGCCCTCATGTGTCAGGCGATGGTACCCACATGGGTTTCGAGCTTTTCGGGTGATCCATCTGCAAATCCGGACTAGCCTTTTACCGATCTTGAATCCTCTTGTCTTTCTCATGGATGGTGTCTGCTATGGTGGTGCCAGATATGTAAGATTTCAAGTAAAGAGAGGGACTAAATTTGGATTGTAAAAGGGGTAGTTTTTAGAGGGAGAATACGACTAGGAAAAGGGCCATGAATCGGCGATGGACATAATAAGGTGCGAGAGAGACGTGGATATGTTGGACATCTTTAAACTTGTCTCCAACTGACGCTGAGTAGTTCATTCATTCGAAACCCTGCATCGGAGTCAGAATTCTCAGATAAAGTAGCCTCCTTTTCTTTTTCTTCTTTTCAGGCGCTGTCAAAAAGTACACTCAAAATCTTAGGTAGCCACTATGGAAGGAACGGGTCAAAAGTGAAGCCAATGGCAATGGGGTTTGATATAGGCGGCACGAGAGGGTTGAAACATACTAGGAGCTGACGCCTGACGGGGTAGCGGTTTAAATAAAGTGAGATTGGTATTAGAAGAAGGATTAACCGGTTGGACCTTAATTAACAGTCTAAAATGAATTTTAATGAAAGGGATTGAAGTGTGAATTAGACTGTACAAGTTCAAAATGTGGTGTCTGCTTCAAAATATATGAATTTCCTTCAGCTTCTTTAACAAATAGAAACACATCATCCATGAATTAAGAATCAAACTATCCCTTAATCTTTAGGTTCAATATCTCAGTACCTAGAGACAGGGTCAGTACTTTATCCTCTTCCATAGATTAGGAGTGGTCGATGTTACATCAAGACAATCAACGTGTTCATAAAATATTGGTCTGAAGAAGAAATAAAGACAAAGCCAGGCCTTGTAGTCAATTATGGCGTTTCAGTCTTATCTATTATCATTTGGCGTTAATGAAGCTTTAAGATTCCTTAAGAATCAAGTCTGGTGATTTATAGTCACAAAGCAGACTTCTAGGTGTGGCTTTGCAAGATAGATCGAGCTCTTGGATGGCTCCAAGGGGTAGGAAATATATTAGACTGTAAATACGAACTGTAGGTGTAGGATATGATATAAAGTTGGAAAGTTTGATTTCAGAGTCAACTTTTTGTTTGGTAGACAGAAAATATGAATTCTTGTCTTTGAGCAACAGGAAAGAGGAGTTCTAGTTGTCAATGTTTATAAAAATGTTAGTTATAGATAAAAAAAATAATGTTTTTTGGATTTTGTTATTTTTAAATGATGAGATGCGTGATAAACTATTAAAATGATAAAAAAAATATTATTTTTTTAATTTAATTTAACAGTTTATATATACCTCGTCATGGTGGTGTTTAAAAACTTTATCATCTGTAAGTGATAAGATCAAAAAAATATTATTTCTTTTGATTTGTTTCTCAAATATTCTCAAATCAAATCTATTACATTATTATATATTTTTTTCAAACCCAACATTACCTTAATTTCCCCTATATTTTTTGCCTTTTAATTCATAGGTTATTTTGAGGTTGCAATTCTTGATCTAAGTTTAAGAGTAAACGGTTGTTGGCCAAAAATTAAAAATAAATAATTATTTAGATGGGTAAACATTCATTTGAAGTCAAATTTATCATTATCTAGGATTGATGTGTCTTATCACCATCACTTCAATAAAAAATTCAATCATAATGATGAAAACTATAATCCTTTCTAATTTTTTTTGGTTTAATTATTTTTAGGGTCAGTCAGTTTAAACATTAATAAAATTAGATATCATATCTGATTTTTTGATTTGATCATTTCTTAGGATCTAATTTTTTGAAGTTAGTCAAATTAAATATTGGAACAAGTAACGTGGTTTTAGTGATAAAGATAATGTGGTAAAAAATGATGTATTTTATTTAGATGATTCGAGTTCGAGCACTATCTGTGCATAGTATGTGTGTTATTAAAGGACTAAAAAATTAAACAGATATTATCTTATAATCATACCAATATATTTTAAGAAAAAAAAAACATTTGCCCCCGAACTTTTCAGTTTAATTGCTTTCTAGAACCACTATAGTTTCAAAATTGAACAAATTGGGTGTTTTTTCCCATGCTCGTATGCTGTAAGTCTGTAACAGAACTTTGGACGGAGTTGTCATCGAAACCAATGAGACTTGTGTGGAAAGCCTCCATGTTTATATCTTGTTGCCCATGACCTATTCAGAGACAAAGCTACAACAATATTTAAGGACGCGGCTCTTCAAAAAAATTATATTAAAAACTATAATGAGATTTGTATTTAATTTGAACTTTATCCTCTTATTTTTATGATTAATTATAATCTATCCTCAAATATTGATTTCTAACTTCTTTGTATTCTCTTACATATATTTTATTTAGGTCCTTTATCACTTGATTAGAATGATGCTACATATGAAAGAACACATGCTATATATATATATATATATATATATATATATATATATATATATATATATAACTCTTGGGGTGTCATACGTTTCCATTCTTCTAAAGGAAAAACATAAACAATCGTAGCTTTGGATAGAAAATTTAAATGTAGTGAATCTATGTACACGAGGGAGTAGAGGAACAATGAAGTAATTTAGTGAATTTATGTGTTTTTTTTTTCTCTCGTTTAAGTTTGCATTAGGAATGAAAATTATTATTACAGTGTCTCTTTATTTAGGTATAAACATGGTCGTTATCAATTATAATGGTGATGAATTTTTAGTTTATTTTTTAAATATCGTATCTTTAAAATCTACTCTAATGTATAACCAAATTTTAATTTTAATATCACTTTAATTTATAAAATTTGATATTAAAAAGTGATAAATTTTAAAGTACCAGTTTTTAGACAGTATAAGAATGTTAAAACTATTCTAGATGGCAACTCCAACCATTTTTACCTGTTTTTCAATCTTCTAGGTTTTCATTTAAAAAAAAATCCCACAATTTTAAAATCAATTTTTAAAATAACGATATTTTTTATATACTTTAAATTTAAATTTTAGTCATTATAGGTACTGACGGACTTGACCGTTGAGATTTTTATAAAGAGGTTAAAACAAGCCACGAATCGAGTTGATAAACGAGATTTTTTAAATAAAATTAAGAGGAAGTCATACTGTCAAATGCCTCATTAAAAAATTTTCTTAAAGCTACACGAGGAAAATAGAGCACACTTGATAGTATTTATAAAGTTATAGAATAAAAGAAACACTTAGATGAACATTAGAGACTCATACTCACATTGGGCAACAAGTCATCATGAATCAAAGTCAATACTACATCCAGTGGAAATAGAAAAACACAAATTGAAAAATCTAACTTTTCAAAATAAGGAACATCACAAAAAATTTTAACTAACATAAATTAAATATTATTCAACTAACAATTGACTCCCTCGTACCCTTATTCCTAATTTTTGTCTTATACACTCGTACAAGAAGGGAATTGTGTTAAGGGTGGGAGGGGTAGTTACCCGAACTTTAGTGATAGTTTTGTTATAAATTCAAATGATAGTGATTAATTGTAATATTTGAAACTTCAATAGTGAAAATAGAAATCTAACCAAACTTTAGTGACCAATGTGTAATTTACACCATAAGTTAAATCAAACCGCTTTGTCTCGTAGTCCCTTTCTTTCTTCCCGATCTCGCAGATTCCAGTATTTCATTTCCCCTCGATTTCTTTCTCATCATATTTTTGTTATGGCTGAAGGGGGAATCAAAGAAGACTTGGGGGAGAAGACTGTGGAGGAGGAACCAGCTAGGGTTGAGAAGGAAGGGGCAATTGAATTGAGGAAGTGTAATTCGAAAGTATTAGGGATTGAGACCGGAGCAATTGGGGCTGATAGGAAGCAAGGTGAAACGCAGCGTTTGGAGGATAATATAGTTGAAGAAACGGCGTCGTCTGGAATCAAGGGGATCTCACCAAGCATGCCCTGCACGTGCTCTTTTATTTTATTATTTGTTTTTGTTGCTGTTAAATTAGTTATTTCCAGCTAAGAATAGGGTTCATATAAATACAAATTGTAAGAACAGTGGCATCTTTATCTCACGAATGAATACAATCTCAGCTTCCTTTTTACCCTACTTCATCTATTTCTATAACCCTTTCTTCTATTTCTCAATCCTTTCTCTTTCCCTACAACTTCGGTTGTAACAATTTTGTATTTTCTCAGGAAATAAATTAATTAAAAAACTATAAATTTGTTGATCTGGATCCATGAGTATGGGGGATTTTATCAGTATTCATCCATCAGAGCTTAAATTCCAATGTAAGTTATCGCCTACATCTTTCTGTTTTTCTTGTTTTTGTTGTAAATTTTGGAATTAAATCAAAATTAAAAAAAATAAAATAAATAAAGCGAACGTAAATGAAGCAAAGAAACTAAAGTTTGAAATGTAAAATTTCAATCTGATCCGAGAAATCACAAAAATAGGAAAACAATCAAGTGAGTAAATGCTGATACCTAGAAGAAAACAAATGGAAAGCGTTTAGCTTTTATTTATATTAGTGTCATTTTCGTTTTCTTTTCCGTTTGATTTGAATCTGTGTACAAACAATTAGATCTTTTTTTATTTTTATTATATGGAATTTCATAGTTGAATTGAGGAGGCAAAGTTCATGCTCGATGCAATTGACCAACAAGACAGAACAATATGTTGCTTTCAAGGTAATTTTAATGTTCATATAATTTTATCTGTGATTGGATTTGAAATTGGTAAACTTATACCATACCATGAGAATTCTTTTTAATGCTATTCATAGGTTAAAACTACCAACCCTAAGAAATATTGCGTCCGTCCCAACTCTGGTATTGTTTTGCCTGGAGGTTCATGCATTGTCACTGGTATGTATTGAGTAATTTATTGTTTTTTACTAGAGTTTTTTTGTTTATGCTTTTGATCTCTGTGGCAGCTAAGTCATTGGCGTCTACTTTTTTTGTTGTTCTTTTTTCCCTCTTAGATAGTACCTTATGTTTTTACGGTTTGTTCTTCTGGCAGTTACCATGCAAGCTCAAAAGGAGGCACCTACTGAGCCATGCAGGGACAAGTTCCTTATCCAGAGTGTTATTGCTCCTGATGCTTCAACCAACAAAGATATAACCCCAGAAATGGTATGACGGCTTTGCGACTGTTGTTTGCTTTGTAAACTTATTGGTTTCTGCTTTGTGTTGTGTGAATGTGTGATTTTTATGCAGTTTAACAAAGAGGATGGCCGGGTTGTGAAAGAATTCAAAATGCGATTCATTTACATTCCTGCAAATCCCCCCTCTCCTGTTCCTGAAGGATCTGAAGAGGGGACCCCTCCAAGAGCATCTTCACAAGAAAATGGGAATCAAATCTTTGAAGAGGTATGTCTCTTCCATTTTGCTGGCTGGCAAGAAAAAAATGTCTTTTTTTTAAGGTTCTTTTTTCTCTTTTATTAAGTATTATTGGAGAAGCTTTACTCACTACTGATATACTTTGTGCATCACGTGTTGCTCAACTTAATATGAAATTTAGGTATCGAGATCTTTAGATGATACTAAAGAGAAGTCATCAGAGGTATGCCATCTCTTTATTGCTTGGTTAATATTTCAAACCTTTTTCTTTGGAAAAGCATTTCATCTTAATACCAACTGTAGTGACCTTTCCCTGTTAGTACCTTTGGTTGTCATCTTTAGCTTGTAAGTTTCTTAGCATTTCATTCTTTTCCAATCTCCTTGTTGGTTTAGAATATGAAATATGCATTTAAACCATGTGGACCTAATTGTTATTGTTGTACTATTTGGTTTGTGTGAAACACGATTTATAATCTAGTTATATTCCATAGACTCCTCTGGAATTTTCATCCAAATGTAGCTAAAGGAACTCTGGGGCGTGCTATTGTTTAGCATGAATACTGATGAATTTCTTGCAAAAAGCTTAAGAAGGGTAGCAATTAAAAGAATATTTACCAACTACTAGTTGGTTTAGTGAGATGGGGCATTAGATCCCATAAAAATTTTCCAGGGTACAAATCCTAGCGTTGTGAGTGAAACAAACTGTTGGGGAGGGATCACCCCCATAACGGGCCTCTGCAATACACAAACCAGATTAGTTGGCTAATGGTGCCTCATCCCCATAACTTGTGACATTGTAAGCCATTAATGTTTTTATATACTTCTTATGTATGAGGTGTGCGTAAAAAGGGGGAAGTAGATCCATGTAGAGATGGCAAGCAAACTCTTTTCTGTATAACAAACTATTTCTAGATGGTACATTGCCCTATTTGTTAACATTCCTCTGTTTTGTATCTATCATGTTAGATGTGATTTTAAAAGCATTGTCTGCAATTTCGAAGTTGACAGATGAGAAAGTTTCTGCTTTGCAACAAAATCAGAGGCTACGTCAAGAAATGGTATGTGCTTGTAATAGCAGGTATCTTTATCTTGATTATATTGTGCATCAGAGAGTATCCATCCTTGCTCCATTTCCTAGTAGCTTTTCTAAACATCTTATAATAGTATCAGTTCCATTCAGGCCGACTTGTCTTATTTCAACTCTTAAGTTAAAGGTGTGAAATTTAAATTGAGAATTGGTTAGAGCAGAATTTCAATGTTTCCATTGGTATTATGATGACTGCTTCGCAGTTAAATATTTTTCTCTTGGTCACCACAATCATGTTTGTGTTCTGTATGAAGTATTGCTTTGTATTACTGCTTTCTACTTCCTGCCATAACCATAGTTGTGTGTTTAGTTCTCTTGTTATCTCCTCCTCTCCCCTCTGTTTTCCCCTATGTAATCCCTTGATATGAAATAACCATAGTTTTCAAATTTTTGCTGATTTGCACTTAGAACCTTTTTGTTATTTTTTGTTCCTATTCATGCTCATTATGGCTCCACTGTAACACATATCTTTTGCAGGAGATGTTGAGAAAAGATATTAACAAAAGCCGCTCTGGTGGCTTCTCTCTAATGTTTGTGGTACTAGTTGGTCTTCTTGGTGTATTGATTGGCTATCTTGTTAAAAGAGCTTAGGAAGAACTTGGAACAAACTCGTATTAAAATTTTTCGTAGCTGGCGGTAATTAGCTATTTTTTTAAAAAAAAAATTGTTTTTCATGACTCTTAGGTCTTTGCTTTTAGTGTGTAAAATTTGTATCCCTGATAAAATTTGTTTCTGGTAATCAAATGATTGATCGTTCAAGCTGATGCTGTGAATTGATTCCGTGGGGGTTAGATAGTCTGAAGCTTATGTAAACTAATATATTGTTAATGAATTTTCCGTTTCAAGTTTCCCTCCCACATGTAACATGTTGGTTGGCTTATAATGATGTATTTTGAGTCGGCTTGAACAAAGGTGATGATAAGCATAGGGTGTGTGTTTTGGCTTTGAGCATTGCTACCTTGAGCGTGATTGATATGTCATAAGTTGTCAGAACGAAGTAAGAGCATACAGCAGTGAGCATTTAGAATATTTTGGTCGTGGATGGTGTTTTACACTGTTCACATGTCACTGGCCTATAATAAAAAAACTAAAAGGGTAAGTTAATTTTGTTCTTATTTTTTTAGTTATATTAATTTTACCCTCGAAATTATTATTATTATTATATCAATTTTTCTTTTGAAGTCATTTAACTCGATGAGTTGAGTTTTACTTCAGGAGTAAAATTGGTGCAACAAAATAATTTTAAAGATAAAATTGATGCAACTTTTTTTTTTTTTATGTTTTTGAAGAAATGACATTTACATTTTAGATTTGAACTGTAACTTTTTGGCTTAATAAACAAGTATACATGTGATTCATCTTCGGCGTCTAATTGTTCTAAATGGGCCAAGTCAAGAATGGGCCTGGTATGTCCTACGGTGGCAGATCAGCATTTGATAGATGCACGCACTAGATAGTAGATATACTGCTACTAATAACAACCACAAACCTTTTATATTGCTTTAGACTGTTCAATGTCAATCACACGTCCATAAAAATCTAACAGTCTACCTTTCCATACCATTGATTCCCAGCTTCCCTCAAACCCATCCTTGAAAGATTTTTTCTCTATAAGACAAAGTGCCGACCTCACTTTCCAGTGCAGTTGTGAACTGAAAACAATGGCAGTCAGAGGTTGTAATGCATCAACTGTTTTCATGCTCATTAACATGTTGCTTTGCACTTGCGTTTCGTCTCATAAGGTAGTCCCCTGTCCGCCTGCCGCGGCCAAATGTCCCAAAGATACGCTCAAGTTTGGGGTTTGCGGAAGCTGGTTGGGATTGGTTCATGAGGTCGTTGGGACTCCACCTAGTAAGGAGTGTTGTACATTGATTTCGGGTCTGGCTGATCTGGAGGCTGCATTGTGCTTGTGTACTGCGATGAAGGCCAATGTGCTTGGAGCTATCAAGGTCAAAATACCCGTCGCCATCAGTTTGCTGATAAATGCTTGTGGGAAAAAGGTTCCTCAAGGCTTTGTATGCCCATAGAATATCCTAGTACTCTCTATTTTGATGCTACATTGTTGCATATTGTCCCTCGTACTGGCTTATGTAATGGATTGATCCAGTTTTTTCAGTATTGCACGCAAAGATCTTAATAATTTAAGTCCGAAGTCGATTTAAATTAAATTTTAATCATAGAGATTAATTTTTTTTTCAATCATAAGATTTCAAAATATTACTTAAGAAAATTAGACCCTTTATCATTCAACCTAGTAGATGATGATAATAGTATATTTTAATCCAAATTATGCTTAACATGTATGTTAATGGTCCCCGTTACATCAGCAAGTGTGCATCCGAATAACTTAATTAGAAAATTGTACTCATGTATTTAACATGACAATGAGAGGAAGGGTTTAACTATAGCACGGTACCGATATGTAAGAAATTCAATTAAAATATTTTGAAGTTTAAAACAATTTGTGTACATCCAGTGGAATTAACGTTTTTTTCTCCTAGTTTGCTGTGGTGAAAGTAGAGATGTTAACCATAGGGGACAATACATGATTGAAGTTCACGTGATGTCCTGGTTCTCGATTTCTGTCTCGCTTTATGCGGTGAAAAGCAATTCTTTGGTATAATTCCAAGTAACTTTTGGGCTGGGGTATGCAAAGCAACGTGTGCAGCCCGCAGGGGATCGGGTCCTTTATAAGTGATCTTTTAATAACTTCTACTGAGATGATTAGTTCGTAAATCCTTAAATCTGTGTGATGAGATTGAGATCACCGCCCACAGCAGTAGCGGACTATCCTGAGTTTTGTTCCATTCAAGACCACCACGTGAACTTCCTTTGGTGGGTCTCTAATCTTTTTTATGATTTTCATTGAATAATAACATCCAAGTCTAATAAACTGCAGGTCTAGACATCATGGATTTACTATGGTTAAGTCCAACAACATCCATATGTCCCATGACTAGTGAAATATTAGTTCTTCCTTGAGATCCTAGAGTCGGTGAAGCCTTCCCTGAGGCACAAACAAAATTTCAGTTGGGACCATGTGCTGGTGCATTGTGCGACAGGCATGATTCAAACTTCAACCGTTGATAAGCAGCCGACCTCATTTAAGAAGAAAACTCCACCGCCGCATCTTTAGACCTTACATATATGCTCCTAACATCAATGTCCCTACATGTCTATCATTTACAGACCATTCCTGCTTTTAATTTCCTTTAATACCACCTCCCCATGCTTATTTTTTGAATCATATATGCCACTAATTTTGCTCATTTTAAGGTATGGTTCACTTTGGACTTGGAGGGTTTTGCCCCCCCCGCAACAGATATATCATTAATCACAATCCGATTTTTGTCTATGGAATTTGAAATCGTCTCGGTTTAAAACTAGACACCATCCCTAAAATTAAAGACTAAGTGGATCGTGTGTTATCATACTATAATTCTACTGTGAGAACATGCATGTGTCACGGTCCGTGTGTCGTAACAACGCGGGACCGAGCGAGATGCTTTCTGGTTGTGCTTAACTCTCGGGAGCGGGATAGCATTAAGGGTGTAGTAAGTGCTGAGCAGTCGTCCTATCTTCGGATGGGCGTGCTGATCGCGCACCACACTGGTCGGGAGCTGTCCCCGCTTCCCTGATGAGCCCATGGGAGGGCGAAACCAGTAAACATCGGTGTTGGTGAAGGCTTAATCTCGGGCATGAGAGAGACCCGAGGTGCCGCATGGGGTGGATTCCCTGTGCCAGAACTCTGACCCCGTGACAAATGGTATCAGAGCGTGGCCGTATGCTAGCTGTTGAGTTTGCCAAGCGCCCCATGTGCTGCGGAGCGAGTCGTGTGGACGAGCAAGTAAAGCTCGCACCCTAATGTGAAGGGGGTGTTCGCAAGTGGGTCCTCTAGAAAGAGATTGAGATGAGGATGGGTAGGCAGGAAGCCACAGCGAAAGTTCTCCGGATGGTCGAGCTGTAATGGGACACCTTGGGAAATGGGGTGGTTGCAAGTAAACCTTTGCCCAACATCGGAGGGCGGCCCCAGTTAGAGGGCGAGTTTTGGGAGAATTGCACACTAGTTCCTGGATAATCTAAAGAGGAGGGAAATAGTTGCTACCCCATGCACGAGGGCGTGTATGAATCAGGTGAGGGAGATTGTCACGGCCTGTTCGTCGTAACAACGCGGGACCGTGCGAGATGCTTTCTTGTTGTGCTTAACTCTCGGGAGCGGGATAGCATTAAGGGTGTAGTACGTGCCGAGCAGTCGTCCTATCTTCGGATGGGCGTGTTGATCGCGCACCACACTGGTCGGGAGCTGTCCTCGCTTTTTTGATGAGCCCATGGGAGGGCGAAACCAGTATGCATCGGTGTTGGTGAAGGCTTAATCTCGGGCATGAGAGAGACCCGAGGTGCCGCACGGGGAGGATTCCCTGCGCCAGAACTCTGACCCCATGACAGATGAGATGCTTTCTGATTGTGCTTAACTCTCGGGAGCGGGATAACATTAAGGGTGTAGTGCGTGCCGAGCAGTCGTCCTATCTTCGGATGGGCGTGCTGATCGCGCACCACACTGGTCGGGAGCTGTCCCTGCTTCCCTGATGAGCCCATGGGAGGGCGAAACCAGTAAGCATCGGTGTTGGTGAAGGCTTAATCTCGGGCATGAGAGAGACCCGAGGTGCCGTACGGGGTGGATTCCCTGCGCCAGAACTCTGACCCCGTGACAGATGGTATCAAAGTGTGGCCGTGTGCTAGCTATTGAGTTTGCCAAGCGCCCTATGTGCTGCGGAGCGAGTCGTGTGGATGAGCAAGTAAAGCTCGCACCCTAATGTGAAGGGGGTGTTTGCAAATGGGTCCTTTAGAAAGAGATTGAGATGAGGACGGGTAGGTAGGAAGCCACAGCGAAAGTTCTCCGGATGGTCGAGCTGCAATGGGACACTTTGGGAAATGGGGTGGTTGCAAGTAGACCTTTGCCCAACATCGGAGGGCGGCCCCAGTTAGAGGGCGAGTTTTGGGAGAATTGCACACTAGTTCCTGGTCATTGTAAAGAGATAAGAAAGAGTTTCTTCTCCATGCACGAGGGCGTGCATGAATCAGGTGGGAGAGATTGTCACGGTCCGTGTGTCGTAACAATGCGGGACCGAGCGAGATGCTTTCTGGTTGTGCTTAACTCTTGGGAGTGGGATAGCATTAAGGGTGTAGTACGTGCCGAGCAGTCGTCCTATCTTCGGATGGGCGTGCTGATCGCGCATCACACTGGTCGGGAGCTGTCCCCGCTTCCCTGATGAGCCCATGGGAGGGCGAAACCAGTAAACATTGGTGTTGGTGAAGGCTTAATCTCGGGCATGAGAGAGACCCGAGGTGCCGCACGGGGTGGATTCCCTGCGCCAGAACTCTAACCCCGTGACACATGCATCAATCTAGCAAACCAAATAAGTAGCATATTGTTATTGCAAGCAGAGAAGTGAACATCACATGCATGCATCCAGGGGCGAATCTAAAAATCAATTATCGAGTGGGCCAATTTAAATAATAATAAAAAGTTATCTAATATAACCCATATATAATTTTAAATTTTTATTGTTCAATAATCTTAAAAAATTATTATCGTATTAAAAAATATTTTATTATCTATATATTTATTAAAATTAAATTAAATTAAAATATTTTCTTAAAAATAAATTTTTTTGTATAACTTAATTGGTTTTTTCAAATATACAAGTTAAAAAATTATAAATTTAACTTTATTTATTTAAAATTAGTTAGTTTCAATAAAAGTAACAGTGAATATATTATAGTTTTAAATTTTAAGTTTTTTTTCTAAAAATATTTTATACTGAGTTATAGGCTTTTGTTAAAAATATATATTTTTAAAATTTAATTTTGATCTTAATTTTAATTATGTTTTGTTATTTATATTTTTTTGATAATTATTATATATTAGGGTAAAACCCTAACAATACTTGAACAAATCATTTCTAAAAAAAATACATTTATCAATTAATAATCAAAATATATTTATTTTTTTAAAAAAATTATATAATATTTGTAAAATACTATAAAAATATAAAAATTCTTATTATTTTTATTTTAATTAAATTTTATTTCTTAAATTAATTCAAGGCCTTAAAATTAAATTAAACTTAATATTGGACCATTTCTTTTATTCTTATATGTCTAAAACTCAATTTACATTAATATTAGAATATAAAACAAATAACATTTTTTGGGGGCATGGGGTGGGCCAAGGCCTAGGTAGGCCTAGTGTCACGACCCGCCAGCAACAATGAGGTTAATAAATCATCCTTGGGCATTCTTGAAGAATTCATGCACCAAGGAAGTTTCCAAAATGACTTAGAATGGCCTACATCAATCTCAAGGATTCCATCACGTTCTAGAATGTTCCACCAAGATCTAGACACGTCTAGAAGGTTTGAGAAGATTCTAGAAGACTCTAAATAATTTTCGAAGGTTCTAGAACATTCTAGAAGGACGGAGAAGATGCTGGAAGCATCTAGAACATTCTAGAAGGATCAAGAATGTTCTAGAAGACCCTGGATGACCCTAGAAAGATCAGGACTACTCTAGAAGTCTCTAGAACATTGTAGATAATTGTAGACATGTATAGGATAATGTAGAAATCTCTAGAATAATATAGATCCTAGTAGATATTTTAGGAGGCAACATATGAGCCGTCCGATCAAGTAAATCCTAACCGTCCATTCAGGAGGTGGGAGCCTATAAATAGGGCCACCCCCTTCATTTTGTACACAACTTGAGAAGTTGAGCTCTCTTGTAAGCATTCCCTTAAGCTTAATACAAAAGTTTTCCATCAAACTCCTTTGCCTTCTCTTGTTTTTCTTTGCTTAGCCACAAGGTTGCGTGGAAGTAAGGCTTGCTAACATAGCTCGGGAGTGTTAGCGTCGCACGGATTAGTTTGAGTGAAATTAAGTCTGTGACAGTTGGTATTAGAGTGTGTTACGATCACTTTCGGGACATGGCCAAGACGGGGGAAAACCAAGTTGCTAGCTCAACTGAGGCAGAAGTCACACAAGAGCAACGGAGGCGTGAGGAGGTAGTTGATCCTGTTGCAGCTAGGACACGAGCCAAGTCCAAGGATCAACTCTCTAGCTTGGAGTCGCGCTTAACTCATGTGGAGGAAAGCGTTGCGGGCGTGGGTGCCCAAGTGGACGACCTTCAAGAAAGAGTAGAAGGCCTTGAGGCGGAGGATGCCGAGATTCACACGGCTATGAGGGCCATGATGCTCAAGTTAGAGAAAACCATGCTCGCGGAGATAGGCAATGTCCGCGACCTTCTCATGGATGAGCTCTCGAAGGTACGTTCTTCTCTTGAACAAGAGCTAGACAACATGCGTGGTAAAGTCGAGGCCTTACAAGGCGATGTAGCCTTGTGCAAACGTGCGATGGCCGCCGGGCCAAGCACCACTTATGAGCCTAGAAGGGTCGAAGTGCCCAAGCCAAAAACTTTCTCAGGAACACGTAACGCCAAAGAAGTAGACAACTTCTTGTGGGGGCTAGAGCAATACATTAGTGTTACCGGAATCATGGACGAGGCAACCAAGGTTCAAACCGCGACATTATACCTCACCGACACCGCCATGCTTTGGTGGAGGAGAAGGCGTTTAGACATTGAAAAAGGTATGTGCACCATCGCCACCTTTGATGATTTTAAACGAGAGCTTAAACGGCAATTTTATCCGGAGAATGCCGAAGACGAGGCCCGAGCTCGTTTGCGAAGGCTCAAGCAATCGGGGAGCATCCATGACTACGTCAAGGAGTTCACCAACTTAGTGCTCGAGATCCCCGATCTCTCTGAGAAAGACTCGCTCTTTAATTTCATGGATGGGCTCCAATCATGGGCAAAGACCGAGCTAAAGCGTCGGGGAGTACAAACCCTTGCCGATGCCATAGCCGTAGCCGAAAGCTTGATTGAGTACTCTAGCCACAAGGAGCCCACACCTAAGCCGAGGGATTCGAAGAGCGTCCAAGCCGTGGGTTGGAGAGATAAGAGCCCTCATAAAGACGGCCACCATGAGGATCACTCAAGCAGACCCAAGGACTCGTCCTCATGGAAAGGCAAGGCCAAGGATAAATTCCAAGAAGCTCGAGGCACCAAAAGATCGCCACCAAGTAAGTGTTTCATTTGTGATGGTGATCATTGGGTCAGAGAATGCCCACAACGACAAGCACTTAGCTCTCTCCTAGCCAAGCATCGAGAAGAGAGTGATGCCGAGGAGTCTGAGCCCGAGGCACAGATGGGATCCATGCAATTACTCAACGTAATGCAATCCACCCCAAAGACCAATGCCAAGGGGTTGCTCTATGTGGACGTTACCATCAATGGAAAAGCGTCAAGGGCCATGCTAGACACAGGTGCGTCCCATAACTTCATTTCTATTGATGAAGCTAAGAGGATCGGTCTTAAGACCACAAAAGGCGAAGGAATCATCAAGGCGGTTAACTCTACCGCATCACCCATTCAAGGCATCGCACGAGGGGTCAAGATCAATGTAGGGACATGGTCTGGCCACCTAGACTTCACCGTAACTTCGATTGACGACTACCAGCTCGTCCTAGGCATTGACTTCTTCGATAGAGTCAAAGCCATCCCGATGCCACATGCCAACTCTTTGTGCATCACGGAGGGTGAACAAGCTTGTGTGGTGCCAACCATTAGGGCCACCAAGCCAAAGGCTAAGGTGATCTCATCACTTCGAATGGAGGAGCATGCAGAGTCTAAGAAGGTTGCACCTCCAAAACCGCCAAAGAGGTCACCACCAAGGGGAAAGGTGGATCCTAAGATCACGTCTAAACCGAAACGAAAGCAAGTTGGGAGTCCAAGAAAGAACACCAACAATTCCATGAAGACGCGACGAGGGCGTCGCGAGCTTAGGTGGGGGAGAATGTCACGACCCGCCAGCAACAATGAGGTTAATAAATCATCCTTGGGCATTCTTGAAGAATTCATACACCAAGGAAGTTTCCAAAATGACTTAGAATGGCCTACATCAATCTCAAGGATTCCATCACGTTCTAGAATGTTCCACCAAGATCTAGACACGTCTAGAAGGTTTGAGAAGATTCTAGAAGACTCTAAATAATTTTCGAAGGTTCTAGAACATTCTAGAAGGACGGAGAAGATGCTGGAAGCATCTAGAACATTTTAGAAGGATCAAGAATGTTCTAGAAGACCCTGGATGACCCTAGAAAGATTAGGACTACTCTAGAAGTCTCTAGAACATTGTAGATAATTGTAGACATGTATAGGATAATGTAGAAATCTCTAGAATAGTATAGATCCTAGTAGATATTTTAGGAGGCAACATATGAGCCGTCCGATCAAGTAAATCCTAACCGTCCATTCAGGAGGTGGGAGCCTATAAATAGGGCCATCCCCTTCATTTTGTACACAACTTGAGAAGTTGAGCTCTCTTGTAAGCATTCCCTTAAGCTTAATACAAAAGCTTTCCATCAAACTCCTTTGCCTTCTCTTGTCTTTCTTTGCTTAGCCACAAGGTTGCGTGGAAGTAAGGCTTGCTAACATAGCTCGGGAGTGTTAGCGCAGCACGGATTAGTTTGAGTGAAATTAAGTCCGTGACACTAGGCCCAGATCTACCCCTGCATGCATCATAGCATAATTCTCGCCAAACATTACATCTAGTATTAGAGTAAAACAAAGTGTTATTTTTGGTACGAAAAGATTAATGAAACACAAATATATTAAACATATATATGATCCTCGATCAATGTACATATTCAAGCCCTAATATATATGACTTAGAGTACTCTCTATACTTTACAATGCTAATATCCATCTTGCATTGTTGCTTCCCGGAGGAGAAAGTGAAAAACAAAACAAAACATGGATCATCAAGTGTTGAACATCTCAGTTGTGAGAGGGAGGATGTGTCTTTGGTGGTGAGTAATCGAGGTTAAAACCAGGATGTTTTTCGCCGGGTTTCCTATGAGGCACCCGCCAAGAAACTGAAGTAGCAGGCTTACTCGCTCCCGTTGCACCTGAAGTACTTTTGTCGTTCTCGTTGTCATTTGTCTTAAACTTGACCTCAGTGTCCTCCGGGTTATGGGAATCATTCTGCAAAATGACAAGTACCAAGAATAAGTTAACTTAAATGTCGACATGCAATGATGATTACATTATAAATATACTGATGACAACCTTTGCCGATATGTGAACTTCTTGTTTGTGCTGATTCTGCCTGTGAACTGCAGCAATGCGACGAGCAGTACCGGTATGCAGAGAAAGACATAGAATGAAAACAAGGAAACAAGATGTGATTGACATGTTAAGGGCAAAATGCTTTGTAGTGAGTATACAAGTATTGGTTATGGTGGTATTTGTAGTCAGAGACTTAAATGCGGTAGAATAGAGAGGTCTCTTAGAACATGCAGATGGTATGGGTTGCTTCCCTTACGTCCTTGTTCCGATCAATTGGGTCCCAAAGACACAGATCGAAACAATCCCTCACCAGGACAAAACAGGAGCACCACAGAGTTTTATTCGGAAAACTATGTTGTGGATTCAGAAGAATGTTTTTTTAACAAAGGGAGGAGTGAGACTGAGAAACACCGAAGACAAAGGAATTCAAAAAAAGCTAACTAGCTTGACGTTGGTAGCTAATTGAGTCTTCCGAGGCTGCTATTAAGTCCTGTCCCTCATGTTGTTGTTCATTTAGCCTTGTGCCCAGTGCCCAGTGAGTGGGAAATCCAAGTCAACAAAAAAAAGCTTTTTTTTAGTGACCCAATTGTCTCTTATTAATAAAACGATACTGAAATTGCATGCATATTATACTATCACTTTAAAAGCAATTGATCTTTGAAATGATGCTTTCGTAGATCAATACTAAATAGTGATTGCAAACTTTGCCTTCAAATGTATGCAGGTGCAGGCAGCAACATGTTTAAAAACCATTGCAACTACTAGGGGACAATAGGACCTGGACCAAGCATAGGTAGAAATAGAATAGAAGAAAAAGAGACAAGGATGCGTGGACCACTGCTTGTTTGTTACTGTTGTGAAACACAAGAGGGGTCCCCCTTAACCGTCAATACCGGTCCGGTTCTAATGGCACGTGTTAGTCAATCCATGTGAGTTGTGCCCCATTAAATTGCCCCCTGCCCCCAGTCCATTTCATCCTTTCTTGTATATTTGTTTATCCGTTTAACACACTGAAGGTCAGTATTTGATTTTTACATATTAAAAATACCCAACCAAGCGTTATTATTTTGGAATATAATTGTCAATTGTAATGGGTTGTTAGACATTGTTTCTTTGGTTAACATAACTCTGCAGATAAACATGGTCTCCTGCTGAGAACATACACAACTATGCCTTTAGGAGCTGAAGCTTTGGGATTTTCATGTGTTTGTTGGGTAAGGGTTCCGATGAGCTACTCCAATCTCTACAACTTGAGCAGTCTCGGTTGCTTCACTCTACACCCATTTTGGCTCACTACTTTCCAATTTCCAAGTTGGAGAAGTTTATATCATAGTGTTAAGACATGTCTTTCACTTGGATTGATACAAGTAATACTTAATAGTACTACTTGACAGGAGATTCACATACATGCAGTCTGCAGTCTGCAGTCTGCAGTCTTCAGAGATGAGCAAGATTGTACAATAAAATAGTATAAGATTGTTGAATTAAAAATGCTGATGAGAAAGTGGCCGTCGGGTTAATAATGCTAAACTAGGGCAGAACCTAAAAACTCAACTTCCTTTACATTAAGAGTAGTCTACGATGAGCCCATGATCATGGGTTTTAGTAACAAAAAGTTTCCCTCCACCAAGTGGACAAGTTTATTTGGGCTAAAACCTACACACTAGACCTAGTGCTCCAAAATAGGAATGCACATGAACTTGCCATGGGAAGAAAAGATGCCCATATTTAGGCCTTTCCAAAACCAGCCATCGTTGGTACAACAGAAACAACTATATGACAACCAAAAAGACGGTGAAGTTCAATCCCACCGGCCTCCTTTGCCTAGTTTTGTTTGTTGACTCTGTGATCATACAGACAAGACTCAAGAGAGGCAGGACGATCGACTCTTTATTTGTACCCTGTCCCTGTCCTGTCCCTGTTCAAGTTATAACCAGTTGAGAAATCAGGCGGAAACATGCCTTTATAATACACTGCAGAAACTATAACCCTTACCTATTGCTCCCATGTTCGGTCATTTCATCTAACAAGCTTCTTCCCACTTGATCTAGTAGACTTTATATATAATAAATTACAAAATTTAAGTTGATTGATTGAAATTCAGTTGGTTTGTCCTTCACGGATTCACCTCACCCGTAGGCCTTACCTATCAGAGTATTTAAAGACCGTGGTCTGCTTGTATTTGCAACTAAAGTAATAGTTGCTTCCTGAATCCTGAACAAGGTAACAGAGAGACTATTTTATTACAATTGCACTTCACCGAAGTATTGCTCAAACACAGCAAACGCAAAAATCTAAACATACATTTAGTTATAGAAAATATTTTTTGTTTTTCGTTTTCAAAAAATCATTTTTAAATTTGTCAATTAAACATGTTTCCTTCAACTTCCTCTATAACCAAACACACCCTAATTTGTTTAATACGACACAACATTGACTAATATAAATATTTTTTAATATTATATTGTGTCCCCTTCTGTTTCTGGACTGAAGTTTGTGTCTTTTCTATGGATGATTAAAAAAAATCAAATCTCCGATGTGCATGCATTTGTTTCAGTTTCCTAATGAATTGAACCCAGATATTGAAGGAGCATAAACTGTGTATTTGTTTTTTATTTTCTTCATGTTGGATGTTCAACCCACGTAAGAAAATAAAATGATATATTCAAACATGGACGACTTTTTTTGTAAATCCTGTGGATAGGGATCGTCCATCGCAACAACACAACTTGTCATTGTTTCAATTTATGATAAAAGTATAAAAAATATCATACAAGTTTGTATCTATAATTGTATTTCAAGTATTTTGGTACGTTAAAAACTTAACAGAAGATCAATAAAATGTAATACAAAAGATAGGTTTAGCTTTGTAAGGGTAGCTGCTTGTATCCAACTCTTTTTTTGTCTAAGTTGCTTCCTATTTGGGGTGTCTTGAGAATGGAGAAAAGAACTTGTGACCATCCACTCTTAGCCAACAATCAACACAAACGTAAAGGATAGAAAATGCAGAAAAGTAAAGAGAAAAAAGTTTGGAAAATATGCAGTGCTCTCTTCACCAGGGATTTAAAAGAATAGCATAGAATTATAATAACAGACTCTATATAAAGGTATATATACTATCTAAAATCGTCATATACACAATAACAAATGTTATTAAAAGGTTAAAATTTATGTACCTTTGATAACTATAATAAAATTGGTTTTATTCGTAATTGTGATAAATATAATCACACTTTAAATATTTGTTATTGATAATATTAAATACCCTGCAACCAAACCAACTTTGTGGCACCGTATTGAATCGTTTGAAAGGAAGCTTAGAGTTGTGTGACTTTACACTTCCTACGGCTACGAGTGGTAGGAGTTGTTAAGAATCACATGGGTGAGGGTGATGAATTAATCCATCCCCCTGTCCCTGACATGTCCCAATCATGGATTTCCTAAACAATGCTATGCATGTCTCACCTCCCCACATTCATACCCAAAGTTTCAATCTTTTTCCAGACACATCTTCCTGCAATTTCTATTATTATCTCCCCACTTGACTTTAAAAATGAATTCCTCTTTCAAGCCTGCATAAACAAATACAAAATGCTCCTCGTTTTCACATGATGCCTATGACTAATTAGTAATTATACCCATTTTTATGGATTCCAGAACAAGTGAAAATGGATGATAAAATCACTGGAGGAAAAGGTCTTTTTTTTTCTTCTCATTTTCATGATACAGGCCTACAGGGTTAATAGGAAACTACGTGCATATGATAAAATGTTACTGTTGAATAGATTACAATGTACTTTAAGTATATTTGAATGAAGTTGGATTCTATTGATCTCTTGTATGAGAATTATTTTTTTTATTTACAAATATTGACTTCCTTATCTCCTGGCCCTACTCCAGATAGGCAGATAGAACTCCTCCCCGTCCCAAGGCATGCACTTGCACTTGCACTTGCACTAGCACTAGCACTACCCTCTTTGATTCTTTTAAGTTCAAACATGTCTTTGTAGTGAAGTGACTGAATAAGTATTCCTTGGGGACAACCTTGGTAGTATTTTCTGATTAGTACTTATATACTCAAACGTAGTAGCCAGTAGGAGTTTCATCATATGGTTTGGGTTTAAAAATTACAATGGGAGAGGAATTGGATCTGCTACCCTTCGACTCTTCTCTTTCAACAAAAGGAACAAAGACTTGACCTTCCTAGTAGTTTCTGATTACTATAGGGTATGGGTTGTACTAGTTTCTGATTAGTATAGGTTATAAAGTTTATAATTTATAGTTAAGGACTAGAGTTTTAAGGATAAAAATTAATATTTTTAATTTTAACTTAAAAACAAATATATTTGTATCATTTTTTAACAACGTAAATATATTAAATAGTCACTCGATTTTAAATCCCATACAGATTTACAATTGTTTTTGAAAATATATTTTCAATACATTATCCTATAGATGAGTCGAGGAAAAGATTTTCAAAAGATCGAATATAAGCTTAACTTCAGTCGAAAATTTATTATATTTGACGTAAATATTTTTTTAAACATAGAAGAGACAAGTAACTATAAACTTGTTTTAATTAAAAAACTATGGATTTATTTTTTTCAATTCTTTAAAACTCTATCTTACTTAATTTAGATTGATCTGTATTATATATTTATTTTAATAAATTATATTTTTAATACTTTTATATTCAAAATCTACTTAAATAATATTAAAATATTTACACTCAAATCAAGTTTAACATCTACTCTTTTAACGTAACATTTTCTCTGAAATCAACCAACGACCAGTAAAAGAGTTAAGTACTCGAACTAATATATACTCGTGATATAATTTGAAATCTTTCGTAATAAGGAACTTTGACATCCAATAAAAAACTATCCAATAAAAAACTATTTCTAAGGGTAATACCTTTATGGATTCGATGTCCCTTCGTTTGCATTCATGCATTTGCATTTTATTTTTATATGCATTTGTTTTTAGTTTTTACATCATCGTATACATTCAAGCATAATGAAAAAAATCTAAAAAGAGAGCAAACCTTTGCATAAGTACGATGCTTAAGCAAAGGGCATTGAAGGTAGGTCGACAACTTTCAGAATACACGAGCTTGTTGGATGTTGTTACCTAGATAACAGTTATATTAGGGTTTTAGGACCCAAACAAAAAGAAAGCAACTAATAGAATCAATGTTATACCAATGACTACCTACACTCTTTTAAGGGCTTTAAAGAAATTTATCTTGTCCAAAGCCAAGTTCCAATTTCATCTCGAAGGAATTTTGACCAAAGAAATAAGGTATTAATCATGAGGAGACCTTGGATCACGAGGTGTTTGACCTTGACGAAGTTGTTCTGAAAAATTAAAGAAGATCTTCAAAGCCTTCTAAGAGGTGAACATTTAGAGCGACATGGACACCTTATGGGGGATAATTGAGTTAAGGTTGATTGTACTTTAGGAAGAGATCGGTCCTTATGGGGACAACCAAGCCTGATTCTAAGGTGGAGCTAACCAATGTGCGGAAGCAAGTCTAGGATTACATTGTCCAAGTTCATTCTGAAGGCACGACGAGGGCGTCGCTAAGTTTAGTGAGAGAGATTAACATGGGCCACCAGTTCAAACCCGAGTCATATATGCAATTAGCAACTAATGGGGTTAGGATAGAGGAATTGTGCATGAAAAGACCATCAAATTTAGCCTGGTCTATGAAGATTATAGAATGTTCTAGAAGATAACATTATTCATTTGAATTATTTCAAATGATTTATTTAGATAATGTGAGAGATAATTAAAGATACTGCAAAGATATTGATGTAATCTCGTTCGTCGATGTAAATTAATTTTGACCGTCAAATTGATGGGAATTCAACTATAAATAGAGACTCTCATCTCACTTTTAAATCATCCATTAATTCATTTTTTATCTTCGTGTTCATGATTTTTTTTTTCTTTTGGTTTGTGAGGTCATTGTCTATAGTTTGCTTCTGCTTAGAATGATCTTGCGTTTGCGTTCTTGAGTGTCTTAGAAGTTTAATCTTCTAGAGTTAGAATTAAGACTTATTTAGTCGTTTATCTTTATGACTCGATTAATATCGCACGAGTTAATTGGTTAAGAAGTTTAGCACCGTGAAAATTACAAATTGGATTTTATTTATACACAATAAACGATATTACCTTATCTCTTCATTATTTTTTACCGATACTAGTTTCTTTGTTTTTGTTTTGATATTTTAAAATCCGAAAAAAAACCAATTAGATAGTCTTTTGTATTTATTGTGTTTACTAATCAAATTATTTATATCTTTCTTTCTGAACGAGTAGGTACTCATTTACATGTTCATCTTTTAAAATGAAGGTCCAACTTTTTGAAACAATCCCTGTGTCAATAACTCATATTATAAATACGATTAAGTTAAAGAAATAAAATAAAACTAATCAGTAATTTTTAAAAAAAATTACATTAACCTTTTTTTAAAAAAAATTAAATTAACCATTTATATCTTTCTCTCGTTCACGGTATTGTTTATGCTTTGACATATAGTTAACGAGTATATTGAACGAGTGGGTACCCATTTATATGTCCATCCTTTAAAATAAATGTCTAATTTTTTAAACAATTCCTATGTCAATAACTCATATTATAAATAAAATTAAGTTAAAGAAATAAAATAAAACTAACCAGAAATTTTTAAAAAAAATTACATTAATCATTTACATTATCTTGATGTATTTAACAATTGATTTTATATTAAGAATATTATAAATAAATATTGTTTAATAAATATTATCTACTAAGTTCCTTTTTTCACTCAACTTTAATTTAAAACGTTCAATTAACTAATAAATTATTCGAAATAGGTTATATACCTTAGCATAAAAAGTATAAGGAAGTGTGTTTTCTAATAAAAAATGTGAAAAATCAACAATAGCTCATTTACAAGATTAAATGATAACCCCACTGAAACAATAAACACAAGACAAAAATGCATCTAAAACACCAAATAAGACTTAAAATGGAATTTAAATTAATAAATATATACAAAACATAAATGTTAAAAAGATTTATTATCCAGTGTCTATATCTTTACAATAAGGTAAAAAAATGGTAGACTGTCGTAAGTTAATAATTAATTAATTTGAAAAAAAATAATTGGCTATCCTATCAAATATAAAATCGACTAGTTTTTCGTCCATATTTTAGATCAAATGAGTTACACTGTTAATATTGATTTTATTTTTGAATGTACTATACTTTGTAACTAATTTCTGAAACTCATTTTTTTATTATACGATCTTTGTAAGAGAGATTTGAACCAATTTGTTGGCATTGTAATAAAAAAAAAATTATCGAAGAATTTAAAATCGACGTAAACAAATAAAGACAAAACTATTACGAAGAATAGTTAGAGAATTAAATTAATCTTATTCTTCAACAATACTTCAACAATAGAAGATCTTATTTTTGAGACTTTTTGATACTCTTTTTAAGGAATAAATAGATAAATAAAATAAGTTATTTTTTATGGGAATGAAAGACAAATGAAGTAAAGGCTTTTTTTTGCGAATGATTTTTCTCTAATAGTTGGACAAAGAACATTCGATTTGGGAAAAGTGTGCATAAGTTAAAGTTTCTCGAGTAAATAGAGAGATTAAACTGAATGGTGACGTTTTTATTAGTGATCAAACAAGCTCAAAACCAAGTGGATCGGAGTAGGGGTGGGTTTGTTGACCACGCATAGACCCTACAAAGAGGATATCGATTCAGTTTACCTGCAAATGAAAAATTCGTGTGTAACCATCTCTGTTTTTTAACTATAATTTTGGATAGGGCTTTTTGTGACGGTAGAGATACAACATCCACATAAACTCTACATTTAGTATATTTTTTTCTCCAAATCAAGGCTTAGTAAAGAGTATATTTTAATTTAGAACAATATAAAAAACTAAAAATAATATCAAACATAAATACTTATGAAGAATTAAAAAATAAACATTAAAATTCAAAAGATCCCCAAGTAACAAAAACAAAACCTATAATCTACAAATATTTGAATTAAAACAGCTACCATCTACTTCGATAAAAGTGTTTAGTTAATCATTCAATTTATATAAATATATAAACTTCATGTATAGACAAACAATCATAAAAAAAATCAAAAATTAAAATATCGTTGATTTTTTCGTAAAAAAATTATCACAAAAATTAACAACATATCATAAAACACACACAAAAAAAAATATTGTACACAACCAAATTTAAATAGCTAATGGATAATGATATTTATTTTTTATTAAATAGTACTATAATATTATTTTTAAGGTAAATATCAAGATTTAAATTTGTATAAAGGGTAAAATAAATGGACATCTATGACCATTAAACTAATTAGTAGACTTCTTCAATAAAAAAAAACTAATCAGTAGATCTCACAATAATATTTAATTTTAAACATCGATAATTCGACTTCTAGTATATTAAGATATTTAGTATACGATTTAAAATTTAAATCTTATTTATTTTTAAACATTTAAATATTTAACTTAATTTAAATTTTAATAATTGTATGAAATGTTTCATTATTTAAATTAATTTATTCTATAAAAAATTATAATTTATAAATATTCGATCCATCTATTGTTACTGTGTTTACCTTTTGACTATTTTTTCTCAAAACTCCCTCTTTGTTTCTTCTGTCATTCTATTTTTAAACAGTGATTTATTTAAAACATTATTTTTAAATTACTACTCCTATTTTTAAAAAAAATCAGGAATAATATTATTATAAAATCTCCCATTTAAAGTATCGTTTAATTAATCCTATCAGTTCATGAACTCTCACCGTCTCGTGTCGTCAGATTCAGTTTCGAAAAACAAGCCGAACAGGATCCGTTGGGTTAGAATTACCAAATTACCTCCCTCCAACCCATCTTCGCCCCAGAAAATACATCCGAAATCTTCGTATAAGGTAAGGGTATTATAAGGAAACTCTGATTCACTTCACCTTTGGTGTCAGCAAAACAAAACTCTTAGAGTAAAAACATACGAAACAAAAAATCGACGTGACACTCGATTCAAATCACGTGGAGTAATAAACTAAGAAATTACAATTTGTAAAAATAATTTTAACTCAAAGAATCACTCATAAAAATATAATATTTATTTTAATTTCAAATATATATATTGGATGTATTTTGTTAAGAAAATATAAATAATATTTAAATAAAAAATTATTTTTATTAAACAATACATTGGTTGAGATAATAAGATCGAACTCTTAAAGTTTGAAGTGTCTGGATTCGGCTGTCAATCCTACCTCATAACCATATACAGTCGTGAACCAGATTGATTTATTTTTCCTTAAATCATGTCCAAAAGTATTCCGATGGAAGAAGAGACGGAGTCAAAAATTTATTTAAGGGGTATCGTTTTCTTAAATAGTATTTGAAAATAGTTAATTATTTATAAAAGAGTGTTAAATTATTTATAAATGGGTGTCAATTATATATATTTTTAAATTTTTATATATAAATTGTATAAAAATATAATTTTCTAAAAATTTTGGGATATCAATAGACACCCCAATCCACTACATGGCTCCGCCCATGAATGAAAGTGTATATTCAATAAATTTATTTGTAGTGATTCAAATATATTTTTATAATTAATGCTCCTATTTGTATTTGTCTTAAAAAATGTGAATTTCCCAGTGCATTTTAATTCCAAATAAGTTTATGTGATGAGTTTGTTATATTTGAAATTCTTACGAGTTGATAAGGAAATATTTTATTTAAGAATTTAGTTTCTATAAATTATAGTTAATTTTGTATTTTTAAGTTTTTCATGTAATAGAACTTCAGTACTTACAATTTGATGAAGTTTTAACTCTAAGTTGTAAGGTTGAATTTTCAAATTCTTGGAGGATTCAAATCTGAGTCATTGGATTGTTAAAAAGAAAATCTTATTCGCTGGTAGGTGTGTTACTCAATTAGTTTATTATATTAAGACTTTAATTTGGGTTTAGGGTCAAATTTAGAATTTTAAATCGAATAAGTAAACTGAAATTACATGTATATACTTAATTATTTTAATTTAAATGAGATGAAATGTTGAAATATAAAACTTTTTAATTCTTTGCATATGAATAGTTAATTTTATACTAATAACCATCTATTTTGTAAATGAGTCTAATGTTATTTTGATTCCTTTTAATGGTAACAATAAAATTAATTACATTTCAATTATTAATATATATTTTTGAGTTAATATATAAAAATTAAATGTACAAAATCACTATATTATATGTCTCGGTGTAATAAATTTTCGACAAATTTCCATATACGAGAAGACTTTCCTTACTCATCTATGTGTGTATGCCTGTATGGGGATGGAGGAACATCTGATTTACACGCGCAGGTGTGGTGAGAGTCGGGGTTGAATGAACGACACAAACCCTAATTCGAGAGATAACTACGTCTAAGGACAAAAGCCACATAAAAATATAGAAAATAAAAAAGAAAAGGATGACGGGCACAGGCACTTTACCACTTTTATATGTTGCAGGCAATCTCAAGAAGAAGCAAAAGTAAAGGCGTAGAAGAAACAACAATAAGGAAAAGAAAAGATGGCTTCAAAAATGGATTCAAAGCTTAACTACTACTAGAAGAAGATAAGTCGAGCATGGAGCATGGGATTGGTCGGAGTATTTTTTTTCTTTCTAATTTGTGCTCTTTTACAGAGTGTATCATCCAAAATTTGAGTTGGTTTTCCTGTTGAAATTTCTGTCTTATTTCACTTCTTCTTTTGGTTTCGATAATCAGTGGAAAGTGGAGAGTTTGGAGAGTAGTTTTGTTTTTGGTTTCTGTAGATAAAGGCCATGCCCCTATCCTTTGAGGAGTTTCAAGGGAAGGGGGCGTTAGATTTTTCTTCTTCTACTTCTTGCTCAGATTCATCACTGCTACACCAAAACCAGCATCAACAAGGGAAGTGCCACAACAACAAGGGAGGTTGTTGCTATGTGGGCAGTGAGCCCACATCTATTAATATCAGAAGAAGCCCCAGTCCTCCAACATCTTCCTCAACACTGTCTTCCTCTCTCGGTGGAAACGGCGCTGGTGGCAGCGGTGCCTTCACGGACACAGTCAGCGTGGAGGAAACGAAGGTCATCTCTGTCAACAACAGCCAACCCTTGGATATTGGAACGAAAAAA
This sequence comes from Abelmoschus esculentus, assembly GCA_035048815.1. Lineage (NCBI taxonomy): Eukaryota > Viridiplantae > Streptophyta > Magnoliopsida > Malvales > Malvaceae > Abelmoschus > Abelmoschus esculentus. Next base: position 17,878,443 of record JAUCBN010000034.1, read on the forward strand.
TGTGGTCTAGTCATGGAAGATTGGGAGAGTGTTATGCCAGGGTCTCCTAGTCAAGAGCAATCCATTTTGAGGCTAATTATGGGTGATGTCGATGACCCTTCCATGGGACTACATACAATTCTTCAGCCAGGTGATGGGTCGCATGATATGGAGCTCAATGCTGGTTTTGGTGTGGTGGATCATGGTTTCACCTTTGAATCCATTACTACTGCTGGCAACTTGGTAAGCAACATTGACCCTCCTATACTTGGAAGTTGCTCTGATTTTCCAGGCGCCGGTACGGTTTCGGCCCCTACAAATCCTCCTTTTACATCTTCACCACCCAATCTTGTGTCTACCTCACTCCCTCCTGGTGTCTTTGCACAGCAGCATCTTGAAGCTTTGGATGAAAAACCTCAGATTTTCAACCCGCAGATGATAATAAACCAAAATCAAATTCAGTTTGCTCAAAACCAAACTATGTTCTTGCCCCTTCCATTTGCTCAAGTGCAAGAACATAATCTTTCATCGCAACCACAGCCAAAGAGATTTAATTCTGGCTCAAGTGGGCCAAACTATCATGTATCTAGGGTTCCGTTTACGGGTTCACCGCAAGAGCTTTATCTAAGGCACCAACAGCAACAGATCCAAATGCTTCGGCAACGGCCAACCGCAATAGGAATGGCTGCAACAGTGAAACCGAAAATTGTTAGCGATGAACTGGCTAACCAGCAGCTTCAGCAGGCAATAATGGACCAACTAATCCAGGCTGCAGAGGTGATCGAAACCGGGGATTCGGTACTTGCGCAAGGGATATTGGCGCGGCTCAATCACCAGCTCTCTCCTGTAGGCAAGCCCTTTATCAGAGCTGCTTTCTACTTCAAGGAGGCCTTACAGTCACTACTTCCTTTGAATGCCACCAACTCACCGGCTTTGTCCACATATAACATGATTTTCAAGATTGGTGCTTACAAGTTATTCTCTGAGATTTCTCCAGTCGTGCAGTTTGCGAATTTTACTTGCAACCAAGCACTTCTTGAGGCTTTTGAAGGGTGTAGTAGAGTTCATATAATTGATTTCGATGTTGGTTATGGTGGGCAATGGGCTTCTTTGATGCAGGAACTTGTTTTAAGAAATGGTGATGCCCCTTCTCTGAAACTTACTGCCTTTGCTTCTCCATCCACCCATGATGAAATTGAACTTGGTTTCACCCATGATAATCTCAAGCACTTTGCTAGCGAAATCAACATGGATTTCGACATTGAAATTATGAGCCTCGAGTCCTTGAATTCTAGTTCTTGGCCATTGCCTTTGCACTTGGGTGAAAATGAAGCAATTGCTGTTAATCTCCCAATTGGTTCATTTTCTAATTATCCTTCACTCCTGCCTCTGGTCCTCCGTTTTGTAAAGCAGTTGTCACCCAAAATTGTAGTCACTTTAGACAGGGGTTGTGACAGAACGGATGTCCCATTTCCTCACCATATAATCCATGCACTCCAATCATATTCTGGCCTCCTTGAGTCCCTTGATGCTGTGAACATGAATCTTGATGCCCTGGAAAAGATTGAAAGGTTCTTTCTTCAACCTAGCATCGAAAAGATTGTGTTGGGTCGACACCGGTGCCCAGAAAGAAGACCTCCTTGGAGGAGTCTATTTATACAATCTGGATTCTCTCCATTAACATTCAGTAACTTCACCGAGTCACAAGCCGAGTGTTTGATTCAACGAACTCCGATTAGAGGTTTCCACGTCGAGAAGAGGCAGTCTTCCCTTGTTCTTTGCTGGCAGAGAAGAGAGCTAATTGATGCTTCATCTTGGAGTTGCTAAGCATATCGGTGATTCTATCATTTCAACTTTGCTTCAAAGGTGCTTCGTAACTTAAACGTTTTAGTTTCTGATTATTGTTTTCATGCTTTGAAATTTTTGTTGCCTGTGGTTCTATTAAAGCTAATTGTCTCCGATAAAACATTTTAGCAACTGTATGGCTGTGTACAGCTTACTTCGGATGTTGGTATAACTCTCTGTTTTGGTTCTTTATTCCTTGCTAAGTTTCCCCTTTGTTTGTTGTACACTTGACAACAAAGGTACAAACAAATTCTGGGTAATGAAGAACCTTTCAATCTTTTATTTGTTTGATCATATCATCAAGTCTCTTTATGTTATATAGTTCAATTGAATGAATTGTTGTTACAAGAAGTATGGATTAAACTTATTTTCTGCTGTTATTTGTGTTGAAGACAGCATTTAAACTTGTTATGTCTTTTGTGAACTGCATCTGTATAAACGTTTTGGTTAGGAAACCAGGAAAGTGTTTGCTTTCCCCTTCAGATAATCCCTTTCATGTTCTTGTATGCGAGTCGGGTCGGATCGGATTTTTAAAGCTACATGGCATAACAAACCGTTGAGTTTTTTTTTTTTTTTAAATGGCATTAATCATGAAGTAGTTCATAGATTTATGGCACCGAAATCCTAAATTCCTTCCGGTTCATGCATTAACTAAAGCTTAGTAAATAATTCCTCTAGTATTTGTCATGAAGGGCGGTTGCAATATACTAGTAATTAATTTCGTTTTGTCGGCTTATACTTCATCATAGTTTTGAGACCTTTTTAATATGATATTTTATGCATGCCAATATGAATTTTTATTGTACTGTTAGGTTAAACACATGAACTTCTCTTAATCTGATCACATGGGTGTTGTACCATTGGACCCCCACATAAGTAGCTTACAACTCCTTTAGCTTTATTTTTTTTTATCCAAAACCTTTCTTCTTAAGAACACAATTATATTATTATTAATTAAGGATAAAGGCCATGTTGCATGTGACAAGAGAAGGACAATGAAATGTTGTGGCTCATTGTTATCATGTATCAACCATAATAATTTATTGTGCAACAGATTAGTATTAAAAATGGCTAATTAATGCCAATTTGGGGTCAATGTCGAAGATAGCGACAAGCCGACAGACAGAGAGTCGATAGTTTGGATTTTAATACTAACTAAATTATTCAAGAGTCTTAATCAACTGAGCTAACACAAATGGACGTGTTTAATTCAACTTCATGCATATTGTGCTTTTATAGTCGGATTCTGAACTTGAGAAACTCTCTAAGCAAGAGTTCAAACTCAGCAAAAGCTTAACTTGGGTCACACTGACGAGGCTCTGGGACCTCAAAGTCCAATCTCGCATGGTTTAATATGAGGGGCAAAAGCCATCCATGGTGATTGGTGGCAAATTGTCTAAATTTTCATGGCTTAATGGATGTGTTGAAGTCCTGAACCCTCGCTCTCCTCACAACTAGGCTCAATGCTCTTTCATGGAGGAGTTTTAAAAGTATTGAGCAGAAGAGATTGAGATCATGGGAGTAACCATGTAAATGGGTGTTTTTAACTTTGCTTTTGCCCTTAGGCCCTAGCTAGGTACGTGGTTTCCTTTTTAGTCACCTCAACTGCAGAAAGCAGATTCTTCAAGGGAATTGGAGAAATGAGAGAAAGATGATAAAAAATTCACACTTTTGTTTTGTTTTTGAAGCTGCTAAAAGAAATATCATCTCTCCACTGGAAAATGTAATGATAAACAACTTTCCATTAAGAAATTTGAGGTCAGCAGTCAGCACTTTTGTCCTGATGAAGCCTCCTGGTCCTGGGAGTGAGGGATTCAGTTACATGTAGTTTTAAAGCCTCCACATATTTTGGCAGCTTTTCCACTTCAAAAACACGTTTGTTGGGTCTGCTCACGAACGAAAGCTTCATCGATATAAATCAACAACAATTTCTGGTGCATATAAAGCTATGATCACCATGAATAAAAGCTTGTTTAAATTTGTGCTAACTGCTAACACAAAGTTTATGAAGGTTAATCCAGAATTACACCATTCCCTTATGATTGTTAATTTAAAAAATAAATCATGATTCCCGAATCAGCATTAGCTATACATACTTTTTACCATCCTCAATGATTGATTAATCCATTGCCACTAGGAACAAAGCACATTATTACAACGTATCTTTGCTTAGGAATGGATAAGCTGTAAAGAATACAGGAAGTTTGAGGATATGATTTGTTGGTGTAAGTTTTATATTCCTTTCTTCTTCCCTGACCCTGTTGCTGTTGCTGCTCTCTTAGCCTCGAAGCAATCTGTTGATGTGTACCACATGAATTAATCTTAAATTTCCTATCCCACAAATTTTTCTACCAACACCTAATAATAATTTGGTGAAACGGATGCACATATATAGAGGAAAAGTGAGAATTGGTTGAGCCCTAGCCCTACACAATGATTTCAGCCCTGTTAACAGTCAGGGCTGGGCATGCACACAAATCAAGTCATCAAGTAATAGATTATGATGTTCTTAAACAGATACAAGGAGAGAAAGAGACAAATGAAGCCAAAGCCGAAAACACTTTGTGAGCATCCAAGGCAAACAAAAGCATCAATGGTCATGGCCCTGGTTGTGTGTTTCTGCAACAAAACATTAGACTTGACCATCCTGCTTTGTTATTTTCAAAGGTGGTGGTAGTCAATGGTTTTGCAATGATAGAATTGAGTTTCAAACACTGCATCTAATATCTCCGTGACTAGAGAAGAATTGAATGCCTAAAACATATCAGACACTTGGAAATCAATGAATGCTTCAAAACTCTCATTTCCAAGTTCCAACTTAACTTTGATAGATGCTGCCCCTGCCCCTGCCCACCATATCTTTTTTTAGTCAGCTTAAAAACAACGCGGCCCACACAAGGCTTTTTGTTGTTATTTTTTATTTCCTCTCTTTCTCAACTGTGATTTCTCCCCTTTCACACTCGAAGTCGATGCTTTGTCAAAAGCCAGTTACGGTGGCCATCCAGTAACAAACATCAAACCCAAATGGGAAATTGTATAAAAAATTCTTTTTATATTATTACAATTTACAAATGGAGTAGTATATTAGGCAGCGGATGTAGTTGTAGAGTCGTTTTCAGAATCAGGGTTTAGAGAATGTCTCCAGTACTTAGGTGGGAATTTTACTTTAGCCTACGCAATGAACTTTCACATGGAGATTTTACTTTTTAATTAAGAGAAGGAAAAATGGGCTTGTCTTTTTGGCTATCATGGCGGTTGGTGGATGGATGGAGACCGGAGTAAACACAGTCTTTATTTTCCCTCCTTTGCTCTCTTGGTCCATGGTCCATGGGAGGGAGAGGGCATATGCATTAGGCAATATGCAAGGGAAAGTGGACCAAATTCAAAGCCTTCACATGGTTTCCTTTGACTCACCTAAACACTTGACGCCAGATTCTTCCTACGATTAAGAAAGGAGAGAAAGTGCTCCACATTTTGCTTGGCATCTTCTTCATATGGAAATGGAACCCCATACACTTTTTGAAGCTCTAAAAAAACACCCTTTCCAGGAAAGTATAATGATAAACAGCTTTCACTATGTAACCTCTTTTGTCTTCAACAAGCCTCCTTGGAGTGAGAGATTGTGTAAGAATAAAAACAGGCATAAGTCAACCGGTAAAAGATTTCAATACTCGAGACTTAAACTCCTGTGATTGTCTCTTCAATTCAGATCACTGGATCAGTTTTAAATACAGACGGAATGGATGAGATTAAAATGCTACACATGGTGGACATTTGGCAATTGGCAGCTTTTGTCCCCTTCAAACTTGAAAACAGGCCACTAAAACTAAAGTCTAATTCCATAAATCAACAGCCAATTCTGGTGCCACAGTCACCTTGTGTAACTTCTAGAGCATTCGAAAAGAAACAAATTGGGTCCCTTTGCAAGGTTGAAAAAAAATAGTATCTGCACAACAAAGGTTATGAGGTTAATCACAAGATTTATTCTAGTGTGTAATGAATCAGCTAATAGATTATACCTTAAATCATCAATATATAAGATACACAGAAGTTGATATTCCATTTTTCTTGCTTTTATGCATTTGATGTTGTCTTGGCAGTGAAGCAATTGATGCTGTGCTATATTAATTATCCATCATTTTCTGACTCCCGTGATGTGTTTGAGTTTGACATGATGACTGGGTATTCGCATGATTTCTTGGTATTCAAACACTTCCCTGATGATGGCAGCTTTCAAACCAACATTTACCTAAATGAATTGAATACTCTTATGATGGGCTTAAACCAAATCATAAGCAAAAGGGCAGTTGCCTTTCCTCTGTTCAACTTTAATAGATGCTGGTTTTCCCCTGCCGCCTGCCGCCTGCCGCCATCAGTTTCTTTCTCCAGTTCCTTTAGTCTGCTTAGAAACGACGCCTTCCACACAATGTTTTCATTTATATTGTGATTTTCTTCTTTTTCTCTTCCCCCAACCGAAAGTTACGTACAGAATAGGATGATGGGCATCCATTAACGTGATTGAGGTTTCTTTATTTCCCCCATCATCTCTTCCTGCTCAAGACTCTCCCTTTCTGTTCCTCATTACAAGTCCAATTATTGACAGAGAGACCGTCATCTATAGTATTCTCCTCACCACACAAATCAATTATGATAATAACATTGTGTGGGTTTTGTTGAAGGGGGTAAAGCAAAATTTAAAGGGTAAAAACATGGATAAATTAAAGAGATCAATTTTTAAATTAATTTAACTCTTTAAACACAATAAAAAAATAAAACAGAGACAAATGTACAATTTTAGTAGGAGAAATGAAATTTTATAAAGTTGTATTAAAATTTTACCTGTACGGGACAAACCCAAATCGACGCCAGGACTGAACCCTCCTGCCCATCGCGGATTGGTCTTACGCCGAAGGGCGTTGGGGTGGAATTCTTGGATAAACGACGGAAAGGCCCTGCCTTTAAGCTTGCAAATAACCCGGGTTGGAGTTGCGAAAGAGGGAAGAGAATTTGTGGCCTTTGAGATAGATTAAAAACTTGTAGTTGCACACTGAGGTTCCCGTGTTTTTGGATTTAAATTCCATTGATCTGCAAAAGGATTGTGAAAATGAAACTGGGTCTGTCTCAAGTTTGCAATAGCAGCCCGTCAATGGAAGCCTGCTCATGGCTATTGTAGCTGTTGGACTTCGGCTTCAAGGGCTACCATATACTTGCTAAAACTTGGAGTGGGAGTGGGAAGCATACAAATATACTTGATTACTATAAAACATAAAAAATGTTATGTTACAGTAGTATAATTATAAAGTTTTTTATATGTTCCAAATAGAGAGTATTAAAACAACTTCTCTCCAGCGTTGTTCTGGAATTTGTCTCCTATCGCCACAAGTTTTGTCTTGTAATTGATATTGACCGACTTAATTGGTTGTTGATGGTTAGATTTAATTTTTGTTATTTTTAATAAAATAATTATATAATATTTTATTTATGTTTATCTTTATTTTTTGGTACATTTTTTTTATCTTTTATTATGTTTTTTTTTCTTTCGATCATTTTAGTCATTTTTTATTTTATGTTTTTTAAGGTGAATTTGACGGCGCCATAATTTATTAAAATGACATATATTTAGATATGTAGTTTGCACTTGTGAAGAGTTTTCTCACAATACTCGATTCTAATTTTTGGTTTTCAATGATTTATCAATAGATTAATTCCCTTTTGTGATTCATTTATTGATGAGGACATTTTATTCATAACTATTTTTCGATTGAGTATTTTATGTATAGTCTTTATCTGATCTAAAATAAATCTAAATTATACATTTAATTTACGATAATAATTATAAAACCTTACTATAATTTTAAATATTTTCTCATTTAATAAAATTAATAATTTGTTTTTAAAAAAAAGATATTTGTATCTATTAGTGTCCATTGAAGCTAGGCATTTCTTCTTTTTTTTCTTTAGTTTCAAAATTAACACCTTCACATGGTCTGAACTAGAGTCGCTTCTTCTACACTGCTGTTATAAGTTTTAGTCAATTAGGGTTTAGAAACATTTATGGAACGATAATACAACCAACTCCTTATGGTTCAACAAACCTTATTTTTGACTCAAAACATAACAGTATTCCACGTAGTATATATATTCCCCTCAGCAGTCAGCACCAATTCTTACAGATATGAACCAGAAACGTAGCATCTGTTGTTAGTAGTATCATCTTAATCACGGTCTTAGCTAATGGATAGATTCAAAGAAAAGTAGCTAAAACAAGGCCATTGCTTGAATTGGACCGGCAAAACACAAAATAAATTGGTCACCAAAGACCAACTGTTGAAAGACTATTGCATTATGAGTAGGGTTTAGCAGTGCCAGCGAATATTAAGAAAGCCCTTAAACTTATGCTTCCCATTGTGGGATTATTATAAGAAAAATAATGGGAACTAATGGCTGTGCCCAGATTTTCAAACTTATGTTTGGTTTACAGGCAGCACCAGACACCAGTCGTTTGAAAGTGCAATAAGATTTGGTTTTGCTTTTCCAATCAATTTCAAGGGCAGTGATATATGGCTTTTTTGCAGCCGACGTGTTAACTATTAATAGACATGAAGAAGAAGAAGAAGAAGAAGAAGAAGAAGAAGAAGAAGAAGAAGAAGAAGAAGAAGACTAAAAACAAACGTTTAGGGGAATTTAAAAGGAAAAAACCGAGTCAAGAGTTGCATGAAATGGTACGCTCTTCATCTCCATAATTTTAAGTGGTTAGTTTGTAAAGTTGTCCTCAAAGAATCCATACTTTTCATTTGTGGTCCAAATAATTAATTTCCCTTTTTCTGGTTCTCTGAAAATTTATGCTTCACCAGTTTGCTTTGGCAATGGTATCTTAAAAGAGTCCCGGGAAACAATGATCCAATGCCTAACGGCTAACATAAACCAATAAAAGGAACCACCCTGAAGGTTGAAAGCAGCAGATCCCAAGGCCAAGAGACTCTGAGGTTAGTTAAGTATGTAGTGCTCACAGGTTTCCCATTTCTCGTGCTACACGACCCAACACGTGGCTTTGCTTGATCCAGGGGATCATGCAGGAAAAGAGAAGGTCAAATGAAGCATCTTCTTCTGAAATGGGTTTTTGGTTGGATAGACATAAGAAATGTGAGACATACAATTGCAATTTGCAAGCACAGCCTTTGAGTGTATATGACTTATGGGAAGGGGCAAGACATGATGGTGTTTGTAGCGTGAACCAAACATAAGTCTCCAAAAAGGAACAATTTCTTCTGTTTCTAACAAATTAAAATATATTTTGCAAATATTAAAATGGATAGCATAAAATACGGGGAAGATTGAATCCCCCACCCACCCACCCACCCGCACACAAAAGGGTTGGAAGACGAGCTGTCGTTATTCAGATCACATTTGAGTGACCATTTCTTCTGTTTCTCCATCACAACTCACTAACCAAGGATTTTGCACTGTTTTATCGTTGGACATGCCTGTAGTAGAAACGCGCGCAGTAGCAGGGATGAAGAGAGACCCTGTTCTAACAAGTTCATGCACTTGGTGTCTTTGAATCAAGACCAAATACCTAAATGTACAAAACACCAAATAAAACACGCAGCAGCAATCACGCCAAGTTCAGTGCTTTGATCTGTAGGAGTTTAACAAAAAGTCCATCTCGGTTTCTAGCTTACTGCAAATTAATTAGTATTACAAGTTATATTGATAGCGATGTGTGCATGTGAATCACGATGCTGCGCCTGCTCTGCTATTGTTGGAAGACTAACAAAAATGGGTTTTCAATGATGATGCGGATTGTTGACCTCGTTTCTTTTAATGAATGAGGGATTTTCAAGTTATAAGACGGGGCGGCTTCTCTGTCTCTTCGCCCCTCTTTTAAACTCAAACTTCTTCAACGCCATCATAGTTGATGGAACAAAAATTTAGACTCAACCCATTGGTCATGTTGATTACAGTGGGAAGGAACAATCACTAATTAGGAATATATGTAAAAAAATCTTTGTAATGGGTAAGAAAAGTGCGACCCATACCAGCGTCTAAACATCTCAACTACAAAGGGCAGGGCAGGCAGCCAACCAATTGAAGCTGTCATGGTCGCTGCTGGAGTAGGTCAGCAGTATTATAAAATATGAATGCATCGGTGAGAACCAACACTTTTTAGCATGGATGATTGTGAAGTTCGGAGGGAACAAGTCCGGAAATAAATTAAATGAAGGTAAGGGTATATTTATATTCATTCATTTAATATTAATCAAATAATTGAAGGAACACGAATAACTAATTCAATATAATTTATTGTTCGTATTTGTATATTAAGGAATATAACTTATTTATGTTCATTAATATTTGTTCGTCAAAAAGATAAATAAACTAACATAAAAAAAATATGTGAATAAATTTAAACGAACATATATGAATAAATTTGTTTTTTTTTAAATAATTTTTTATGAAAAATAATTAATCTAAATAGATATATAAATGAATTTAAACGAACGTAAATAAATGAATTTATTGAATGTTCAATAAACAATCGAATATAAACAAACTTTTTTTTTATTGAACTAGCTAAAAGTTTGATTTATGTGTTAACCCTATTTAAGATGGCCCTTTTTGGAAGTTTCAGAAATCAATTCAACCCACTTGTGACTTGCCTTGTGTCCACTATTTTGATCAGGGGTGATTATCAAACGAGTCAATCGTAGGTTGTGTAATGTTTGATTCGTACTCGTTAAAAAAATTGTTATTTGATTCGTTATTCGTTAAGCTCGTTAAAAATTTTTGTTATTTGACTTGTTATTAGTTAAGCTCGTTAAAATTATGCTCGACTCGTGCACGTTAAAATATTTTGTTACTCAATTTGACTCATTATTCGTTAAACTTGACTTATTACTCATTAAGCCCACTAAAAAATTAACTTATTTTTTAATTAAAAATAAATTTTAATAATAATATATAGGATTAATATTAATTAATAAATTTAATCAAAAAGTGTTAAAAGAGGACGTAAAACACTCTCAAAGCCTAAATTCTAAACTTATAATCCATAAATATACCAAACTAGCAAATTAAAACTAAAGTAATAATTCATATATTAATATTTATTATTTAGGTTTATTTTTGAATGAAATGATTTTAAAATAATTACTAAAAAATATTTCAAAAAATAACTAATCATTTGTGAATTTATCAAGTCGAGTTAGACTTTGTTCAATTCAATTCATTAAAGTTTCGAGTCGAGTTTAAGTTTAAGTTGAGTCATCCCGAATCAAACGATTAGGGATGTTTAAATTTAGGTACCCGGAAGTTCAAGTACTTAAAACATCGGTCCATGCCTCGACCTAGATTTTTCAAATACCCGAAAATACAAGTACATGGTTTATTAATTTTTTATATATAAAAAATTTAAATTTAATCTTAAAAAACATACATAAATTTAAAAGCTCGAATTATATAATCTATTATCCAAACCTAAAATTTTAATATCCTAGTTACATAATCTAAATATAAAGTTTAAGACCCAAATTATGTAATCTAATTCGAAATAAAACATAAGGCGAAAGAGAATTTTTTTCAAATTTTTAATTAATTAAATTTATTTTAATATATAAATAATAATAAAGAAGAGACGTAAAATTTAGAAAATAGTGCTTATTATTTAATATTTTTAATTTATTTTATTTTTTTAATTAGTTCAATTTATTTTAATAAAATAATATATATCTAAACTTGTAAAGTTCGATTTTTACCAATTTATAAAATTAAATTTATTATTTTATAATAAATTCATTTTTTTACAATGAATGTCTATTTTTTTAAAAAAATAAAGTTTAAGAGATCGAGATTTAAATATTAGGTTGTTTGATTTGGGAATATAATGAATATGAGGGTATATGTACTATGGATCGGGTACCCGACCCGAATAAAGAAAATTTTCGGGTAAATACCTGATTATTTAGGTTCGATTGTCGGGTTGAATCAGTCGTTCATATATTTTTAAACACTCTTTCAAACAACTATAAAATTTTAATTAAATCAAATTCAAATATCTTCAAACTGTTAATTCGTTAAGCACTCTTAATTTTGATCCCAAATATCTATTTAGGATGGGAAGATAGCTAAAATATGAAAACAGTGGTATAAATAAACAACAATGTATGTTAATATTCCAAACCGCGTAACAATAATACACAATGGTTCCTTTTTACTTAATTTTTCATTTGCTTGCAATTTAACCATTTCTTTTTAAAATATTCCCAATCCTACACCTATTGGATTTGTTCCCCCCAGGCCCAGACTAGATCCACTGGAGAATGAAGGACGGAATAAAGCTGGCATCTTTGACCAACTTCTCCGGTGGTGCCTGGTAGTAAACAATGAACGAACGACGGTAGAGATGGATTATGAAGGCTACATGTCAGGGAAGCAAAGACCAAGAGATAGGAAGATGAGGAAGGTATTTCATGTTAGTAGATAGCAGTAAAAAAACCGCGATGACATGAGGAGTCACGTGACGTGACTCATGCACGTAATATTGGAAAAAGCAAAAAAAAATAAATCAATATATGAACTATCCATCAGACCCCTCCACTACCCAAATACGATTCCCTTTTGCAGCCTGCAGGGCAGGCTACAAGTCAGAGATTAATGGCGAATCCATCACCCATTTACAATGAGTGTTCAATCAAAGAACCCAGAAAATCTAATCCAACAGTGCAATAAACAAAAGTATGCTTGGTGTTACAAACAGACATACAGAGAAAAGAATTACGGTTAGAAACAGAGTTGAATGAACTGGGAAAAAAAAATCTTAGATCCCAAAGAAACCAAAATTTGTTTACCTTCGGATCAAGATTTGCTGTAAACCAAAGACGAACGAGATTTGTCCTGGGCATCACTTGACAAATTCAGCATCAGACACGGCGGAGATTTCAATTTGGTTGGCATCATCCTCATCGATTGGAGCAGGAAGGTTAAGATCTAGCAAACTATCTCCCAACTTTTCGGAACTTTTAACGCTTGTTGTTACGTGACATCTTTTATGTCCACCCAGAGCCTGTCCAGATGAGAAGACACTAAAACAAACAGGGCATTCATGGAATTTCTTTTCTGGAATTGAACAAGCAGACACATTCCCTGGTTTCAACTCTGTTTCGTAAGTTGATACGGGCGGGTAGGCTTTCATCTTTTTGTGACTCGCTCTGTGTCCACCCAGTGCTTGGTACGATTTAAAAACTTTGTTGCACGTTTCACCTCTGTACTTAGCCCGATCTGTTCTGTTAATATTATTAACCCTGCTGAATTTGAAGTACCCGTCTGATTCATCCGTTTCTTCGTCTTTTTCGTCTTGATGTATTATGTTTTTCCATTGGTCCCTTGAAAGCATCATAAGACAGAAAGCGACATCTTCTTCAGTTGTTGAATCAGAGATTGAACTCACTGGTTCAGGTTCAGCCCAAGACTCGATTTTACTCAGTTTGTTGATATTAACTTTAAGCTTCTTTGTTTCTTCTTCTTCATAGTCATCATCGTCTTCTTCTTCTTGATCTAGTATTTTCCGAGGCCGTTTAGATCGTGTCCGCGTAAGATTCTTAGACGACTCGTTTTCACTTTCTCTGTCTTGAAGAACAACCGAGCTAGCATCCAGAAATTGAGGATCTACCATGCGAACACTTCTCTTTGGGTTCTCTCTAAGCCTATAAATCTGACCCTTCTTCTCCTCATCAGATAAATACGAAGCGGAAGCTGCCTCGGACTCTTGACTCAGTTGAATCATTGGTTGTTGGACCTTGGAAGGAAGCGACATATGAGACCTCATGTGACCACCCAAAGCCCTTCCATTTACAAAGCTCTTCAAGCATAACGTGCCCCTATGTTAGTTTTAGGATTCAATGTTTCGCTAAAACTGAAACCAAATCACACGGTGTCGCTCTTTCCCTTCCCTGTGACCTATTTAAACAACTTGTTGCGGGTGAGATTTGGGCCAAGTGTTAGTGCAAGTAGCTTTAGCATGTTGGCTGGGCCGGTTACAACCTTTATGATTTTTGCCATCTACGTGAAATGACAAATAGAAACAGAGCAGGTAGGAATAAAGTAACAAGCTTTACTTTTGGATCTAATGGTTGAACTGAAGGGAAGGAAAGTAACAACCTCCCATTGAGGTAGGAGTAAATGCCGGTTTTCTAGGGTTTGGTCGACCCAATCCTACTCTTTCAAGTGGACAAATAGATTATCAGTGCCCATTTGGTTCAGCCTCACCCTAGATCTACTGCTGGGCCTGGGAGTGACAAAAATTATATTAAAAAGTCGATCCAAAAAGCTGAAGACAAACTCAAACGATGAGACTATTTAATGGTGTATGAAGTTGAATCAATGCACAGTAAGTTTTTACCTATCATCAAATGTGGCTTGGTACTACAGTTTTCAGCTTTAAAAGATTGGAAGTCAAGGATGGATGATGATGAAAATTGTAGGAATAACTAACATACACACACAATCAGGATCCAAATTGAAGTAGAATGAATTATATAACCTTTCTTACGTTATTGTAGATGAAAGATGCAAAAGCAAAAGTGAATGCAATCGTGTCCTTTTCGGGATAATTAGATCCGTTCAAAAGACACAGAAGCTAGGGCTGGCATGAAACAGTGCCCAAGGTAATATGATAATGCTGCTCGTACATGTTCATCTTATGTGTGCCTTGTCAACAACACGAGAGGATGGAAATTAATGGTCTGTTCAAGTTTTTTTTTTTACACACATGAGTAGCTTCCCTGCTTGTTCGGACTGGGGACAAGTCTTGGTTGAAATGAGAGTAAAAATGAAGAATTCTCTTAGGTGAATGGTATCTGCATTGTTGGCCCTCAAATCTGCATGCCAAGTAATTCTTTTAATGCTGCTGCAGTCTGCACTACGTACGCTGTTTTGAATAAAAAAAAAGTTGTTTGATTCAAATGTGAATAAAACTTTTAGAAAAGGAGGTTAACCCAAGAAAATAATAAACAATAAAAACAAAATACTTAAATTATTATTGATAAATCAAACAATTCATAAATTTAAATATAAGAATATTTGAAGTATAAATCATATATTAAAACAGTAAATTGAAACCATTTACTTGTTGAGACGTGTATAACACACAATCCCTTAAGATAGATTCATCCGCTCTTGTGGTGCTCGAGAAAAATCGAAAGTCTATCACCCAAGAATTTTTAATGAGAAATATAAAAAAATACAGTTAAAGGATAAATGATTTTTTTTGACCCACCGACAACATTCAGCGAAACTATGAATTAAAAAATACTGATATATGGCTGCATTCTTTCTGGTGTCATACCTGGGGAAGTTTCATCCCTGATACTTTGTTCTGTTAGGGAATAAACTTGTATCTTTTTTTGTAATTTTTTTAGTAATCAAGATTCAATGACGTTAAATTATGAGTTGTAACAGTACTGAATTCATCACATGAATAATTAAGATGTTTAGAATACTGATGATCAACATGGTGTTATTGTCGGTGGGAATCACAGGCCAATACATGGGCATGGGCATGGGCATGGGCATGGTTTTTATACTCATCGAGCATTTGTCGTCTGAGTCCAATGTCCATAGTCCAACCTCAGATCCTTGCTTGTTCCCATTTCACACACTCAGACTTGAACACCCAAATTATCATTAACACGATAGTTTAATGTATTTAATTACAGTCATATTATATATAAGAGTCAACAAACATAAAGAATAGGAATAGGAAGAAGTGGGCAACTGATAAAGTCAAACAGGTACCGGCAAGCACTTTTGTAGGAATAGGAAGATTCCAGTTGAAGATACAGGAGGCTCAACATCTCTTCACCAAATATGGAAAGAAAACCAACAAGAACTTGTGATACAGGAACAGGAGGCTCTGATGGTGCCTCAATTTTGTGTGGGGAAGTGAGATGCAGACGAGATGGCGTGGATGCCTTGCCTTTTTTGTTTTACTGTGCCTTTCCTTCGATAACCCGTCCGTTGTTCTTTTCTCCGATAGATGAATCATCATTGTCTTCTCTTTCGTCTGCTTCCAGTTCATCGATAACTCCTTTTTCATACGCGATGGTGATTCAGTAAGTTTTCTTGTCGCTTCACCAACGTCCCCATTCTTCTGTGCCAACAGAAGCGTTGTAGCAATTTTAAGAATGGTAACTAGCTCGGTGTTCTCCATCTCCCCTTTTATCTCTATCGGTTGTTGCTTTGTTGGCATGTTTAGTTTCATGTTGCATGTGTTGTTCTTGTTTTTCTTCTTCTCTCCCTCTCCTTGTATCTGTTCTTCTCCCTGTTTGTATGTTTGTTTTGTATTAAATGAATGCCGGTTTATATTCAAAAAATATTACTTGTAAATTATATTATACTAATTTTTTAGACTCAATCGTCTTCCTATAATCGTACTCTTATTGATGTCTCACCTGAAATTAGTAGATTTTTGGTTTAAAGTTATGGACTATGGTTAAGGTTAGAGAATTAAAGGTATAATGTACTAATTTTTAGAGTTTAAAATTTAATTTTTAAGATTTTTTAATAAAAAAAATGAGACACATTAAGGGTAACGGATTTCTATTGATTCATAGAACATTAATATATTTAATTTTATGAAATGTCTTATCTTAATAAAATAAAATAAAATATTTTTTCTTATGAATTTTAATTATTAGTGTAGATATAAATAATTTTAATTTAAAACATTTTTATACTTATAAAATTTTGTTTAATCATTAATATAAATATACATGTTAAGGCTCTTAAGTTAATACCTTTTCATTCTTTTAAGTTATGGGATCGATAAGTAGGTAAAATTCGTTAAAAAAAATTAATAGAGTCACGTCTGAATTTCATTTTTTTTCTCCTAAAATCATAATATGCTGACAATAATAAACATGTTTGATTAAATTTATAATTAGATTTTCTTTTAAATATATATATATATATATATATATATATACAAAATGTCTACAAAAATATCAATTTCAAAGTAATTATAGTGAGAATGTGCAACGTTGCATCACAAAATTTACGGATCAGAGCCAAAATTATTAGTAGTTGCACCGATCCCAACTTGCAGCCACGTATATGAAGCGCTAGATGTCCTTGATCAGGTTCGTTAATTTTGCCTTACTGTCTGCTTCGTCATCCGCATTTTGCAGAGTAGTGCAATTATTGTTCCTTTCATTGTTGTTATCATTGTCAGCTTGTAGTTGGTGTTGGTTCATGTGTTTCTTTTCTTTGGCATCAACCGCTATCCAAGGCTGCAAATACATTTCTGTAGAGACATCCAAACTTGATGGATTAATGTGGTTCCGTCATACACGATCATCGTCCGATGCAGGAAGATTGATATCAAGTTTAAGATCGAGCGGCTCAAATTTGTCAATCAACATTGGTCTTTGTTGGATGTGATCTTCAAACTGATGAAACTTGGGCAAAGAGGAAGTGATCCAATAACATCTTTTATGCCCATCCAGTGCTTGTTCTGATGAGAAAATACGGTGACAGATTGAATATTTATGTACTTTTGATTTCTTTTTCAAATTCAATGTAGAGGCCAATGGAGTAGTACTAGTTCGATTAAATTGCAAAGGTGACCTAGATTTTTTTTAGGAACATCTCTTCTTGTATGATTATAACATCGTTGTCTTTATCGGCTTGACTATCATCATCCATATGATTAAGCCGGGATGTGAAACATTCTTTAACCTTCTTGTGATTAGTTCTATATCTGCCCAATGCTTGATGAGAATGAAACACTTTCTTACATGCTTTTCACTCAAACAACCCTTTGGTGACGCATTTAGCCTTTTCCATTGGTATCTTACAAGCAATAGGTGCTATGAAATTCATTGTGTTTCGTCTCTCTTCTTCTTTGCTGGGGGAAGCGCAAGACTCTTCCGGCTCAGTTACAAAAGGATCAACGGTGGCGGTAGATAACATTATGAGGCAATTGGCAAGATCTTCCTCTTCGCTGCATGGAAAAAAGAAGTTTGAAATTATTTACGGTACTTTTCAACGATCTTTTCCTTTTAAACCAACTGCACCCCTTCCTCTTAACTCCGTCGTCACCGTCTGACGAGAAGAGCGACTCGACACAATTCTCAAAGCTACATTTACCGTGATCAAGAAACGATTTCCACGACAAAAACTCCTTGTCACAATTCTCACAAACCCTACAACTCTCTAACCGATTAGGGTTGGTTCTTAATGCGTACATGTGTTTGTTGCTTGGTGGCACATTTCCTCCTAGTTTGTCTTCCCAATCACTACCCTGATCGTCGTCGTTAATGTGGCTGTTTTCGTCGCCTATTCCATGAGCCCTCATATGCCCACCGAGCACCCTCCCACAGCCAAACCCTTTGTTGCAAATCTTACAAAAGTGTTACAAGTTTGATTGTTGATCTACGACAAAAGCCATGAAACGAAGAGGAAAAGGAAAGGAAAAATTGAATGAGTTGTAAAATGTTATTGTATAGTGAAAGGTTGTTGCAGAGTTGGATGGTGAGAAGGGGGAGTGGTCCTTGTTTTTAGTAAGAGTAATGGCTTGGTTATTTATGGATGAAAAATAGATGACAGTAATAAAAGAAGATAAGCAAAATGGAGAGTAGAGGGATGGGGGAGTGAGGTGACAAGTGGTAGGAGAAGAAGAGGAGAGATTTTTTCAACGGCTTAGTGGTGGCGCCGCCGGTCAAAACCAGTGAGTGTGTCTTTGTGGGAAGAATGTGTTGTCTTGATGTTAATTAGAAGAGATGAGAAAAAGAGAGAGAGAGTGGTTCTAACTTGTAACTGCTAATGCCATACTACCTGTTCCTATCCCTTCAATTCCAATCCAAGAAAACTATAATGCATTGCTTTCCCCTCGTCTGTCGGTTGGTCTAATCGGCTTTTCCACACATTTCTTCCCTCTCTCTCATTCTTTATTATTACATCTGCCTAGCTAGTAGCTAGTAGCTCTTACTATCTTTGCTTTTGTGGCAAACCTAGCTAATTAACACATGGATTTGACTTGTTCTATCTATTTCACCCAAAATAAAAGCTATTATTGAGCTGAATCACTTAATCCATAGTATTAGTAATACTTTATTTAGGCAATTAGCAATAGTAATCGTCCTCTACTTATATATCGCTGAATTGACATTTGGGATACATAAATCATTTAGTTTTATAAATCTTTATGAAGTAAACTTGAACAAGGAATACGTGCAGACTGCAGTAGGAATAAAATTATCATTAAATTGTTATAAATCTCCGCTGCGATAAATGCCGCCACAGCTTTCAACAGTCGTATGCCTTTGGCTCATCATCATGTTCATCCGCATATCTTAGCATCATTATTTTTTTAATAAAATTAAAATCATTCCATTCATTCATAAAAACCAACAATTTATACATTCTAAAATCTAATAAAAGGAATAAAAAAAATTAAATTAGGAAAAGAAAGAGAGGACTAGTTTTACATTGTCAAAAACCCTGTAACACATAGTCTTTTGAATTTTCAAATAAGTCACTCACTTATATAGAAAACAATCATCATTATCTATTAAGAAGCTTTTAATGAACGAAAAATATAATTAAAAAAATATCTTAAAAAAGAGAATAAAAGGAACTAAAGAATGAAGAGAATTTAGTGAATAATATCATATAAGTAATTTGGATCAGTATTCTTGTATCAATTTATAGAGTCTATTAGATTAATGACTTGAAAATTAATAATCTCAGTTTTGTTAAAGGAACGGATTTGATTACTTGAAGCTAACCCTTAAAAAAAGAAGTACCAAAATGTAGATGATGTGTAACAAACTTGAATAAGTTCTGAAATAAAGAATCCATCTTAATATGTGTTGAAAATAGAGACAAATAATTGAGGCATGTTCTTGGGATAAAGAAGCTGAGCCTGAGACAGCTGTGTCCCTGGATGCTGAAATCCAGTTGTACATGATAAATTTTTTGACGGGGCAGGGCAGGTTGTTTTAAGAGTTATCTTCCCCCTCTCCGAACTCTCATTTCATCGGAAATCTATTGCCGGGTCCCTTCTTCCATTCTAAATGCCCAAACCCCGCATGTTGTGGCTCATCATAATAAGCAACTCATTCAATGAGATGACAACTAGTCACTTTCTTCAGTAAGATTTTGTATCGTACAGTCTTCTTTTGATTAAGATTTGTACACTTGAGGTATCCCAATGGAGCCAATCCTTTTATAAGCAAATAAGAGATTTTAAGGGAAAACAATTTAGGCTCAGACTCAGAGCCTTGAAATGGTCCCCTACAAAACAGAAGAAACAAATACCACATAGACAACTGGGTCTGGTCCCCAACTCCAGAATCCAGAATCCAGATCCTTCACTTCTTTGAGTAGGTTTCATGAAAAGGAACAATAGACTCGGACGTTGAGTACGGCCACGAGAGATGGAATTTGGAAAATGGGATCAAACACCCACTTTGCTAGTACAAACTTGATCTCCTACTCTATAATATTCTACTTCAGTTATTAAAATATGAATATTATATGAATTATTAGTTTCAGCATTAAATTTTAACTACAATAAACTATACTACATTAACTTTAATCTACTGAATAAAAAAAAGTCTTCTTTATTCTAATTAATATATATGTTAGATGTTATTTATACAGTAGGTATAAATATGTTTATAAATTAATTCATATATTCTTAATGTACTGGACATCAGTTTTGGACTAATAAGTAACCTCTATAACGATATACAAGTTGATAGAAGAAGTTCCTTTGAAGAGTTAAACTTCTGGGTATATGGATGATAATTGAGGGTGTTAGGTGAAATGAACCCAACCATTTTGAATTTCCCTTGCATCGCCTGCAATCCATAGCACGTGGTTGGATCTAAGGTCGTTTAGGGTCCCAAAACTTTGGATACCCCGATGCTTCTGTCATTCAACTCTATATGTGTTTTCCTCAGAAAATACATATCCATCTGTTTATGACAAATCTGATGGCCTGCAGGCTGCAGCAGACAGTGGAACCATAGCTTTTGTTTAGGTTTTAAAAGTAATAAAAACACGAGTAGAGTAACAAAAAACGACAACTGGAGTATGGAGACTGGAGAGAAGTTAGGACTCGATTACCCGGTTAAACGGACGTGAGAGTTTCCAGTAGTATTTTGACATACGAGGTTTAATATACGAGGAGGAACGGTATGTATTTATTTGTAATTCTTAATTTGATTTAATATAGATATTAATACGTACGGATAGGAGTGCTACAATAAAATTTTAATGACCAATTTAATATCAGTATATTTTTGTCCGTATTTTTAAGTCTTTATATCTAAGATCGTACCAATACACCATTATTCATATCTGTTATTGTATCTTTTTGGTACCCTAATGATGTCCAAGTATATTTATAACATTTCGAATCAGTTTTAGAATTTTACTAGTTAAAATTTATAATTGTTCTACTACCTTTATAAAATTTTCAAACAAGTTATTAATAGAAAAACACATTTGTTATCTTAATCGGCAGATAAATCATTTTTTTAAAGCATAAATAATAATTATCCCCATTTGGTCACGCTTGCAGTGAACAATCGAATATAATCGTGCCTTTTTCTTTCACCGGAATAAAAGTTGTTAATTGATGTATTTTTTGAGTTTATAAGTTGTTGAGTTTGAAAGATGATACATAAATGATTCTCTAACTAATTATTATATAGTTGTTAAAAAATGATATTGTTCGATAAAAGAACTAAACCTTTCAATAAAAAAATGTTAAAAAATTTGAAGTCGATAATTGATGTCTATTTTTTCAAGTGATATGATTTATTGTTAATATGTTTATTCATCGAACGACAAGATTTATATTATTTCTCAAATAGTAAAATCCTCAATCATTTTATAAATGTATTAACTTAAAATATCCATGCTTTTTCCATTAAGTAGTTTAAGTAAAAAGATTTATCTAAATGTGTATTTAGGGTTACAAGACGCTTATAGATTTATAGTCAATAAAACTCAATATTCAAATTTTTTAAAAAGAAAAATTAGGGACTGATAATAAATTTTGTCAAGGTTACACAAAACTCCTTGGATTTTTCAAATGAACCACGTATCAAAATTTTGTTATAGACTTGTAGTCAATGAAACTCACTCTTCACGGTGACCATTTATTTTTGTAGGCTAGGGCTACACAAAAGTACTTTGATTTTCCAAATAAACCACGTGTCAAATTTTTGATAAAGACATAGAAGTATCAATGTCTTGTCCTGATAAAATAGTTGTACCAATCTTAATATCTGCATCACGTGATAAATTTCATTTACGGTAGATTTACTATTTTGTCAAGGTAATTAGGAGGCGCATTTGTTTTTCTTAGGTACCAAAGTAGCGATGTTTGTAGGATAATTATGGAGTAGACAAGACGAAGAGTTTTCTTACACTTTTCATCTCTATCAAACAACTAATGGATATAATTTTTTTTAAAATAGCTTTTATTTTACCTTCTTAGATTACTTTTTTTTTTATTATTATTGAATAAAAAATAATTATATTATAATTTAAATTTATATAAGATAAGACAACATAAATGTAATAATACGGTAAGTTTGAAAATTAACCAAGCAAAGGAGTATGGAAAGATAAATAAACTGTCCAACTTCAAGTCTTGACCAAGAATTTAAAGCAAGCATGAGATAAACTACTGGAGTGGGTAGGCCTTAGCCCCTAGGGCTAGGGGTAACATTGCTTACTTCAATTATGTTCTACGTTTGTATTAACTAGTATTGAAAAAGTACAAACTTTCTAAACATTTCAACAAAATTATTTGGAATAAACGAGCCTAAGCCGTTCAAAAGACGCTACAGTCAAGCAAAGTTAAAAAGCTTTGGTGAACTACTATTGAAAGCGAAAATTAAAATTTAAAATTTAATTTTTAACATAAAACATAAAAATAAATATAATTAAAGGATAAATGATTATAGCTTAACTTACGTAGGAAATGCATGCAGCGATAGCATCAGTGTCGTGCACCATCTACAACCACACTTGTATAACCTACATAGTTACTAGAGAGTAAATAAATAAAACATACAGTGACCAAAACAATATTATTAATAAGTATTCTAATTTAAATAATTCAATTCATAAATCGAATATTAGTTAATTAAAAATAAAATAAGAAAGTTAATTTTTGTTAATATAAAAGAATGAAGACCCAAACATTCTTAGAGAATACATACTTGAAATATGAGAAGAGTAACCCAACTTATAGTTATAAGCAACCTTTTACTTGCATCAATTTTAGATTATATTCCTTACCAATCCATTTCCTTTTTCTTCGCAGGCCTTGAGACGTGATTGATCTGATCTTCTTGAGTCATATCAGTACTTATCAAACATCTCTCAAAAATCAGTTGGATTGGCCCACGTGCTTCTCTTTCTCTGTTAACTTTGCAGCTTTTCTCAGTCTCCGGCTCCCATAACTCCCCATTGGAGCCTGGAGGAGTACTAGACCCTAACCTCTTAGTCATCTTCTCTACTACTCTTACAGCTTTTCTTTTATTTTTCTAAAAATAATTACTTATTTGGTGTAAAATAATCAGCGGATGCTTCAGTCATCTCTGCTTACACAAAACAGGGAAAAGCAAGCTCAAGCCAGAAAAAAAAAAATCAAAAGTAGGGCAAAACGATCGACCGTTATGGCTTCATTCAGACTCCATAGATTTGTTATATAGATAGCTGGGAAAAGGCACTACGGACTGCAACTGCACCAAGATTATGGAAAATGATGGCGGGAATCTGTTCATGGGGAACCGAGGAAAAACTGCTCATAACAATAACAACAACAACATAAATCTTGGTTGGGACATGCTGGAGCTTAATCCAACAGCTTCAAGATTCGATTGGGGGAGCAACAGTCACACCAACACCTTCAATTTCTACTCCACTACTACTACAGCTACTACAACCACCTGCGGAAGGACGGAGATTACTTCCTCCTCCACGCTCCCTCAGGCCCACTCGCTCATGTTCCTTCCTCAACATGACAATGCTATGCTTGCCCACCAACACTCTCTTTACGTTGGCAATGCGTCTCACATGCATCCCGACCCTCAACTTGTTTGCTTGAATCTCGGCAAGAGGCACTATTTTGAGGATTCCACAGATCTGACTCACCAGCGACAACTGGCCGGCGGGTTATCCATTGGAAAGAAAGGAAAACTATACTATAATAATCTTGGTGGCGAAGGTTGCGCTGGAGTTGAGCCTTCCAAGGCGACGGTGCCGAGGTGTCAAGTTGAAGGATGTCATCTTGCACTGGTCAAGGCTAAAGAGTATCATCGGAGGCATAAAGTTTGTGAGATGCACTCCAAGGCACCTAAGGTGGTAGTGCTAGGGTTAGAGCAACGTTTCTGTCAACAGTGTAGCAGGTGACTTTTTTTTAATCTCCAATCTCCATTGTCTTTTCCTTTTCATCTGGCATAAGTACATATATAATTGGAAAATTAAATTGCCAACCTATTTTGATTTTTCTTTGTCATTGTATGCATTGGTGAAAACGGGCATAGGTTTCATGTGGTGTCAGAGTTTGACGACTCCAAGAGGAGTTGCAGAAGGAGGTTGGCTGGCCACAATGAACGTAGAAGAAAAACCTCTCACGATTCTGCCTCCAGGAACTCTGCTCAAGGTACCTACAAGCTATAAGCATTTCTTTTAACTATATTTTTATCTGATACTTTATATATGGAGTATTAATTAAAAAAGTACTACAAGGAGATCGAAAGCAGTATTTTAATTCAACTTGCTCAGTTGAAGTTTTTAACACCAAGTCTGTCATTATACTACAGTAATATGCCCTGCACCTGCTAGTATCAGCTAAGTCAAGAAAATTGTATATTTAATGAATGAAGACTGAAGTTGTTTTTTGTGTGCATGATTTACATGTGATCTCATTGTTTGGTTTACTTCAATACGAGTGCTTTAGACAGCATTAGCGGACATTAATCTTGCATTTCCGATACACACGAGGCTTTATGTCTCGGAAACTGGGATTTTGAATAATCAACGAGTTTTGGAAATGCAAATCAAGTAATCCTATGCTGCCTTTTGAGCTTACTCAGTTGGACAAAAGTTCATTTTGATTAGAAAACTTGTGCAATTGGTATAAAAAGGATTGTCCTGTGTTGTTTTGTTTAATGTTTTTGTTGACCCCTTTTTGTCCTTTAAAAAAAATTAAACTGGGTTTCACTTCCGACACAGCAGAGTCCCTGTTGTATAATGATAATGGAAACACACACTTTAATATGCATGATCAAGTTGACTTTATTTCTTACAATAGCAATTAATTGAGTGAATTCGATTCTAATTAAAATCACTAATTTGTGTTAAACATTGTTAATCATCTGAACGATGTAAACTCGCCAAGAAAACACGTGCTCTCTAAATATTGCATATCTAGCTCGTAACTGCAGGCCATGAACAATCCATTCCCTAAGACAGTTGAACGTTTGAATATGTGTGTATGTTGTGAACAGATAATAAAGTGATGGCCGGGAGCTTTCGGTTCCTATCGTCGGCGACAGGACGTGTTCTCTCTCTTCTGTCATCTAATGCTGATTCTTGGATCTCCCAATCTGATCTCTCCACAAAATCTAGTGCCGCCTTACGCGAGCTGATCGCAGAGAACCGTGCTACCATCCTTGCTAGGCAGCTCGTACTGGATCAAGACTGGCACTTGCAGCACCATGGCATGGGAGAGCCTCAACCTCAACCTGGATTCAGTTCTGTAGCAGTTGAGCAGCACAGCACAGTGCCTTGGTTTCCTGAAACCGGTTCCCAAGTAACATTAGATCTCATGCAAGCTTCAAGCTCCGCATTTGGAATGTTGTCTGTAAGGGGGGAGACTAAGGAAGATGAAGAAGAGTGTCCAGAGTTGTGGAATTCCCTGCAAGGATAGTTCCAAGTTCCGGTTATTTGTTGGCCTGCTTTTTAGGATCGTTATTGATTGTTGCACAGTGCAAATTCTTTCGTCACCGTGTCAAATGTTTCTTTCTGAAGTGATTGTTTGATGCTTGGAACATATACAAGCTTTCAAATTCTATACAAGAGAGTAACCAGAGAATTTGGAGTTTGGACCATAACCTTGTACTTGGACTGGGAGAACGAAAACAAATGTTGGATTGAATCTATACTACATATCTGGCTCGGGTTTAGTGCATTAAAATTTTGCAAAGAAATCAATGGGGCCTCTGAGCCAGGGTTTTTATTATTCAAAGTTCATACACACAGATGCTGGGCTTAAGCACCCTCCCAAAATTCACAAATTTTATTTCCAAGGGACCGGATGACCTCTTCTTATGGAAGCTGAAGCAGTTATCCCTCATAAATCTAAAATATCAATTTGTGAACTTGTCTTCTGTTTCCTTTTTATATTTATTCTGTATTCAAACATGTTTAGAAACAAGTTGTACCTCTCTTCAAGTACTAAACCAACCGCTTCATTATCAGAATCATCTAAATAAGATAAAGTTCGGGTATTTATTTATTTATTTGTGAGATGGCGTGCCTTTTCCACAACTCTAATAAAGTGAAGTTGCAACATGCTGAGCTTACAGATCTGTGATTGGTTCATTTCATTTGAGAAAGTTCCTTAGGAGTGAAGCCACAATCTTGCAAGTATATGCTCCCATTGCGTGTAAAGTGAAAATCCACACACATATAGCAATAGCATCATCAACATCCAAGTCCAACATCTTCATTCTTGGAAATTGCTCCTTCTTTTCTATCGCTTCCAATTGCAATTCAAAATATATTTCAGAGTTATAGATAATTAAGATGTTCATACCCCCTAATTCCAGTCTATATATATGCATGCTTTTAGTTTAGTTTTGGTATTAAGTGAAACGCTATAGTTGGTTCAAACTTGGTCTTGGATTTTATCCAAAGTTCATGTCTGTCTAATCTTAAATAAGGAGTACTACAACTACAACAACTACCGAGTCAGTGACTCAGGTCAGGATACATACATTTTCAAAGCACCCCGGCTCCCAAGAAACAAGCAAAGGAAAATTCAGGTTTTGCAATGAGATTGAGGGAACTGGGAAGCAATTAAATTTGAGTTGCTCCCCCATACAGAGATACTGTAGGTGAAGTCCCCACTGAGGGCGATCGCTGTGTCAAGCAAGTACCAAGGATCACGTGAACTCTGCAACTCCATATCATGGAAAATCAGTTCAGGCCCCCCTCTCCTCCTACCTGCTTCACCAAAAAAGAAACTCCACGTGCAACCACACCCGGAGGAGCTTTGAAATGTATATGCAAAATTAATACATTGAACTTAACCTAAAGCACCATTAGAATTTGGAAAAGGTAGGAAGAGATAGTAGCAGAAAACTATAATTCTACTAAACATTACTACTTATTATTTAAGACTGTCCAGGTCAAGGCTTGGGTAGTTTGGGCGAGTAAAGGGGTAGGGACACAATGGCAGGGGGCAATAATAAAAGATGTGTTTAAGGGACCCTACAAAGATGGAGAATGGGGAGCTAAGGGATTTGCTGCACTCCTTTCATGAAGCAGACTGTGAAACGTTGCTTTCACCACTTATCCAGGCACAGAACCAAAAGTATACTAATTATTGGTAATTTTCATCAAATATTTTTCTAAAATATATCAAGATTTTTCCAAAACACATACAATTTTATGTTTTTTATTGTTAATTAACAATGCTGTTTTTTTCTTAACTAATTAAGGTTTTGATGGAAAGGAAATTAACCAAAGGCATCATTAACTTAGTTCATTTAAGTGAAATAGAGATCGATGTAAGTAAAGACTTTGAGAGTTTGATTTGTTTATATTATTTAATCACGTTATTTAATTTATTATGGGATGATCTTTTTAATTCATTTATCTCTAGTTACAATGTCAAGTTTTAAATCTTTGATTTTGTTTAAGAGATTAATTTCTTATCCCGCTAAGCCAATTGATTGTTGATTAACTTAGTTTATCCAATATTGGTTTATTTATAAAGCGGTGGGGTGTCCATCTTGGCATATTCTCCTGAACACATTATTTTGTAGTGCCCCGGCAGCTTGCTGTGTTTAAGGTTTTCCCGCAGAAAACATGTCTAAGCATTTTTACCACCACTTCATCATCCTGTTTGTCTATCGACTTGAAATGATTAAAAAATGCACGTTGCCTGATGGAAAGTGTTTAATGATTCATGATGTCTTTCAATCATAGGGTGGGGAAGTGAATTATTACATATCAAATGGATTTCCTTAAAGAATTTACAGTAAAATTTTAATTGTGTGAATAAGATTTTCACTAGACCTTTTATATCAAATACAAATAATTGTTTGTGATATTTGTACAAGTTGATTCCGAGAGAAATGCTTATATTTTCTTTATAATTTTTAGTTTAGAACATATATATATTAAAAATGTATTAAAACCTGATATTATAACTAAACAAAGTAAAAAATGTCCATGTGTGTGGAGTCGGTAAGTGAAAGTGTGTGTGATGTCCCCAGTCCCCACCTTGGACATATTCATGTGCCCAACTCCTTTCCTCATCCGTGTAGATGTAGCCAGTAGCCTGTAGGGTTGACAGCGATTCCATTAATTACCACAACCTTATAGACGCACGAGTGACGTCAGACATACATCATTTTGTGAACCCTGAGAGCTCATAAGCTTATGGATGTTGATCCGGGTAAGGGCCCACAAATAATTTCCTTGAAATTTCAAGGAGTTTTGTGTAGGTAACCATTCCAATCCAATCCCTGGTGCAAACTGCAACGGCAACAGAAGAAACAGGAACTGGGAATACAACAAACAAGTCACAACAAAGTGCAATCTTTCATCTTATTTTGCATCCACCCGGCACCACCCACTCAGTTTAGATTGTAATTTGTCTAAACAGTCTTTTTTAAAATCATCCCCTTGAGCGTCTGTTATCTCATCTTAGGCCTTCCAGTTCCCAGGACAACATTTGGCCTTCTAAGTTCTAACTTTGCCTTTGTCTTCGAAGAACAGGGGTCCATCCAAAATTATGAAAGGTATTTTTAAGCCCAATACATCATCAAATATGTATGGACACGTGTGCTTCCCTATCTTCTCATTTAAAAAGAAACGGGAAGAGTTCAGAATTTTACCCTGCCCAGTGCCCAGTGCCCACTCTTTGTATGATTTCACTGCAAGTATATAGAGGTTGGGATTTGGGATCTTGTAAGGCTGGCTGGAGCCTGGAGCCTGGAGTAGTAGGGGACCCCCACCCTTTGTACCGCCCCAAAGTCCTAACAAAAACATAGGCCATACATATACACAAAGCAATAATGATACTGCTGATTCAATCTGATGATGTTTAGACAGAGAGATTACAAACATTGTATTCATCATAACTTTGCTTTAGAAATTAGAACGCCCAGCCTCCATTGAGGAGACAATGGAATTCTGTGCTTTGATTGGGATCTCTTCCTACGTAGTACAGAGGGTCCTTCACCCAACTTTATATTTTCCAAGAAAAAGCAGTAATTGTTCTCTTCTTTATGTATTGCATTTTCCCGGAAAATTCCACTACCAAACAAAAAGACATTCCCATAATGCAAAAAGTAAACCTGGCTAAATTATAATCATACTAAACTACACAAAGTAAATAACATTACCTTGCATAAAAATTAACATAAACACTGCAGATTGCAATTTTAGTTACACATAATGTCATTAGGGGTTTAGGACTATATTTCCACCCAAAAAAATATATGTATTATATGCTCCATTGGTCCAAAAGTCGTCGATGTTTAGAGTATAACCAAACACCAACTAACATTCTTGACATACAACACTGAAATTTCAGAAAGAAAAAGTAGGAAGATTCAACTTGTTATTGAAAAAGCCAATCCTTTGGCTTCTTTTAAACCTCCATATATACGTTCAATGGCATCTCACCTATTGGCTATTAGCCTATTAGTAGTAGTACTAATCACCCACTTGAGAAAAAAAATGTGCTTGGGGATGATGAAGATTCCGTTGCATTATAAGGTCTTTGCCTGAAATAATCCAATGACATTCGCGGCGGAGAAACTGCCACTGTTACTGATGAGGATGACTGAACCCCAGCATCCGGTGGCGGTGACCCTATTAATATCGCCAAATTAAAACAACACAATTAATACCAAGAAAAGTATATTTACAAAGAGAAGCTTTATGGAAAGGACTTTACTTTGGTAGTTATCAGAGGAATTGCACCCGTTTTCAAGCTTCACCTGGTTTTCCTGATTATTGGGTTGCTGTTGCTGCTGTTGATGGGATTTTCGCCTTCGACGATTATGATCGGCTAATCTCTTCCGACAGCTACGCTTTCCGTTGTCGAACTCTGAGAGAAGATGAAATCTGTACCACCCAACAAACGTTAATGAAGCTAAGCATTGATTGCGGTAGTTACCAACTGTTTCTAGACCAATGAAAATATAATTGCCAGGGCACCATGGTCGTCATCCACAAAATAACTGGAGATATAAATACAACTCCACTAGCAGGGAAAACTGGTAAAGAGTGAAAATATGAATGCATGCGGAGGGTGTTTCTGTATTTTAACACTATTAAGTGTAAATGTCTAAGCTAATACACTAGCAGGATAACATCCTACTATAATAAGTAGCACAGAAAACGGTACGTAAATGGAAAGAACAGGGAGCTTTTAGGGACACATATACCCTCGGGATCACCCGATGTACGGGAGGCCAATCATTGGCCTTCACAGGCATCTACAAGGGTAGTTCCGTCAGTTCGAACATACATCACAATGATTATTACTGCAAAATGGGAAATGGCATTTTGATAAAAAAATTCCAACCTGCTGCACTGCTGGCAGAATCGTTGAGTCAAGCCGGCGGCGATGACGGTGGATGCTTTTGAATGGAACTCGCAGACTTTATGTCGGCGGTGATAGTGCTTAGCATTGCTAAGATCTGCATTGCAACCCTCGGCTTGACATCTAGGGTAGTTGTTCGAACTGGGATCTCCCGGTCTGGACCTGCGATAAAGACGGCTCACAAAGTCATCTTCAGCAGAGGAAAAATACGTACGGCCACCTAAATTGAGACCAATCCTCGCTGTGAAGTCAACAGGTCTAGACACCTCCTCAGTCTTAGGAACCAGAAAGTAACCGCTCCCGCTCCCTCCGGTACCGGAAAAAGGGTCGAGGGAGAGCAATGAAGGATGGGGTGTGGAGTAAGCAGAGGCGCCGGAGTAGGTGCGTGGGTCGTATAGGGTGTGTGGATAGATGTGGGGTTGGGATTGGGTTTGATCTTGGTTAGGGTTGTGGAAAGGGTTTTGGTGAGCAAAAACAGCGTTGTGGTGATGAGAAAGAAGAGTTTCGTTGAATGCTTGCTGCTGGGTCGTGGCGTTGGTAGCATAGTGATCGAAAATCTGATGATTTGGGTCGGGTTCTTGGTTAGGGTCTTCACCCGATAATATTATCGCAGCGGGGTTTCCCCATTCATATTCCAACATTTTTTTTGATGTCGCACGATTTGTTAAGATAAAGAAACCCTTTGTCTTCCTTTTTCCGGCGAGGTTATGGTGACGTTATTTGTCGGTATAATTGCAACGAGAGTCTGTCAACAACAAAGAATAAAATGATAGAGATGGAAATGTGTCAGCTTTCATATACATACTAATAGATAATTCAAAAGGAAAATAAGTAAAAAAAATGTGGTTTTGAGGGGTTTTAAAGGTCGGGTTTTGTAAGGAGTTGCAAGAGGCAGCTTTTTGGGAGGGGATATGTGGGTGTTGAAGGTAGTTTTAGAGAAACCCTTACACTTTTACATGCAGTGGATGAAATTTTGGAAACCCCAAATCAATTTGTTCTTCCGATGGATGAAGCCTCCAGTTCCATTAGTGTTTCAAAGCTCGCTCCTTTTTAATTTGAAAGAAAAAGCTCACTCCTTTTTTTAGTGTCGAGAACGTTGAACCCTCCCTGTATTAAAATACCCACACTTGCTCTCTTTCTCTCTCCTTTTGTCTCTAAAAAGCCAAGTTTGTTTTAGCCCTTTCTGCGTCTCTCTTTCTCTACAGTCTGTATGCAAGAAACTGGGTAATGAGGCGGCTTTTGAGAGGAAATTACGGTTTAGTCCAGATGATGTTGATGGGTACGTGTTGGTGGGGTCACCAATGAAATTCAGTGTAGAAAAGTAGGGGGATAGAACCTTAGAAAGGGTTTTGCCTTGGCTTCGGCCTAGTCCCTAGTGATTTCCTTGAACCTTGCATCAAGTGTGGTTAAAATGAGAAGCTGAAACCAAACATGTTGGAACAAATCTTTGATGAAAAAGCTGTGTGTTAAACCCACCTCCCTTGATTCTGCATTAATCTTTTTGAGTCTCCCTCCCTCTCTCTCTCTCTCTCTCAATCAATAATGGGTGCCGTTTAAGTAGGGATATAGTATGGTTTTTGTTGATGGAGGGAGGAGCTTTTCGCATATTTAATGATTCTTTCGTTGTATTAACTTCTGGTATAAGTTTTCACATTTCTTACTAACACAACAGATCAGCTTCTTTTTACAACGTCTGAAAACGAAACGAAAAGTATGTTCTAAATCTGCATTCGTTTTCCATGTAATGACAAGTACATACCTACCCGTCAGGCACCGTCTATAAACTTGAAAATTTGCAATGCAATTGCAAACGGAAAGGATTAAAAAAGAATTAATGCAGAGAGAGAGAGAACCGTCCAAAAGAAACAAGCAGTACAATGATCGTCTGGTAGCATTTGGTGAAAGCCTGACATAGACGTTGACTCTCTTGTACGGAATGCCAGAGGAGTTTCTTTTTATTATTTTCAATAGATAATAATAGACTATGAATTGAGGATATAACCTTAAATAACCTGAAACCTCAGCTAATTCAACATGTTGCATTTAAGCAACTGCCTATTAAGATTAAAGGGGGCTGTAAATTGTAATGGGTGCCATTTGGAGCCTGGAGGGCATTGAAGTCTCATCATTCCACACACAAATCTTCTCTATGCAGACTATACTTTTCTTGCAATTCAAAAAGTTTATCCAGTTCAGTCGCATAAAGTTTGTTGTCTCTTAAAACAAAATTCGACTAAGTTATGTGAATGATGAAAATAATGTAAATAAAATATGTAGGGATTTTTTTTGTTTCTGTTTTAGCTTTAAATATAATTAAAATCTATGTGAAAACTAAAAGATTTATGTCTTGTCCATAAACTTCAACTAACAACCTAGCTAGCAAACAGAAGAGAAAACGACATCAATAATGCAACTACATGACTCATGCTGTGGTTTCAAATTGGATGCTTAAATTAAGTTCATCAGATGATCAAATATAATGACAGTACAATTACATTTAGAATCGAGTCATGCAATACAAGGTAACATGCAAATGGTATGTTTCGAATCTAAATACATATGCAACTCTTTTCTACCAAAAATCAAATAAGACGTGGTAAAATCGACATACACACTGTTGTCTGTTGGACAGAACTCCAAAAGAGTACCTTTCCTTTGTTTAATTGCATCATGAGACTGAGATGAGGCAGATCTCAACAAATCCGGAACACAGAGCAGAAGCAAGACACCCTGCTCAGTATCTGCTATACCATTTTCAAGTAGCAAATGTGGCGAGATCAGCATAAATCATAATCATATAAAGAAACAGACAATCTGATGTTTGAGCTACAACGCAACCACCAGTATCCTTGTGTTTTTGTGCAAGGACTACACGATCACAACCCACTAGTCACAACTATATTGATATTTGCTAAGCACTTCACTGCTTAAACACTTGATAAGAAACTTCAAAAGTCTTTAACAAAATGAAGCATATATCCAAGGATCCCTCAGGCCTCAACACTAGAGTAACAAAGGAGAAAAAGTACTGAAGACACGGAACCAAAGGCTATTAGCTAATAGCTACCACACTTTGCAATAAAGGCACCGAATCAGAATATTAAATCAAAAGACATACAAAAAAGACTACTTCATGTTTCTTGTCTCTTGCCATTGGCAAAGGTAAAAAAAAAATACTTTGAAAAAGAATGGACAGGATTGCTTATCGTTATTTTAATGCAGCAAACAAATAGGCATAGACTGCCCTGAGTTGGAGAAGAGATCCTCCATTTTATTTTTCATGGATTATTCTACTAAGAAAAACGACCAACTTCATTCACTTCAATTAAGACAAGAATAAGCTAGTGTTTTCTCCTCCACAAGTTCTTTTGCTGTTACATCCATCTTTTCCCTTGAGAAATCGTCAATCTTCAGCCCTGCCATTGCGTTCTCGATTAAGACGTCATTTTAATAATGAAACATAGAGCAGAAAAAATAAGCTCTCAAATACACAACAGAAATGTAAATCGTACCCTGAACAATTGACCAGTGTCCTTTATCGCATGTGACTGGGTATGAGTAAATAACGCCAGGCTGAACTCCATAAGATCCGTCAGAATACACTCCCATGGACACCCATGTTCCCTGATTTAATGACCCAAAGCTATCTAGTTGAGTTACAGAATGTAGACTTGTTGATGCTCAAGTATTTATATATTAGATCAGGAGAAAGAACAACGACCTTGGGTGTCCCAAGAACCCAATCACGAATATGATCACAGGCAGCACTTGCAGCGGATAATGCACTCGATAGCTTTCGAGCTTTGATAATGGCTGCACCACGCTGCTGCACCGTGGTAATGAACTCGGTGTTCAACCTATGAACATGCCATCAACAATTGTGAACATATAGTAAGCAAAATATTATATTAAAAAAATAATTAAAAAAAACAGATTAGGAATTTATTTTACCATTTGTCATCTGCTACAACACTTCTGACAGGTTTCTCTTCACCATTGGCGGGCGTGACAATTGCATGATTGACATCCGGGTATTGAGTTGAGGAGTGATTACCCCATATGATAACGTTCTTCACCTCACTCACATGAATCTTCAGCCTCTCGGAGAGTTGGCCAAGTGCTCTGTTATGATCAAGACGGGTAAGGCAAGTGATGTTTTTCTCTGGGATGGAAGGTGCAAATTCTTTCAAGATGAGGGCATTGGTGTTTGCTGGATTGGCAACCACTAGCACCTGGATGGTAAACACAAACATCAATTAATGCGTCAACCATTACCACGGTGCAGCAGCGTGGTGCAGCCATTATCAAAGCTCGAAAGCTATCGAGTGCATTATCCGCTGCAAGTGCTGCCTGTGATCATATTCGTGATTGGGTTCTTGGGACACCCAAGGTCGTTGTTCTTTCTCCTGATCTAATATATAAATACTTGAGCATCAACAAGTCTACATTCTGTAACTCAACTAGATAGCTTTGGGTCATTAAATCAGGGAACATGGGTGTCCATGGGAGTGTATTCTGACGGATCTTATGGAGTTCAGCCTGGCGTTATTTACTCATACCCAGTCACATGCGATAAAGGACACTGGTCAATTGTTCAGGGTACGATTTACATTTCTGTTGTGTATTTGAGAGCTTATTTTTTCTGCTCTATGTTTCATTATTAAAATGACGTCTTAATCGAGAACGCAATGGCAGGGCTGAAGATTGACGATTTCTCAAGGGAAAAGATGGATGTAACAGCAAAAGAACTTGTGGAGGAGAAAACACTAGCTTATTCTTGTCTTAATTGAAGTGAATGAAGTTGGTCGTTTTTCTTAGTAGAATAATCCATGAAAAATAAAATGGAGGATCTCTTCTCCAACTCAGGGCAGTCTATGCCTATTTGTTTGCTGCATTAAAATAACGATAAGCAATCCTGTCCATTCTTTTTCAAAGTATTTTTTTTTTACCTTTGCCAATGGCAAGAGACAAGAAACATGAAGTAGTCTTTTTTGTATGTCTTTTGATTTAATATTCTGATTCGGTGCCTTTATTGCAAAGTGTGGTAGCTATTAGCTAATAGCCTTTGGTTCCGTGTCTTCAGTACTTTTTCTCCTTTGTTACTCTAGTGTTGAGGCCTGAGGGATCCTTGGATATATGCTTCATTTTGTTAAAGACTTTTGAAGTTTCTTATCAAGTGTTTAAGCAGTGAAGTGCTTAGCAAATATCAATATAGTTGTGACTAGTGGGTTGTGATCGTGTAGTCCTTGCACAAAAACACAAGGATACTGGTGGTTGCGTTGTAGCTCAAACATCAGATTGTCTGTTTCTTTATATGATTATGATTTATGCTGATCTCGCCACATTTGCTACTTGAAAATGGTATAGCAGATACTGAGCAGGGTGTCTTGCTTCTGCTCTGTGTTCCGGATTTGTTGAGATCTGCCTCATCTCAGTCTCATGATGCAATTAAACAAAGGAAAGGTACTCTTTTGGAGTTCTGTCCAACAGACAACAGTGTGTATGTCGATTTTACCACGTCTTATTTGATTTTTGGTAGAAAAGAGTTGCATATGTATTTAGATTCGAAACATACCATTTGCATGTTACCTTGTATTGCATGACTCGATTCTAAATGTAATTGTACTGTCATTATATTTGATCATCTGATGAACTTAATTTAAGCATCCAATTTGAAACCACAGCATGAGTCATGTAGTTGCATTATTGATGTCGTTTTCTCTTCTGTTTGCTAGCTAGGTTGTTAGTTGAAGTTTATGGACAAGACATAAATCTTTTAGTTTTCACATAGATTTTAATTATATTTAAAGCTAAAACAGAAACAAAAAAAATCCCTACATATTTTATTTACATTATTTTCATCATTCACATAACTTAGTCGAATTTTGTTTTAAGAGACAACAAACTTTATGCGACTGAACTGGATAAACTTTTTGAATTGCAAGAAAAGTATAGTCTGCATAGAGAAGATTTGTGTGTGGAATGATGAGACTTCAATGCCCTCCAGGCTCCAAATGGCACCCATTACAATTTACAGCCCCCTTTAATCTTAATAGGCAGTTGCTTAAATGCAACATGTTGAATTAGCTGAGGTTTCAGGTTATTTAAGGTTATATCCTCAATTCATAGTCTATTATTATCTATTGAAAATAATAAAAAGAAACTCCTCTGGCATTCCGTACAAGAGAGTCAACGTCTATGTCAGGCTTTCACCAAATGCTACCAGACGATCATTGTACTGCTTGTTTCTTTTGGACGGTTCTCTCTCTCTCTGCATTAATTCTTTTTTAATCCTTTCCGTTTGCAATTGCATTGCAAATTTTCAAGTTTATAGACGGTGCCTGACGGGTAGGTATGTACTTGTCATTACATGGAAAACGAATGCAGATTTAGAACATACTTTTCGTTTCGTTTTCAGACGTTGTAAAAAGAAGCTGATCTGTTGTGTTAGTAAGAAATGTGAAAACTTATACCAGAAGTTAATACAACGAAAGAATCATTAAATATGCGAAAAGCTCCTCCCTCCATCAACAAAAACCATACTATATCCCTACTTAAACGGCACCCATTATTGATTGAGAGAGAGAGAGAGAGAGGGAGGGAGACTCAAAAAGATTAATGCAGAATCAAGGGAGGTGGGTTTAACACACAGCTTTTTCATCAAAGATTTGTTCCAACATGTTTGGTTTCAGCTTCTCATTTTAACCACACTTGATGCAAGGTTCAAGGAAATCACTAGGGACTAGGCCGAAGCCAAGGCAAAACCCTTTCTAAGGTTCTATCCCCCTACTTTTCTACACTGAATTTCATTGGTGACCCCACCAACACGTACCCATCAACATCATCTGGACTAAACCGTAATTTCCTCTCAAAAGCCGCCTCATTACCCAGTTTCTTGCATACAGACTGTAGAGAAAGAGAGACGCAGAAAGGGCTAAAACAAACTTGGCTTTTTAGAGACAAAAGGAGAGAGAAAGAGAGCAAGTGTGGGTATTTTAATACAGGGAGGGTTCAACGTTCTCGACACTAAAAAAAGGAGTGAGCTTTTTCTTTCAAATTAAAAAGGAGCGAGCTTTGAAACACTAATGGAACTGGAGGCTTCATCCATCGGAAGAACAAATTGATTTGGGGTTTCCAAAATTTCATCCACTGCATGTAAAAGTGTAAGGGTTTCTCTAAAACTACCTTCAACACCCACATATCCCCTCCCAAAAAGCTGCCTCTTGCAACTCCTTACAAAACCCGACCTTTAAAACCCCTCAAAACCACATTTTTTTTACTTATTTTCCTTTTGAATTATCTATTAGTATGTATATGAAAGCTGACACATTTCCATCTCTATCATTTTATTCTTTGTTGTTGACAGACTCTCGTTGCAATTATACCGACAAATAACGTCACCATAACCTCGCCGGAAAAAGGAAGACAAAGGGTTTCTTTATCTTAACAAATCGTGCGACATCAAAAAAAATGTTGGAATATGAATGGGGAAACCCCGCTGCGATAATATTATCGGGTGAAGACCCTAACCAAGAACCCGACCCAAATCATCAGATTTTCGATCACTATGCTACCAACGCCACGACCCAGCAGCAAGCATTCAACGAAACTCTTCTTTCTCATCACCACAACGCTGTTTTTGCTCACCAAAACCCTTTCCACAACCCTAACCAAGATCAAACCCAATCCCAACCCCACATCTATCCACACACCCTATACGACCCACGCACCTACTCCGGCGCCTCTGCTTACTCCACACCCCATCCTTCATTGCTCTCCCTCGACCCTTTTTCCGGTACCGGAGGGAGCGGGAGCGGTTACTTTCTGGTTCCTAAGACTGAGGAGGTGTCTAGACCTGTTGACTTCACAGCGAGGATTGGTCTCAATTTAGGTGGCCGTACGTATTTTTCCTCTGCTGAAGATGACTTTGTGAGCCGTCTTTATCGCAGGTCCAGACCGGGAGATCCCAGTTCGAACAACTACCCTAGATGTCAAGCCGAGGGTTGCAATGCAGATCTTAGCAATGCTAAGCACTATCACCGCCGACATAAAGTCTGCGAGTTCCATTCAAAAGCATCCACCGTCATCGCCGCCGGCTTGACTCAACGATTCTGCCAGCAGTGCAGCAGGTTGGAATTTTTTTATCAAAATGCCATTTCCCATTTTGCAGTAATAATCATTGTGATGTATGTTCGAACTGACGGAACTACCCTTGTAGATGCCTGTGAAGGCCAATGATTGGCCTCCCGTACATCGGGTGATCCCGAGGGTATATGTGTCCCTAAAAGCTCCCTGTTCTTTCCATTTACGTACCGTTTTCTGTGCTACTTATTATAGTAGGATGTTATCCTGCTAGTGTATTAGCTTAGACATTTACACTTAATAGTGTTAAAATACAGAAACACCCTCCGCATGCATTCATATTTTCACTCTTTACCAGTTTTCCCTGCTAGTGGAGTTGTATTTATATCTCCAGTTATTTTGTGGATGACGACCATGGTGCCCTGGCAATTATATTTTCATTGGTCTAGAAACAGTTGGTAACTACCGCAATCAATGCTTAGCTTCATTAACGTTTGTTGGGTGGTACAGATTTCATCTTCTCTCAGAGTTCGACAACGGAAAGCGTAGCTGTCGGAAGAGATTAGCCGATCATAATCGTCGAAGGCGAAAATCCCATCAACAGCAGCAACAGCAACCCAATAATCAGGAAAACCAGGTGAAGCTTGAAAACGGGTGCAATTCCTCTGATAACTACCAAAGTAAAGTCCTTTCCATAAAGCTTCTCTTTGTAAATATACTTTTCTTGGTATTAATTGTGTTGTTTTAATTTGGCGATATTAATAGGGTCACCGCCACCGGATGCTGGGGTTCAGTCATCCTCATCAGTAACAGTGGCAGTTTCTCCGCCGCGAATGTCATTGGATTATTTCAGGCAAAGACCTTATAATGCAACGGAATCTTCATCATCCCCAAGCACATTTTTTTTCTCAAGTGGGTGATTAGTACTACTACTAATAGGCTAATAGCCAATAGGTGAGATGCCATTGAACGTATATATGGAGGTTTAAAAGAAGCCAAAGGATTGGCTTTTTCAATAACAAGTTGAATCTTCCTACTTTTTCTTTCTGAAATTTCAGTGTTGTATGTCAAGAATGTTAGTTGGTGTTTGGTTATACTCTAAACATCGACGACTTTTGGACCAATGGAGCATATAATACATATATTTTTTTGGGTGGAAATATAGTCCTAAACCCCTAATGACATTATGTGTAACTAAAATTGCAATCTGCAGTGTTTATGTTAATTTTTATGCAAGGTAATGTTATTTACTTTGTGTAGTTTAGTATGATTATAATTTAGCCAGGTTTACTTTTTGCATTATGGGAATGTCTTTTTGTTTGGTAGTGGAATTTTCCGGGAAAATGCAATACATAAAGAAGAGAACAATTACTGCTTTTTCTTGGAAAATATAAAGTTGGGTGAAGGACCCTCTGTACTACGTAGGAAGAGATCCCAATCAAAGCACAGAATTCCATTGTCTCCTCAATGGAGGCTGGGCGTTCTAATTTCTAAAGCAAAGTTATGATGAATACAATGTTTGTAATCTCTCTGTCTAAACATCATCAGATTGAATCAGCAGTATCATTATTGCTTTGTGTATATGTATGGCCTATGTTTTTGTTAGGACTTTGGGGCGGTACAAAGGGTGGGGGTCCCCTACTACTCCAGGCTCCAGGCTCCAGCCAGCCTTACAAGATCCCAAATCCCAACCTCTATATACTTGCAGTGAAATCATACAAAGAGTGGGCACTGGGCACTGGGCAGGGTAAAATTCTGAACTCTTCCCGTTTCTTTTTAAATGAGAAGATAGGGAAGCACACGTGTCCATACATATTTGATGATGTATTGGGCTTAAAAATACCTTTCATAATTTTGGATGGACCCCTGTTCTTCGAAGACAAAGGCAAAGTTAGAACTTAGAAGGCCAAATGTTGTCCTGGGAACTGGAAGGCCTAAGATGAGATAACAGACGCTCAAGGGGATGATTTTAAAAAAGACTGTTTAGACAAATTACAATCTAAACTGAGTGGGTGGTGCCGGGTGGATGCAAAATAAGATGAAAGATTGCACTTTGTTGTGACTTGTTTGTTGTATTCCCAGTTCCTGTTTCTTCTGTTGCCGTTGCAGTTTGCACCAGGGATTGGATTGGAATGGTTACCTACACAAAACTCCTTGAAATTTCAAGGAAATTATTTGTGGGCCCTTACCCGGATCAACATCCATAAGCTTATGAGCTCTCAGGGTTCACAAAATGATGTATGTCTGACGTCACTCGTGCGTCTATAAGGTTGTGGTAATTAATGGAATCGCTGTCAACCCTACAGGCTACTGGCTACATCTACACGGATGAGGAAAGGAGTTGGGCACATGAATATGTCCAAGGTGGGGACTGGGGACATCACACACACTTTCACTTACCGACTCCACACACATGGACATTTTTTACTTTGTTTAGTTATAATATCAGGTTTTAATACATTTTTAATATATATATGTTCTAAACTAAAAATTATAAAGAAAATATAAGCATTTCTCTCGGAATCAACTTGTACAAATATCACAAACAATTATTTGTATTTGATATAAAAGGTCTAGTGAAAATCTTATTCACACAATTAAAATTTTACTGTAAATTCTTTAAGGAAATCCATTTGATATGTAATAATTCACTTCCCCACCCTATGATTGAAAGACATCATGAATCATTAAACACTTTCCATCAGGCAACGTGCATTTTTTAATCATTTCAAGTCGATAGACAAACAGGATGATGAAGTGGTGGTAAAAATGCTTAGACATGTTTTCTGCGGGAAAACCTTAAACACAGCAAGCTGCCGGGGCACTACAAAATAATGTGTTCAGGAGAATATGCCAAGATGGACACCCCACCGCTTTATAAATAAACCAATATTGGATAAACTAAGTTAATCAACAATCAATTGGCTTAGCGGGATAAGAAATTAATCTCTTAAACAAAATCAAAGATTTAAAACTTGACATTGTAACTAGAGATAAATGAATTAAAAAGATCATCCCATAATAAATTAAATAACGTGATTAAATAATATAAACAAATCAAACTCTCAAAGTCTTTACTTACATCGATCTCTATTTCACTTAAATGAACTAAGTTAATGATGCCTTTGGTTAATTTCCTTTCCATCAAAACCTTAATTAGTTAAGAAAAAAACAGCATTGTTAATTAACAATAAAAAACATAAAATTGTATGTGTTTTGGAAAAATCTTGATATATTTTAGAAAAATATTTGATGAAAATTACCAATAATTAGTATACTTTTGGTTCTGTGCCTGGATAAGTGGTGAAAGCAACGTTTCACAGTCTGCTTCATGAAAGGAGTGCAGCAAATCCCTTAGCTCCCCATTCTCCATCTTTGTAGGGTCCCTTAAACACATCTTTTATTATTGCCCCCTGCCATTGTGTCCCTACCCCTTTACTCGCCCAAACTACCCAAGCCTTGACCTGGACAGTCTTAAATAATAAGTAGTAATGTTTAGTAGAATTATAGTTTTCTGCTACTATCTCTTCCTACCTTTTCCAAATTCTAATGGTGCTTTAGGTTAAGTTCAATGTATTAATTTTGCATATACATTTCAAAGCTCCTCCGGGTGTGGTTGCACGTGGAGTTTCTTTTTTGGTGAAGCAGGTAGGAGGAGAGGGGGGCCTGAACTGATTTTCCATGATATGGAGTTGCAGAGTTCACGTGATCCTTGGTACTTGCTTGACACAGCGATCGCCCTCAGTGGGGACTTCACCTACAGTATCTCTGTATGGGGGAGCAACTCAAATTTAATTGCTTCCCAGTTCCCTCAATCTCATTGCAAAACCTGAATTTTCCTTTGCTTGTTTCTTGGGAGCCGGGGTGCTTTGAAAATGTATGTATCCTGACCTGAGTCACTGACTCGGTAGTTGTTGTAGTTGTAGTACTCCTTATTTAAGATTAGACAGACATGAACTTTGGATAAAATCCAAGACCAAGTTTGAACCAACTATAGCGTTTCACTTAATACCAAAACTAAACTAAAAGCATGCATATATATAGACTGGAA
The DNA here is from genome assembly GCA_035048815.1 of Abelmoschus esculentus. Taxonomy (NCBI): domain Eukaryota; kingdom Viridiplantae; phylum Streptophyta; class Magnoliopsida; order Malvales; family Malvaceae; genus Abelmoschus; species Abelmoschus esculentus. Next base: position 17,921,273 of record JAUCBN010000034.1, read on the forward strand.
TTAGGGGGTATGAACATCTTAATTATCTATAACTCTGAAATATATTTTGAATTGCAATTGGAAGCGATAGAAAAGAAGGAGCAATTTCCAAGAATGAAGATGTTGGACTTGGATGTTGATGATGCTATTGCTATATGTGTGTGGATTTTCACTTTACACGCAATGGGAGCATATACTTGCAAGATTGTGGCTTCACTCCTAAGGAACTTTCTCAAATGAAATGAACCAATCACAGATCTGTAAGCTCAGCATGTTGCAACTTCACTTTATTAGAGTTGTGGAAAAGGCACGCCATCTCACAAATAAATAAA